>CM067342.1:40993721-41048376 GCA_034190875.2 Urechis unicinctus | reverse complement strand
ATAATCAACAAGTTGAGAAACGACTGAAGTCATAACAAATGGTCGTGTGGTGTGAAGTATCAAGTTTGGATTAAGATCATTGAACCTATCTGAAATCACCCCCAGACTGACCCATGGTATCGGGTTAGCTTGACCCAAATCCGGTTTAACCCGACCCAGTTTTGATTGTATGCACCAGGGCACCTACCATCAACCGGCGATGACTCCATTACTGACGTCCTTCAGAGCCATGACCGTCAATGGCGTGTCATCGGGAAGTGTAATTGAGAGTTTTAGTTTCGAAACTCTATCAGAAATATAAAGAAACTGGCGCAAAAAGTACACATGATAAGCAAGCGCCTACAGATATTTAGATCCTCTTCCAATTCGTGACTCAAAAGCAAACTGATATAATCGACGAGCAATATGGCTAAGCGCTGAGCAAATACGAATCCCTGATCCCCTTAGACTTCGTGCAGCCAGTGTGCATGATAAGAGTATAAGTAACAACTAGCAAATAGCTTTAGAAAACTTTCATCCCAACGTCGGGTCACAATGGACGGATATAGAGTATTGTTCAAGCGAATATGACCCGACTACACAAGGGCTAAGTAGCTACAATTGCAGAATCGAATATTGCCAAATGGATTCATTCAAATACATCCTGTTTGTCCTTCTTTTTAATTTTTGTCAAACATGTGGGTATGTACTAAATTAGCGACATAACGTTTATGACTTAAGAGGTGGTTACGCATCGTTTTTATTTCAACAGAGCGCTGCTCAGCACAATGTGGCCTTCAAAGGAAGTACGCGGGATCAATGTTGTGTTCCCAGCAATCATTCTCATTTCAGTAGTACACGGTAAGTGAGATAAAGTGATGCGAATAAAGGCTTCCAAACTAGTATGAGTGACGTGGTTGATCTACGACTTCAACATGGAGTCATAAACATGGCTTACATTTGTAAACATTACCAGTCTTCGTTGAATTAACTTTTTCTCGGGAGGTTCATGGCTAAAGTTTAAATACCATTTAACTGCTGCGGGATGAGAGCAAGCATGTTGATGTTAATGTACAATATATGTATCATTTGTTCCTGGCGATGTTGACATATGAAATAATGATATATTTGGCACAGGTGCAGACAGTGTACTCCATCGTGTGTATAGCAAGAAGACTTATAAGCAAGCCGTGGAGTTTTGTAGAAATAGTGGAAGTCGTCTGATCTTACCTACGAATGAACAAGAGAATGCCCGAGTTCAACAAGTCTTGGCGCTTGAATCGATGGAATCTTGGTTGGACCTCGTAACATCGCACCCAGCATGTGAGATCAATCAGTGTTCATATATAGCAATTAGACTGATTGGGTAGAACTTAACCGCGTGCACAACTACATTCCTTAATTCATCAATACGTTTTCAGTCACAGACAGATATGAAAATTGGGCAAAAGGCAACCCTGCACCAAGCATAAGTAGATGCCCGATAATAAAGCAAGATGGTCGCTGGGCTAGTGAGCTGTGTACAAGACGCATGTCCTTTGTCTGTGAATCAGGTAAGGGTCATGCTTATTTGAGAAACGCCAGAGATCTGGCAGGGATTGAGGCGACCATTGTTTGTTCTCTTGTGTTGTGAAGCGTACTCGGCGACATCACGTATTGCAAGAAGTACCGAGAAACTTAAGCCACCTGCTGTACGGACTTCAGCTGTATACCTGGAGTTTATGAGGACGACCTTAGCCGTCAAAGAGGGTATGGTTCCTCGCCTTTTATTAAGATTATTTTGTGGTGTCGCATTATATGATGAAACACACCTATTACAATATATACATATATATATATATATATATATATATATATATATATATATATATATATATATATATATATATATATATATATATATATATATATATATATATATATATATATATATATATATATATATATATATATATATATATATATATATCATTGCTATGGGAGAGCAATTATAAGCATGAACATAAGCCTGCCAATAAGAAAATCTCATAAAAAGCAGAAGATTATGCATATTCAGATGTAGCCAGTACATATATACTTCGCTTCATTGTGGAAATAACATGTAGAACTTTCTGAATGCTACCCACTCCTGGGTGGGTCATTGAAATGGAACATGGAAGCTTAGTCATTCAATGGCTTTTACCACGCTGTTTACATTACAATTGTGCTCTTTCGTTGTTTTAGTTAGTGATTAGTAGAAACATTGCAGTTGTTACATGTAAGATAAAGCTTCACAATGTTTCTATGTACATGTTACCTATTAACCTGGTCAAAGGTGTCACACGTTAGACGACGCCGTGTTAGTTGCGATAGCCTATGGATAATTGCTTATGCATCATTGATCACGCTACACAATTTTACCTGCTAATGTCTTAACGTATTCAGGTTCCGCTCGACTGACCCAGGGAAGACAAGAGCAAATACACCAGGAACAAACAGCCAATCGCAGCGCTGTGTCATGGCCATTTGGTCTGGGTAAATACATTGACATACTTTTAGGGAATGAATTAACTTCTGCAATATCATCGGACCTGTCAGAGGGACTTAAACAGGCCTAGAAATCCCATCACATAGTGTTAGAGTGTAAAGTATTTACAAGGGAAACTGACAATATATCACGATTTTTTTTTTGTTGGTATGCGGGGTGATCAGAACGCATATTTCAATCACAACGCCCATATCACATACAAAGCGTACGGCTGTTAAGTAAAACGCGGACGTATCATTTCATTTTGTAGAGCCTCAAAAGAAAAGCCACGAAGCGACTCCGCCCCCGATCCTGATGCATGGTTCACAAACTAAAGCTTTCACGACCCCGGCTGCCCTTAGCCAAGGTGAGTCAACTATATATCGATGCCATACACACTGAGACAAATGTGTATATATATATGTATATATATAATTATGTACATGTATAAATATAGATATATATATATCCTATATATGTAGATATATATATAGGGATATATATAGAAAGATATATATATGTATAGATAGATAGAGAGAGGGATATGATAGAGAGAGAGAGAGATATAGATAGAGAGAGAGAGATAGATATATATAGATATAATCTATATATATATAAATATAGATATCTGGTAGATATCTATCCTTATGTACATGTATAAATATATCTATCCCTATATATATATATATATGTATATATATCTATATGTCTATATATAAATCTATATATATGTATATTCTCTCTCTATATGTATCTCTATATATATATATATCTATATCTATATATATATATATATATATATATCTATCTATATATATCTATATATATATATTATATTCATAAAGCAAAAAAGATTAAGTGATCAGTTGGGTTCCTAGGTTGCGAAATCATGTGGCCACCAGCAAAAGAATTTGTATCAACAATTCCCCCCGTTTGGTGCGTGTTTATTGGAGTTTTAAATCACCCGACTACTATCACGCACTGCTGACTCGCTCTCATTGCTACGAATTTGGCAAACCAAACGATCAGAACTCTTCTATAACGATATTACATGTGTCAACGCAATGATAAATGCAAGGGACTGGAGGCGGCTATGTATTACAGGTCCTCGGATTTCTATGCCAAGCTTCCGATCGCCGGACTAATAGATCTCTAGAAAGTAGGCTTTCGAATTCCGATACCAAACCGCCGAACGCCGGATTACTATAACTATATACCACAGTTCCTCTGATTCCGATGTCAAGCTTCCGAGCGCCGGGCTACTAGATCTATGTAAAACAGACCCGCGGATTCCGATGCCAATCTTCCGAGCTCGGAACTGCTATTTCTATTTATAATATAACCTCGGATTTCTATGCCAATTATTTGATCGCCGGACTACTAGATCTATATATAGTAGGCCTTCTGATTCCGATGCCAAGCTTCCGAGCGCTGGACTATTAGATCTATGGATTATGGGTCCTCGGATTACGATGCCAAGCTTCTGAGCGCCGAACTTCTATATCTATGTATTATGGGAGCGCCGTAATATTCAATTGATGTATAGCTGGCTTTCGGATTCCGATACCAAGCTTTCGAGCAGCGGACTACTAGATCTATGTATATTAGGACCTCTGATTCCGATGCAAAGCTTCCGAGCGCCGAAATGCTATAAACATGTGCAATAAGACTTCAGATTCCGATATCAATCTTTGGAGCGCCGGACTACTGAATTGATATATAGCAGGCTTTCGGATTCCGATGCCAATCTTTTGAGCGCCGTTATATGACGAGTTATATGTGCCCATTTTGCGGATCGTCGCTCGGAAGCTTGGCACGGGGAACCAAGCGCGTGCCGGAGCCATGTTAATCCAGTACCTTTAATGATATTCAAAGAGTTCAGAGCGGTGGAGATCACTTTAGCCGTGAGCTAATGGCCCGCGCTCGTCAGCGCATTACTCATCGTAACTGTTGAGCAAAAATACATGCACGCCTGAAAATAGGGTCTCGAGATACCATTCAGTTGCGCGATGTTTAGATCGACGCGACCATGCGCATCTGATGTAATTTGTGATAAATCATTCTATTGTTGAAATGCTATGATACTATCCGACAGACCCTGTGAAGCACGGCCTTGAGACAACATTGAAATCGATCGAGTTACAGCACTTACCAACTGATGCCCATGTGCAGACAGCTTCAGAACGTAACGGTAGGTGTTGGTTAAAGTGTATGTTGTATACCAGAGCTGCCTGCATGTAGTTCGTCCTCGTTATGATTATTTATTAATGTTGACAATTATATGACTTGCCAGCTGTTTCGTTTGGTTTGGCGGCATCTGTAGGCAGCTTCATAATCGGGCTATACTGTTGGAGAAGGTAACATTGTTGTAGGGCATATCTATATTCCGTAAATATATATATATATAAATATATATATATATATATATATATATATATATATATATATATATATATATATATATATATATATATATATATATATATATATATATATATATATATATACATATATACCAATGAGTATCTAAGAGTTTTCTCTATGTTAATCCGCTGACAATTATAACCAATAGCCATGTGATAATTTTGAACTTGTTGGTGGTAAAGGTACAAACGACATCGTGGTAGGCAAATAGATAGTAAGATGGAGACGGCAGCGGAAGGTCCTTATGAGGAACTAAGTGACAACGTATACCAATATGCTATGGTGCTTTCTGACGCAGAAATTCTCTCACCCTGTGTAGAGGAGGGTGTAGTCAACACAGACAATGTGCTTTATGCAACAGGCGATGTTCTGCAAAAAGAAGCCGCGATTAATGCCGATAATGTGCTTTATACAGCTTGTGACGTTATGCACCAAGAAACCACGGTTACTACCGACAATGTGCTTTATACAGCTGGTGACTTCATACACCACGAAGCCGTGGTCACTACCGACAATGTGCTTTATACAGCTGATGACGGTATGCACCAAGAAGCAGCGGTTACTACCGACAATGTGTCTTATACAGCTGATGACGGTATGCACCTAGAAGCAGCGGTTACTACCGACAATGTGTCTTATACAACTGATGACGGTATGCACCTAGAAGCAGCGGTTACTACCGACAATGTGTCTTATACAGCTGATGACGGTATGCACCTAGAAGCAGCGGTTACTACCGACAATGTGTATTATACAGCTGATGACGGTATGCACCAAGAAGCAGCGGTTACTACCGACAATGTGTCTTATACAGCTGATGACGGTATGCACCAAGAAGCGCCGGTTACTACCGACAATGTGTGTTATACAGCTGATGATGGCATGCACCAAGAAGCAGCGGTTACTACTGACAATGTGTATTATACAGCTGATGATGGCATGCACCAAGAAGCAGCGGTTACTACCGACAATGAGATTTATAGAGCTGATGACGGTATGCACAAAGAAGCAGCGGTTACAACAGAAAATACGCTGTATGCATCTTGTGACTGCCCACACTAGGAAGACACGGTTCACAAAGATGTGCCTTCTTGCTCTTGACGCATGTCAACTCTACAATGGCATTGAGTGTTTGTTGGATTAGTTATTGCTCAAAGATAACAAATAAATTGTTTTTATATCTGAAATTGATCGCTAGCCATCTGAAAACAATCAATAAATCGTGCTAATTTTACGGAAACCACCAGACACTTACCGATCATTACCCCGCTGTTCGTGACGTGATATCAGGAAGACAAAACGGTAACATAACCATGTGTCAAGCGGCTGGAGAGGTGAGCAGCTGTCGAACGCTTTATAGTGTTCTCTAAGATGACCTGAGTGAACATGCCTTAGTAAGTGATGCAGTAAACAATGAAGTAGCAGCAGAATCACTACCATAGATGCATTATTCTCCAGAGAAACCGACTGGAGTGCAAAATAACGTGAAAGATCACCCCTCATCTTCGACCGCCCACTTTACGGATAGCATTCGCATTGGCAATATGAACTGGTTGTTTTTTTCACTATGAATTCGCAATGACTAATACATTTGTTTCCACAAGTTTAAAAATTAACATTCTTTTACGCTCAAGACACCTTATTTAGTTTTCATAGATGCCCTTCATTCGACCTAGTAATCAAAACACCAGGAACTTTGGACAGGTGCAATGAGATGGAGTCCCTATCATGGTCTGGGGTTGGAAAGCGGAGGTGTTGCTTGGGCCCTTTCTCTATATTTGCATAGACGCCGGTGAGCACCATTGTAATGCCATATCACAATCTTTGTCAAGATATTTTCATTATGCCATGCGCTGAGTTTTTGAAAAATATGTTCATAGAATGATGTTGTGTAGGGGTATTCATTTTTGTATTTCATAGGCCTAGAGCGTTTATTGCAATAGCTGGAAAGTTCTTTTTATTGTGTCAATAGCAAAACGTTTATAGCAACCTAATTGTTGTGTCATGTTATAATAATTGACATACATGCAGTGTTTAACTATGCAGTGTTAATCATGCTGGGGCTGCATATTTAATTTTTGGACACATATTATTAAAAGTAATGATATCAATTTGTCTGCAGTTGCTCTTGATACATAATAGAGTGAATAATTTGTTTCCATTTTACTTGATATTGAATATATCTCATCAACACCTCATTCCCTGAATGAAACCATATAAATTTTGCCCAAAATTTTATAAAGTGATTTACTAAGCATAAGTGAAGAATCCACAATTTATGTTAGCTATTTGGAATGTTTTAGAATAAGTTTTCACGAAACATCTTGTGAAATGCTAGATTATACGGCATGTAATATTATCAGTGCTATCAGGGACCACCAACATCACTTCCATCAGTACAATAGTAAGAAAATATTTGATTAATTTCTCCCCTTTACTTATTGATATAATCAATTATTTAGCCTAAACTATTCTCTCTTATGGGCAGCTCTACCTTGTCGTGGCCTCCAAAATATTGCCATTTGTTAACAATTCTTTAGTGAAATGTGCACAAATACACAAATCATCTGCGTGTAATCTAGTGAAATGAAGTCCTTCCCGGTTTCACTGTCATTAACTGCACCTACTGGCGCCTGACAGCCCTCTCCTCTGGAAAATCATGAACAATGGGGTCCATTCTTTTCCGATTTGCCACGAAAATTCATGCCCTTACGCTTGACCATGATTGAATAGAAAAATCAATCAGATCGAACTAATTTTTCTGTCAGCAAACAAGAGCAATGTGGCGCCAAAAAGATGCTTGTGTCCCGGATCTGACATCACAACCAGAAAACAATGGCGGCGTGCTATTTTCAGCCAGACGCAAAAGCGTGTCACGAGCGGGATGTGTAAATCTGGGTGACGCAGTTATGAACAAGTGAAGAGGGTTAAGTGTGATCCAAAGTGACTCTGTGGGCTCATTCTATCATAAATCGGTCGAAGAAATAGATGGAATTTATGGTTGTCATGCCCTCCAACACTGTTGTCGACCCGTGTTTTGAGTGGTGACGTTATGATCACACATTAAATGCTCTCATTTAGTTTATAATATAAACGCGTGACATAATTTTTAAAAACCCCACAAACTGTTCACTTAGTATCACTGTGGACTATCTCACAACACTGTATATTACACAGTCGGACCACACCTTACCTATTTCTTTGAATAAGAGAGGTTCCTGAAGTTGACCAGCTCTTAGTCATACGGAGCGTGGGGAATAATGTTTCAACCAATCGTTGCAGCAGAATGGAACAGGAAAATAAGCTAAGACACCAACGCAATGCACGATGGTCATAAACATCCGGGTGTTTGTTTGTTAATAGTTCAAGGCTGCTGATTGGACGAGCCAGTTAGAGGTGGATGATGTATACACTCGGTTGGTGGTGGTTGAATTGTTTCATTAGTAGCTGGTAGATTGGTCCATTCGGTTAGATGTTGTTGAATGGCCTCTCGTATTGCGTTAGTTGATTTGACCTGAGTTAGTGAGATTGATCGCTTAAGTAAGGGGCTGTTTATTTGTCTACTACGGAGGCCATTTTGCGTAACGTTTCAATGGCCGATTTCGGCACCCTCTCTCAACACTCACAACGCCCTATAACAATAGCATAGAACTTCCATAACGCATCGTTACACCAACCCACATTCCCACCAGTGAATTGTTAAAAAGGCTAGATGCTGTTGAATAGTTCTCTCTGTTGGAAGTCATAGATTTGTCGACTGTGTTGGAGGATGATCTGTCTGCTCAGTGGGAGACTGTTGATCTTCCCATTCGGATTGGTGTTGTTTGTTTGTCCAATCAGAGGTTGTGAATTTGATCATACAGTCGAAGGTTGCGCAATATGAATACGCTATGTTGTTGCTGCGCAGACTGATTGACACGATACGGAAATACGTTATGACATCCTACAAAACATGTAGCACTGTTCTTGTGATACCGTCTATCATAAAACCACACAAATATTTGTGGTTAATTTGGAGAAACGGTCGCCTCTATCGGTAAGCTTCTCCATTTCGTCAACATAAGTCCCTTTAAAGAAGTTGGATCAACAAGCCCATATGTGTCAAATTGATCTCAGTTATCAGTTGATGGAGTAACCCCCTACAGCTGATATCAATAATAAACCCCAGCTTCGCAGATCCACGAGTGACCTACATATCACCTGCCACTTCTCCCTCACCTCATACATACCCCACATTCCATAGCCACACCCTCACTGACCTGGCTACTGCACGTCCCATGAGAAATGGGATGACGTGCCTTGGTCGTTAAGAGAAGCACTTTACATTTCAAAATCAGTTCTCTCCTGGCCTCCGAGCTCAACACATCTCTCTCTGAAATTAAGGCTAAGTTACATCTAAAATTCGAAAGTTGAAGTCAGGTAAAAAGGTCAAGTTCTTATAAACCCTACACCTGGAGTTCGAGTCTTCATTATCACAAGTGCGTATCATGTGCATCTCCACACCACAGATCGCGATACGACACATAATCCTTGGTTGCACCGCGTGACAGTGGGCTTGCACGAAATGTCCGACTGGAGCCCTCTGTAAGCTCTTGACGAAGTGATCGTGTCTTACATACTAAAAGACGATTAAACGAGCGATTAAACGGGAAGTTAAGTTTTTTTTAACGACTGAAGAGGTTGTAATATGACACTCAACACCACAGTAATCAATGCAGACAACAGGCGGAACCTGCAAACACGATGGCATATGAGCTAACCCGGCAGGTCATAAAGAATGTTTACAGTCGAGCGCAAACACTGAATGAGACCCTCACATGACTGATGATTACATACCTTTACTGAAAAGTAAGTATAAATAAGTTGAGAGCAGTTATTGCTGTCGTATATACCCCCAGGTTTTAGCGACACAACTTACTCGCGATGCCACTTATATTTTAGTTGAAATGTTTGTCAGCAAGCGAGAGGTTTATTACCCATTTCCAACCGGGCGTCGCCCCACAAGCGGTCTGGTGATGTTGTTTACGCAATGATCACGTGAAATTGAGAATAATATAGTCTTATGTGGTGGTCGGTAGTACAAGGAAGGTTCTTCGTTCGTTCGTTTGCTGGCAGACAAACATGAACTTGTTGGCTTTCCCTGTGTTTGGAGGAATACTGGTGCTCGGCGTGGTGTGTGGTAAGTACACACAAGGTCTTAACCAACCAATCACCATCGCTGACAACAGCATTTTATGTCAAAAGAATTATTTGACGATTGGAATGACTGCAAAGGCAGAATAGCTCAGAACATATATATCGTTTGTAGCAACTCAACTTTACCTCATAAATTCTGTATGTTCGTAATATATGATTCTCACCAGTACGAATTAACTTCATGTGAAAAATGTTTTCTATTTCCATCATAATGCACACGTCATTATTCAGATATTTGATTCACTCAGCACGTTTCGTACACTCTTGAATCACGCAAGACGCTGAAAAATCACGCTCACATAATATCGTCAATGTTATTTTTCTGCTATCAGAGGCACAAGCTATGCTCCGATTGGAGACTAAAAAGAAGAAATACGAAGGAGCTGTGCAGCAGTGTAACAATAGTGGAGGCCACTTGGTTCTACCATTAAATGAAACACAAAATATGGAGATTGCTAGACTGATACCGCGTGGCGGAAAGGCATGGCTGTACTTAGATTCTCCGTATGGACTCATCACACAGCCTTCAGTGAGTAAGTAAACATGCCGATATCGACCTCATGTATTGTACACCAGCGTTACAATCGTCATCAGATTAGCTGATACAAACTGCCGCGTATAGAAGCTGATTTGACTCTGATTTTCTCTAGTGGAGCAAATGACTTTCGTGAACTGGACGAGAAGCAATCCAGATTCATCAAAAATATGTGTGAAGATAAGGGAAGATCAGATGTGGGAAAGCGCTGATTGCTCCAAAAAAGAAAGCTTTGTCTGTAAATCAGGTATTTGCAACAAACCAACAACCTTCATCACATTCACCACCATCGTTACGGTGCTAAACTAGCACTTTGTGGCGTATGACGAGGTCGTGTGTGGATGCTGCTGTAACAGGTCCTCGCCCACAGACCCCACCCACTCTACTGCCCACGACAGAGACGAAGGAACCTTATGACAATAACCCGGGTAAAAGTTGTACATATTCTACTGTAAACTTACCTGGATTGGAAGAATGGCACCATGTTCACACCATATGGCGCAAGGAGCTGTGAGTAACACAATTTGATTAAATGTATCATTTCAGGGCCTACATCTGAAGGGCACAGCACAATGTGTCCTCATATCGGGACCTCATCAATTGCTCCCGCCCACAGAGACGCTTCTCTGTCTTCATCAAATAAAGGTCGATATACTCCTTTTTGCTCATAGTTAGAAATTTTGATATTGTCTTCATTTCCACAAGATCGTCACACAATAACTGCCAAATCACATGTATAAATGGTACTTTTAAATCTTGATTAAACATCTATTTTCTCACGGAATACGTCAAATTCGCTTGGATACTAGTCGCTGCCTAAGTTGGTTCTGTGTGGTTATAGGGGTGATTATTGGCGCAACCATGGCCGTGTTGGCGGTTATAGCGGCTCTGATTGTCGGGGTCTATATCATGAGAAGGTAGAATTCTAATAATAGAACTTCAATTGACAAATTCAACGAAGTACACCTGCATATTGTGATAGCCTGTGTGTAAATTGCATGGATGTTAACTGACATCAATTCGACAACTATGTCACTGCTATGCACATATTCTTGCTACAGGCGAAGTGTTTCCAGATCAAGGACGGGTGGCGACGAACCCCTCAGCGCTGAAAACCCATGTAATACCTATGAAGAGGTGGAATCAAGTTTCGTGCCTGATATCAAAGACCCTGGTATTGGTCAGGGCAACGGATATACCAGTGTGAATCTCGACCTAGATAACGCTGATACGCACTACCAGGCACTGTACTCGCCTGGGACCGATGCGAATGATGATAGCACAGTGGTTCAGGATAATGACCTGTACTCGCCTGGGACAGATGCGAATGATGTTAGCGCAGTGGTTCAGGATAATGGCCTGTACTCGCCTGGGACAGATGCGAATGATGATAGCACAGTAGTTCAGGATAATGGCCTGTACTCGCCTGGGACAGATGCTAATGATGTTAGCGCAGTGGTTCAGGATAATTGCCTGTACTCGCCTGGGACAGATGCGAATGATGTTAGCACAGTGGTTCAGGATAATGGCCTGTACTCGCCTGGGACCGATGCGAATGATGTTAGCGCAGTGGTTCAGGATAATGGCCTGTACTCGCCTGGGACAGATGCGATTGATGATAGCGCAGTGGTTCAGGATAATGACCTGTACTCGCCTAGGACAGATGTGGAAGCTGTTAACGCCATGATAACCGAAAGTTCAAATGGAATCGACCGTAATGTAAATGGGATATCCATAGCAGACAATGAGTTATATTCCAGCGAAAATGACCCGCAACCGGCGCCTGTTTATTTTGAACTCTTACCTCTCCAAGATGCTACTGATTGAATGATAAACCAAGATATATTGTGGTGACACTGCTTTCATTTATAGGAACATTTCTTATCTTAGATTAAACTATAATGAAATCCTCGTGTGCTCATGGGACTGATGATCACCTCACCTCAACATCTCTGTCAAACCAAGAGACAGGTTTGCCTCTCGTATCGAATGGTAATCCCTCAGGAAAAAGGGCCATCCCGACAGTTGTTGCCTGCTGGATCGATGATTTTAAGTGACAAAGATTTAAGGTAATATCTAAGCGGTTTTTGATGTTCTGTACTTAAGCAATATCGTATATTAGTCCCCAAACCCTTAGGCCCATGGACCAATCCTTACCTGACCATCCATCACCAAGCTGATTTTTGATGGCTATCTTTGTATATTGTCATAAATCCACATTAATACACCACTTTAGCCATGTGTGAGTAAACTGGTATAATATATGGATATATTGTTGTTATAATGCGATTGCCGAAGAATAATTATTGCTGAGAAGAACACTTTAACAGCACACCGCAGCTCTACTGTAGCCCCAATCTCTAAAGTGGACGACTTGTAGTGCACTTGTTCAATAGAAGGACGGCGGTAGGCGAGCAACAGCTAAGCCAGGAAGGAGATTTATAAATGGAAATTACGGAACGACCTGAAGCTTAAAAGAAGTTATTTGCTCGACCTGTTGGCTGTGCGTGTGGTAGAAGGGAAATGGAATGTATTCTATGAATATCAGAAACTGCAGCGCCTTTAAGTTTCTAAGACCATTCTACACCAACGAGCTAAAAGGCTGCAAATCTCCACTCTTTGCAGCAGACAGGAATTGGTTTTGTCGAAAATTACCCGTCAAGGCGTATGTTGTATCGTTATGATACTATTGATGCTTTGACGTCATAACGGTTGAATTTCAGTTGACACTTACAGCATACCTTACAAATGAGTCGGTTTTCTGAACGAACTGCGCTTGTCAAAGACAATTTATCGACAATAAAATAAATTTCTTGAAACGGAACCAACAGTTTTTTAACCAAGCATATCGACCTAATTAAAACCTCAACAAATACAAACTTGTGTCGATGACACTGACGCTGCGCCAAAAGGGGTCACGGGCAACCGCAATGGGCGATATAAGGGGCACGCTGCCTGTCCCTTTACGATGCTACTGTTCTCTCTTCGCATTGCTTTACCCCTTCTTATTATCCATCATATCGCCTCGTAGTGACCTCCGACCTCCGACAATGACCGGTCAGTGTGTTTCATTAAACTGGTGGATGGGATGCACCCCATATAGTGGTAGGTTGGAGTGAGCAATCTTATCAAACATTTCATGACCACGCTTAGTGCAAGGATATTAACGTCTTCAACTAAAAGGTTAAAGTGAGCAATCTTATGGAAAATTTCAGTTAGGGTGTTGTGCGATGGGGGAGGTTGGGGGGGGGGAACTATCATTACTATGTTTATATTTATCAAAGACCACAATGGCTCGTTACGTTGATGACATGATGTCGACCCGGCCTGTAATCAGATCGTCCTTGTACGCGTGCCTCGGCGGGGCTATAACTCCACGCCCTCTGTTGTGTACATCATTTAACGAACCTATTAAGGCACAAACGAATACACCAACTCAGTGTTATAAACTTGGATAGGCCCAACATTCGGCGCCTCCATTCCAACAATGCAATACTATATATGTCTAAGTACCAATTGTCTGCAACCAATTCTGCATTCATAATTGGTCATATGTTCTACTTCCTTTGTCATTAAAGGGCGAGACAAGCCTTTTCTTTAAACTTCCAATCTCCCTTATCATGTCTCTGGAAGAGCGGTTACTGAATGTGAAAGCGTGATTCCATGCGTTTTGAGAGCCCAAGGTAAACATAAACACTCGAATGTCGCCGGGGTAGTATCCAATTTCGCGCCCTATACAGAAGCCTTGTCGTCGTTAGTGAATTGAGAGCCATTGACGTGGAGTCCCTGGTACTACTTCTCTTCAGTGAGGCACTGGACAAAGTTCAGAAGAACCAGTTAGATGTTGATGGCCGCATTGTTTATTCATGCGAACCACAATTCTTTTATCTTTGCCAGTGGGCTCAGTTAATGACTGAAATGCATCGGCGATAAACGAGATTGGTGGAAGCAACTGCCATGCTGTTGTGCTTCAAAGACACAACTTTACATTTGGCGTGACCAGATGGAGACAAAAACTTCACTGGATCCACAGATAGGGACTTAATCATTTCTAACATGTCATTTGAAATTTACAGCGTTCTTCAAACACCGAGCAGAAAATAACTTGATATGATATGTAACGAGTTCTGCTTTTATCTTATGATAGAAAAAGAATGTTTTTGTCAACCATAGATTATTTTGATGGTTAATTCCCCGTCATTTTATGTCCCTATCTCTTGAGCCCCGCTCGTCAATACCGTGTAATCACTGTGTTAGACCCGGGCTGGTGGAAAACAAACCAAAAAACCCCTAGAGTCAAGGGGTTATGACGATATCAACATGAACAACCATCTTTTTCATAGTTTTCTTAGTCTCCATGGATTTATGAAATTCCCCCCTACTTTCACAACTACTTATGTCTTTTCTGAGAGTTTATTGATGTGACTCGATTTTCGGTGATTGATGTACAATATTGATTTATTGTGCAGTAATAAGAGACCAGGTTGCACCGGTTGAAATCAAATATCAAATTTATTTATAACCCACTTTTGGCGACGACCGCTCGATTTGAACTCAATTTCAGTTTTATCGAGGTTTGGAGTATACCCTATTTATCTTAATTAAATAAGTACTTCGAATGAATCCGAACACGTACAAGTGGTGGTAATTGATTTGTTCTTTCATTTGGAGCTGGTAGATTTGTCCATTCACTTAGATGTTGTTGATTCAACTTCTCATATGGCGTTATGTGATTTGTCCTTACTTAGAGGTGGTGGATTTTGAAGTTGCAGGTGGTTGATTGATTCATTAAGCAAGGGGGTCTTTATTTGTCTACTCAGATGTTAATGCGATATTGATCTGCGATTTTGGACATCTCACCACCCCTCACCACCCCTGCAACGCCCAATAACTGTTGCCCGTATACCTCTGACATTGCACCGTTGGACAAGCCCACATTCCCACTAGCGAAATGTTGAAAAGCTGGATGTTGTTGATTTGCCCTAACTGTTGGAAGTCATAGATTTGATGATATTGCTGGAGAAGACTGTTGATCTTCCCATTCGGTTTGATGTTGTTTGTCCGTCCAGTCAGAGGTTGTGGATTTGTCCACACAGTCATAGGTTGCGCAATATGAATACGCTATGTTGTTGCTGTGCAGACGCATGGACACGGCGGATACGTTATGAAAGAATATACGAACACGCCACCTGCTCTCAGCATGCTGCTAGTTGTAACGTCTATCATAAAACCACATCAAAATATCTGGTTAATTTGTTGGCATGGTCGCCTCTACCAATAAGCTGTCTCCTTTTCGTCAACATAAGCCACATTCCGCCAATCATTGAGAAGTTAGATCCACAGTACCACGGTCCTTCGTTGCACCACGTGTCAATGGGCGTGCACGAACTGTCTGAGCGAGCCTTCTATAAGCCCTCGGGTCACACCGTGACGAGGTGATCGTGTCTCCATACTAAAATATGAGTTATGAACGATCGCGCGGGAACTTGAAAGTTTTTATGGACTGAAGAGGTTGTAATATGACACTCGACACCACCTCAATTAACCTAGATTTTAAGCAGCACTGCAAACCCGATGGCAGCTGAGCGAATACGCCGATCATAATGAAGGTGATTTTACAGTCGAAAGCACATACTGATGATACCATACCTTCACTGAAAAGGAAGTATAAATAAGTTAGGAGCAGTTGTTTTTGTTGTATATACCCCCAGGTTTTAGCGACACCGCCTACCCGCGATGCGACTTGTATTATAGTTGAAATGTTTGTCGACAAGCGATAGGTTATTCCCCATTTTCAATCGTGCCTAGCCACACAAGCGGTCTGGTGATATTGTTTACGTGACGATCGAAGAAAATTGAGAATAGTTCAGTCGCAAGGCAGTCAGTAGTACGAGGAAGGTTCTTCCTTCATTTGCTGGCAGACAAACATGAACTTGTTGGCTTACCCTGTGTTTGAAGGAATACTGCTGCTCGGCGTGGTGTGTGGTAAGTAGAATCAATGTCTTAGCTGACCAATCACTTTAACTGACATCAGCATTTGATGTCAATAAATTTATTTGACTGCAAAGTCAGAATAGCTTGGAGCATCTCAACTTTACTGCATATATTCTGCATTTACCTCATATATGATTCTAGCCAGAATGAATCAACCTCGTGTACAAATCTTTTTTTCCTAACCCATTATTCGAATATTTGTTTCACTTTGACTGTAACTCCACGTTTTGTTCACTGATGAGTCATGGAAGATTGTCTCGTCATCTCGTCACTGCTATTTGTCTCTTATCAGACGCCAAAGCAATGCTCCAACTGGTGACTAACAAGACGGACTATGAAGGAGCTGTGCAACAGTGTATCGAAAATGGAGGCCACTTGGTTCTACCATTAAATGAAACACAAAATATGGAGCTTGCTAGACTGTTACCACGACGGGGAAGGGCATGGCTGTACTTATATTCTCCGTATGGACTCATCACACAGCCTTCAGTGAGTAAGTAGACATGCTGATATCGACCTCAAATATTGTTCACCTACGCAGCATTCGTCATCAGATTAGCTGATACTAACTGTCGCATGTAGCAGCTAATTTGACTCATTTTCTTTAGTGAAGCAAATGACTTTCGTGAACTGGATGCGGCCTCATCCGGATTTGTCCAAGGGAATGTGTGTGAGGATTAGGAAAAATCAGAAGTGGGAAAGCACAAATTGCTCCAAAGAAGGAAGCTTTGTCTGTAAATCAGGTATTTTCACCAAACCAACAACCTTCATCACATGCACCATCATCGATACGGTGCTAAACTAGCAATTTGTGGCTTATGACGAGATCATTTGTCGATGTCGCTGTAACAGATCCTCGCCCACAAACCCCATCCAATCTACTGCCCACGACAGAGACGAATGAACCTGATGACAATAATCCGGGTAAAATCCGGGTAAAAGTTGTACATATTTTACTGTAAATTTACCTGGATTTGAAGAATAGCACCATGTTCACATCATATGGCCCTAGAAACCGTGAGTGACGCAATTTGATTAAATTCATCATTTTAGGGCCTACATCTGAAGGAAACGCTACAATGCATCCTCATATCGAGACCTCATCAATTGCTCCCACCCACAGAGACTCTTCCCTGTCTTCATCAAATACAGGTCAATATACTCATTTTCTCTCATAGTGATAAATTTTGATGTTGTCTTCATTACCACAAGAACGTTGCACATAAGGTGGCAAATCACATGTGTAAATGGTACTTTTAAGAGTTGATTTAACATAACTTTTCTCATGGAATAGGTCAATTTCGTTGAGATACTAATCGCTGCCTAAGTTGGTTCTGTGTGTTTATAGGGGTAATTATTGGCGCAATCGTGGCCGTGTTGGCGGTTATAGCATCTCTGGTCGTCGGGGTCTATATTATGAGAAGGTAAAATTTTGATAATAGAACTTTAATTGAAAAATTCAACGAAGTACACCTGCATATTGTGATAGCCTGTGTGTAAAATGCATGGATGTTAACTGACATCAATTCAACAAATATTCTACGGCTATGCACTTGTTCTTGCTACAGGCAAAGTGTTTCCCGATCAAGCATGGGTGGTGACATTACCCTCAGCGCTGCAAACTTCAACGCAAGTGATACGTATGAAGAGGTGGAGCCAAGTTTCGTGCCTGATAGCAAGAACCCTGGTGTAGGTCAGGGCAGGGGATATACCAGTGTGAATCTGGACCCAGATAACGCTGTTACACACTACCAGGCATTGTTCCTGCCTGGAACCCATGCTAATGATGTTACTGCGGTGGTTCAGGACAATGACCTGTATTCGCCTGGGTCCAATGAGGATGATGTTAGCCCGATGGTTCAGGACAATGACCTGTATTCGCCTGGGACCGATGCGAATGATGCTAGCGCGATGGTTCAGGACAATGACCTGTACTCGCCTGGGTCCAATGAGGATGATGTTAGCGCGATGGTTCAGGTCAATGACCTCTTGAGGCTGGGCTCCAGTGCCGATGATGTTAGCGCGATGGTTCAGGACAATGACCTGTACTCACCTGGGTCCGATTTGAATGATGTGAGCGCAGTTGTTCAGGACAATGACCTGTACTCACCTGGGTCCGATTTGAATGATGTGAGCGCAGTGGTTCAGGACAATGACCTGTACTCACCTAGGTTCGATTTGAATGATGTTAGCGCTGTGGTTCAGGATAACGACCTGTACTCACCTGTGACAGATACGGAAGCTGTTAACGCCATGATAACCGAAAGTTCCCATGGAATTGACCGTAATGTAGATGGGATATCCATGGCAGACAATGCGTTATATTCCAGCGAAAATGACCCGCAACCGGCGCCTGTTTATCTTGAGCTCTTACCGCTCCAAGATGCAACCGAGTGAATGATAAACCATGATGTATTGTGGTGACACTGCTTTCATTTAAATGAACATGTCTTAGATTAAGCTATAACGAAGCCCGCAGGAGTTAATGCGTCTGATGATCACCTCACCTTAACATCTTCGTCAAACCAAGAGAATGGCTTGCCTCTCGCATCTAATGGTAGCCCTACAGACAAATAAGTGATAGTTGACACCAGCTGTAAAAAAGATGTAAGGTAATATCAAAGCGGTTTGTGTTGTACTATACTTTTGGAATACTTAAGCACGCGTAACCCCTTAACATGGCGACCATGGACCAATTTGTCTTCATCCCCTCATCATCCATTACCAAGCTGTGTTTGGTGGCCATCTTTGCAATTAAACTTTAAACACCTGAGACACATCACTCTTAGCCATATATGAGTGAACTGGTATATTATACGAATATTTTGTGGTTTTATATCGATTGCTGAAGAATGATTCTTGAGATGAACAATGTTTCGAGTTCCTATTGAAATATGCCGAAACAACACCCCACAGATATAATGTCACTCCTATCTCAAAATGTGCACCACTTGTAAAGCGCTTGAATAATAGCAGGACAGCGGTAGGCGAGCCACAGCTCTGCCAACAAGGAAATTTAAGAAAGGAAAGTTCTGGACACCCTGAAGCTTATAAGAAGTTCGCTGCTCGACTCGTCGGCTGTGCGTGTGGTTGAGAGGGAACAGAATTTAGTCTTTGAATATCAGTGCCTTTGAGTTTCTTTGACCATTCTGCACCAACGAGCTTATAGGCTGCAAATCGCCACTCTTTGCAGAAGTCTGCAGTTGGTTGTGTCGAAAATTAACCCGCTATGTCACGCATATATGGTATCGTTATGATGCCATTGGTGTATTGAAGTCATAACGGTTAAATTTCAGTTGACATTAACATCGCCATACACCTTCACGGATATAACTTTACTTCACGGTTATAACATCAAAATGGTCTTGCAAAAGACTATTTATCGATAATAAAATAAACTTCATGAAGCGGAACCAACAGTTTTTTACCAAGCATATTGACCGTTTAAAAACCTCAGCAAGTACCAATCTGTGTCGATGACCTTGACTATATACCAAGAGGGGTCATGAGAAGCTGCCCGGCAAGACATGCGATATAAGGGGCGCGCCGCCTGTCCGTTTACGATGCTACTGTTCTCTCTTCGCATGGCTTTACCGACTTCCTACTGTCCATCATAACGTCTCGTTGTGACCTCCGACCTATGACAATCACCCGTGTGTTTCGATAACCTGGTGAATGCGATGCACCTCTTCGTGGCCTTGACTTCTAATACCCACAATATACCTTGTATTCTAATAGAAACTATGATTCCTATGTTTATATTTATCAATGATCACAATGGCTTCTGATATTGATGACATTATGTCGATCTGGTCGTCATCAGATCGTCATTGTAGGCGTGGAGCTGTGTTTGCTTTTATTTCGCACCAGTTGTAGTGTACTTCATTTAACCAGCCCATCCAGGCACACAACGAATACACAAATTCAATGTAATATTCTTGGATAGGCCCAACATTTGGCGCCTCCATTCCAACGATGCAATAATATATATGTCTAAGCACCAATTGTCTGAGTGCGCCCAATTTTGAATTAATTATTGGCATTATGTTCTACTTGCTTGTCCTTAAAGGGTGAGACAACCCTCTTCTCAAAACTTCCAATCTCCTTTGTCGATGTCCCTTGAAGAGTGGTTGCTGAATGTGAAGGCGTGGTTCCATGCGTTATGAGACCCAAAGCTAAGCATAAACACTCGAATGTCGCCAGGGTAGGATCCAATTTCGCGCCCTATACAGAAGCCTTGTCGTCGTTAGTGAATTGAGAGCCATTGACGTGGAGTCCCTGGTACTACTTCACTTCAGTGAGGCACCGGACAAAGTTCACAAGAACCATTTAGATGTTTATGGCCGCATTGTTTATTCATGCGAACCAGTCACATATGAGGATGGCATCTATTCACAATTAACAATTTACCTGATTAGATATCGATCCCGTTTCTTTTACCTTTCCTAATTGGCTTGGTTAAAGACATCAGCGATAAATGAGATCGATGGAAGCAATTGCCGTGCTGTTGTGCTTCAAAGTAAAAACCATACTTTTGTGGTACTAGATGGAATCACAACTTCACTGGATCCAATGGCCAATCGGGCCCACACAGGGGCCCGAAATACATATAGGGGTTCAACTGTTTCAAATATGTTATTTGAAACTTACAGGGTTTATCAAACACTGAGCGGATAGAATGTTTTTGTCAGCCGTAGTTTATTTTGATAGTTAATTCCGTGTTATTGTATGTCCCTATCCTTAGAGCCCCGCTCGTCAATACCTTGTATTCACTGCGCTGTACCTCGGGCAATGGAGAGCAGGAAACAAGCAAACAAACCCTTAGAGTCAAGGGATGATGACGATATTAACATGAACAACCTTCCTTTTCATTGCTTTCTTGGTCTCCACGGATTTATGAAATTCCCTCGTACTTACACAACTTCTTACCTCATTGTTGAGAGTTTATTGATGCGACTCGATATTCAGTGATTGATGTGCATTATTGATTTATTGTGCAGCAAAAAGAGACCAGGTTGTACCGGGAGAAATCAAACATCGATTCTATTCATCACCCACTCTCAGCCACGATCGCTCGATTGTATTTCGTTCTCTGAAGTGTATAGCACAAAAAGACAAGAAGCAGCCTTTTACGTAGGTTATGCGTCAAAGCGTGAAGTCGCTGCAAGTAAATCTCATGTCATGAGCTAAAAACGATGATTACCCGCTGTCAACTTCAGTAAGAGGCATATTGCAGCTGGGGTTATCAATTGATGTTTTTGTCGGGTCTCGCAACTGCGGTCTCCTTCAGTTTTAAAACTTGAAGCAAACTACAAACATCATTCTACTCGGATTCATATGAAGTACTTAAACGCAAGAAGTTAGTTGCAATTAGGGGGGTATACTACGGGCCCTCGTAGCCAATGGTTGTTAAAACTAAGTTTGAGTTAAAACTGAGAATGCAAAATACATCTTAATCATAAAAAACAAGGAAGTAATGACCTACGGGACATTGTTCTGTAGTATTTGACTGCCATCTAGCATTTGTGCTAATAACACATCATTATATATGAGATAACATACATTCAGGTTATTATAATGGATTATTTATTTGTCTGCGTTTATATATAAGTCAATGCATGATCAATATTGTCATATACATGATCAAGTTACTTTCATCATGTGATTTATCGAATCCAAACCATTAACCAAAGCATGTTGACAACGTTGGTCACCTACTCCACGTGACACCACTCTTTGTGTTGGTAGTGAGGCATTGAATCTATCTATTCCATGACATTGGAATAGTGTTATCCTATTCATGTAACTGGCCGATGTAGGATAAGCAACTCCCGCCAATGACAGCCTGTAACAATGAGTCGCATAACGTTTGGATATGTTCACGTGGTTATGTAAATAGATATTGCTATGCTGATGTTTGATTACGAGATACATTCCTTTATTTAGGATTAAAAGGAGGCATATATTCATAAAATGTTGGACGAGTGATAATCGCTATTCTGGACAGCCTCGCTGTTGAAATAACCTGACTATGTGCTGATCAATGTTACTTCTGTATTGCCGGTGAAAAATTGCTACATGTTGAATTAGTCTAGAGCTTTGTTAATGTTATAAAGCAAGGTAATGTGTTATGGCCGTATGAGCGAATACGTTCACACCAAGTTCACCCTCGCTGTAAAATGCTACATTTGAAAGGGTGATATGAGGTATTATCTTCGCAGACATGTTGATAGAGCTAAATGACTGACATATATAGAAAAGCTTATTGTATAGACGGATAGTTCCTCCATTTCAGTATATATATATGACTTAATAAGTCACAAGGGCGACGCTCGGTCTTGGGGAGCAGTCACCATACACTTCAAATGACAGAAACTATGACAATTTGACCTTGTAAATGGATCACAATATTTTCTCTCCTGTTGAATAAAATACGAATAAGTTGGAAATAACATTTTTAGACGACAGTCTTCAGATTATCATTTAATATGAGACTGCGACATATCCGAAAGTCCAATGTGTGGAGAACGAAACTGGGGCGCGTCATTGTGTACATCATGAACAATTCATTGACCTTGTTCGGTTTTTAAAATTAATAATATAAAAGAATTCGTAATGTTGTCCCTTCGAATGCCAGGATTCGCGTCACATTTCTTCATTGTAATGTGATGAACTTGCCCTTTTTTAGTTGTCGAGTACATATTCTAGAAAGATTGCGAGTGTGTATTTGTTTGCGTGGGCGGTGACTGCCTACATGTAGGCCCTTCTTCTCTTCTCAGAGCGCTCCATATAGCCAGCTGCAGATTGGTCCACATTCACAATTTTTGACCTTCTCCTCCAAAACGGCTGCATAAAGCCAATTGAGAATTGCTTCACACATGCAACTTTGAATAGTTTGCCAGTTAGAGGTGGATGATGTATACACGCGGTTGTTTCATTAGTAGCTGGTAGATTGGTCCATTCGGTTAGATGTTGTGGAATGGCCTCTCGTATTGCGTTAGTTTATTTGATCTGAGTTAGTGGTGGTTGATTTTAAGGTTGGAGCTGGTTGATTGATCGCTTGAGCAGGGGGCTGTTTATTTGTCTACTACGGAGGCCATTTTGCGTAACGTTTCAATGGCCGATTTCGGCACCCTCTCTCAACACTCACAACGCCCTATAACAATAGCATAGAACTTCCATAACGCATCGTTACACCAACCCACATTCCCACCAGCGAATTGTTAAAAGGGCTAGATGCTGTTGAATAGTTCTCTATGTTGAAAGTCATAGATTTGTCGACTGTGTTGGAGGAGGATCTGTCTGCTCAGTGGGAGACTGTTGATCTTCCCATTCGGAATGGTGTTGTTTGTTTGTCCAATCAGAGGTTGCGAATTTGTTCATACAGTCGAAGGTTGCGCAATATGAATACGCTATGTTGTTGCTGTGCTGACGGATTGACACGATACGGCAGATACGTTATGACATCCTACAAAACATGCGAACACGCCACCTTCATGCAGGACTGCGCTTGTTATACGGTCTATCATAAAACCACATAAACATTTGTGGTTAATTTGGAGACACCATCGCCTCTACCTGTAAGCTGCCTACATTTCGTCATCAGGCCCATAATCGTTTGGGGTACCACGTGACAGTGGGCGTGTTCTACTGAGACGTCTTGTAGGGATAACCTTAACGAGGTGATCGTGTCTTGCATACTAAAAGACGCTTCACGAGCGATTAAACGGGAGGTAAAGTGTTTTTGTTAAGGACTGAAGAGGTTGTAATATGACACTCAACACCACATTAATCAATGCAGACAACAGGCGTAACCTACAAACACGATGGCAGGTGAGCGAACCCGGCAGGTTATAAAGAATATGAGCTCACAGACAATCATGAACTTGTTGGCTTACCCCGGGTTGGTAGGAATACTGCTGCTCGGCGTGGTGTGTGGTAAGTACAGACAAGGTCTTAAAAATCTAATCGCCATCGCTGACAACAGCATTTAATGTCAATAGAATTATTTGACGATTGGAAAAAACTGTCTTACATACCAAAAGACGAGTCACGAGCGATTAAACGGGAAGTTCAGTTTTTTTTAATGACTGAAGAGGTTGTAATATGACACTCAACATTACAGTAATCAATGACAACAGGCGGAACCTGCAAACACGATGGCAGGTGAGCTAACCCTACAGGTCATGAAGAATGTTTACATTCGAGTGCACACACTGAATGGGCCCTCACATGACTGATGATAACATACCTTCACCGTAAAAGAAGTATAAATAATCTGAGAGCAGTTGTTGTTGTCGTACTTACCCCCAGGTTTTAGCCATACCGCTTACTCGTGATGCGATTTGTATTATAGTTGAAATGTTTGTCAACAAGCGAAAGGTTATTACCCCTTTGCAATCGAGCGTTGCCTCACGAGCGGTCTGCTGATGTGGTTTATGTGACGATCACGTGAAATTGAGAATAATGCAGCCGTATGTGGTGGTTGGTAGTACAAGGAAGGTTCATCGTTAGTTCATTAGCTGGCAGACAAACATGAACTTGTTGGCTTACCCTGTGTTGGTAGGAATACTGCTGCTCGGCGTTGTGTGTGGTAAGTAGAGACAAGGTCTTAAGGTCGTAACCAACCAATCACCATCGCTGACAACAGCATTTTATGTCAATAATTATTTGACAATTTGACTGCAAAGGCAGAATAGCTCAGAACACATATCATTTAAAGCAACTCAACTTTACTGCATATATTCTGCATGTACCTAATATATGATTTTAGCCAGTATGAATTAACCTCATGTGACAAAATGTTTTCTCTTAACCATGTGATGTACACAGCATTATTCAAATATTTGATTCACTTCCGACTTTAACTCCACTTTCGAATCATTGAAGACGCTGTAAATCACTGTCACATTATCTCATCAACGTTATGTGTCTGCTATCAGAGGCACAAGCTATGCTCCACCTGGTAACTAACAAGACGGACTACGAAGGAGCTGTGCAACAGTGCATCAACAATGGAAGCCACTTGGTTCTACCATTAAATGAAACACAAAATATAGAGCTTGCTTTACTATTACCGAAAGATAATAGGAAGGCATGGCTGTACTTATATTCACCGTATGGACTCATCACACAGTCTTCAGTGAGTAAGTATACTTGTTGATATCGACCTCAATATATGTTCACCTACGCAACATTCGTCATCAGATTAGCTGACACTAACTGCGCATGTAGCAGCTGATTTGACTCATTTTCTCTAGTGAAGAAAATGACTTTCGTGAACTGGGTGCGGCATCATCCGGATTTGTCAAAGGGAATGTGTGTGAGGATTAGGAAAAATCGGATGTGGGAAAGCGCAGATTGCTCCAAAAAGGAAGCTTTGTCTGTAAATCAGGTATTTGCAACAAACCAACAACCTTCATCACATGCACCATCATCGGTACGGTGCTAAACTAGCAATTGGTGGCGTATGACGAGGTCGTGTGTGGATGCTGCTGTAACAGGTCCTCGCCCACAGACCCCATCCACTCTACTGCCCCCGACAGAGACGAACGAACCTGATGACAATATTCCGGGTAAAAGTTGTACATATTTTACTGTAAAATTACCTTGATTTGAAGAATGGCACCATGTTCACACCATATGGCGCTATAAGCCGTGAGTAACGCAGTTTGATAAATTTATCATTTCAGGATCTACATCTGAAGGACACGGCACAATGCGTCCTCATATCGAGACCTCATCAATTGCTCCCGCCCACAGAGACGCTTCTCTGTCTTCATCAAATACAGATCGATGTATTCATTTTCTCTCATAGTTAAAGATTTTGATATTGTCTTCATTTCCACAAGATCATCACACAATAACTAGCAAATCACATATATAAATGGTACTCTATCATTTCAGGGCCTACATCCGAAGGAAACGCCACAATGCGTCCTCATATGGAGAGCTCATCAATTGCTCCCACCCACAGAGACGCTTCACCAAATACAGGTTGATATACTCATTTTCTCTCATAGTGAGAAATTTCGATGTTGTCTTTATTTCCACAAGATCGCCGCACATTAACTAGCAAATCACATGTGTAAATGGTACTATTAAATCTTGATTTAACATAAATTTTCTCATGGAATACGTCAATTTCGTTAAGATACTAGTCGCTGCAAAAAGTTGGTTCTGCTTGGTTATAGGGGTGACTATTGGCGCAACCATGGCCGGGTTGGCGGTTATAGCAGCTCTGGTTGTCGGGGTCTATATCATGAGAAGGTGGAATTCTAATAATAGAACTCCAAATGAACAATTCAAGGAAGTACACCTGCATATTGTGATAGCCTGTGTGTAAAATGCATGAATGTTAACTGACATCAATTCAAGAAATATTTCACGGTTATTCACATATTCTTGCTACAGGCGTAGTGTTTCCCGATCAAGCAACGAAAATGCATGTAATACCTATGAAGAGGTGGAATCAAGTTTCGTGCCTGATATCAAAGACCCTGGTATGGGTCAGGGCAATGGATATACCAGTGTGAATCTCGATCTAGATAACGCTGATACGCACTACCAGGCACTGTACTCGCCTGGGACCGATGCGAATGATGTTAGCACAGTGGTTCAGGATCATGGCATGTACTCGCATGGGACAGATGCGAATGATGATAGCACAGTAGTTCGGGATAATGGACTGTACTCGCCTGCGGACTAGCGCATGCGAATGTATGATGCGTATGCAGCGCAGTGGTTCAGGATAATGACCTGTACTCGCCTGGGACCTGATGAGAGAATGAATGTTAAAGCCATGATGCGCAGTGGTTCAGGATAATGGACTGTACTCGCCTGGGACAGATGCGATTGATGATAGCGCAGTGGTTCAGGATAATGACCTGTACTCGCCTGGGACAGATGAGAATGATGTGAGCGCAGTGGTTCAGGATAATGACCTGTACTCGCCTGGGACCGATGCGAATGATGATAGCGCGGGGGTTCAGGATAATGACCTGTACTCGCCTGGGTCCGAAGCGAATGATGTTAGCGCAGTGGTTCAGGATAATGACCTGTACTCGCCTGTGAGAGATGTGGAAGCTGTTAAAGCCATGATAACCGAAAGTTCCCATGGAATCGACCGTATTGTAGATGGGATATCCATAGCAGACAATGAGTTATATTCCAGCGAAAATGACCCGCAACCGGCGCCTGTTTATTTTGAACTCTTACCTCTCCAAGATGCTACTGATTGAATGAGAAACCATGATGTATTGTTGTGACACTGCTTTCACTTATATGAACATTTCTTATCTTAGATTAAACTATAATGAAGTCCTCGTGTGCTCATGGGACTGATGACCACCTCACCTCAACATCTCTGTCAAACCAAGAGACAGGTTTGGTAATGGTAATCCCTCAGCAAAAAGGGCCATCCCGGCAGTTGATGCCTGCTGGCTCGATGATTTTAAGTAACAAAGATTTATGGTAATATTTTAGCGGTTTGTGATGTTCTGTACTTGAGCAATATCGTATATTAGTCCCCAAAGACCAATCGTACCCTGATCACCAATCACCAAGCTGAGTTTCGATGGCTATCTTTGTATATGGTCATAAATCCACATTAATACACCCCTTAAACCATGTATGAGTAAACTGGTATAATATATGGATATATTGTTGTTATAATGCGATTGCCGAAGAATAATTATTCCTGAGAAGAACACTTTAACAGCACACCGTAGCTGTACTGTAGCCCCAATCTCTAACGTGGACGACTTGTAGAGCACTTGTTCAATAGAAGGACGGCGGTAGGCGAACAACAGCTCTGCCAGGAAGGAGATTTATCAATGAAAATTACGGAACGACCTGAAGCTTAAAAGAAGTTATTTGCTCGACGCGTCGGCTGTGCGTGTGGTTGAAGGGAAATGGAATGTATTCTATGAATATCAGTAACTGCAGCGCCTTTAAGTTTCTAAGACCATTCTACACCAACGAGCTAAAAGGCTGCAAATCTCCACTCTTTGCAGCAGACAGGAATTGGTTTAGTCGAAAATTAACCCGTCAAGGCGTATGTCGTATCGTTATGATGCTATTGATGCTTTGACGTCATAACGGTTGAATTTCAGTTGACACTTACAGCATACCTTACAAATGAGTCGGTTTTCTGAACGAACTGCGCTTGTCAAAGACAATTTATGGACAATAAAATAAATTTCTTGAAACGGAACCAACAGTTTTTTAACCAAGCATATTGACCTAATAAAAACCTCAACAAATACAAACTTGTGTCGATGGCATTGACGCTGCGCCAAAAGGGGTCACGGGCAACCGCAATGGGCGATATAAGGGGCACGCTGCCTGTCCCTTTACGATGCTACTGTTCTCTCTTCGCATTGCTTTACCCCTTCTTATTATCCATCATATCGCCTCGTAGTGACCCCCGACCTCCGACAATGAGTGGTCAGTGTGTTTTAATAAACTGGTGGATGGGATGCACCCCATATAGTGGTAGGTTGGAGTGAGCAATCTTATCAAACATTTCATGACCACGCTTAGTGCAAGGATATTAACGTCTTTAACTAAAAGGTTAAAGTGAGCAATCTTATGGAAAATTTCACTTAGGCTGTTGTGCGATGGGGGAGGTGGGGGTGGGGGAACTATCATTACTATGTTTATATTTATCAAAGACCACAATGGCTCGTTATGTTGATTACATGATGTCGACCCGGCCTGTAATCAGATCGTCCTTGTACGCGTGCGTCGGTGGGACTATAACTCCACGCCCTCTGTTGTGTACATCATTTAACGAACCTATTAAGGCACAAAATGAATACACAAACTCAGTGTTATATACTTGGATAGGCCCAACATTCGGCGCCTCCATTCCAACAATGCAATACTATATATGTCTAAGTACCAATTGTCTGCAACCAATTCTGCATTCATAATTGATCATATGTTCTACTTTCTTTGTCATTAAAGGGCGAGACAACCCTTTTCTTTAAACTTCCAATCTCCCTTATAGATGTCTCTGGAAGAGCGGTTGCTGAATGTGAAGGCGTGATTCCATGCGTTATGAGACCCCAAGGTAAACATAAACACTCGAATGTCGCCAGGGTAGGATCCAATTTCGCGCCCTATACAGAAGGTTTGTCGTCGTTAGTGAATTGAGAGCCATTGACGTGGAGTCCCTGGTACTACTTCTCTTCAGTGAGGCACTGGACAAAGTTCAGAAGAACCAGTTAGATGTTGATGGCCGCATTGTTTATTCATGCGAACCAAATGTCTTTTATCTTTGCCAGTGGGCTCAGTTAATGACTGAAATGCCTAGGCGATAAATGAGATTGGTGGAAGCAACTGCCATGCTGTTGTGCTTCAAAGACACTACATTTGGCGTGACCAGATGGAGACAAAAACTTCACTGGATCCACAGATAGGGACTTAATCATTTCTAACATATCATTTGAAATTTACAGCGTTCTTCAAACACCGAGCAGAAAATAACTTATGCTATTTAACGAGTTCTGCTTTTATCCCATGATAGAAAAAGAATGTTTTTGTCAACCATAGTTTATTTTGATGGTTAATTCCCCGTCATTTTATGTCCCTATCTCTTGAGCCCCGCTCGTCAATACCGTATAATCACTGTGTTAGACCCTGGCTGGTGGAAAACAAACCAAAAAACCCCTAGAGTCAAGGGGTTATGACGATATCAACATGAACAACCATCCTTTTCATAGTTTTCTTAGTCTCCATGGATTTATGAAATTCCCTCCTACTTTCACAACTACTTATGTCTTTTCTGAGAGTTTATTGATGTGACTCGATTTTCGGTGATTGATGTACAATATTGATTTATTGTGCAGTAATAAGAGACCAGGTTGCACCGGTTGAAATCAAATATCGAATTTATTTATCACCCACTTTTGGCGACGACCGCTCGATTTGAACTCAATTTCAGTTTTATCGAGGTTTGGAGTATACCCCATTTATCTTGTTTAAATAAGTACTTCGAATGAATCCGAACACGTACAAGTGGTGGTGATTGATTTGTCCTTTCATTTGGAGCTGGTAGATTTGTCCATTCACTTAGATGTTGTTGATTCAACCTCTCATATGGCGTTATGTGATTTGTCCTTAGTTAGAAGTGGTGGATTTTGAAGCTGCAGGTGGTTGATTGATTCATTAAGCAAGGGGGTCTTTATTTGTCTACTCAGATGTTAATGCGGATATTGATCTGCGATTTTGGACATCTCACCACCCCTCACCACCCCTGCAACGCCCAATAACTGTTGCCCGTATACCTCTGACATTGTACCGTTGGACAAGCCCACATTCCCACTAGCGAAATGTTGAAAAGCTGGATGTTGTTGATATGCCCTAACTGTTGGAAGCCATAGATTTGATGACGTTGCTGGAGAAGACTGTTGATCTTCCCATTCGGATTGATGTTGTTTGTCCGTCCAGTCAGAGGTTGTGGATTAGTCCACACAGTCATAGGTTGCGCAATATGAATACGCTATGTTGTTGCTGTGCAGACGCATCGACACGGCGGATACGTTATGACAGAATATACGAACACTCCACCTGCTCTCCGCATGCTGCTAGTTGTAACGTCTATCATAAAACCTCATCAAAATATCTGGTTAATTTGTTGGCATGGTCGCCTCTACCAGTAAGCTGTCTCCTTTTCGTCAACATAAGCCACATTTCGCCAATCATTGAGAAGTTAGATCAGCAGTACCATGGTCCTTCGTTGCATCACGTGTCAATGGGCGCGCACTAACTGTCAGAGCGAGCCTTCTATAAGCCCCCGGGTCACACCTCTACGAGGTGATCGTGTCTCCATACTAAAATATGAGTCATGAACGATCGCGCGGGAACTTGGAAGTTGTTTTGGACTTAAGAGGTTGTAATATGACACTCAACACCACCTCAATAAACCTAGATTTTAAGCAGCACTGCAAACCCGATGGCTGCTGAGCGAATACGGCCGTTCATAAGGAAAGTGATTTCACAGTCGAAAGCACATACTGATGACACCATACCTTCACTGAAAAGGAAGTATAAATAAGTTAAGAGCAGTTGTTTTTGTCGTATATACCCCCAGGTTTTAGCGACACCGCCTACCCGCGATACGACTTGTATTATAGTTGAAATGTTTGTCGACAAGCGATAGGTTATTCCCCCTTTACAATCGTGCCTAGCCACACAAGCGGTCTGGTGATATTGTTTACGTGACGATCATCGAGGAAATTTAGAATAGTTCAGTCGTAAGGTTGTCAGTAGTACGAGGAAGGTTCTTCGTTCATTTGCTGGCAGACAAACATGAACTTGTTGGCTTACCCTGTGTTTGAAGGAGTACTGCTGCTCGGCGTTGTGTGTGGTAAGTAGAATCAAGGTCTTAGCTGACCAATCACTTTAACTGACATCAGCATTTGATGTCAATAAATTTATTTGACTGCAAAGTCAGAATAGATTGGAGCATCTCAACTTTACTGCATATATTCTGCATTTACCTCATATATGATTCTAGCCAGAATGAATCAACCTCGTGTACAAATCTTTTTTTCCTAACCATGTTGATGTACACAGCATTATTCGAATATTTGTTTCACTTTGACTGTAACTCCAAGTTTCGTTCATTGATGATTCATGCAATACTGTCGGGTCATCTCGTCACCGCTTATTGTCTCTTATCAGACGCCAAAGCAATGCTCCAACTGGTGACTAACAAGAAGGACTATGAAGGAGCTGTGCAACAGTGTATCGAAAATGGAGGCCACTTGGTTCTACCATTAAATGAAACACAAAATATGGAGCTTGCTAGACTGTTACCACGACGCGGAAGGGCATGGCTGTACTTATATTCTCCGTATGGACTCATCACACAGCCTTCAGTGAGTAAGTAGACATGCTGATATCGACCTCAAATATTGTTTACCTACGCAACATTCGTCATCAGATTAGCTGATACTAACTGCGCATGTAGCAGCTAATTTGACTCATTTTCTTTAGTGAAGCAAATGACTTTCGTGAACTGGGTGCGGCATCATCCGGATTTGTCAAAGGGAATGTGTGTGAGGATTAGGAAAAATCGGATGTGGGAAAGCACAAATTGCTCCAAAGAAGGAAGCTTTGTCTGTAAATCAGGTATTTTCAACAAACCAACAACCTTCATCACATGCACCATCATCGATACGGTGCTAAACTAACAATTTGTGGCGTATGACGAGGTCGTGTGTGGATGCTGCTGTAACAGGTCCTCGCCCACAGACCCCACCCACTCTACTGCCCCCGACAGAGACGAACGAACCTGATGACAATATTCCGGGTAAAAGTTGTACATATTTTACTGTAAAATTACCTTGATTTGAAGAATGGCACCATGTTCACACCATATGGCGCTATAAGCCGTGAGTAACGCAGTTTGATTAAATTTATCATTTCAGGGTCTACATCTGAAGGACACGGCACAATGCGTCCTCATAACGCGACCACGTCAATTGCTCCCACCCACAGAGACGCTTCATCAAATACAGGTCGATATACTCATTTTCTCTCACAGTGAGAAATTTCGATGCTGTCTTCATTTCCACAAGATTGTCGCACATAAACTAGGAAATCAAATGAGTAAATGGTACTTTTTAATCTTGATTTAACATCAATTTCTCATGGAATACGTTAATTTCGTTGAGATACTCCTCGCTGCAAAAAGTTGGTTCTGTGTGTTTATAGGGGTGATTCTTGGCGCAATCGTGGCCGTGTTGGCAGTTATAGCATCTCTGGTCGTCGGGGTCTATATCATGAGAAGGTGGAATTCTAATAATAGAACTTCAATTGAAAAATTGGATGTTAACTGACATAAATTCAAGAAATATTTCACGGCTATGCACTTGTTCGTGCTACAGGCTAAGTGTTTCCCGATCCAGCACGGGTGGCGACGTTACCCTCAGCGCTGAAAACGCATGTAATACCTATGAAGAGGTGGAACCAAGTTTCGTGCCTGATATCAAGGACCCTGTAGTGGGTCAGGGCAACGGATATACCAGTGTGAATCTCGACCCAGATAATGCTGTTAACCGCTACCAGGCACTGTACTCGCCTGGGACCGATGCGAATGATGTTAGCGCAGTGGTTGGGGATAATGACCTGTACTCGCCTGGGACCGATCCGGAATCTGTTAGCGCAGTGGTTCAGGATAATGACCTGTACTCGCCTGTGACAGATGCGGAAGCTGTTAACGCCATGATAACGGAAAGTTCCCATGGAATCGACCGTAATGTAGATGGGATATCCATAGCAGACAATGAGTTATATTCCAGCGAAAATGACCCGCAAATGGCGCCTGTTTATCTTGAACTCTTACCTATCCAAAATGCTACTAAGTGAATGAGAAACCAAGATGTATTGTGGTGACACTGCTTTCACTTATATGAACATTTCTTATCTTAGATTAAACTATAATGAAGTCCTCGTGTGCTCATGGGACTGATGACCACCTCACCTCAACATCTCTGTCAAACCAAGAGACAGGTTTGCCTCTCGTATCGAATGGTAATCCCTCAGCAAAAAGGGCCATCCCGGCAGTTGATGCCTGCTGGCTCGATGATTTTAAGTAACAAAGATTTATGGTAATATTTTAGCGGTTTGTGATGTTCTGTACTTGAGCAATATCGTATATTAGTTCCCAAAAACCAATCGTACCCTGATCACCGATCACCAAGCTGAGTTTTGATGGCTATCTTTGTATATTGTCATAAATCCACATTAATACACCCCTTTAGCCATGTATGAGTAAACTTGTATAATATATGGATATATTGTTGTTATAATGCGATTGCCAAAGAATAATTATTCCTGAGAAGAACACTTTAACAGCACACCGCAGCTTTACTGCAGCCCCAATCTCTGACGTGGACGACTTGTAGAGCACTTGTTCAATAGCAGGACGGCGGTTGGCGAGCAACAGCTAAGCCAGGAAGGAGATTTATCAATGGAAATTACGGAACGACCTGAAGCTTAAAAGAAGTTATTTGCTCGACCCGTCGGCTGTGCGTGTGGTTGAGGGGGAATGGAGTGTATTCTATGAATATCAGTAACTACTGCGCCTTTGAGTTTCTAAGACCATACTGCACCAGCGAGCTAATAGGCTGCAAATCGTCACTCTTTGCAGCAGACAGGAATTGGTTTGGGTCGAAAATTAACCCGCAATGTCAACGCGTATGTCATATCGTTATGCTATTCATACTTTGACGTCATAACGGTTAAATTTCAGTTGACACTTACAGCATACCTTACAAATGAGTACAATAATATAAAATATCTTGAAACGGAACCAACAGTCTTTTAACCAAGCATATTGACCTAATGAAAAAACTCAACAAGTACAAACTTGTATCGGTGACCCTTGCGCTGCGCCAAAAGGGGTCACAAGCAACCGCAATGTGCGATTAAAGGGGCACACAGCCTGTCCCTTTACGATGCTACTGTTCTCTCTTCGCATGGCTTTACCCCTTCTTATTATCCATCATATCGCCTCGTAGTGACCTCCGACCTCCGACAATGACCGGTCAGTGTGTTTAATAAACTGGTGAATGGGATGCACACCCCCATATAGTGGTAGATTGGAGTGAGCAATCTTATCAAAAATTTCAGGACTCTGCCTCTTTATAAAATATTATCATGAACATGCTTATTGTGAGGGTATTGTTGCAATGGGGGGGGGGGTGTCTCCCTATGTGAAGGTGGGTAGGGATGTACGGGCAATAGGGCTCTTTTTACAGCATTTCAGAAACGCGCCCATTGCAGCAATGTTTACTTGTCACAACAAGACGACTTAATGGTATTTTGCAGCACACGTTTATGATGTGAATTCAGAAAAGAAAATTAAACATTGAATTGTGCATAACATGCAGCCAGACTCCGAATCGCCTAGGACAAAACAAACTGTGGTTTGCTTGACATCTATCTTCCAATTGGTCGTTATGGCCCGCGATTCCTTCCACGACAGGCTAGCTCGTATCTAGTGACTAATAGGATGTCATTGAAAGTGATATTTAATGATTTAGAATACTAGGGCTCAGTGCTGCAAACACAAGGTGCGCAATGTTCCACGTCCTCATTTCATTGGTAGCTTGTTAGACCATAACAATAGATATTGGTGAAGTGTACAACTAATGTTTGTCGTTCACTCAAATTGCATATTCATGGTCTTGATACCAAAAATGTACTTTGTATTCTAGGAGAACAATGGCTCGTTATGTTGATGACATGATGTCGACCCGGCCTCTGATCAGATCGTCCTTGTACGCGTGCCTCGGTGGGGCTATAACTCAAAGCCTACTGTTGTGTACCTCATTTAACCAACCTATCAAGGCACAAAACGAATACACAAACTCAATGTTATATACTTGGGTAGGCCCAACATTCGGCGCCGCAATTCCAACAATGCAATATTATATATGTCTAAGTTCCAATTGGCGAGCTGCAACCAACTCTGCAATCATAATTGGTCATATGTTTTACTTCCTTTGTCATTAAAAGGCGAGACAACCCTTTTCTTTAAACTACCAATCCTCTTATCGATGTCTCTGGAAGAGCCGTTACAGAATGTGAAGGCGTGATTCCTTGTGTTATAACACCCCAAGTTAAACATAAACACAAGAATGTCGCCGGGGTAGGATCCAATTTCGCGCCCTATACAGAAGCCTTGTCGTCGTTAGTGAATTGAGAGCCATTGACGTGGATTCCCTGGTACTACTTCTCTTCAGTGAGGCACCAGACAAAGCTCAGAAGAACCATTTAGATGTTGATGGCCGCATTTTTTATTCATGTGCAACCACATTTCTTTGATCTTTGCCAGTGTGCTCGGTTAAAGACTAAAATGCCTTAGCGATTAATGAGATTGATATTGATTTCAATGTGCAGTAATAAGAGACCAGGTTGTAACGGTGGAAATCATATATCTAATCTATTCATCACCCACTTATGGCGACGACCGCTGGATTCGATTTAATTCTCAAAAAACAAGTATCTGCCGTGTACTCAGGTTATGCGTCAAGGCGTGAAGTCATTGCGCATAAATCTCATGTCATGAGCTTAAAACGACGTTATCCCAATAACAACCACAAGGGGCATTTCGATGTGGATGTTATCAACTGTTGTTTGTTCGGTAGTCTCGCAATTGCAGTCTCCTTCTGTTTTAAAATTTGATGCAAACAAAACACTTTTATCTAATTGTAATCTCGTCTTGTACGTGTTCGGATTCCTGTGAAGTACTTATTTAAGCAAGATAAGTTGAAATAAGTGGGGCACACTCCAAACCCTCTTAGGCAGTGGTCGTTAAAATTTTATTTGGGTTCGAAACTGCAGAACAGACTTGGTTGAACTGTTCTATGGTGTTTGAGTGCGATCTTTGTGTCCCAGATCTGACGTCACAACACAAAAACAATAGCGGCGTGATGTTTGGCCGGCAGCTGAAGCGTGTCTAAAGCAGAATGTCAAAATTGACTTTGTGGGTTCGTTCTATCATACATCGGTCGTAAAAAAACGGATGGAATTTATGGTTGTCATGCCGTCCAACACCGTAATCGACCCGTGCTTTAAGTGGTGACGTTATGATCACACATAAAAGGTTCACGTTTAGTTTAGACTATAATTTAAAATTCAAACGATTTACTGTCACATAAGTATCACTAGTTATTATCTAGCTGCATTGTAGATTTCACAGTCGAATCACACCTCACCTATTTCCTTTAATAAGAGAAGGCGACTCTGTGGGCTCGTTTTATCATAAATCGGTCGAAAAAATGGATGAAATTGTTGGTAGTCATACCTGCAACACCGTCATCGACCCGTGCTTAGAGTGGTGACGTTATGATCACATATTAAAGGCTCACGTTTAGTTTATAATTTATACGCGTGATATAATTTGTAAAAAATCACTATGGACTACCTAACAGCACTGTACATTACACAGCCGGACCACACCTTACCTATTTCTTTGAATGAGAGAGGTTCGTGAAGTTGACCAGCTCTGTGTCCTACCGAGCATGGGGAATAATATCGGAACCAATCGTGGCGCAGAATGGAACAGGAAAATCTAAGACACCAACGAAATGCACGATGATCATAAACATTCGAATGTTTATTTGTATAACAGTTCGAGGCTGCTGATTGGACGAGCCAGATAGTGGTGGATGATGTATACACTTGGTTGGTGGGGGTGATTTGTTTCATTAGCAGCTGGTAGATTGGTCCATTAGGTTAGATAATGTTGTTGATTGGTCTCTCGTATTGTGTTAGTTGATTTGTCCTGAGTCAGCGGTCGAAGGTTGCGCAATATGAATACGCTATGTTGTTGCTGCTGTACAGACGGATTGACACGATACGGCGGATACGTTATGACAACATACAAAAGATGCGAAAACGCCGCATGCATGCAGCGCTGTGCTTGTGATACCATCAATCATAAAGCTACATAAACATTTGTGGTTAATTTGGAGACACAGTCGCCTCTACCAGTAAGCTGTCTCCATTTCGTCAACATAAGTCCCTTTATAGAAGTTGGATCAACAATCCCATATGTTGTCAAATTGATAACAAACCTACCCATCATTATAACGTGCCCTCTCAGTCATCAGTTGATGGAATAACCCCCTACAACTGATATCAATAATAAACCCCAGCTTCTCAGATCCACGAGTGACCTACATGTCTCCCGCCATCCTGCCCAGGCAATGCCCGAAGGCCCCAACCCTCACTGACCTGGCTACTGCACATCCCATGAGGAATGGGATGGCGTGCATTTGTTCGTTAAGAGAAGCACTTTACATTTCAAAATCAGTTCTCTCCAAGCCTCCGAGCTCAACACATCTCAGTCTGAAATTAAGGCTAAGTTACATCTAAAATTCGAAAATTGAAGTCAGGTAAAAAGTTCAAGTTCTTATAAACCCTACACCTGGAGTTCGAGTCTTCATTATCACAAGTGCATATCGTGTGCATCTCCACACCACAGATCCGCATAATCCTTGGTTGCACTGCGGACAGTGGGCGTGCACGAAATGTCCGACTGAGCCCTTGAGTCACACCTTGACGAGGTGATCATGTCTTACATACTAAAAAACGAGTCACGAGCGATTAAACGGGAAGTCAAGTTTTTTTAATGACTTAAGAGGTTGTAATATGACACTCAACACCACAGTAATCAATGCAAACAACAGGTGGAACCTGCAAACACGATGGCAGGTAAGCGAACCCGGCAGGTCACAGAAAAGGAAGCATAAATAATTTGAGAGCAGTTGTTTTTGTCGTATATACTCCCAGGTTTAAGCGACACCGCTTACTCGTGATGCGATTTGTATAAATGTTGAAATGTTTGTCAACTAGCGAAAGGTTATTCCCCCTTTACAATCGTGCGTTGCCTCACGAGCGGTCTGGTGATGTGGTTTACGCGATGATCACCTGAAATTGAGAATAATGCAGTCGTATGTGGTGGTCGGTAGTACAAGGAAGGTTCTTCGTTCGTTCATATGTTGGCAGACAGACATGAACTTGTTGGGTTTCCCTGTGTTGGAAGGAATCCATGGGGGGGGGGGGGCACTTAAGTGTATAGAGGTAGTATATATGTGCCGCGCGACGGGGTATGTTTTTACGGCCTCTGAACTTGTACGACGGGTTTTTTGGCCTCATACTTGTACGACGGGGTATGTTTTCAGCTTCAATCTGTACGACGGGTTATATATTCGCATAATACCTTGTACCACGGGGTATGCTTTTGGCCATTTAGACCTTGTACGACGGGTACGGGTTTTCGAGGTCCCGTGGCACACCCCTATCCAGAATAAGGCCAAGTGCCCACCCCCCGGGGTAGGAATACTGCTGCTCGGCGTGGTGTGTGGTAAGTACACACAAGGTCTAAAAAATCTAATCACCATTGCTGACAACAGCATTTAATGTCATTAGCATTATTTGACGATTGGAAAAACTGTAAAGGCAGAATAGCTTGGAAAATATATATCGTTTGTAGCAACTCAACTTTACCTCATAAATTCAGTATGTTCGTAATATATGATTCTGGCCTGCATGAATTAACTTCATGCGGAAAACGTCGTCTCTAAACCATGATAATGCATACATCATTAATATATTCAAATATTTGTTTCCCTCCACACGTTTAGAACACTCTTGAACCATGCAAGACGCTGTCAATCACGCTCACCTAATCTCGTGAACGTTTTTATTCTGCTATCAGAGGCACAAGCTATGTTGAAACTGGTGACTAACGAGAAGGACTAGAAAAGAGCTGTGGAACATTGTAGCGATAGTGGAAGCCACTTGGTTCTACCATTAAATGAAACACAAAATATGGAGATTGCTAGACTGTTACCGAACAACGTAAAAAGAAGTCATGGCTGTACTTAGAATCACCGTATGGAAACATCACACACCCTTCCGTGAGTAAGTAGACCTTAAATATTGTACACCTACGTAACATTCGTCATCATACAAGCTGATACTAACTGCCGTGTATAGCAGCTTATTTGACTTTTCTCATTATCTTTAGTGAAGCAAATGACTTTTGTTAACTGGACGAGCAACCATCCTAATTCATCAACGGGAATGTGTGTGAAGATACGGAAAGATCAGATGTGGGAAAGCGCAGATTGCTCCAAAAAAGAGAGCTTTGTCTGTAAATCAGGTATTTGTAACAACCCAAAAACCTTCATCACATACATCATCATCAACATGTTGCCAAACTAACAATTTGTGTATGACGAGGTCGTGTGTGGATGCTGCTGTAACAGGTCCTCGCCCACAGACCTCATCCACTCTACTGCCCACGACAGAGACGAATGAACCTGATGACAATAACCCAGGTAAAAGTTGTACATATTTTACTGTAAACTTACCTTGATTGGACGAATGGAATCATGTTCACATCCCATGGCGCTATCAGGAATTTGATTAGATTTTTAATACCAGAGCCAACATCTGATGGAAACGCAACACTGCGTCCTCATATCGAGACCTCATCAATTGGTCCCACCCATAGAGACTCTTCTCGGTCTTCATCAAATACAGGTTGATATACTCATTTTCTCTCATAGTGAGAAATTTTGATATTGTCTATATTTCCACAAGATCTTCGCACACAAACTAGCAAATCACATGTGTAAATGATACTTTTAAATCTTGATTTAACATCAATTTTCTCACGGAATATTTCAATTAGATACTAGTTGCTGCAAAAAGTTGGTTCTGCGTGGTAATAGGGGTGATTATTGGCGCAACCATGGCCGTGATGGCGATTATAGCAGGTCTGGTTGTCGGGGTCTATATCATGAGAAGGTGGAATTTTAATAATAGAACTTCAATGACAAATTCAACGATGTACACCTGCATATAGTGATAGCCTGTGTGTAAATTGCATGGGTGTTAACTACTTCACTGCTATTCACATATTCTTGCTACAGTCGAAGTGTTTCCCGATCAAGCACGGGTGTCGACGTTACCCTCAGCGCTGAAAACCCATGAAATACCTATGAAGAGGTGGAGCCATGTTTCCTGCCTGATTTATAGGACCCTGGAGTGGGTCGTCCTATGCGAATGATGTTAGCGCAGTGGTTCAGGATAATGACCTGTACTCGCCTGGTACCGATATGGAAGCTGTTAACGCCATGATAACCGAAAGTTCCTATGGAATCGACCGTAATGTAGATGGGATATCCATAGCAAACAATGAGTTATATTCCAGCGAAAATGACCCGCAAATGGCGCCTGTTTATCTTGAAATCTTAGCTCTCCAAAATGCTATTAAGTGAATGAGAAACCATGATGTTTTGTGGTGACACTGCTTTCACTTATATGAACATTTCTTATCTTAGATTAAACTATAACGAAGCCATCGTGTGCTCATGGGACTGATGATCACCTCACCTCAACATGTCTGTCAAACCAAGAGACAGGTTTGCCTCTCGTATCGAATGGTAATCCCACAGAACAAAGGGCCATCCCGACAGTTGATGCCTGCTGGCTCGATGATTTTAAGTAACAAAAATTTATGGTAATATTTTCGCGGTTTGTGATGTTCTGTACTTGAGCAATATCGTATATTAGTTCCCAAACTCTTGGGCCCATGGGCCAATCGTACCCTGATCATCCATCACCAAGCTGAGTTTTGATGGCTATCTTTGTATATTGTCATAAATCCACATTAATACACCACTTTTAGCCATGTATGAGTAAACTTGTATAATATATGGATATATTGTTGTTATAATGCGATTGCTGAAGAATAATTATTCCTGAGAAGAACACTTTAACAGCACACCGCAGCTTTACTGCAGCCCCAATCTCTGACGTGGACGACTTGTAGAGCACTTATTCAATAGCAGGACGGCGGTAGGCGAACAACAGCCAAGCCAGGAAGGAGATTTATCAATGGAAATTACGGAACGACCTGAAGCTTAAAAGAAGTTATTTGCTCGACGCGTCGGCTGTGCGTGTGGTTGAAGGGCAATGGAATGTATTCTATGAATATCAGTAACTGCAGCGCCTTTAAGTTTAATACTGCACCAGCGAGCTAATAGGCTGCAAATCGTCACTTTTTGCAGCAGAGAGGAATTGGTTTGGTCGAAAATCAATCCGCAATGTCAACGCGTATGTGGTATCGTTATGCTATTGATACTTTGACGTCATAACGGTTAAATTTCAGTTGACACTTACAGCATACCTTACAAATGAGTACAATAAAATAAAATATCTTGAAACGGAACCAACAGTCTTTTAACCAAGCATATTGACCTAATAAAAAAACTCAACAAGTACAAACTTGTATCGGTGACCCTTGCGCTGCGCCAAAAGGGGTCACAGGCAACCGCAATGTGCGATTTAAGGGGCACACAGCCTGTCCCTTTACGATGCTACTGTTCTCTCTTCGCGATGATTTACCCCTTCTTATTATCCATCATATCGCCTCGTAGTGACCTCCGACCTCCGACAATGACCGGTCAGGGTGTTGTAATAAACTGGTGAATGGGATGCACCCCATATAGTGGTAGATTGGAGTGAGCAATCTTATCAAACATTTCAGGACTCTGCCTCTTTATAAAATATTATCATGAACATGCTTATTGTGAGGGTATTGTGCAATGGGGGGGGGTCTCCCTATGTGAAGGTGGGTAGGGATGTGCGGGCAATAGGGCCCTTTTTTACAGCATTTCTCGAAACGCGCCCATTGCAGCAATGTTTACTTGTCACAAAAAGACGACTTAATGGTATTTTGCAGCACACGTTTATGATGTGAATTCAGAAAAGAAAATTAAACATTGAATTGTGCATAACATGCAGCCGGACTCCGAATCGCCTAGGACAAAACAAACTGTGGTTTGCTTGACATCTATCTTCCAATTGGTCGTTATGGCCCGTGATTCCTTTCACGACAGGCTAGCTCGTATCCAGTGACTAAAAGGATGTCATTGAAAGTGATATTTAATGATTTAGAATACTAGGGCTCAGTGCTGCAAACGCAAGGTGCGCAATGTTCCACGTCGTCATTTCATTGGTAGCTTGTTAGACAATAACAATAGATGTTGGTGAAGTGTACAACTAATGTTTGTCGTTCACTCAAAATACATATTCATGGTCTTGATACCAAAAATGTACTTTGTATTCTAGGAGAACAATGGCTCGTTATGCTGATGACATGATGTCGACCCGGCCTCTGATCAGATCGTCCTTGTACGCGTGCATCTGTTGGGCTGTAACTCCAAGCCTGCTGTTGTGTACCTCATTTAACAAACCTATCAAGGCACAAAACGAATGCACAAACTCAATGTTATATACTTAGGTAGGCCCAACCTTTGGCGCCTCCATTGCAACAATGCAATATTATATATGTCTAAGTACCAATTGGCGGGCTGCAACCAACTCTGCAATCATAATTGGTCATATGTTTTACTTCCTTTGTCATTAAAGGGCGAGGCAAGCCTTTTAAACTTCCAATCTCCCTTATCGATGTCTCTGGAAGTGCGGTTGCTGAATGTGAAGGCGTGATTCCATGCGTTATGAGACCCCAAGTTAAACATAAACACTCGAATGTCACCAGGGTAGTATCCAATTTCGCGCCCTATACAGAAGCCTTATCGTCGTTAGTGAATTGAGAGCAATTGACGTGGAGTCCCCAGTACTACTTCACTTCAGTGAGGCGCCGGACAAAGCTCAGAAGAACCAGTTAGATGTTGATGGCCGCATTGTTTATTCATGTGAACCACATTTCTTTGATCTTTCCCAGTGTGCTCGGTTAAAGACTGAAATGCGTAGGCGATTAATGAGATTGATATTGATTGTTTGTGCAGTAATAAGAGACCAGGTTGCAACGGTGGAAAAATCATACATCTAATCTATTCATCACCCACTCTTGGCGACGACCGCTGGATTCGATTTTGTTCCTAAAAACAAGAAGCTGCGGTATACTTAGGTTATGCGTCAAAGCGTGCAGTCTTTGTGCATAAATCTCATGTCATGAGCTTAAAACGACGTTATCCCAATAACAACTACAAGGGGCATTTCGATGTCGATGTTATCAACTGTTGTTTGTTCGGTAGTCTCGCAATTGCGGTCTCCTTCTTTTTTAAAACTTGAAGCAAACAAAACACTTTTATCTAATCGTAATCACGTATTGTACGTGTTCTGATTCATTTGAAGTACTTATTTAAACAAGATAAGTAGAAATAAGCGGGGCACACACTCCAAACCCCGTTAGGCAGTGGTCGATAATATTTGATTTGGGTTCGAAACTGCAGAACAGACTTAACTCCGTGGGGATTTGTTGAACTGTTCTATGGTGTTTGAGTGCAGATCTTTTTGTCCCAGATCTGACGTCACAACCCGAAAACAATAGCGGCGTGATGTTTGGCCGGCTGTTGAAGCGTGTCTAAAGCGGAATGTCAAAAACGACTCTGTGGGTTTGTTCTATAATGCGTTGATCGAAAAAAACCCGGATGGAATGTATGGTTGTCATGACGTCCAACAACGTAATCGACCCGTGCTTTGAGTGGTGACGTTATGATCACACATTAAAGGTTCACGTTTAGTTTATCGCGTAATTTACAATTCAAACGATATACTGTCCACTAAGTATCACTAGGGACTTTGAACCAGCATTGTACATTACACAGTCGGATCACACCTCACCTATTAACTTGAATAAGAGAGGTTCCTGAGGTTGACACAGCCCAGCTTTTAGTCGTATGAGTATGAGGAATAATATCGGAGCGAAGAATGACACACAATGGAAAATATTCTAATGCACCAACGCAATGCATGCTGGTCGAGGTTGTTGATTGGTCGAGCCAGTGAGAAGTGGATGATGTGTACAATCGGTTGACGGTGGTCGATTTGTCCTTTCATTTGGAGCTGGTAGATTGGTCCATTCAGTCAGATGTTGTTCATTGGACCTCTCATATGGCGTTATGTGATTCGTCCTTACTTAGAGGTGGTATGAAGTTGGATGTGGTTGATTGATTCATTAAGCAAGGAGGTCTTTATTTGTCTACTCAGATGTTAATGCGGATATTGATCTGCACTCTGTGGGCATTTTCAAATTATGTAACGCTTCTTTGGTCGATTTTGGACACCCCCCCCCCCCACCCCTGCCACCCTACACCACCCCTGCAAAGCCTCATAATACTAGCCCGTACAAATCTCACAAGGCACCGTTGTACCAGCCCACATTCCCACTAGCGAAATGTGAAAAAAGCTGGATGTTGTTGATTTGCCCTAACTATTGGAAGTCATAGATTTGATGACTTGGCTGGAGGAGACTGTTGATCTTCCCATTCAGATTGATGTTGTTTGTTCGACCAATCAGAGGTTGTGGATTTGTCCACACAGTCATAGGTTGCGCAATATGAATACGCTATGTTGTTTCTGTGCAGACGCATCGACACGGCGGATACGTTATGACAACCTACAAAAGATGCGAACACGCCACCTGCTCTCAGCATGCTGCTAGTTATAACGTCCATCATAAAACCGCATTAAAATGTCTGTTTAATTTGTTGGCATGGTCGCCTCTACCAGTAAGCTGTCTCCTTTTCGTCAACATAAGCCACATTTCGCCAATCATTGAGAAGTTAGATCAGCAGTACCACGGTCCTTCGTTGCATCACGTGTCAATGGGCGTGCACGAACTGTCTGAGCGAGCCTTCTATAAGCCCTCGGGTCACACCGTGACGAGGTGATCGTGTCTCCATACTAAAATATGAGTTATGAACGATCGCGCGGGAACTTAGAAGTTATTATGGACTGAAGAGGTTGTAATATGACACTCGACACCACATCAATCAACCTAGATTTTAAGCAGCGCTGCAAACCCGATGGCAGCTGAGCGAATACGCCGATCATAATGAAGGTGATTTCACAGTCGAAAGCACATACTGATGATACCATACCTTCACTGAAAAGTAGGTATAAATAAGTTTCGAGCAGTTGTTTTTGTCGTATATACCCCGCGATACGACTTGTATTATAGTTGAAATGTTTGTCAACAAGCGATAGGTTATTCCCCTTTTACAATCGTGCCTAGCCGCATAAGCGGTCTGGTGATGTTGTTTATGTGGCAATCGAGGAAATTGAGAATAGTTCAGTCGCAAGGTAGTCAGTAGTACAAGGAAGGTTCTTCATTCGTTCGTTTGCTGGCAGACAAACATGAACTTGTTGGCTTACCCTGTGTTGGTAGGAATACTGCTGCTCGGTGTGGTGTGTGGTAAGTAGAGTCAATGTCTTAGCTGACCAATCACTATAAGTGACAGCAGCATTTGATGTCAATAAATGTTTTTGACAATTGGAATGACTGCAAAGACAGAATAGCTTGGAGCATGCCTACGCTTGTAGCATCTCAACTTTACTGCATATATTCTGCCTGTACCTCATATGATTCTCGCCAGAATGAATCAACATCGTGTACAAATTTTTTATCTCACCATTATTCGAATATTTGTTCACATTGACTATAACTCCACCTTTCGTTCACTTATGCGTCGTGCAAGACTGTCGGGTCATCTCGTCACCGTTATGTGTCTGCTATCAGACGCCAAAGCAATGTTCCAATTGGAGACTAACAAGACGGACTATAAGGGAGCCGTGCAACAGTGTATCAAAAATGGAGGCCACTTGGTTCTACCATTAAATGAAACACAAAATATAGAGCTTGCTAGACAATTACCAAGACGCGGAAGGGCATGGCTGTTCTTATATTCTCCGTATGGACTCATCACACAGCCTTCAGTGAGTAAGTAGACATGCCGATATCGACCTCAAATATTGTACACCTGCATAACATTCGTCAACGGATAAGCAGATACTAACTGCCGCATGTAGCAGCTAATTTGACTATCTTATTTTCTTCAGTGACACAAATGACTTTCGTGAAGTGGGTGAAGCACCATCCAGATTCGTCAAAGGGAATGTGTGTAAGGATAAGGAAAAATCGGAGGTGGGAAAGCACAAATTGCTCCAAAGAAGAAAGCTTTGTCTGTAAATCAGGTATTCGCAACAAACCAATAACCTTCATCACATGCACCATCTTCATATGGCGCTAGAAACCGTGAGTAACGCAATTTGATTAAATTTATCATTTTAGGGCCTACATCTGATGGAAACGGCACAATGCGTCATCATATTGAGACTTCATTAAATGCTCCTACCCACAGAGACGCCCCTCGGTCTTCATCAAATACAGGTCGATATATTCATTTTCTCTCATAGTGAGAAATATTGTCTTTATTTCCACAAGATCGCCGCTCATAAACTGGCAAATCACATGTGTAAATAGTACTTTTAAATCTTGATTTTACATAAATTTTCTTATGGAATACATCAATTTCGTTGAGATACTAATCGCCGCCTAAGTTGGTTCTGTGTGATAATAGGGGTCATTATTGGCGCAACCATGGCCGTGTTGGCGGTTATAGCAGCTCTGGTCGTCGGGGTCTATATCATGAGAAGGTGGAATTCTAATAATAGAACTTCAATTGAACAATTCAACGATGTACACCTGCATATTGTGATAGTCTGTGTGTAAAAAGCATGGATGTTAACTGACATCAATTTAACAAATATTTCACTGCTATGCACTTGTTCTTGCTACAGGCGAAGTGTTTCCCGATCAAGCACGGGTGGCGACGTTACCCTCAGCGCTGCAAACTTGAACGCATGTGATACGTATGAAGAGGTGGAACCAAGTTTCGTGCCTGATAGCAAGAACCCTGGTGTGGGTCAGGGCAGGGGATATACCAGTGTGAATCTGGACCAAGATAACGCTGTTACACCCTACCAGGCACTGTACCCGCCTGGAACCCATGCTAATGATGTTACTGCGGTGGTTCAGGACAATGACCTGTATTCGCCTGGGTCCAATGAGGATGATGTTAGCAGCGTGATGGTTCAGGACAATGACCTGTATTCGCCCAGGTCCAATGAGGATGATGTTAGCAGCGTGATGGTTCAGGACAATGACCTGTATTCGCCCGGGTCCAATGAGGATGATGTTAGCGCGATGGTTCAGGACAATGACCTGTATTCGCCTGGGTCCAATGAGAATGATGTTAGTGCGATGGTTCAGGACAATGACCTGTATTCGCCTGGGTCCAATGAGAATGATGTTAGCGCGATGGTTCAGGACAATGACCCGTACTCACCTGGGACCGATACGGAAGCTCTAAGTGGTGTGATAACAGAAAGTTCACATAGATGAGATATCCATAGCAGGCAATGAGTTATATTCCAGCGAAAATGACTCACAACCAGCGCCTGTTTATCTTGAACTCTTACCTCTCCAAGATGCTACTGAGTAAATGAGAAACCATGATGTATTGTGTTGACACTGCTTTCATTTAAATGAACATTTGTCTTAGATTAAACTTTAACGAAGCCTGCAGGAGTTTATGCGTCTGATGATCACCTCACCTTAACATCTTCGTCAAACCAAGAGAAAGGCTTGCCTCTCGCATCTAATGGTAGCCCTACAGAAAAATAAGTGATAGTTGACACCAGCTGTAAAAAAAGATGTTAGGTAATATCAAAGCGGTTTGCCTTGCTTACTTAAGCACTCGTAACCCCTTAACATGGCGACCATGGATCAATTTGTCTTCATTCCCTGATCATCCATTACCAAGCAGTGTTTTGGTGGCCATCTTTGTAAATAAAGTTAACTCACCTGAGACAAATCACTCTTAGCCATATATGAGTGAACTGGTATATTATACGGATATGTTGCGGTTCTAAATCCATTGCTGCAGAATGATTCTTGTGACGAACAATGTTTCGAGTTTCCTATTGAAATATGCCGAAACAACACCCCCAAGATATACTATCGCTCCTATCTCAAAATGTGCAACAGCTCTGCCAAGAAGGGACAACCTGAAGAATTTAGTCGCGTGTGGTTGGGAGGGAACAGAATTAGTGAATATCAGTGCCTTTGAGTTTCTTTGACCATTCTGCACCAACGAGCTTATAGGCTGCAAATCGCCACTCTTTGCAGAAGTCTGCAGTTGGTTGTGTCGAAAATTAACCCGCTATGTCACGCATATATGGTATCGTTATGATGCCATTGATGTATTGAAGTCATAACGGTTAAATTTCACTTGACATTAACATCGCCATACACCTTCACGGATATAACTTTACTTCACGGTTATAACATCAAAATGGTCTTACTATTTATCGATCATAAAATAAATTTCATGAAGCGGAACCAACAGTTTTTTACCAAGCATATTGACCGTTTAATAACCTCAGCAAGTACCAATCTGTGTCGATGACCTTGACTATATACCAAGAGGGGTCATGAGAAGCTGCCCGGTAAGACATGCGATATAAGGGGCGCGCCGCCTGTCCGTTTACGATGCTACTGTTCTCTCTTCGCATGGCTTTACCGACTTCCTACTATCCATCATAACGTCTCGTTGTGACCTCCGATCTATGACAATCACCCGTGTGTTTCGATAACCTGGTGAATGCGATGCACTTCTTCGTGGCCTTGACTTCTAATACCCACTAATAGAAACTATGATTTCTATGTTTATATTTATCAATGATCACCATGGCTTCTGATATTGATGACATTATGTCGATCTGGCCGTCATCAGATCGTCATTGTAGGCGTGGAGCTGTGTTTGTTTTTATTTCGCACCAGTTGTAGTGTACTTCATTTAACCAGCCCATCCAGGCACACAACGAATACACAAATTCAATGTAATATTCTTGGATAGGTCCAACATTTGGCGCCTCCATTCCAACGATGCAATAATATATATGTCTAAGCACCAATTGTCTGAGTGCGCCCAATTTTGAATTAATTATTGGCATTATGTGCCACTTGCTTGTCCTTAAAGGGTGAGACAACCCTCTTCTCAAAACTTCCAATCTCCTTTGTCGATGTCCCTTGAAGAGCGGTTGCTGAATGTGAAGGCGTGATTCCATGCGTTATGAGACCCAAAGCTAAACATAAACACTCGAATGTCGCCAGGGTAGGATCCAATTTCGCGCCCTATACAGAAGCCTTGTCGTCATTAGTGAATTGAGAGCCATTGACGTGGAGTCCCTGGTACTACTTCTCTTCAGTGAGGCACCGGACAAAGTTCACAAGAACCATTTAGATGTTGATGGCCGCATAGTTTATTCATGCGAACCAGTCACATCAGAGGATGGCATCTATTCACAATTAACAATTTACCTGATTAGATATCGATCCCGTTTCTTTTACCTTTCCTAATTGGCTTGGTTACAGACATTAGCGATAAATGAGATCGATGGAAGCAATTGCCGTGCTGTTGTACTTCAAAGTAAAAACCATACTTTTGTGGTACTAGATGGAATCACAACTTCACTGGATCCAATGGCCAATCGGGCCCACACAGGGGCCCGAAATACATATAGGGGCTCAACTGTTTCAAATATGTTATTTGAATCTTACAGGGTTTATCAAACGCTGAGCGGATATAATGTTTTTGTCAGCCGTAGTTTATTTTGATAGTTAATTCCGTGTTATTGTATGTCCCTATCCTTAGAGCCCCGCTCGTCAATACCTTGCATTCACTGCGCTGTACCTCGGTCAATGGAGAGCAGGAAACAAACAAACAAACCCTTAGAGTCAAGGGGTGATGACGATATTAACATGAACAACCTTCCTTTTCATTGCTTTCTTAGTCTCCATGGATTTATGAAATTCCCTCGTACTTTCACAACTTCTTACCTCGTTGCTGAGAGTTTATTGATGCGACTCGATATTCAGTGATTGAAGTGCATTATTGATTTATTGTGCAGCATAAAGAGACCAGGTTGTACCGGGAGAAATCAAACATCGATTTTATTCATCACCCACTCTCAGCCACGATCGCTCGATTGTATTTCGTTCTCTGAAGTGTATAGCACAAAAAGACAAGAAGCAGCCTTTTACATAGGTTATGCGTCAAAGCGTGCAGTCATTGCGAGTAAATCTCATGTCATGAGCTAAAAACGATGATTACCCGCTGTCAACTTCAGTAAGAGGCATATTGCAGCTGTGGTTATCAGTTGATGTTTTTGTTGGGTCTCGCAACTGCGGTCTCCTTCAGTTTTAAAACTTGAAGCAAACTACGAACATCATTCTACTCGGATTCATATGAAGTACTTACTTAAACGCAAGAAGTTTGGTGCAATTAGGGGGGTATACTACGGGCCCTCTTATCCATTGGTTGTTAAAACTGAGTTTGAGTTAAAACTGAGAATGCAAAATACATCTTGATCATAAAAAACAAGGAAGTATCGACCTACGGGACATTGTTCTGTAGTATTTGTCTGCCATCTAGCATTTGTGCTAATAACACATCATTATATATGAGATAACATACATTCAGGTTATTATAGAGGATTATTTATTTGTCTGCGTTTATATATAAGTCAATGCATGATCAATATTGTCAAGTGATTTATCGCATCCAAACCATTAACCAAAGCATGTTGACAACGTTGGTCACCTACTCCACGTGACACCACTCTTTGTGTTGGTAGTGAGGCATTGAATCTATCTATTCCATGACATTGGAATAGTGTTATCCTATTCATGTAACTGGCCGATGTAGGATATGCAACTCCCGCCAATGTCAGACTGTAACAATGAGTCGCATAACGTTTGGATATGTTCACGTGGTTATGCAAATAGATATTGCTATGCTGATGTTTGATTACGAGATACATTCCTTTATTTAGGATTAAAAGGAGGCATATATTCATAAAATGTTGGACGAGTGATAATCGCTATTCTGGACAGCCTCGCTGTTGAAATAACCTGACTATGTGTTGATCAATGTTACTTCTGCATTGCCGTTTTGTGAACCAAAAATTTACATGTTGAATTAGTCTAGAGCTTTGTTAATGTTATAAAGCAAGGTAATGTGTTATGGCCGTATGAGCGAATACGTTCACACCAAGTTTACCCTCGCTGTAAAATGCTACATTTGAAAGGATGATATGAGGTGTTATCTTCGCAGACATGTTGATAGAGCTAAATGACTGACATATATAGAAAAGCTTATTGTATAGACGGATAGTTCCTCCATTTCAGTATATATATATGACTTAATAAGTCACAAGGGCGACGCTCGGTCTTGGGGAGCAGTCACCATACACTTCAAATGACAGAAACTATGACAATTTGACCTTGTAAATGGATCACAATATTTTCTCTCCTGTTGAATAAAATACGAATAAGTTGGAAATAACATTTTTTAGACGACAGTCTTCAGATTATCATTTAATATGAGACTGCGACATATCCGAAAGTCCAATGTGTGGAGAACGAAACTGGGGCGCGTCATTGTGTACATCATGAACAATTCATTGACCATGTTCGGTTTTTAAAATTATAATATAAAAGAATTCGTAATGTTGTCCCTTCGAATGCCAGGATTCACGTCACATTTCTTCAATGTAATGTGATGAACTTGCCCTTTTTTAGTTGTCGAGTACATATTCTAGAAAGATTGCGTGTGTGTATTTGTTTGCGTGGGCGGTGACTGCCTACATGTAGGTCCTTCTTCTCTTCTCAGAGCGCTCCATATAGCCAGCTGCAGATTGGTCCACATTCACAATTTTTGACCTTCTCCTCCTAAACGGCTGCATAAGCCAATTGAGAATTGCTTCACACATGCAACTTTGAATAGTTTGCCAGTTAGAGGTGGATGATGTATACACTCGGTTGGTGGTGGTTGAATTGTTTCATTAGTAGCTGGTAGATTGGTCCATTCGGTTAGATGTTGTTGAATGGCCTCTCGTATTGCGTTAGTTTATTTGATCTGAGTTAGTGGTGGTTGATTTTTAGGTTGGAGCTGGTTGATTGATCGCTTGAGCAGGGGGCTGTTTATTTGTCTACTACGGAGGCCATTTTGCGTAACGTTTCAATGGCCGATTTCGGCACCCTCTCTCAACACTCACAACGCCCTATAACAATAGCATAGAACTTCCATAACGCATCGTTACACCAACCCACATTCCCACCAGCGAATTGTTAAAAAGGCTAGATGCTGTTGAATAGTTCTCTATGTTGAAAGTCATAGATTTGTCGACTGTGTTGGAGGAGGATCTGTCTGCTCAGTGGGAGACTGTTGATCTTCCCATTCGGAATGGTGTTGTTTGTTTGTCCAATCAGAGGTTGCGAATTTGTTCATACAGTCGAAGGTTGCGCAATATGAATACGCTATGTTGTTGCTGTGCTGACGGATTGACACGATACGGCAGATACGTTATGACATCCTACAAAACATGCGAACACGCCACCTTCATGCAGCACTGCGCTTGTTATACGGTCTATCATAAAACCACATAAACATTTGTGGTTAATTTGGAGACACCGTCGCCTCTACCTGTAAGCTGCCTACATTTCGTCATCAGGCCCATAATCGTTTGGGGTACCACGTGACAGTGGGCGTGTTCTACTGAGACGTCTTGTAGGGCTAACCTTAACGAGGTGATCGTGTCTTACATACTAAAAGACGAGTCACGAGCGATTAAACGGGAGGTAAAGTGTTTTTGTTAAGGACTGAAGAGGTTGTAATATGACACTCAACACCACAGTAATCAATGCAGACAACAGGCGTAACCTGCAAACACGATGGCAGGTGAGCGAACCCGGCAGGTCATAAAGAATATGAGCTTACAGTCGAGAGCACATACTGAATGGGACCCTCACAGACAAACATGAACTTGTTGGCTCACCCCGGGTTGGTAGGAATACTGCTGCTCGGCGTGGTGTGTGGTAAGTACAGACAAGGTCTTAAAAATCTAATCACCATTGCTGACAACAGCATTTAATGTCAATTGATTTATTTGACGATTGGAAAAACTGTCTTACATACCAAAGACGAGTCACGAGCGATTTAACGTGGAAGAATGAATGTTTACATTCGAGTGCACACACTGAATGATACCCTCACATGACTGATGATTACATATCTTTACTGAAAAGGAAGTATAAATAAGCTGAGAGCAGTTGTTTTTGTCGTATATACCCCCAGGTTTTAGCGACACCGCTTACTCACGATACCACTTATATTATAGTTGAAATGTTTGTCAACTAGCGAAAGGTTATTACCCCTTTACAATCGAGCGTTGCCTCACGAGCGGTCTGGTGATGTGGTTTATGTGACGATCACGTGAAATTGAGAATAATGCAGCCGCATGTGGTGGTCGGTAGTACAAGGAAGGTTCGTCGTTAGTTCATTAGCTGGCAGACAAACATGAACTTGTTGGCTTACCCTGTGTTGGTAGGAATACTGCTGCTCGGCATGGTGTGTGTGGTAAGTACAGACAAGGTGTTAAGGTCGTAAACCAACCAATCACCATCGCTGACAACAGCATTTTATTTCAATAGAATTATTTGATAATTGGAATGACTGTAAAGACAGAATAGCTCAGAACACATATATCATTTAAAGCAACTCAACTTTACTGCATAAATTGTGTATGTTCGTAATATATGATTTTCACCAGTA
>CM067342.1:40830592-40993621 GCA_034190875.2 Urechis unicinctus | reverse complement strand
CATTTCTTCAATGTAATGTGATGAACTTGCCCTTTTTTAGTTGTCGAGTACATATTCTAGAAAGATTGCGTGTGTGTATTTGTTTGCGTGGGCGGTGACTGCCTACATGTAGGTCCTTCTTCTCTTCTCAGAGCGCTCCATATAGCCAGCTGCAGATTGGTCCACATTCACAATTTTTGACCTTCTCCTCCTAAACGGCTGCATAAAGCCAATTGAGAATTGCTTCACACATGCAACTTTGAATAGTTTGCCAGTTAGAGGTGGATGATGTATACACTCGGTTGGTGGTGGTTGAATTGTTTCATTAGTAGCTGGTAGATTGGTCCATTCGGTTAGATGTTGTTGAATGGCCTCTCGTATTGCGTTAGTTTATTTGATCTGAGTTAGTGGTGGTTGATTTTAAGTTTGGAGCTGGTTGATTGATCGCTTGAGCAGGGGGCTGTTTATTTGTCTACTACGGAGGCCATTTTGCGTAACGTTTCAATGGCCGATTTCGGCACCCTCTCTCAACACTCACAACGCCCTATAACAATAGCATATAACTTCCATAACGCATCGTTACACCAACCCACATTCCCACCAGCGAATTGTTAAAAAGGCTAGATGCTGTTGAATAGTTCTCTATGTTGAAAGTCATAGATTTGTCGACTGTGTTGGAGGAGGATCTGTCTGCTCAGTGGGAGACTGTTGATCTTCCCATTCGGAATGGTGTTGTTTGTTTGTCCAATCAGAGGTTGCGAATTTGTTCATACAGTCGAAGGTTGCGCAATATGAATACGCTATGTTGTTGCTGTGCTGACGGATTGACACGATACGGCAGATACGTTATGACATCCTACAAAACATGCGAACACGCCACCTTCATGCAGCACTGCGCTTGTTATACGGTCTATCATAAAACCACATAAACATTTGTGGTTAATTTGGAGACACCGTCGCCTCTACCTGTAAGCTGCCTACATTTCGTCATCAGGCCCATAATCGTTTGGGGTACCACGTGACAGTGGGCGTGTTCTACTGAGACGTCTTGTAGGGCTAACCTTAACGAGGTGATCGTGTCTTACATACTAAAAGACGAGTCACGAGCGATTAAACGGGAGGTAAAGTGTTTTTGTTAAGGACTGAAGAGGTTGTAATATGACACTCAACACCACAGTAATCAATGCAGACAACAGGCGTAACCTGCAAACACGATGGCAGGTGAGCGAACCCGGCAGGTCATAAAGAATATGAGCTTACAGTCGAGAGCACATACTGAATGGGACCCTCACAGACAAACATGAACTTGTTGGCTCACCCCGGGTTGGTAGGAATACTGCTGCTCGGCGTGGTGTGTGGTAAGTACAGACAAGGTCTTAAAAATCTAATCACCATTGCTGACAACAGCATTTAATGTCAATTGATTTATTTGACGATTGGAAAAACTGTCTTACATACCAAAAGACGAGTCACGAGCGATTTAACGGGAAGAATGTTTACATTCGAGTGCACACACTGAATGATACCCTCACATGACTGATGATTACATATCTTTACTGAAAAGGAAGTATAAATAAGCTGAGAGCAGTTGTTTTTGTCGTATATACCCCCAGGTTTTAGCGACACCGCTTACTCACGATACCACTTATATTATAGTTGAAATGTTTGTCAACTAGCGAAAGGTTATTACCCCTTTACAATCGAGCGTTGCCTCACGAGCGGTCTGGTGATGTGGTTTATGTGACGATCACGTGAAATTGAGAATAATGCAGCCGCATGTGGTGGTCGGTAGTACAAGGAAGGTTCGTCGTTAGTTCATTAGCTGGCAGACAAACATGAACTTGTTGGCTTACCCTGTGTTGGTAGGAATACTGCTGCTCGGCATGGTGTGTGGTAAGTACAGACAAGGTGTTAAGGTCGTAACCAACCAATCACCATCGCTGACAACAGCATTTTATTTCAATAGAATTATTTGATAATTGGAATGACTGTAAAGACAGAATAGCTCAGAACACATATATCATTTAAAGCAACTCAACTTTACTGCATAAATTGTGTATGTTCGTAATATATGATTTTCACCAGTATGAATTAACTTCATGTGAAAAATATTTTCTCTTAACCATGTGATGCACACGTCATTATTCAAATATTTGATTCACTCCGCACGTTTCGTACACTCGTGAATCACGCAAGACGCTGTAAATCACGCTCACATTATCTCATCAACGTTATGTGTCTGCTATCAGAGGCACAAGCTATGCTCCAACTGGTGACTGAAAAGAAGGACTACGTTGGAGCTGTGCAGCAATGTATCAATAATGGGAGCCATTTGGTTCTACCATTAAATGAAACACAAAATATAGAGATTGCTGGACTGTTACCGAACGAGGGAACGATGTCCTGGCTGTACTTAAATTCACCGTATGGACTCATCACACAGTCTTCAGTGAGTAAGTATACTTGCTGATATCGACCTCATATATTGTAAACTTACGTTACATTTGTCATCCTATAAGCTGATACTAACTGCCGCGTGTAGCAGCTGATTTGGCTCTCATTTTCTCTAGTGATGAAAATGACTTTCGTGAGCTGGACAGGCAACCATCCACATTTATCAAGAAGACAATGTGTGAAGATAAGAAAAGATCAGAAGTGGGAACGCGCAGATTGCTCCAACAGAGAAAGCTTTGTCTGTAAATCAGGTATTTGCAACAAACCAACAACATTCATCACATGCACAATCATCAATATGTTGCTTGACTAACAATTTGTGGCGTATGACGACGTCGTGTGTGGATGCTGCTGTAACAGGTCCTCGCCCACAGACCCCATCCACTCTACTGCCCACGACAGAGACGAACGAACCTGATGACAATAACCCGGGTAATAGTTGTACATATTTTACTGTAAACTTTCCTGGATTGGAATAATAGAACCATGTTCCAATCACATGGCACTAAAAGCCGTGAGTAACACAATTTGATTTAATTTATCATTTCAGGGCATACATCTGAAGGACACGGCACAATGCGTCCTCATACCAAGACCTCATCAATTGCTCCCACCCACAGAGACTCTTCTCTGTCTTCATCAATTACAGGTCGATAAACTCATTTTCTCTCATAGTGAGAAATTTTTATGTTTTCTTCATTTCCGCAAGATCGTCGCACAATAACTAGCAAATCACATGTATAAATGGTACTTTTAAATCTTGATTAAACATCTATTTTCTCACGGAATACGTCAAATTCGCTTGGATACTAGTCGCTGCCTAAGTTGGTTCTGTGTGGTTATAGGGGTTGATTATTGGCGCAACCATGGCCGTGTTGGCGGTTATAGCGGCTCTGGTCGTCGGGGTCTATATCATGAGAAGGTGGAATTCTAATAATAGAACTTAAATTGACCAATTCAACGAAGTACACCTGCATATTGTGATAGCCTGTGTGAAAATTGTATGGATGTTAACTGACGTCAATTCGACAACTATTTCACTGCTATGCACATATTCTTGCTACAGGCGAAGTGTTTCCCGATCAAGCACCGGTGGCGACGAACCCCTCAGCGCTGAAAACCCATGTAATACATATGAAGAGGTGGAGAGGTGGACCGATGCGTATGATGTTAGCGCAGTGGTTCAGGATAATGACCTGTACTCGCCTGGGTCCGATGCATATGATGTTAGCGCAGTGGTTCAGGATAATGACCTGTACTCGCCTGGGACCGATGCGAATGATGTTAGCGCAGTGGTTCAGGATAATGACCTGTACTCGCCTGGGACCGATGCGAATGATGTTAGCGCAGTGGTTCAGGATAATGATCTGTACTCACCTGGGTCCGATGCGAATGATGTTAGCGCAGTGGTTCAGGATAATGACCTGTACTCGCCTGGGACCGATGCGGAAGCTGTTAACGCCATGATAACCGAAAGTTCCCATGGAATCGACCGTAATGTAGATGGGATATCCATAGCAGACAATGAGTTATATTCCGGCGAAAATGACCCGCAACCGGCTCCTGCTTATCTTGAACTCTTACCTATCCAAAATGCTGCTGATTGAATGATAAACCATGATATATTGTGGTGACACTGCTTTCACTTATATGAACATTTCTTAACTTGGATTAAACTATAATGAAGTCCTCGTGTGCTCATGGGACTGATGATCACCTCACCTCAATATCTCTGTCAAACCAAGAGACAGGTTTGCCTCTCGTATCGAATGGTAATCCCTCAGAAAAAAGGGCCATCCCGGCAGTTGATGCCTGCTGGCTCGATGATTTTAAGTAACAAAGATTTATGGTAATATTTTAGCGGTTTGTGATGTTCTGTACTTAAGCAATATCGTATATTAGTCCCCAAACCATTAGGCCCATGGACCAATCCTTCCCTGATCATCCATCACCAAGCTGATTTTTGATGGCTGTCTTTGTATATTGTCATAAATCCACATTAATACACCACTTTAGCCATGTATGAGTAAACTGGTATAATATATGGATATATTGTTGTTATAATGCGATTGCTGAAGAATAATTATTGCTGAGAAGAACACTAACAGCACACCGCAGCTTTACTGTAGCCCCAATCTCTGACGTGGACGACTTGTAGAGCACTTGCTCATTAGCAGGACGGCAGTAGGAGAGCAACAGCTAAGTCAGGAAGGAGATTTAGAAATGACGACCTGAAGCTTAGAAGAAGTTATTTGCTCGACGCGTCGGCTGTGTGTGGTTGAGGGTGAATGGAGTCGATTCTATGAATATCAGTAACTGCAGCGCCTTTGAGTTTATCAAACCATACTGCACCAGCGAGCTAATAGGCTGCAAATCTCCACTCTTTGCAGCAGACAGGAATTGGTTTGGTCGAAAATTAACCCGCAATGTCAACGCGTATGTCGTATCGTTATCCTATTGATACTTTGATGTCATAACGGTTAAATTTCAGTTAACACTTACAGCATACCTTACAAATGAGTACAATAGAATAAAATATCTTGAAACGGAACCAACAGTCTTTTAACCAAGCATATTGACCTAATAAAAAAACTCAACAAGTACAAACTTGTATCGGTGACCCTGGAGCTGCGCCAAAAGGGGTCACAGGCAACCGCAATGTGCGATTTAAGGGGCACACAGCCTGTCCCTTTACGATGCTACTGTTCTCTCTTCGCATGGCTTTACCCCTACTTATTATCCATCATATCGCCTCGTAGTGACCTCCGACCTCCGACAATGACCGGTCAGGGAGATGTAATAAACTGGTGAATGGGATGCACCCCATATAGTGGTAGATTGGAGCGAGCAATCTTATCAAACATACAGGACTCTGCATCTTTATAAAATATTATCATGAACATGCTTATTGTGAGGGTATTGTGCAATGGGGGGTGGGGGGGGGTGTCCCTATGTGAAGGTGGGTAGGGATGTACGGGCAATAGGGCTCTTTTTACAGCATTTCAGAAACGCGCCCATTGCAGCAATGTTTACTTGTCACAAAAGACAACTTAATGGTATTTTGCAGCACACGTTTATGATGTAAATTCAGAAAAGAAAATTTAACATTGAATTGTGCATAACATGCAGCCGGACTCCGAATCGCCTAGGACAAAACAAACTGTGGTTTGCTTGACATCTATCTTCCAATTGGTCGTTATGGCCCGCGATTCCTTCCACGACAGGCTAGCTCGTATCCAGTGACTAAAAGGATGTCATTGAAAGTGATATTTAATGATTTGGAATACTAGGGCTCAGTGCTGCAAACGCAAGGTGCGCAATGTTCCACGTCCTCATGTCATTGGTAGCATGTTAGACCATAACAATAGATGTTGGTGAAGTGTACAACTAATGTTTGTCGTTCACTCAAAATACATATTCATGGTCTTGATACCAAAAATGTACTTTGTATTCTAGGAGAACAATGGCTCGTTATGCTGATGACATGATGTCGACCCGGCCTCTGATCAGATCGTCCTTGTATGCGTGCATCTCTTGGGCTGTAACTCCAAGCCTGCTGTTGTGTACCTCATTTAACCAACCTATCAAGGCACAAAACGAATGCACAAACTCAATGTTATATACTTGGGTAGGCCCAACCTTTGGCGCCTCCATTGCAACAATGCAATATTATATATGTCTAAGTACCAATTGGCGGGCTGCAACCAACTCTGCAATCATAATTGGTCATATGTTTTACTTCCTTTGTCATTAAAGGGCGAGGCAAGCCTTTTAAACTTCCAATCTCCCTTATCGATGTCTCTGGAAGAGCAGTTGCTGAATGTGAAGGCGTGATTCCATGCGTTATGAGACCCCAAGTTAAACATAAACACTCGAATGTCACCAGGGTAGTATCCAATTTCGCGCCCTATACAGAAGCCTTATCGTCGTTAGTGAATTGAGAGCCATTGACGTGGAGTCCCCAGTACTACTTCACTTCAGTGAGGCGCCGGACAAAGCTCAGAAGAACCAGTTAGATGTTGATGGCCGCATTGTTTATTCATGTGAACCACATTTCTTTGATCTTTCCCAGTGTGCTTGGTTAAAGACTGAAATGCGTAGGCGATTAATGAGATTGATATTGATTGTTTGTGCAGTAATAAGAGACCAGGTTGCAACGGTGGAAATCATACATCTAATCTATTCATCACCCACTCTTGGCGACGACCGCTGGATTCGATTTTGTTCCTAAAAACAAGAAGCTGCGGTATACTTAGGTTATGCGTCAAAGCGTGCAGTCTTTGTGCATAAATCTCATGTCATGAGCTTAAAACGACGTTATCCCAATAACAACTACAAGGGGCATTTCGATGTCGATGTTATCAACTGTTGTTTGTTCCGTAGTCTCGCAATTGCGGTCTCCTTCTTTTTTAAAACTTGAAGCAAACAAAACACTTTTATCTAATCGTAATCACGTATTGTACGTGTTCTGATTCATTTGAAGTACTTATTTAAACAAGATAAGTAGAAATAAGCGGGGCACACTCCAAACCCCGTTAGGCAGTGGTCGATAATATTTGATTTGGGTTCGAAACTGCAGAACAGACTTAACTCCGTGGGGATTTGTTGAACTGTTCTGTGGTGTTTGAGTGCAGATCTTTGTGTCCCAGATCTGACGTCACAACCCGAAAACAATAGCGGCGTGATGTTTGGCCGGCTGTTGAAGCGTGTCTAAAGCGGAATGTCAAAAACGACTCTGTGGGTTTGTTCTATAATGAGTTGATCGAAAAAAAACCGGATGGAATGTATGGTTGTCATGACGTCCAACAACGTAATCGACCCGTGCTTTGAGTGGTGACGTTATGATCACACATTAAAGGTTCACGTTTAGTTTATCGCGTAATTTACAATTCAAACGATATACTGTCCACTAAGTATCACTAGGGACTTTGAACCAGCATTGTACATTACACAGTCGGATCACACCTCACCTATTAACTTGAATAAGAGAGGTTCCTGAGGTTGACACAGCCCAGCTTTTAGTCGTATGAGTATGAGGAATAATATCGGAGCAAAGAATGACACATAATGGAAAATATTCTTATGCACCAACGCAATGCATGCTGGTCGAGGTTGTTGATTGGTCGAGCCAGTGAGAAGTGGATGATGTGTACAATCGGTTGACGGTGGTCGATTTGTCCTTTCATTTGGAGCTGGTAGATTGGTCCATTCACTCAGATGTTGTTCATTGGACCTCTCATATGGCGTTATGTGATTTGTCCTTAGTTAGAGGTGGTATGAAGTTGGATGTGGTTGATTGATTCATTAAGCAAGGAGGTCTTTATTTGTCTACTCAGATGTTAATGCGGATATTGATCTGCACTCTGTGGGCATTTTCAAATTATGTAACGCTTCTTTGGTCGATTTTGGACAACCTCACCCCCCCCCACCCAAGCCACCCTACACCACCCCTGCAAAGCCTCATAATACTAGCCCGTACACATCTCACAAGGCACCGTTGTACCAGCCCACATTCCCACTAGCGAAATGTTGAAAAGCTGGATGTTGTTAATTTGCCCTAACTATTGGAAGTCATAGATTTGATGACCTGGCTGGAGGAGACTGTTGATCTTCCCATTCAGATTGATGTTGTTTGTTCGACCAATCAGAGGTTGTGGATTTGTCCACACAGTCATAGGTTGCGCAATATGAATACGCTATGTTGTTTCTGTGCAGACGCATCGACACGGCGGATACGTTATGACAACCTACAAAAGATGCGAACACGCCACCTGCTCTCAGCATGCTGCTAGTTATAACGTCCATCATAAAACCGCATTAAAATGTCTGTTTAATTTGTTGGCATGGTCGCCTCTACCAGTAAGCTGTCTCCTTTTCGTCAACATAAGCCACATTTCGCCAATCATTGAGAAGTTAGATCAGCAGTACCATGGTCCTTCGTTGCATCACGTGTCAATGGGCGTGCACTAACTGTCTGAGCGAGCCTTCTATAAGCCCCCGGGTCACACCTCGACGAGGTGATCGTGTCTCCATACTAAAATATGAGTCATGAACGATCGCGCGGGAACTTGGAAGTTATTATGGACTGAAGAGGTTGTAATATGACACTCGACACCACATCAATCAACCTAGATTTTAAGCAGCACTGCAAACCCGATGGCAGCTGAGCGAATACGGCCGTTCATAATGAAGGTGATTTCACAGTCGAAAGCACATACTGATGATACCATACCTTCACTGAAAAGTAGGTATAAATAAGTTAGAGAGTTTTTGTCGTATATTTTTGTTTTATATACGCTTACCGCGATACGACTTGTATTATAGTTGAAATGTTTGTCAACAAGCGATAGGTTATTCCCCCTTTACAATCGTGCCTAGCCGCACAAGCGGTCTGGTGATGTTGTTTATGTGGCAATCGAGGAAATTGAGAATAGTTCAGTCGCAAGGTAGTCAGTAGTACAAGGAAGGTTCTTCGTTCGTTCATATGCTGGCAGACAAACATGAACTTGTTGGCTTACCCTGTGTTGGTAGGAATACTGCTGCTCGGTGTGGTGTGTGGTAAGTAGAGTCAATGTCTTAGCTGACCAATCACCATAAGTGACAGCAGCATTTGATGTCAATAAATTTATTTGACAATTGGAATGACTGCAAAGACAGAATAGCTTGGAGCATGCCTACGTTTGTAGCATCTCAACTTTACTGCATATATTCTGCCTGTACCTCATATGATTCTCGCCAGAATGAATCAACTTCGTGTACAAATTTTTTATCTCACCATTATTCGAATATTTGTTCACATTGACTATAACACCACCTTTCGTTCACTTATGCGTCGTGCAAGACTGTCGGGTCATCTCGTCACCGTTATGTGTCTGCTATCAGACGCCAAAGCAATGTTCCAATTGGAGACTAACAAGACGGACTATAAGGGAGCCGTGCAACAGTGTATCAAAAATGGAGGCCACTTGGTTCTACCATTAAATGAAACACAAAATATGGAGCTTGCTAGACAATTACCAAGACGCGGAAGGGCATGGCTGTTCTTATATTCTCCGTATGGACTCATCACACAGCCTTCAGTGAGTAAGTAGACATGCCGATATCGACTTCAAATATTGTACACCTGCGTAACATTCGTCAACGGATAAGCAGATACTAACTGCCGCATGTAGCAGCTAATTTGACTATCTTATTTTCTTTAGTGACACAAATGACTTTCGTGAAGTGGGTGAAGCGCCATCCAGATTCGTCAAAGGGAATGTGTGTAAGGATAAGGAAAAATCGGAGGTGGGAAAGCACAAATTACTCCAAAGAAGAAAGCTTTGTCTGTAAATCAGGTATTTGCAACAAACCAATAACCTTCATCACATGCAACATCTTCATATGGCGCTAGAATCCGTGAGTAACGCAATTTGATTAAATTTATCATTTTAGGGCCTACATCTGATGGAAACGGCACAATGCGTCATCATATTGAGACCTCATTAAATGCTCCTACCCACAGAGACGCCCCTCGGTCTTCATCAAATACAGGTCGATATATTCATTTTCTCTCATAGTGAGAAATATTGTCTTCATTTCCACAAGATCGCCGCTCATAAACTGGCAAATCACATGTGTAAATAGTACTTTTAATCTTGATTTTACATAAATTTTCTTATGGAATACATCAATTTCGTTGAGATACTAATCGCCGCCTAAGTTGGTTCTGTGTGGTTATAGGGGTGATTATTGGCGCAACCATGGCCGTGTTGGCGGTTATAGCATCTCTGGTCGTCGGGGTCTATATCATGAGAAGGTGGAATTCTAATAATAGAACTTCAATTGAACAATTCAACGATGTACACCTGCTTATTGTGATAGCCTGTGTGTAAAAAGCATGGATGTTAACTGACATCAATTCAACAAATATTTCACTGCCATGCACTTGTTCTTGCTACAGGCGAAGTGTTTCCCGATCAAGCACGGGTGGCGACGTTACCCTCAGCGCTGCAAACTTGAACGCATGTGATACGTATGAAGAGGTGGAACCAAGTTTCGTGCCTGATAGCAAGAACCCTGGTGTGGGTCAGGGCAGGGGATATACCAGTGTGAATCTGGACCAAGATAACGCTGTTACACACTACCAGGCACTGTACCCGCCTGGAACCCATGCTAATGATGTTACTGCGGTGGTTCAGGACAATGACCTGTATTCGCCTGGGTCCAATGAGGATGATGTTAGCGCGATGGTTCAGGACAATGACCTGTATTCGCCTGGGTCCAATCAGGATGATGTTAGCGCGATGGTTCAGGACAATGACCTGTACTCACCTGGGACCGATACTGAAGCTCTTAGTGGTGTGATAACAGAAAGTTCACATAGATGAGATATCCATATCAGGCAATGAGTTATATTCCAGCGAAAATGACTCGCAACCAGCGCCTGTTTATCTTGAACTCTTACCTCTCCAAGATGCTACTGAGTAAATGAGAAACCATGATGTATTGTGTTGACACTGCTTTCATTTAAATGAACATTTGTCTTAGATTAAACTTTAACGAAGCCTGCAGGAGTTTATGCGTCTGATGATCACCTCACCTTAACATCTTCGTCAAACCAAGAGAAAGGCTTGCCTCTCGCATCTAATGGTAGCCCTACAGAAAAATAAGTGATAGTTGACACCAGCTGTAAAAAAAGATGTTAGGTAATATCAAAGCGGTTTGCCTTGCTTACTTAAGCACTCATAACCCCTTAACATGGCGACCATGGACCAATTTGTCTTCATTCCCTGATCATCCATTACCAAGCAGTGTTTTGGTGGCCATCTTTGTAAATAAAGTTAACTCACCTGAGACAAATCACTCTTAGCCATATATGAGTGAACTGGTATATTATACGGATATGTTGCGGTTCTAAATCCATTGCTGAAGAATGATTCTTGTGACGAACAATGTTTCGAGTTCCTATTGAAATATGCTTTAACAACACCCCACAGATATACTGTCGCTCCTATCTCAAAATGTGCACCACTTGTAAAGCGCTTGTATAATAGCAGGACAGCGGTAGGCGAGCAACAGCTCTGCCAAGAAGGAAATTTAAGACAGGAAAGTACTGGACAACCTGAAGCTTAAAAGAAGTTCGTGTGTGGTTGAGAGGGAACAGAATTTAGTGTATGAATATCAGTGCCTTTGAGTTTCTTTGACCATTCTGCACCAACGAGCTTATAGGCTGCAAATCGCCACTCTTTGCAGAAGTCTGCAGTTGGTTGTGTCGAAAATTAACCCGCTATGTCACGCAAATATGGTATCGTTATGATGCCATTGATGTATTGAAGTCATAACGGTTAAATTTCAGTTGACATTAACATCGCCATACACCTTCACGGATATAACTTTACTTCACGGTTATAACATCAAAATGGTCTTGCAAAAGACTATTTATCGATAATAAAATAAATTTCATGAAGCGGAACCAACAGTTTTTTTACCAAGCATATTGACCGTTTAAAAACCTCAGCAAGTACCAATCTGTGTCGATGACCTTGACTATATACCAAGAGGGGTCATGAGAAGCTGCCCGGCAAGACATGCGATATAAGGGGCGCGCCGCCTGTCCGTTTACGATTACGATGCTACTGTTCTCTCTTCGCATGGCTTTACCGACTTCCTACTATCCATCATAACGTCTCGTTGTGACCTCCGACCTATGACAATCACCCGTGTGTTTCGATAACCTGGTGAATGCGATGCACCTCTTCGTGGCCTTGACTTCTAATACCCACAATATACCTTGTATTCTAATAGAAACTATGATTCCTATGTTTATATTTATCAATGATCACAATGGCTTCTGATATTGATGACATTATGTCGATCTGGTCGTCATCAGATCGTCATTGTAGGCGTGGAGCTGTGTTTTTTTTATTTCGCATCAGTTGTAGTGTACTTCATTTAACCAGCCCATCCAGGCACACAACGAATACACAAATTCAATGTAATATTCTTGGATAGGCCCAACATTTGGCGCCTCCATTCCAACGATGCAATAATATATATGTCTAAGCACCAATTGTCTGAGTGCGCCCAATTTTGAATTAATTATTGGCATTATGTGCTAATTGCTTGTCCTTAAAGGGTGAGACAACCCTCTTCTCAAAACTTCCAATCTCCTTTGTCGATGTCCCTTGAAGAGCGGTTGCTGAATGTGAAGGCGTGATTCCATGCGTTATGAGACCCAAAGCTATACATAAACATTCGAATGTCGCCAGGGTAGGATCCAATTTCGCGCCCTATACAGAAGCCTTGTCGTCGTTAGTGAATTGAGAGCCATTGACGTGGAGTCCCTGGTACTACATCACTTCAGTGAGGCGCCGGACAAAGCTCAGAAGAACCAGTTAGATGTTGATGGCCGCATTGTTTATTCATGTGAACCGGTCACATCAGAGGATGGCATCTATTCACAATTAACAATTTACCTGATTAGATATCGATCCCGTTTCTTTTACCTTTCCTAATTGGCTTGGTTAAAGACATCAGCGATAAATGAGATCGATGGAAGCAATTGCCGTGCTGTTGTGCTTCAAAGTAAAAACCATACCTTTGTGGTACTAGATGGAATCACAACTTCACTGGATCAAATGGCCAATCGGGCCCACACAGGGGCCCGAAACACATATAGGGGCTCAACCGTTTCAAATATGTATTTGAAACTTACAGGGTTTATCAAACACTGAGCGGATAGAATGTTTTTATCAGCCGTAGTTTATTTTGATAGTTAATTCCGTGTTATTGTATGTCTCTATCCTTAGAGCCCCGCTCGTCAATACCTTGTATTCACTGCGCTGTACCTCGGTCAATGGAGAACAGGAAACAAGCAAACAAACCCTTAGAGTCAAGGGGTGATGACGATATTAACATGAACAACCTTCCTTTTCATTGCTTTCTTAGTCTCCACGGATTTATGAAATTCCCTCGTACTTTCACAACTTCTTACCTCATTGCTGAGAGTTTATTGATGCGACTCGATATTCAGTGATTGATGTGCATTATTGATTTATTGTGCAGCAAAAAGAGACCAGGTTTTACCGGGAGAAATCAAACATCGATTTTATTCATCACCCACTCTCAGCCACGATCGCTCGATTGTATTTCGTTCTCTGAAGCGTATCGCACAATAAGGCAAGAAGTAGTCTTTTACGTAGGTTATGCGTCAAAGCGTGCAGTCGTTGCGAGTAAATCTCATGTCATGAGCTAAAAACGATGATTAGCCGCTGTCAACTTCAGTAAGAGGCATATTGCAGCTGGTGTTATCAATTGATGTTTTTGCTGGGTCTCGCAACTGCGGTCTCCTTCAGTTTTAAAACTTTGAAGCAAACTACGAACATCATTCTACTCGTATTCATATGAAGTACTTACTTAAACGCAAGAGTGACACCACTCTTTGTGTTGGTAGTGAGGCAATGAATCTATCTATTCCCTGACATTGGAATAATGTTATCCTATTCATGTAACTGGCCGATGTAGGACATGCAACTCCCGCCAATGTCAGACTGTAACTGGACTGGACGAGTGATACTCGTTATTCTGGACAGACTCGCTGTTGAAATAACCTGACTATGTGCTGATCAATGCTTCTCCTGTATTGCCGTTGAATACTCGTTAGTGCGACACCAAAAATTGCTACATTATGAATCAGTCTAGAGCTTTTGTTAATGTTATAAAGCAAGGTAATGTGTTATGGCCGTATGAGCGAATACGTTCACATCAAGTTCACCCTCGCTGTAAAAGGCTACATTGGAAAGGGTGATATGAGGTGTTATCTTCGCAGACATGTTGATAGAACTAAATGACTGACATATATAGAAAAGCTTATTGTATAGACGGATAGTTCCCCCATTTCAGTACATATATATGACTTGATTAATCACAGGGGCTAGTTCTAATTTTCGATCACCAGATTCCGAGTCGACGCTTGGTCTTGGGGAGCAGTCACCATACACTCCAAATGACAGAAACTATGGCAATTTGACCTTGTAAATGGATCACAAGCTGTCGATGGCACTCTATGCACATATTTTCTCTCCTGTTGAATAAAATACAAATAAGTTGGAAATAACATCTTTTAGACTACAGTCTTCAGATTATCATTTAATATGAGACTGCGACATATCCGAAAGTCCAATATGTGGTTCGCGTCATTGTGTGCATCATGAACAATTCATTGACCATGTTCGGTTTTTAAAATTAATAATATAAAAAGAGTTCGTAATGTTGTCTCTACGAATGCCAGGATTCGCGTCACATTTCTTCAATGTAATGTGATGAACTTGCCCTTTTTTAGTTGTCGAGTACATATTCTAGAAAGATTGCGTGTGTGTATTTGTTTGCGTGCGCCGGTGACTGTCTGCATGTAGGTCCTTCTTCTCTTCTCAAAGCGCTCCATATATAGCCAGCTGCAGATTGGTCCACATTCACAATTCTTGACTTTCTCCTCCAAAACGGCTGCATATAGCTAATTGAGAATCGCTTCACATATGCAACTTTGAATAGTTTGCAATGTTGCCGCCTTAAAATTTGATGTTCTCCTTCCCAATTGGTTTCGCCTATCAAGTTGCAAATAGGTCCATTTAAAGGCGATTAATTGCAAATATTAAGCCATTACAGTCAACAGATTTGGATTCGCTTATGTTCTAGTAAGACTTTACAATCGATAGATTGGGTGAATGCCAGCCAATATTGCAATGGTGTTCCATAGTGATAATCTATTAAGGTAACTGTTTATACAATCAGGTAGTATTGTTTTTATCTTAGGATTATCCACCAGAGCGCCTTACAGCGTCCTCCGACCAATATCAATCATCAGTATGCTTTTGTTTATTTTTGAGGAATCGTCAGATGGTGGATGCGATGCTACCTGTTAACTAAGGGGTTTGCCTTTTAAAAAAACTGGACGGATGTAATACTGAAAATATGAGCTCGTTGCCAGTATGCTTAATGTTCAGTTGTTCATCATTTGACGAAGCATTTACCAAGCATCGCCATTAACAAATTACTTTATTCACGACAAGACAAATCAGCTGTAATATAATGTTTATGCTAACAATGCGATATAAGAAACTGGGTTATTATTCTGAAAAATTGAAAATTGTGATCTACATAACATGCAAAAACCATGGTTTGCTTGTCGGTTGTCTTCCATTTGACCATTCTCAACTGATGTATTTTAAAGATAGGTTAAAGAACACTAAGTGGTTAATGGGGCGTTTGTGAAAGCAATGTTCATTGCTTTAGGAGAGTAGGTTTCGAAGCAGCTCACAAATATATGTATAACTTTTAATAACATTTTTGTTACTAAGTATACAATGTTTGTTTTACTGTTTGGTCTTTGCTTTTAATCCCCTGAAAATACTTCGTTTTGTATGTGTAATGATGTCAAGCAATTTAGTTATCATCTCATCGCCCTGGATTGCATGTTTGTATGCTGCCATAGCGAACCGATCCGTTTTATCATTCGATGGCGTTTGCATTGTGTATCGCGTAATCAACCCATCAAAACGCTTATTTCTGGGATGTATTAATTTGTATGTCTAAGCACTTATTGCCCAGCTGTGCCCAAGTCTGCAATCAATATTGATCGTGTGAATTACTGCCGAGTGGTCTTATAGGGATGAAAACAGTCCCCTCCCTTGCCTTCCAATCTATATAATCTTCCCTATAGCAGAAAGGTTGCAGATTTTCAGGGCACAACTGTTTTGCCGTAAGCCTGATAGCTCATGGGAAATGAACCAATTGAAGCCGTGTTGCCAATCTTCTTGGAGTCGCTACGATGGAGAATTCTGCCATAAGATGTCCTTTATTGTGGGGATAGGTTAATTCACTTATTTCAGGAGGGTCTCATATAGAAGTTCATTTTTGCTAGGCTATTACTTTGGCGCCGCAAAAGTGAAACACGATAATGATTGCAATGCGATTACATACAATTGTGAATCATATATCATTATATCAGATTTATTCATATCTGAAGACAGAAATCTCTCTGACGAGCCTTTTGTGACTCATGACATTTTAACCTTTAGCTCCCTGTTTCCTAAATGTGAGATATGGTATTAAATAATCCCAATAGAGCGCGAGCTGGCGTAAACTGCTTCACGGTCAGCTGTCACTTAGAGGCGGACTTCACAGCCTCGAGCTAGAGTAATTGACAATGGTCAAGTACGCAGCACGTTTTGGCTGCCCCATAATGACGACCGCGAGGGTGTTGGGACGGAAATGATATCACATGCAGCTGTTAGGCTAGATATTGAGGTGACCGAGGTGTTGACATTTTACTTAGCGGCGTCAAAGAATTGTGGCTGTCATCTGCGATGCCTAGTAGTGCAACTTCAGATATCAGATGTTCAAACCGAACCTGCATGCCACAGATTAGTCGACATAATATCTGTGGGGTTTCTTTAAGTGACGTGAAATAATTGTCTTAACAGAACAGTGAAGAGTGCAATGATGTAACGATATGGCATTCATTTGTATGATATGTTCTGATAAGCTCATCTTTTCATTGCCAAATATCATCCATATAAGTATAGCAAATTGTTCAGAAACATCTAGCACGAATTATTGGACGTATAATTACGGACACAGATTGCTTTCGAACTATTGCATTAGTTATATATACCATTGCTGAGCCTTATTAGTGCAGCTGTGTACTTCCATCTTTCGTCATTCTATATATATCACTGACAGTAACATATCAATGTACGAGAACAGTTAACAGTAATGGTTTTAATATATTCACAAGATCTCATTTATCTATCAAGTGTTGAACCACGCAAATGACAAGGCAGCATGGTATCACATTGCGAGGGCATTGGTGTTCGAATCCTCAAACAGTCAACCACTTACTTCTGGATACTGATAGACCGTGAACTACAGCGCCGTGCAACTATGAACGTTAGAAATACTCTAAACAATGCACGTTTGTATGATATATCTTGGTCGAGCAAAGTCAAAACATGTACAAGTAGCTTGACATCCGTACAAGCATATATACTAATGTGATATTCTAGTCACCTTGTTTGTACATTTATTCGCTCAAGCATCAGCTAAATAATGTCGTCTTGTATTAAGAACGGCAAATGTTACTTCGGCGAATAATATGGTTATCGATTTTCAACAGTATAATTTGGCTGGAATGCACATGGAGAAGTCATATTGACTCATCGATAAATGGCACCTAACTGAAGCCAAGAACCGTATAAACGATATATTTAAATCACTCCGAGCGCCCAGTAACTAAATCACTGATGTGTAAACTTTCGCTGATGTAACAAAATGTAGATTTCATCAAATCTTCACTTATTGAAGTTGTGAAATACATTCACAAGCTCAATAATTACTTTCGTCCTACCATATTGTGCCCGGTATTATATAATGAAAATGTAGCACGCTCGCACAAACCTCTATAAAAGGCCATGTCAGTCAGGATGGGTCAAAGATAACATCATCATAATCAAGTTATAGTATTTTTTTTTCAATGACCACATTTTACAAAAATGAGCCCAGCTAATACGCAAGCGTAATTTCCGAAAACACCAATTGCGACGCATCTATTTCCGAGACCGCAGCGCCGCAAGGTGCGGTTGCCAAGCAGCTTGCTAGGCAACATCGTTCTCTATATGGGGTTGTACACCCCTTTAATAGAGAAAATCTTTTCCCTAGACACAAAAGTGCATCTGTGTGTTTTTGTTTGACCGACTGCCTATTCATAGTGCTTGATCTTATAATTGGCGAAAGGTAACTCTAAGGTCACGAATAAAATGAAGGCTCTATAACATGCACGTGCTTCTCTGGACTGTATATTTAACCACTATGTGCTTTGTGGTGATGTCAATAGTTGTAAGTTCATGAATCCCATCAGTCATATACACTTTGGTATGCATTCCTATAAATTCATAGCTCATATTTATTCTGCGATGCAGTTACCGTCATACGTCAGCAGGAGATTGGAAAAGCTTATGAAAGGTTGAAATAAACTAGACACTTCCAACCTAGTGGTACGTGACGTCGTCTTGACGAAAAAGTCGATGTGTATGAAGTGTGGAAAAGGGGCATAGGATTGGAGTGGTAGACCAACACATCAATCAACATGATACTATCTTTAAACTGTGATAACTAATGCGGCCATCGGTTGGCGAACGGAGCGGACCCCTCCTCAAGCCATTTACCTGTACAGGTTAATTGTCACCTACTTCCTTATAAACTCCGTGATATCCCGTATTTGCGGTACAAACTTTCTAATGGGAACCCGGTGGGTCGATACTCCACCATTTGGCGTTTAATATATCCTGGATGACTGCCGTCATGTCCCATAGGTTTGTCTTAACCGTGACGCGCCGAACAGATTGCACTTGCATCGCTCGATTGGGTCATATCGTTATAAAGATATAAAGGTATGGCGTGACCGGACAATACAAGTTTAAGATTTTGTCTGCAGGGCAAACAGACAGGCAAGTGCGGATTGTAGGTGTGTTGGTGTGTGCCTAAACTGGATAGGTTTCTACCTTACCTTGCGACACTGATTACCTATATTAAACATCAAACGATCTACATAATAATAGGCTTGCATTGGCTACCTATATATATGGCAATATCTCGATACTAACCGGAAGCGATAATAGTAGATATATAACCACATCCTATCATATTATAATATATATATATATGCTATATATATATATTTGATATATATATATATATATATATATAAGCACGGGTAGTCTTCTAATTATCAGAACGTGGTACGGTATTAACCATGAACGTCATTGAATTGGCCAAAGTGTTATCACTATACTCGGAGAATTGTTGCCGTCAGGTGGTCGAAGAGTATTCCAAAATAATCGACTTAGATTATATTACTAATCGTATGCCTAAATTAGCATCACAAAAATGCTTTAGGATTGGATACATTTCAAGCTCTGTTAGAGACATTGTAATGCAGTGGCACAATGCACTACCGACACTGAAGGGCTGTCAAGGTGTTTCCATAATTGTTAGGCTGATTTAATCCGCATCACTTCGTTTCTATCCGTAACCATATCTATCAGTATAACACATTTCTGAAGGTGTCATAATTATTTTTGTTGATTGGATTCACAGGCCAAAACGATTACATTAACGTGAAATCAGCATGCTTGTAGAACATCACCTCGAGAGATTTATAAAACCAAGGCACATTCAGGGTAGCCGAGCAGTCGTTTCTAAAGCAGTGACAATTGGTTATAGCCAGTAACGACTCGAAAACGCATGATGTATTCGACATGTAGGAGTGCTGCTGTAGCGAAATGAAGGGCTTGCAATGATCGTATATATAAACAATATCCAACCAATGAGAGATTTATTGAACATTGTTCTTTGCCTCGCAGTCATATTGCATTGAACCGGGAGTCCGTTGACTAATAATAGGGTATTCATCGAGCACATAAATTTGGCTTTATCACCGAACACACTCGAGATGCATTTTACTATAAGCACGAACGCAACCCATAACACATGCACAGTGAGAAGAACACTGTTGCGAGTTCCTATTGAAACTTGCTTTAACAACACCCCACAGATGTACTGCGTCGCTTGTAGAGCGCTTGTATAATAGCAAGACAGCGGTAGGCGAGTAACAGCTCTGCCAAGAAGAAAATTTCAGAGAGGAAAGTACTGCTGAACAACCAGAATCTTAAAAGAAGTTCGCTGCTCGACGTATATGCGGCGCGTGTAGTTGAGAGGGAACGAATGAGGTCTACCAATATCAGCAACTGCTGTGCCTTTGAGTTTGTTTGACAATTCTGCATCAACGAGTTAATAGGCTGCAAATCTTTGGTTGTGTGGAAAATTAACCCGCTATGTCACGCATATATGGTATCGTTATGATGCTATTGATGTATTGTCGTCATAACGGTTAAAATTTCACTTGACATTAACAGGACAAAATACCTTCACCGTTATAACTGGTCCTGCCAAAGACTATTTATCCATGATTAAATACATTTCATGAAACGGAACCATCAGTTTGTTACCAAGCATATTGACCTTTAAAAAACCTCAACAAGTACAAACTTATATCGATGACCTTGACTCTACACCAAGAGGGGTCACGAGCAACCGCCCAACAAGATGCGCGATATAAGATCCGCCTCTCTTTACGACGCTACTGTTCTCTCTTCACATACCCCTTCTCATGAACCATCTCAACGTCTCCGTGTGTTTCGATAACTTGGTGGATGCGATGCACCTCTTCATTGCCTTGACCACAATATACTTTGTATTCTAATCGAAACAATGATTCCTATGGTTATGTTTATCTATGATAACAATGGCTCCTTATGGTGATGACATGATGTCGACCAGACCATAATCAGATCGTCATTGTAGCCGTGGAGCTGTGGGATTATTATTTCGCCCCACTTGTAGTGTACATCGCTTAACCAGCCCATAAACTGATAAAAGCACACAACGAATTCATAAATTCAATGCTATATTGTTCGATAGGCCTAGCATTCGGCGCATTAGTATAGGGAGTGGCGGTTCTGGCGCACCGACCTCCCTATACTACCACACTGTCTGTGAGCGTATTGTCAACAATCTACGCCAGGACCCGGCGGAATAAGCTCTTCTAAACGACTCACACGGTTCATAAGGTCCTCATACTTGGATTCCAAATTCCTTACCTCAATTTCAAGGTCTACCTTCTCCTCCGTTAAATACCCGCAGTTCATTGGTGCTCATCCTATATATCAGCCCTCCTCTATTCAACAGATCGACGCATGCCCATAGGCCAGAGGGTCTACACCACTCGGAGCTATCCACCGCTTTGAGTCAAAGGGGGAGAGAGACACCTTATTGACGTGTAGCCCGTATATTTTATGGCAGTCACTCCTGAGCATGAGTCTTATGTATGTGCAGAGCGGCCAGGTCATCATCAAACACCTGATGACGCGCGTAGGCGGGACTGGCGCTTTCTTTCTTCTTCCTTTGATCAAACAATCTTGACATCAACCCGCCTCCGGAGGTTCTCCATAGTCTTACCGAACACAGAGTTATTCATCAGCTTAAACAGGTTCTTCTCAAAGTCGCTGGTGGCCACCTTACGCAGATCTGTATTCATTCGAAGGCAAGGCTCCATCCAGAGGCTCTTGTCAAAGACAAGAGCACGATGAATCTTTGTAAGTCTCATTCCGAAAGACAGATACAGCTTGAGGTTCCTGTAGTGCATTACATACTTCTCCCTTTTCCGCAGGTTTGGCAACAGCTTTTCAACCTCGCCCAAGGTGCCACCCAACTCGCCTAGGAGGTTCTTCTGATAGTTAGACAACCAGTCGTTATCTACAAGAAGCCGCTCCGGAGCCAGCGGGTAGTCGTAGTGCTCGTCATGAAGTGCAGTAGGATACTCCAAGTCAACCTCAAGTATGTATCCAGTCTCCGCATCATCTGGGTGGTCCTGTATCTGTAGGTGCTCTGGCCGAGCCACCCACTCAATACCGGTAGTTGGCAAAGGCTGACTCATAGCCCACCCATACAAATTGTTAGCATCAAGGTACTGGATGTAGCTCGTTGGTTTATCCTGGTCAAAGTCATCCACGAGCGGGTTATTGGCCTTAGCGTGGCCGCGCGACACCATGCTTATACCACCGCGTAGACCTTTCTCAATGACCAGGTGCTTGTCGTAGTCTGTGAGTAGTTCCAATTCCACGCCTGTGCTCTTAAGCAAAGCATCACACGACAAACCGGGGCTGGTATTGTAGTGGGCCGGATCCAACCCGTAATGCTTAAGACATGTCTTGCGGAACACCTCAAACACATCTGCCAAGAGCAGTACATCTGTCCGCAGGTACAGGTCATGGTAGTCACCCATGTTCTTACACCCGAACACGCTCCGGACATTTTGTGCATGGGCTTAGTCTACAGCAGATATACCCTCCTCAGAGAGCTTGCTGTAGAATTCCTGGATCGGCGGCAGAGGGGAATCAAACTTATCTCAGCTGTCCATGAACTCATAGTGGAAGACTCCCTTACGCAACAGCAACCACCGCTTCATCTGGTCTGGCTCATATTCCGCCGTCACAGCAAAGGCATCTGGGTTGTTAGCAGACACCAGCTTATCAAGCGAGGCCAGGAGGAACTGTGTGCTGTCAATGAAGCGCAACTGTCCAAGCGACAGAGAAATATATTTCTCCATGTTGTTGGGGACACAGTAGATGTTCCCCTCCACTTTGCTTATACCCTGCATCAAGAGATGGGAGTCATAGCCCCGCAGGTTATAGAACACCACAGGGATGGGCGTTGTCTTGGGACTCAGGTTACACACGTTATTGGGCTGGCCTCTGTACATGCCTGTTATATGGCAGTGATCGAGGACAGAGTCACAGCCCAGTTTTTTCTTGCACACATGACAGTGGGTTGCAGCCTTATCCATCTATCCTCCCGAATCATCCGCTTGGGGACAGGTTTGGACAGAACTGCTTTGATCTTTAGCTCCTCCTGCTGCAGAGCCTGTAAAAACTTCTCCACAGCATCGCTTCCTCTGTAAACCACAGGAGGTTCGGTCTTAACGTCACACTGTACAACCATATAGCCGTAGCCGCAACCTTGGTGTTCCTGCATTCTCTGCATATTGCTTTTTACCAGGATCAAGTGCAGAACCCGGAAGCTTCACTGTGAGCACCTCAAAGGCAGCCAGTTCTGGAAGAATAATACGTTCTTCCCTTCCTCAGGCATATCCACTTGCCCAGCAGTTTGCCTGTTACCCATGCACTCAGGTTTGTGCTACAGGAACAGACCCTGTGTGGTATATCCATGCAGACATAGCTCACAGAAGAACTTGCGGTGCTCGTGCTTACTCTGGTCATACAGCAAGCGGTTCAGGTCTTTGATCAACGTGTAATGAAACCTGCCGTCCTCCTCAACCAGCATGAGGTTTATAGGTCTACCAGGCTGTTTGCTGATACGGTGAACGATGGTGGCCTTTCCATCCCAGCCAAAGACGTTCACTGCTAGGTTAGCATGTTTTTCCAACTTTCTCAATATGCGGTTTTGGTGTTGGATATTCTACGCCTTTTCCTTCAGCAGATCCAAAAGCCACTTAATGTTATATTTTGATGGTCGCTGCGGGCCCTTGGCAACCGGATGCAGAGCCGCTTCAAGGGAATATAGAAGGCAGAATGCGTCGTTTATGTTTTTTACGTTTATGATTGCCTTCTTTAACGCAAGCTTTCTCAGCAGTTTCAGGTAGGCGCCACCTTTCAATGGCTGATAGTTGGCAATATCAATCCACAGAGTTGTGACTGACTCAAATTCCAAACCAGAACCTCTATTAGTCCACTTCTCCAACCGCTCTTGGATATTAGCATTACTCTGGTCCAGCGCATCGTTAATATCTTCTGAGGAGAGAACCTGATGTGATTTATCGAATCCAAAACATTAACTAAAGCATGTTGAAAACGTTGGTCACCCACTCCACGTGACACCTCTCTTTGTGTTGGTAGTGAGGCATTGAATCTATCTATTCCCTAACATTGGAATAATGTTACCCTATTCATGTAACTGGCCGATTAGGATATGCAACTCCCGCCGATGTCAGCCTGTAACAATGAGTTGCATAACGTATATATATGTTCACGTGGTTATGTAAATAGATGTTGCTATGCTGATGTTTGATTGCGAGGTAAATTACATTATTTAGCATTAGAAGGAGGCATATATTCATAAAATGTTGGAAAAGTGATGTTTTATTCTGGACAGATTCGCTGTTGTAATAACCTGACTATGTGCTGATCAATGTTACTCCTGTATTGCCGGTGAATACTCGTTAGTGGTTCACCAAAAATTGCTACATTATGAATCAGTCTAGATCTTTGTTAATGTTATAAAGCAAAAGAATGTTTTATGGCCGTATGAGCGAATATGTTTACATCAAGTTCACCCTCGCTGTTAGTGCTTCATTTGAAAGGGTGATATGAGGTGTTATCTTCGTAATCAGGCTAATAGAGCTAAATGACTGACATGTGAAGAAAAGCTAATTTGAAAGACGAAAAGTTTCCCGATTTCAGTATATATATATATATATATATATATATATATATATATATATATATATATATATATATATATATATATATATATATATATATATATATATATATATATATATATATATATATATATATATATATATATATATATATATATATATATATATATATATATATATATATATATATATATATGACTCAATTAGTCATAAGGGGTAGTTCCAATTTTCACTCGCTAGATTCCGAGTCGACGCTTGGTCTTGGGGAGCAGTTAGCGTAAACTCGAAATGACAGGGGATCTGTTACCATACACTCCAAATGACAGCAACTATGAAAATTTGACCTTGTAAATGGATCACAAGCTGTCGGTGGCACTCTGTGCGATGGAATATCGCACTTATTCTCTCTCCTGTTGAATAAAATACGAATACGCTGGAAATGTTTTCAGATTAATATGAGTCCAATATGTGGAGAATGAAACTGGTTCGCGTCATTGTGTGCACCGTGAACAATTCATTGACCATATGCGGTTTTTAAAATTAATAATATAAAAGAGTTCATAATATTGCCCCTTCCAATGTCAGGATTCGCGTCACATTTTTTCAATGTAATGTAATGAACTTACCCTTTTTTAACTGACGAGTACATAATCTAGAAAGAGTGGTGTGTGTATTTGTTTGCGTGGGCGGTGACTGCCTAAATGTAAGTCCTTCTTCTCTTCGCAGAGCGCTCCATATAGCCAGCTGCAGATTGGTCCACATTCAAAATTTTTGACCTTCTCCTCCAAAACGGCTGCGTATAGCCAATTGAGAATTGGTACACATTTGCAACTTTGAATAGTTTGCTATGTTGCCGCTTGATACGATCAGGTAGTATTGTTTATATCTTCGGATTATCCACCAGAGCGCCTCGCAACGTCTGAAGACCAATAGCAATCATCAGTCAAATATGCTTTTGTTATTTTTGAGGAATCGTCACCTGGTTGATGCGATGCCACCTGTTAACTTAGGGGGTTCGCCTTTAAAAAAACTGGACGGATGTAACACTGAAAATATGAGCTCGTTGCCTGCAAGCATTTACCAATCAACACCATTCACGACAAGACAAATCAGCTGTAATATCATTTTTATGCTAACCATGCGATTTAAGAAAATGCTATTTTTTCCCCGAACAATTTAGGTTCTAATCTATAACGCACTTTGCCGTACTCTTGTCGAAGATAAACCATGGTTTGCTTGTCGGTTGTCTTCCATTTGACCATTCTCGACGGATGTATTTTAACGACAGGTTAAGGAACACTATGTTGTTAATAGGGTGTTTTTGAAAGCAATGTTCATTGCTTTAGGAGAATAGGTTTCGAATCGGCATTGGAATATATGTATAGCTTTCAATAACATTTTTGTTACTAAGTAGACAATGTTTGTTTTACTGTTTGGTCTTTGCTTTTTATCCCCTGAAAATACTTCGTTTTCTAAGTGATATGGTGTCAAGCAATTTAGTTATCATCTCATCGCCCTGGATTGCATATATGTATGCTGCCATAGCGAACCGATCCGTTTTATTATTCGATGGCGTTTGCATTGTGTATCGCGTAATCAACCCAACAGAACGCTTATTTCTGGGATGTATTAATTTGTATGTCCTAGTACTTATTGCCCAGCTGTGCCCAAGTCTGCAATCAATATTGATCGTGCGAATCACTGCCGAGTGGTCTTATAGGGATGAAAACAGTCCCATTCCCTTGCCTTCCAATCTAAATAATCTGCCTTATAGCAGAAAGGTTGCAGAATAAGTGATTTTCAGGGCGCAACAGTTTTGCCGTAAGCCTGATAGCTCATGGGAAATGAACCAAATGAAGTCGTGTTGCTAATCTTCTTGGAGTCGCTACGATGGAGAATTCTGCCATAAGATGTCTTTTATTGTAGGGATAGGTTAATTCGCTTATTTCAGTAGGGTCTCATATAAAAGTTCATTTTTGCTAGGCTGTTACTTTGGCGCCGCAAAAATGAAACACGATAATGATTGCAATGCGATCACATACAATTGTGAATCATATATCATTATATCAGATATTTATATCTGAAAAAAGGAATCTCACTGACGAGCCACTTTTATGACTCATGATATTTTAACCTTTCAATCCTTGTTTCCTCAATTTGAGATATAGTATTAAATAATCCCAATAGAGTGCAAGCTGGCATGAACTGCTTCACGGCCAGCTGTCTCTTAGAGGCGGACTTTACAGCCTTGGGCTAGAGTAATTGACAATGGTCAAGTACGCAGCACATTTTGGCTGCCCCATAATGACGACCGCGAGGGGGTTGGGACGGAAATGATATCACATGCAGCTGTTAGGCTAGATATTGAGGTGACCGAGGTGTTGACATTTTACAAAGCGGCGTCAAAGAATTGTGGCTGTCATCTGCGATGCCTAGTAGTGCAACTTCAGATATCAGATGTTCAAACCGAACCTGCATGCCACAGATTAGTCGACATAATATCTGTGGGGTTTCTTTAAGTGACTTGAAATAATTGTCTTTACAGAACAGTGAAGAGTGCAATGATGTAACGATATAGCTTTCAATTTTATGATATGTTCCGATAGGCTTTAATTGCCAATTATCATCCATATAAGTATGTGCAAATGATTCAGAAACCAGCTAGCACGAATTATTGGACGTATAATTACGGACACAGATTGCTTTCGGACTATTGCATTAGTTATATATACCATTGCTAGGCCTTATTCGTGCAGTTGTGTACTTTCTTCATTGTATCACTGACAAGCATCATATCAATGTACAAGAACAGTTAACAGTAATGGTTTACATACCTTTACAAGATCTCATCTATCGAACAAATTTTACGCCACATAAATGACAAGGCAGCATGGTATTACATTTGCGAGGGCATTGGTGTTCGAAACCTCAAACAGTCAACCACTTACTACTGGATACTGATATACCACGAAATACAGCGCCGTGCAACTATGAACGTTAGAAACACTCAAACGAGTGTATATTGCCATTATTTCCCACAATGATATACAAAATGCTGAGGCGTTCACGAATACAGCGTTGGTGGGCCTCTAAAGTAGGCATCGCTCGGGTCAATTTTTGCCAAAAAATCACCTCAAGGTCAATAATTTGAGCCTAGAGGCAAAATGAAAAAGGGACAAGGACAGAGGAGTAAATGAGGCGAATACTGTGGAGAATGCACGTTTGTATGATATATCTTGGTCGAGCATGGTCAAAACATGTATATGCAGCTTGACATCCGTACAAGCATAGATAAAATAAATAATGTCATGATGTATTTTGAACGGAAATGTTACTTCTCCGAAAAATATGGTTATCGATTTTCAATAGTTTTATTAGCCTGGAATGCACATGGAAAAGTCATCTTGGCTCCTAATTGAAGCCAAGAACTGTATAAACAATAGCTTGAAATCACTCCGAGCGCTTAATAACTAAATCACAACAGATGTGTAAACTTTCGCTGACTATACAAAATTACCTATTTCACAAAAATGAGCCCAACGAATGCGCAAGTATAATTTCCGACAACACAAATTGCCACGCATCTGTTTCCGAGACCGCAGCGCCGCGAAGCGACTTGAAGTCCGAAAACCTTAAACTATGGGTTTCCAAGGTGCGGTTGCCAAGCAGCTTGCTAGGCAACATCTCTATATGGGGTTGAAACCCTCTTTGATAGAGAAATCTTTTCCCTAGACACAAAAGTGCATCTGTGTATTTTTGGTCGACCGACTGCCTATTCCTAGTGCTTGATCTTATAATTGGCGGAAGGTAACTCTAAATTCACGAATGAAATGAAGGCTCTATAACATGCACGTGCTTCTCTGGACTATATATTCACTATGTGCTTTGTGGTGATGTCAATAGTTGTAAGTTGATTAATCCCATCAGTCATATACTCTTTGGTATGCATTTTGCTCTGACGACAACTTTGTGTTTCCTATAAAACTCATTGTTAAAATTTATTCTGCGATGCAGTTACCTTTATACGTCAGCAGTAGATTGGAAAAGCTAATGAAAGGTTGAAATCAACTAGACACTTCAAACCTAGTGGAACGTGGCATCGTCTTGACGAAAAAGGCGATGTGTATAAACAGCGGAAAAGGTGCATGGGATTGGAGTGGTAGACCAACACACCAATCAACATGATACAATCTGTACTAACTAATGCGGCCATCGGTTGGCGAACGTAGCGGACCTCTCCTCAGGCCATTTACCTGTACAGGTTAATTGTCACCTACTTCCTTATAAACTGCGTATATATATATATATATATATATATATATATATATATATATATATATATATATATATATATATATATATATATATATATATATATATATATATATATATATATATATATATATATGTATATCTATATCTATATATATGTATATATATATATATATATATATATATTATATCTATATATATATATATATATCTATATATCGTATATGTGTGTGTGTGTGTGTGTGTGTGTGTGTGTATGTGTCATATATATATATATATATAAGCATATATATAGCACGGGTAGTCTTCTAATTATCAGAACGTGGTACGGTATTAACCATGAACGTCATTGAATTGGCCAAAGTGTTATCACTTTACTCGGAGAATTGTCGCCGTCAGGTGGTCGAAGAGTATTCCAAAATAATCGACTTAGATTATATTACTAATCGTATGCCTAAATTAGCATCACAAAAATGCGTTAGGATTGGATACATTTCAAGCTCTGTTAGAGACATTGTATGCAGTGGCACAATGCACTACCGACACTGATGGACTGTCAAGGTGTTAGGCTGATTTAATCCGCATCACTTTGTTTCTATCAGTAACCATATCTATCAGTATAACACATTTCTGATTGTGTCATAATGGGTTCTCTTGTTTGGATTCACAGGCCAAAACGATTACATTAACGTGACATCTGTACGCTTGAAGAACATCACTTTGAGAGTTTATAAAACCAAGGCACATTCAGGGTAGCCGAGCAGTCGTTTCTAAAGCAATGACAATTGGTTATAGCCAGTAACGACTCGAAAACGCATGATGTATTCGACCTGTAGGAGTGCTGCTGTAGAGAAATGAAGGGCTTGCAATGATCGTATATATAAACAATATCCAGCCAATGAGAGATTTATTGAACATTGTTCTTTGCCTCGCAGTCATATTGCATTGAACCGGGAGCCCGTTGACTAATAATAGGGTATTCATCGAGCACATAAATTTGGCTTTATCACCGAACACACTCGAGATGCATCTTACCTTAAGCACGAACACAACCCATTACACATGCAAAGTGAGTCAAATATGTGAGGCAAATCGCATTGTTTTAGGGAAATTTAGTAGAAATTATATACAATTGCCTTGTGTATGGAAGGAATGCCCTTTTTCTATTAGGTTTAAAGCAATCAAAGACAAAATGTCATATAAGCAAATTTGGCATTTGCATTTGTCAGGTAATGATGAACTGTGTTAACCACCGGCTATTTTGATCATCCATAACGAGGCAAACATGTCAATAGCTGCCCTGTTTCTATCAGGTTCAAAGCAATCAAACACAAAATGTCATATAAGCAAGTTTACCATTTGCATTTGTCACGTAATGATGTACTGTTTGACCACCAGCTATTTTGATCATCCATAAAGAGGCAAACCATTGATTTGGCGAATTAAAGCATGCTTTGATACTGCCCATCATATAAGTAAGTTTGACAACCGAAACTATGCATAACAGCATTTGACAATGCTCAGTCTTTCAACATTAGCTTCACGGCAGTCAGGTAATTTGGTTAAGAAGCCGGACAGCCATATATTTACCATTCTAAGCTTAGCAGCCATGGTTTAGAGTCATAAGCTGGACAGAAATTTAATGCGTATTATAAACTAAACAGCATTGCATTGCGTTATAAATTGAACATCTATATGTTGCATGCAGCAAGCTGGCCAGCTATGTATTTCACATTATAAGCTGGACTGCTATATATTTCGTGTTTTCAAATAGACAACCGTGTATTTCATGTTATAAACAGGACAGCCACGCATTCCGCGTTACAAGCTGGACAGCCGCGCATTCAGCGTTTTAAGCTGGACAGCAACGCACATACTGACTGGACAGCAAGTATTATATATATTTATGTATATATATATAAATATATATATAACATAACATATATGGCATTTGTATAGCGCCTGTTTCCAGGAATTAATCCTGCTCAAAGGCGCTTAAGCCGGCAGTTAATTGTCATAGCACTGACTAAAAAGAAATGTCTTGAGTTATGATTTGAATACATCAAGCGTATTTGACCGACGAACGTCGATAGGAAGTGCGTTCCACAAATTTTGCGAGGAATTTCTGAACGCTCTAGCACCATATGAAGACATGATTTGGGATTTTAGGACTTGAGGAAAAAAAAATACTTGTCCATAGATCGAAGTTCCCTTGCAGTTTGGCATTGAGCAGTAAGTTCCTGCAGGTTATTTTGGGCGTGTTGCAGTCTTGCGATAAGGTACGAATGGGTTCCATATAGCAGCGAATTGCAGTACTCAAGCCGAGACGATATGAATGCGTGGACAAGAATTTCGGTTGTGGATTGGTTCATGTACTTTGTCCTCATTCCTAATTCTGATCTGATATAGAGAGATAGAGTTGATATAACATGTGGTTTTATATATAGATTAGAATAGGATATATATATATAGATATATAGATATATAGAACTATATATAACGACTGCTGGCAGTACCGAGATGCGAAAAATAGCATTTCAGTTTTGAGCAGGCTATATATATAGATATATATATATAGAGAGAGATTAGAGAGAGAGAAAGAGAGAGAGAGAGAGATTCTAAGAGAGAGAGGAGAGAGAGAGAGAGAGAGAAAGAGAAAGAGAGAGAGAGAGAGAGAGAGAGAGGGACATAGAGATATATCAGAGAGAGAGAGAGATAGAGATCTAGATAGAGATATATATAGAGACTATAGAGAGAGAGGAGAGATAAGAGAGAGAGAGAGAGAGAGAGAGGGACAGAGAGAGAGACAGAGAGAGAGGGATCTATCTAGAGAGATAGGGAGAGGGAGAGAGATATATAGAGAGAGAGAGAGGGAGATAGATCTATATATATCTATATCTCTAGATATATATATCTCTCTCTCTCTATCTCTATATCTATATATATATCTCCTCCTATATATATATCTCTATCTCTTCTCTCTCTATATATATCTCTATATCTCTATCCTCATCTCTCTCTCTATCTCTCTTATCTATATCTCTCTCTCTCTCTCTCTTCTCTCTCTCTCTATCTCTCTCTATATTTATATATGTATATATATATATATGTATATATCTATATATATACATATGAAAATCTATATATATATTCTCCCCCTGTTTCTTGTAATATAACATATGTCTCTCTATCTCTCTTATCTTTGCCCCTCATATCTGCATATACATGCATATATTTCTATATATATTCATATAGCGTTGATAAGTATTTGTAGTGGCTCGAGCTAAATACTGCCGCTAGACGGGTATAAAAGGGAAGCACAATCTCTCTGGGCTTCGTGCTTAGGAGTTAGTATTTGAGGTCTATCAAAGCCATCAGAGGGAATTTGATTGTCAAGATAACAAAGTCGCATTGAACCTGATTTCTTTTACAATGTAGTGCAGTTGTTCACAACCACCAGCTTTTGATTAATTATGGAACACCTAATGTTCGTTAGAGCTTGACTATGGCTCCCATGCGTTCTATGAAGCCTCTCGTGGGATATTTCACCGAATCAACTAATCAAGCACTTGCTGCACAGTGTTCCCAATGCAATGTCTCTTGATGCGGCAGGCAACTCTGGACGTACAATTATGTGGTATTGGGTTAAGATTAGTTGGTCAACAAAAAAGTTGACAACTGTTCGCGTGTGATGAATTTGTTGGAAAAACAATGACCGGCACAATTATTTACACAACGCACTTAGTGAGGCACTATGGGAAATATGCACATTTTACACAGTCTATCTCGTACGTTAAATCCCAGTAACAGCGTGCATAGCAGGCACTTATTTGATTAAATGCATCATAAAAACATTTTGCAGTTTCAGGTTATTACTAGAACACGTAATTTGTATGCAGCGTCAGTACCAGTATGTAGAGTAGACGTTGACATTTCAGAAACTTAAGCAAACATCTCTAACAGATATCTAAAACCTCCCAACAATCGGATATATTGGACCTGTTGTAGCAGAAATCGATACTTACATATGAAATCATCGCAATCGGCATCGTACCAGAGATGATTCAATTGCGGAGCCTTCGTCGCAGTGTTAATTGTGTCTCATCATGAATAGCTAAATGGGGTATGAGTGAGACGTATAGCTTTGGGGTCTGCAAAATAAACCTGACTCAAACAGGCAACACAATTGACATCCATGGGTTTCAGTAGATCATAAGTAATCAAATTTCAATAGCTTTCAATTTACAGTTTATATATTCTTGTTATTCCTCGAAAATGTTACTTTGGTGAACTCAAAGTTAGCATGGATGGAATCTTCAGTTAAATCCTGCCAGATTAGGACTGTAGTGCAATGATATCATAGGAGATAGTTTTGAGAGGGAACGGTTTCCCTATGCGATTTCCCTAAGTGTTGTCATACTCAACGCATTAATTACGAGTGTCAAAGTAGAGATAGTCTAGGTCAGTTTAATCACAACTAAAACCTCATGTTAGGATGATAATTGCTTTAGGCTTGATGCAGCTCACGGTCGTTTTCGATATTGCGCAATAATTCTACCAAACAGCAATTTTGCTGGGTAGAGATTAACATGTGACCAAAATCATATTATAACAGCTGTTAAATATCAGAAGACCTTTTCAATGTCTTATTTTTTTAAAGACAAATGTGTATGCTGTAGTGACCACTGGTTGTCAAGAGGGTATAAATCAAGTAAAGTCCTTGTTGTGTGTTCCGCTTTGCAGGCTCTTGACCTATTCAGGTCAGCTCTAAATACAAGTGATTGTCAAACGGTGTAGTGTTGTTGCAACTCAGTGATTATGAAGTCGAACATAATGTTTCATATTTCTCAAAGAAATTCAATTGTCATCACAATAATTACTCAAAACCGAAACACGTATTTTGAGGTGGATGTGTCTTCCCTTTGCCGGACTACTCTGTTTATGCTCATCATTATCCTTTGTCTTTCATGAACAAAATGAGAAAAAAAAGAAAGAGTATGATCATATCATAACCATGACATTGTAAATGTGATTCCTGACGCTCGGTTCTGCGTTATGTAAGTTCACGTTCAACGTGCTATTGTAGGTGCTATACTGTCATGTATCTATGTTGTTATTAAAACAAAGCTAAAAAAGGAGGTCTAAGGTCAAGGTTACTTTATGACATATCCTTTTTGTTATTGATTTACCCTGTGGCAAGTGCGTTTGTGACCGATTTGGCATACTTTCTATTGCCTGTTGGTCAAAATGAATCTGGTGTTCTATAATCATTTTTCGGCGTTTTAAGCCATGTGTTGATGGAATTGTATGTTAATCTCAAAACGCCAAATCCGCCAACAAAATGGCAACACCTGCCAGATGGCACGGCAGTGCAGTAAAATTCGCGGTTTTTGATCAGAGATAGAAAGGCTGTATAACTAATAAGAAGGGTGTTTTTTTTTTTGGGGGGGGGCGAATATTGCTGATTGATCAGGTGTGGTATCTATTTTGGGCTTATTCCGCCGCAGTATATACAGAATGCCTTACCTCTTATATATATAAGGTGAGTGACGTCAACACAGGTAAAGGCAACAAGTACGACGACATCAGGTATTGAGGCCGTCGGTTTTGTAACTCCGCCTTCACAGGTAAAGCGGCGCATGCACAGGGGATTGGAAACTAATACAGATTCACCACGAAACTGCCCCATCTGTAATTGAAAAGTCATGTCATTACTATACTTATATAGAACATATGTGACTATTAGCGCGTTATGCTATACCAATAAGTCTGGCACCAATATGTATCTATAACCGCTGAATATGTTCGTTTACAGGTGTTACAAACATAAGTGCGTCAGGCCCCTCAATAGATATAGCGACTCGTGGAACACCAGATTAAGCAACCGCGATTCGTTAAGAGCATTAGTCGGGATGAATATGTAGGAGGATTGGGCAAGCCAACCATGATCTACCATCCTCTCTTGATATTGTGTTAGAAGGGGTACTATATGTATCCTGTACAGACCTATATGCTGTGCACTCTAGATAACAATCCGTGTTTGGCGCTCCGGATGTTATCTGTGAATTTGCTGTTCTACACACCATGTGGTTGCTTCCGGAAATAATGATTAGCAACTTTTTAGGTGACATCGAAAGGCATCGGGTGATAACTAGATTTGGAGTATTCATATCATACATCCGGCACACATAGAGGCTGGATTACGATCGGTGCGTTGACATTAAGAGCTGTTGGGGTAAAATGAGTTACTTTGCTGCCCACTGGGATATTTCAGTCATTTGGCAATTTAAAGAACCTTTGAACTTCATAGAACTTGATTTTAGGTGGTTGCCTGAGCTATTTGATATATAAGTAATTGTTTGGATTGAACATAGCGCCACCAGTCCACTCTTACTGACCTGCAATGCACCTCAAACCAACCTTCAGGTGCTGAAAAAAGCTGCAAGTGCTCCTTCAAGAAAATGCGTAAATAATTTTGCTCATGTTGTGTTATGGTGACCATCTATTTCAAGCATCACATTTTGAATTCTACAATATTCTCGTGATATATTCAGTAAATTGTGCTATGCTTTCACGAGGACTACTATTTTCTTTGCAGTGTTCAGGATGAATAACAACAGAGTCATTGATACACGTTGTCACCATCGGTGTTGTCAATAAATTAGTCGTGTCGCTCGACTGCATTGGTCTACTGCTTAAATAGTGCCAATCGATTAGGCTGTTGCTTTACTGTTTTAATAGTGTCAATAATAAGGGATTGATACAAAAGAATACGTCAGAATATTGGTGAACATCAATATCCACCACAAAACGTTTCAATCTGACCATTCTCTATTCAGAGGAACTGCTATGGCATGATGGCTAGATCGTGAGTTCCGGTTAACTGAGCATCTACTGAAATTAAGACCTAAGCGCCAGTCATTAATTGTATCCAGTTTCAAAACAGCGATGTTTAATTGAAATAGAGAGAGTAGTGATCATATGCAGAGACTTTGGCTGATGCTGCTTTGCTGAGTGGGAGGTTTAAATTATGGAAATGCAACATATTAGGCAGCCTGACGGCGTTCACAAGTGATTGATAAGATGCGCTACTAAGTTTAACCTTATGTATACGATTATATGGTGAGCGCCATTAAAGTAGAGTTTTAAATAATATCCATTAGGGAAATGCGTCTGCATTTGCACTGTTTCCCATATGGTTAAAGCAGCATTACCTGGGGAATATTCGGGAATGTGTTCAGTGGGCTGCCTATTTACTTTCGCGTCTTGTGACGAAGCATCAGCTATGGGGGAGGCAAGGTGGTTGAATAGCACGTATATACACAGGGTGCCAGCCATATATTGCACATCATGTAGCACACGGTGAGATTCAACTAACATCGAAAAGACATGTTTCGTTGATTATTTGAATACCACTTGATTTTTTCGTAACAATTTTCAAATTATCGGACGTGTATGGTTAGACCAGCTTCCTGATACAATCTTGTTTAGTCGGCCATGATATCCACAAATAACCTATCTTACTATATTTTCATAAGACAGCGTTTATTTTTGAGACATATCATACACATTGGTGCGTATCTGTCCTGATTTCCACATGTGTAATGATTGAATATGTTGATCGATTGTAAATCGATCCGTTCGGTCACTCACTTTGAGCATCATTTAGCCAATCCGCCAACACTCAAAACACAGCACCAATTTATGGGTGCACCTATACTACGGTTAAGGAATCGAGGTTGACAAGTACATATTTACATAAATTGCCATATATGACACATCATGGAGCTAACGATGGTGCTTATGGGAAACCGATACAAGAGGTTTCGTTGTCCATTGGTTTGTAAGCGTTTTACATTATCGGATGTGTTGGGTTAGTCTAGTTCCCAAGTATCGTAGCTAAAGCGTTAAGTCGCATAATACCCATCAATCACCGTTCACCTAAGTATGCATATCATTTGACAGCCACTAATATTATCTCATATCATACACCTAAGGCATACACAATGATAACTATGAACATTTCAACAATGCTTAAAGACTAATATTCATATAAGCGTATTTAGAGTAAACGCATTGACACTAATTTACTCTCGCCACTTTACAGATCAATGCTCAAAAGTTTAGTACAATTGCCCCGGCTTGCCGAGATTGATTGCGTGGTTGATATATATATATATATATACCAGCTAAAATATACAGCACGAGTGTAAATGTCATCTGCTGGATCCTATGGCGTCCGTGATGTAGTCATAGAAAGTATGTCGGCAAGGCTCCGTCATGTCTTCTGATATTTGAATAATGTACTGGGACGATGATGGCGCTGTAACTGACACCGATGTCATACGTTAGCGATCGATTGTGTTAGGTTTGGGTATGGTCACGTAATATATTTGCAATATATATATATTTTATACTTGCAAATTGATGAGCAGGGTTTTTTTTTATTTGCAAATGGCCAAATGAACCACACGACGTGAAGGTACACATCAATCATCAATATATTCCAAGAATACATCTTCGCTGACGTTATTGTAAGAACTGTCGTAAGGCAAATGACTCTCTATGTGTGTTTTATATTTATTCTAGGCACGACCACGGAATACGTTTTACGATCTGTTTGATTACTGCTTGCTTGAAAAAGTGCGCCGACCAGACTTGTTTACCAAGTCATTTAATGGATTTGTCTGAACGGTATTTTTGTAATCACCGTTGTTCAAAAATACGACTCTGCAACTCGATTTGAAGGATGTTATATTGAATATGCGATCCGCATGTGCCCAATAAACATGCCTGCTCACGAGGAACGCGAAGGCGGCTCGCTAATTATTCTGGCGTTCGTTTTATCAGGGCTAAGCAGTAGTCAGCAAAATGTGATACGATAATGCGTCATTGTGGTGATTACTACTCATGGTTGCTGGTCTTAAAATGCGTCTACATCATTATGGATGTCGTAGATAAAAAGTGAATGTTGTATGAGTGTGACTCCTGTGTCAAGTGCATAATATATTAGAAACGGTGATAGATATTTTGCCATGAAAATCATACCAATCCAAAAAGCAAATTAAGTTGATAGAAATGCATGCAGGTTTTGATGCCAACATGAATTACATAGATCGGACGCATTGACCTATTGTGTTATTGCCGTATTTCAGTAACGGTACATATTACACATGATGGATTGTGCATGTGATCTACGTAGCAATTATTGTAGCCATCGCGTGCACAAAACCTGTAAGAAGCAACTAAAGCTGTCTCTAATGTAATTGGCTAGTCATGGGTATAGGTACTTGATAACCACACGGCAATGAAAACGAAGATATATGAATGCATCGATAAGATCAATTTATGCGAATAACTGTAGCAAAAATGTCTTACTTGGGGAATGAGGAGTGCGTGGGACGGCTATCTAGAGCGTTACTTGGTTGCCAGTCAAAGTCACATCTTAATCAGCAGTACTCACCATATCAGGACTTGCTCTTTCGAACCTCACGATGGCGAGTTGTACAATAACACAGGGCGGTCCAAAAAAGTATGGTTGCTAACCAATTTATTTTCTCTCTTGCTTCCCAAAGATTACGCGATGGAATGGACCTTACTGCATGCATGGTGGTAATGAATGGCAGCAAGTACGTGCTATTTTGACAGCGAACACTTAATGGAACGTTTGTTTTAGTCAAGTGCCTGGTTGCCATGCAAAATCCGGCTCTTTATCTCAATCCACAGTGCTCTCAACAACCACATAGTGACGTGATTTAATGTGGCTGAATACACAGTTAGTTAGTGCAAAGGAAACTAGCCTGTTACTAAACGCCAGAAGATGTGAATATATGATGTAATATCGGGATGTGTTTTTATGCCGTCGCCAGTGACTAAGTACTTAGTGTATTTGCGAAAGAGCATGATAAAAGGTTAGCAACTATCAAACCTCGCTTTATCCCACGCTGATGTTGGTCATTTAAGGGGAGTTGTTAGGTAATCAGAAGGGGGACAATAGTGAGTGGACAGGTATCCTGTATCGATAGACTTCTGGCTCTAAGAGGTCGTGTGGCTGGCTCAGTGATGAAAATAGCGTGTTGACACCTATGTTATGTACCAGCATTGCAATGACCATGCGATATGATATGCTTATTATTTCAAAATATACTCTATCCATTCGTGTGAGATCCCGATGATTTATGCATGGACGCGTGATGAGTGGTACCTGTTTATATTTAAACAGTTTCTAACTTTGGAATGGTGTTTTCAGTAATGGATAACCCTTTATTCAGCTGAGCGCACGAGACCATTTCGATGATGGGTCGATAATATCAACAGTCGTGGAGATGTTCTCGCTGTGAATAAGTCTGAAACATATTACCTTATTATTGCTATATAGATGATGTTCCCTGCTTAGCCTAATTATATCATAATACCAGACACATCTCAAAGATGAATTTTTCGGAGAATTTGTGCAATTTGCTCCCATTTTTGTGGAGTTGCTGCAATGACTCATTTATAATCCTCATATGTTACTATGAACACAAAATCATTGATATTAATCGATTAAGGGGAACTGAAAACAGCCTCCGAACTTTGTTGACAGAAATATTCAATAAAAAGCGAATGCAAAACTACGCATGCGCAAAGTTACCATTTTCAGGTATTATCGCTCAAACACCGACCATTTTCCGCCTCGGATCCACTGTGTACCATATGCTGGTTAAAATTCACGTCCTGTCGAAAATTAGAAATCGAACTTTACAAAGGCTATAAGCATAGCTTAGAGTTTCTCTGAAATGCAACTTTTTTTTCAAAAGGCACCGATTGACATTAGCCTTTGAAAAATTGCACCATATGTGATTGAAAGTCAAAAATATACTTGAATTATCAAACGCCAGTTAAATTGGACACTTGTAAGCTTACCATCATATGCAACTACATAAACTGATTATACAGCGGCAGTTTAGTATGTTACAGGGAACAGAAATTGCAAATAGTATATATGCATGAACAATGTCAATGTCGGTAAATAGTGGGAATAATCCAATACATGGTATAAAGCTCCACATATTTGGAGGGGTAATTATGCAGTTATCACCGAATGCAGATGGTTTAAGTAAATATGTTGATCTTAACGACGTCGAATACATTGGTACTGCTAAACGGTATTGCTGGTACGCATGCGTACTGCTGGTGTCTCATGCTGCTGCTACAAATCGTGTGCCGTATTCATATTGTATGTCATTGTTATTGCTTACTGCTTTCAGCAAGAAATAGTGACAATGCCGACACTCAGACATAACATCGGCGCTTTAAATGAAATACATATTGTAAGTGTAGGAACAGTACAGTTGCACCGAAACCTTCCATTCTGAATATTGGCGAAACTCATGCCTTTAACGTGAACGTATTATATTGTATCTGTTGTGTTTGTGACACTTGATTTAAGCGACTTTAATGCTGGGTCAATGACATCTCATTTGCAAAACATGTTTTGCCAATGAACTGTTGACCGATACATATTTTGCAACAAAATTCATTCATACGACGTGAGGGACTATCGCCTCCTTGTCATTCGGCCAATGTAAATGCTAAACCATCCCCAATCAGTAACCAAGTGTATATGAAGATCTAGGAAAGCAAGTATGAGATTTAACGGCACACCAACACTAATGTGTCATATGTTGCCTACAAAGGTGAATAGATAAGATTGACTTGATTAAGCAGCACCTTTCTAGGATAAATGAGGTTGGGGAGGGGAAGAAGAAAAATATATGATGAAGGAGATAAACTGAAACAAAACTTTTCCACGGGCATGTCGCCACCAGCTGATTTAGTGAAGGAAATTATAAATTCATGAGTAAAATCAAGGTTCTGGTACTAGCCTTTGCCTTTGTGTTCCAAACTATTTCACAAATCATTTATTGGTGAACCCAATAGTTGTAAGCAATAATAATTTAAGACAATAAAGAAGCTTTTTGTGTAAATAATCTCGATTTCATATCCAGGCAATTTGTATTCGTGTTATCAATTCATTGTCAATTCAAATACAATGAAACAAGCACTGCATGATGACCCCTAAAGACTAAACTGCATAGTGGATTAAATTGTTTATGAAATATTTGAGCACGTTTTCAGACTTTTCAGATACATATGCGGACCACATGAAGATGTCATTCTGCTTACAGGTGTTCGTGTGACCGTTAATCTAATAATGCATGGCAATCACCTCAAAGCTCATATTTGCGCCTCAACGCTATTTCTAAACATCAAGCAAATTCATTTATGATGAGCATCATGGGTGCTTTATATATCGAAGCTACATAGCGAGGGAGGATACACATGGTCCTTGCCGATATATTTCTGTATGGCTAGCTTGACTTGGCCACCAGATGGGGACGAGCGCATGTTGAACATGCTTAAGAGTCGGCGGTTGCGCGCAAACCTTTCACTCCTATTTTAGCTAGGTCCTTAAACTGTTTTAGAATATAGTTGGCTAGCAGAGCAGGTTCCTCATCAGTGCATTTGCCTGTTCAGGCAGATAGTCAATATCCTTCCACATAACGGCATGATATGCTGTATTTGCGGCACATTGTTTCCAATGGAAAACCTTCCGATTAAGTTTGTACTCGTTGGCGCTCTGTAAGTTCAAGATGACCACCGTCTTGTCACATATACCTTAGTCATTACACGCAGCAAATTTACTCTTGCCTTCCACGATGGGGTCATATTGTTGTCTAAACATAAGGATATCGTGGGAATGGTTTCAGATACATGTAAGATTTTGCCTTCAGGGCGTACAGTGAGTCTAGCCGCGGATCAAACGGTTGATCTACTTGGAAATAAGCGGCGAGGCAAGCTGTGTAAACTGAATCGGTGCCTACTTGCCGACACAGATTGTCCTCAAAAAATGTCCCCGAACAATTAGAATAATATATATATTATATATATATATCTATATCTATATATATATCTCTAGATCTATCTCTAGATAGATATATCTCTATAGATAGAGAGATCTATATCTCTCCTCCTCTCTAGAGGATCTCTCTCTCTCTTCTCTAGAGAGAGAGACTCTATCTCTCTCTCTCTAAGAGAGGAGAGTCTCTCTCCTCTCTCTCTCTATCTTCTCCTCTCTCCTCTGAGAGACACTCCCTCTCTCTTTCTCTCTCTCTATCTCTGTATCTCTCCGCCCTATCTCTCTCTCTCTATCCTGTATCTATCTCTCTCTCCTCTCTCTACCTATCTCTCTCTCTCTCTCCCTCTCTCTCTCTCTCTCTCTCTCTCCTCTCTCTTTCCTCTCTCTCTCTATCTCTCTCTCTCTCTCTCTTCTCTCTCTCTCTCTCCTCTCTCTCCTCTCCTCTCTCTCTCTCTATCTCTCTCTCTCTCTCTCTCTCTCTCTCTCTCTCTCTTCTCTCCTCTCTCTCTCTCTCTCTCTCTCTCCCTCTCTCTCTCTCTCCTCCTCTCTCTCTCTCTCTCTCTCTCTCCTCTCTCTCTCTCTTCTCTCTCTCTCCCTCTCTCTCTCTCTCTCTCTCCCTCTCTCCTCTCCTCTCTCTCTCTCTCTCTCTCTCTCTCTCTCTCTCTCTCTTCTCTCTCTTCTCTCTCTCTCTGAGAGATTCCCTCTCTCTCTCAGAGAGATCCCATATAGATACCTAGAGGATAGAGACAGATCTCTATCTCCAGAGAGAGAGAGAGAGAGAGATATAGGAGAGATATATATATCTAGAGATACATATATGGATATATATAAATACCTATGGGAGAGATATCTCTCTCTCTATCGCTATCTCTCTATCTCCTCTCTATCTATCTCTCTGTACTCTCTCCTATATCTCTCTCTCCATCTCTCTGTATAGAGATCTCTCTCTCTCTCTCTATCTATCTCTCCCTTATCTCGTCCCTCTCTCTATCTGTATCTCTATCTCTCTCTCTCTTTCTCAGATCTTCTCTCGTATAGATTGTCTTTCTATATATCTCTATGCTTCTCTATCATCTATCTCTATTCAGATATGATATATAGATAGAAGGAGAGAGGTAGATCTCCATATATCTCTATATCTAGAGATATCTAGAGAGAGGTTATAGATACTCTCAGATCCTATTTATCTCTCTCTATCTATATATCTATCTCTCTAGAGATCTCTCTATCTCTATGAGAGATATATAGAGAGTGCATCTATCTATATCTCTCCTATATCTATCTATAATCTCTCTCTATCTATATGCCTCTCTCTATATCTCTATCTCTCTCTATACTCTCTCTCTATCCTATCTAGATCTCTCTCTCTCTATATCTCTCTATATAGAATCTAGATATATCCTATGGCATATACTGCCATAAGAGATAGTTATAGAGCTCCACTCGATATAGTAGGCATCTTAATATATGAGATTTATGGCACCAAAACTCTATTGGATACTGTTTAAGAGTCCATTATACGGCAACTAACTGCTGAACCAAAATAAATCCACTCTGCCCACGTGAAATAGAGGCAAACCTTGTGCGTAGATTTACTGCTGATAGATCACTCACATTCCAAAGATGTTTTTGTGGGCAGACAATCTTGAATAAAGTGCATTCACTGTTTGTACTATGTGACATCGACTTAAATGGCCATTCAAATCCTGAATCAAAATCATGCTATTTATATCAACTTCAAAGACACGCTATGTCCAAACTACATAAGCTACATATTGCAAATTGTCCCCGCCGTTACATCCGCTTACATGTACTTAAAGAGGGGATGCCGTATATGTCATTGTCCTATGAATGCTATTTGGTCAACTTCAAAGACTTACGCTATATAATCCAAACTCATAATCTACAATTGTCGTAATGTGCCTTACAATTCTGATCGTGTTGTTGATAGAGTGTACATGTCGTCAACATGATACTATAACGTACGTGATATGGTAATGCATTCCGGGATAGAAAAAGCACAGTATGTTGGCAAGGCTACCTCATGTATCCTGACATTTGAATAATGGTATGATATGTATATAATGACGCTGAGTAGCATTGTAAAGGCCAACGCAAATGCCACAGTTTATTATAGGACCGTGCCACTGCATCATGCCTTTCTTATTAGAAATGTTGTCAAATCCCTTGATTATAATGTTCCCCGCCCTTTTGCATATGTGTTTGCAGCACGTTACAATGGTTTGAAAATACGGAATTGTTTACAAGTACTCAAGTTAACCAAGTATATATTCTTTCCTAGTCATACGGAATTGCCGTTTACAAGTACTCCCACATGCAATGACAAACGACTGATAATATCGGAAGTTCTTTCTCATTTGAAAACTGGCCCCTGAGCAAAGAGGCTACAGCAGCCGACTAAAATTACACTCCAAGAACATCAGAAGCTGTTTATTAGAGCACCATCATCTAGGTCGCTTTACGAGGATTAGTTTGGCGAGTAAAATTAGCAAGATGCAGTTGGCCGATTCATCTGTCGGTGGACAATTTGAGTAGATTTGTCACATTGACTAAATGAACTGATTGCATTCAAATGCGTTATGCATGTTGTGGTGTAAATATGAGTCTGTTTTGTCCTAAATCCTGAATTATTTACACAGGATCCCGGGGGCCATTTAACGACGTTTTTAAATAAGCAAGGCAAGATATTTCGTGTAAAACTACACTTATCTTGTCATTCTGTGAACTGAACCATACATTGTGGCATGCACACACATTCGCCATTTCGCTTTCATTTAATCATATGCCCTTAATTATGTGTGTTATCATGTAACAACAACAATCAAAATCTAATTCTTTCGAAGCTTGTTTTGTCGAGAATGTTGAGAACGTTGTAATTTTATACGTTCATGTCTTTCGTATTCCGCTTAATTGTGCTACTTTGCTCGTGTTTGACATTATACACTGCAATGTAATAAAAAATGATTGCAAATGCCATCACATCCTTACGTGCATTTTATCCTAATTCCATTGAGCAAACCGGGTAATTGCGCATATTTGCCATCCTATCATAATATAGTGTTGAGAAGCGTTCTGTGACTATTCCCCTGATGTTAGAATCACGATAATGGGAGTGTTGCTTGGCGTGCAGAGGGAAAAATAATGATCTCGTAAACATATATATAACTTTTTTTGATCTTATTTAAGCCAACAAATCTACCACAGCTCCACCTGCGCATGGCGGTAAATATAATTGGGCTTACTAAATTATTCATATTGAAAATATGCACGCCCCAGACCAAGCAGATGCTCAGTAATAAGTGACAAGTTATCGGTAAGTGCCAGCCTGTTGTTAGCCTGTACACCAAACAACCCAATGCACTGACATATGCCAGGGTAATGACAATTGCCTAAGTTCACCATCAGCTGAATCTCAATAATTGTGATAGTTGTGCGAAGCACATGGCGTCATGCATGGTAGCACATCTGTGAGATAATTATGCTGTTATTATCCAATGCAGATGGATTACGTTAAGATGTTGATGACAACGGCGTCGATAACATGGCATATATGTTACACCGAAATATTGCATACGTAGATTACCATTACGCAGCTTCACAGGCACAGTTAAATGGTCAAACTAGTTTGTATGCAGTTGGCGGTACACTATGGCAAACCGTATCCGTGCATGTAGCTTTCAAGACGGACTTGCAATTTATTGCCCATATCTTGAAGCAGCACCTCCGCCCTGGGATGCTGGTGAAGTTCGTACCGTTAACATTTAAAGGGATGCATAATATGAGCTTTTACTAATGGTAAAATAACTGCTATGTTTGCCGAACTTCACCAAAAGCGCCTTCAAAGCACGTCCCTTGTTCTATGAAGTCATACAAGTCGATCACAACGGTACAACCTCCCAAAAAGCATCACCAGGAAAAGTATTTATCATTATGTCATATAGTCACGTATCTATTGGCTGCATAGGAGGCTTTATAGGAAATGTCAAATCCACAGTTTACATCGCGAATGATGTTTAGCGCAGCTACTCCTCAACTTTCGAACGTATAGGAAGTATGTAACCGCTGCATCCACTCCTTGGTGTGGGGTAGAAGAATCGAATCAAACGTTGATTCAATCATTTACCCGTCAGTTAGAAATTTCAATTTCTGATATGTTATCTTAAATCACTATGACTGTGGTATTTACTTCTAAACGATATCGAGCTTCTGTTCGAAGTATGGTATGGACGATACGTAGCGCATCATTCAGAACAGTGGCAATACTCAAACTGGAATTTAATTGATTGTAGTGCTAAGTAATGGATTTAATCGCACTGTCAAGTATTGCGGGTATTAACGAATTGAGTATGCATGAATCCAAAGTGCGGTAAACACGCACATCACTTATTAAGTCAATGTATGTCAGTAAATGTCACATTTTACATTGATGTATTCACAATTGTCATGCACTTACATTGTTGTGCTGGATACGCAATGAAAGAAACGTGATATCTATACACACTGTCATACATAGCCCTGCGGCCGCTACTACGCAAATCATTAACTTACACAACTGAACACACCTGTTAATTATTGAGAACTCCATCGCCTGCTGTAGAAGGTGCCTCGTGATGACATATGTTTCAAGATGAGACACACAGAAGCAACAGCAAGTACGCACCACTGTGGATTTGGCGTGATGGATATTGAATGTATTGTTTTTTTGCTTTCCGTATCTTTACAATAGTCATTATCTTCAAAAGGCTGTTCAGCCTCATATCGGTCGCTCAGGGATCGTTGTGTTTATTCACAACTACGTTTAACGCAGACATAAATAACTCCAATTTTTTAATTTGTGCCACAAAGTTTATTTGATCGAAAAATGTTGATAAAATTTCAACATTATTATTTGACTGGAAATATTCATGATGTACTGTGGAAATCTGGTTTATTTAGTTGTGTCGTTCCATCGATAACGGTGCCTCCCTAAAACCATGAACCACATGAATGTTAGCTGTAAATCATTACGCGCTCTTTAACTACCTCGCTATCGATGTGTATTCTTCCGCTTTGGTTACAAAATGTAGATTTCATCAAATATTAACCCATTAAAGTTGTGGGCATCATTGCGCACAAATTTGACCGACAAGCAGGAAGGGTAATTTCCGGCAACATAAATGGCGACAGCCGATGTAAGGATCTATTTTCTGAGACCGAAACGCCGCGTAGCGACTAAAGGTCCGAAAACTTAAACTTTTGGTTTCCAAGGTGCGGTTGCCAAGCAGCTTGCTAGGCAACCTCGTTACAAATATGGGGCTGAACAGTCTCTTTTATTACACTGGGGTAACCATCACATGCCACCTTCAGACAAAATCAAATTATCTTTTACAGTTCGTTTTTATCCTCCAATTCTCGTGACATATACTGTGAGAGTAACACAACACCTGGTGGTGAGCTACGCTACTTAATGACGTTTTGTTCCCGTGTTTCCATTACTAATTGTTCCCCGCCCTCTAAACAAAGTTCCACTTTAAAATAAAAAAGAATTGCGGGAAATGCAGCACTCGCATAAGTCATGTCTATTATTTGCGGGCAGCATTGGTTATTGGGGTCAATAGCATAATTCTATCAGGGTATTGATGGATCTTCACTCAAAACTTTACAATGTCAGTGGTATATCATTACCAAATGTTCCCGTATCCTTTCTTGCCTAGTACCATGTACACTTTGCTTCATATAAGTTACGGCTGGTTTACCTGTGGTCGCTCTTGTTCTAACAAGGAGGATTTTAGTGAAAAAAGAACCAGGTATTAATTAATAGTTCAATATATTTGCCCTGAATCATACCGAATTCTTATTGGTGTAAGATCATACTGCATTAAATATTAGATATATTTCAGCCTATTATTTCTCACGCTTATTCCAATATTGCGTTATGCACATTCTCTCACATCCGAGCAATATAACATTATAGCAGGGCACACAAAGTTTTAAACACAGACCAGTAATAATCAGTTGATCACACCACAGAAAAGAGCTTACAATCACGGCAAGCCTACTGGGGGTCATGGTGTCACGTAAAAAGTACTGTAAAAACACGAGCCCCAGACGTGATCTTATGCATTGTTATTAACCATGTAAGGCGAGGCGTTGCAGCACGTCTGGTTTTCATGCTGGAGTCACATCCTGCGATATTCTATGTTTACAACAGACCTTAATTGTCCTCTAGTGCCTAACCAAATTGACCCTTAATACATGTGAGATTGCTTACGTCGACTGAATTGGGTGCAATGACAATGTAGGCTTATAAAGCAGATGGTTTTGATGGGGTTGTCAATACGACAATATCACCCTCGACTATTGTTGAGAACACATTGATTACTGAGGCTGCACCAGTTACATGTGTGATTGAGGAGGGATAATTACATACAATACTGAGATTTTACAACAGATCCATATTGTTCATAAATATACAAACCATGCAGCTGGTAACCTAGCAACATATGTGGTACTGGCTTACTAATAATCTATAGCTCATTGCTCCGTTATTTGATGCATCGGTCACACTCATAACGGTAAAGGATAAACCAACCATTGCTATATTACCCATCTAGCGATATCGTAGGTTGTGCATAGATGCTACAAATAACCAATGATCATTTCGCCGAATCATATTGCTGTGTGATTGCCATGGTATTGTTGGATCTTCATGGGGAAAGCTGCGCTCCCAATGGACGGCATTGAAAGAGGTTATGGATTGTTTGTACGTGTAATAATTGTCATCCATTCAACAGCTAAATGATGGCTACTAACTGCCATTACGGACAACACCTGGTCGATTGGCTACATGTTCTCCATTTTGCTTTACCTTTATTTAGTGAACAACGCCACACATTGTTAGCATACAATGGAATAATTAGGACTATGATGGTTATAAGCATTACCTTTCTTTTACATATAGCATTCTGAAGGCGCCCTGCTCGTGACGACTACCCATATCTCATGCGCAGGCAAATTCCGGTTATGATAGCTTATTCTTCAAGTGTGGATAGCTCAATCTTAAAAAGTCGTGTACACACCAGTAACAACCAGTTTATCGGACTACAGAAAAAGCTTAGAATCACTGCAAGCCTACTGGGTTCAATTGCATCACGTAAAAGGATAGCGTTACAACACGATACTTTGGTGGCCGCCTAATATGATCGTATGCGTTGTTAATAACCATGTCAGGTCTTGGGCATAACAACACGACTGGTTTGCATGCAGAGTCATAATCTGCGCCGCTTTGAGCTTAAAATAGTTCTTAATGGACCCTTATTGCCCATCAAAACTGACACCTAATGATAATGAGATTGCCTATGTTGTTTGCAATGTCAATGCAGACTAATGCAGCTTCTGACGAGATAGTGAATTAGCCAATGTAATCCTCGACTCCTGTGAAACGAACATTTATTACACACGCAGCATCAATTACATGTCTGATTGACAACTACATAAATAATTGGGATTTTACATCCAAATCCATCAAATCGCTCCTTTTATGATTGTTACATTGTGTCCTTGACGTAGTTATAAGCGGAAAAAACGTTGATTTGAATCGAATTTCCTCTTTATCTGTATCGGACATAACATGCTTATGCCACGAAGCATGTTGGTAAACAACACCATCTAGCGCAGCCATGAACACTGCATAACTGCGCGTAATAGCAGATATATAAACAAACCCTACAGCACATCACCTCATAATCATAGTGCATACCACAAGTGGTCGGACAATAAAGCAGGATACTTTTGATGGCCTACTTCACTTCCATCATATTGGTTCCAATTGTTTGGGTCAAAGAATGAAATACATTCCCATTATTTACGAATAAAATGATCATTTCACTGATTCGCATTGCTGTGTGAATGCAACGGTAAAGTGGGATCACCATGTAAAATACTGCTCTCGAAATGGACGGCCCTGAGAAGGGTTGTGTTTGAGAAGGATTATGTCATAAAAGCACCGGAAAGAATACCGCTCTGCGGTAAATCCGATAAGTGGTGTTATCTGGACCTCATTAGAAGACAGGTTAGCGCCGCAAAATAATCGAACCGAAGCTCATGTCTAGAACTTCAGACGATTGACAAGTAATAGTCATGGTTATGCCGTGCCGAAATCATGTCCCATTGACAAGTGCGACCGGCGACCTTGCCATTATAACAACATATTGCAATTGGTCGGCTGTATGTATGAATCCACGGCGCAGTCGCAATCATAACATGGTTTTGTTACATTCCTTTATTACAAATAGAAGCAGCACAAGGTCCGGTTATCACGGTGATTGCGTGATTTCGCACTGGTCGCTGTACTCACAATAAATCTTTCGTTCAGCTAAAGACAGCTAATTACTGCCATTACGGACTATACCTGGCCAATTGGCTATGCTTTTACTAAGTGAACAACGACACACGGTGTTGGCATACAATGGAATAATTCTTAGAGTGATGGTTATTAACATCACCTTTCTGTAATATTCAGAAGGCACACTGCTCGTGACAACTACCCTTTGGTGGATGCAGCTTCCGGTAATGAAAGGTTGTTATTCTAGTGTAGATTATTTCATTTCTGTAGATTGTTTACTAAAGGTGCTCTTCTGTGATACAGCGGAGCTTATTGGTGCTAAATGCCATGGTGCACAACCATGAAACACAATCCATTCTTTGAAGATTGACGTTTGTATTGGACGTATAGCTAGATTAGCAGAAGCTTTGCCCGTGTGTTTATGGTATCAGTGTACAATAACTTACACTTTATAAGGATTGCACACAACCCAATCCATTTATATATGTTCCAACGGTGCTTTCTAACATTGAAGCATTTACCTTCAGCATATACGAGAAGAGTGGCTGCCGCTGTATTCCGCTGTCATTGTTATAACAAGCATGAAATATGCCACGCAAATTGGATAAGGCACATTATTTACAAGGTACTATTGTGTGTGCTTATCTGTGTTTGAAATGCACGTCGATGACCTCTTCTGTCAGACCGATGCTTGCAGCTGTCAATACCAGTCGGGAACCATTATGCCCAATGCACGGGGATGACGTGACTACGATATTGAAAAATTACGCGACCCAACAATTGCAACAAGACTCATGTCATGTATTACACTTATTTCCGGGACATCAAACTCACTACAGACCAAACAATCCATTAATGATGATCAATAGCCGACAGCCACGTCCTTATTTATGATATCTGGCGAAACTGGTGCTACCGTTCCAAAACTGAAATTTCCAACTACAATTGATTAAAAACGCGACAGCATAATTATGTTCGAAAATATCCGATTCATTGGCATCTCTTCGCTAAATGGATAAATAGTGGGGATTCTGATGATGCACTGGATTTCGAATTAGCAATATTGTCAATGTACTGCACTAACATTATATATGCAACACCACTGTAAATGACGTCAATTGCAAAGTCTAGATAAAAGTATGATTGAGTCGTGCCAGACAGAGAGTGGTGACAGATTGGGTAAACGTAGCGACGTTGCTGAAAGGCAATCGTTGGGCCTATCATCTTCTGAATTTGCATGAATGATATAGACAGAGTTTTCAACCCTTGTAGATGCAACCCACTAAGTTGAGCTCATGCCTGAGCAACATAGAACTGGTGAATAACTTTATAGCTAGCTGATGCTTATTAATTTCAATAAAGTTTAGACACCGCTGAAACGCAAATTGGAACATCAAATGGGGCACAATTACCAACCTATGCGTTAAACTTAAAAAACGAATATAACTTTTGATTGACCACCATTGAAGAAAGACATAAACTTGTGTTTCTCAGTTGGGAATACATCTGAGAATAAGCGTTATTTATGATTCTTTCCAGGATCAAACTTCACAGAATATAAAATACTCCGAAGATATCAATGCACGCCTTACAAATCGAGAACTGCTTTGAAACTAATGACAAACAGCTTCCATGATTAAACTTTTACTCTGACTGAATTGGCCAGCTATACAACTTTATTTGTGGATTGAACTAGTGACTTCGTCTCTGTTAATACCAGACGGTGATTTATGTTCCCTAATTCCATTTAATTCCAAAAGTAGAATCTAAGTATGATATACTAGCATTATTTAGTATACTATTCTGGCAAGAAATCACTATCACAACCGCGCAGCAATAGCTGTCTGTATGCTGTTGCTTGTATATATGGGCCTGCTCACGGCTATGAGTGGTACATTTGAATCTTAACCGACGCGGTTTTCTGACAGAAGGCGGCACCAAACAAGTGTAATCGTTTGATTTACATCCATGCAGAATGACCTATTAAGGGTGACACTGACAACGTTGATGTAGCAACAGAATCCACGTCGGCAATTATGCGCCACGTTTTTACGTATTCAACCTCCGTTAAATTATGCATGCTAAAATAACAAATGTAACGGGAAAGCAGCGCCTGCTGGCCTTTCCTGTGATTACAACTGAGCTCATGCTTCTCAAGACCTTTATGGCAGGTCAGCTTATGCGTTCGTAATGCAAACATGTGTCTAGGCCTAGATTCCGGGTGATAATGATATGGCTAAGACAGTGGTTATAATCTTTGCAATGAAATATGCAACTGGGGATTCGTCCCCACTAGACAATGCGAGGACATTTAATGCCATTCGGCCCGTACCGGCTAATTCAATGCAATACAATTTGTGGTTTACACGCATCATGCTTTCGCCATATAACGGAACATTCTGCCCTACAGTAATCATTCTGCTGTCTATAGATCTTGAACTAGTTCCGACCATATAATGCCCAGTATTTTAATACGTTAAAGCAAAGAAAGCGGATTTAGCCCAGGAGAGCACGTCAAGTGGAAGTACAAGGGGTTGAAATCGGTCTCGGCAACTGACAATGATCATGCAAATAAACAGATTAAATAATGAGTCATTTAGTTGAATATGACCCAAATATATTGACTATGTCAGCAACGTGGTTTTGAGGAGATCAAGGATGTGGGTGCAATGCCTCTAACGGCTCTTGATCAACTATTCACATAGTGCCAAAAAATAGACCGTGTTTGGTTATTATAACACAATTTGAGATGACATCATATCTACATCACAAATAATCATTAATAGCAATTCGATTCATCCGATTTAATTCAGCAAATCTTAGGTATGTTAATATCATCATCATCCGGCTCGTCTAAAAGTCAGTAAGCCATGACATTGAATGATCACATTGCGTTCAAGGAATACAGAACGATTGGCATTGATTGATAAACAATTATATGAAATACGAAGATCTATTTCGAATGAGCCCAGTAATATCTATTGGACTGTTACCATTTAATATAATGCTAACATCCAAAAAAACTAAGTAAATGATTAAAATGTCAACACTCGACCGCACACACAGACACAATACATGTTATACACAACACACATGATACCGACGCACGACTCATCAAACCTCAGTCCAAACTAATGTTCAACGTCACCCTACTATGACCTATCTTTACAATGCCCCCTCTTTACAAGAACATACATACATCATATCTATATACTTTTAACACATCAACTGGCCTTTTGGTCAAGTTAACGTTATAACTTTTGGCAGAGCAAACAACCCAGCTTAAACCAAAACTATAGGAATAAGTATTTCTGATGTGTCCGATTCAACAACTGGGGTTGTTTCCGTAGAATTAGCCCAATATTAATCTGAGAATACGAACAAAGGTATGCGTTCATCAGATCGGACTGAAAATATCGTGGCTGCGACGTCTTAAATTTGAAAATGTTAGCATATAGATCAAATCATCACATAAGCTGCCAATATCCAATGAGAACTAATAGTGGTGGTTAAATCACAAGCTCTTATTGTTCTAAGTGGAGATTACGGTGGGGTCATGGCGAGGATCTTGTAATCAACTGGTGCGCTGGGCCGAATTATTGCGCCAGATCTGCATTTATTAACAAAACATCATTTCATTTTACAGCATCGGCAGCAATGGACAATGCATTAATTAATCAGCGAGGCAGCCGTAAATTATAAGCTGTTAATCTGTAAGCCATTCATCACTGTGACATGATTGAGCAGAGCCTATAATCAGGACGCCATAATCTGGTGATGAGCACACAAGAAAGGCATATTTATATTCATTTATATTCATTTATATAAATATACACATATGAATATATAAATATATATAAATATACACATATGAATATACAAATATATATAAATATATATATAAATATATATCTATATATATATATATATATATATATATGTATATATGTATATATATATATATATGTATATATATATATATATATATATATATATATATATATATATATATATATATATATATATATATATATATATATATATATATATATATATATATATATATATATATATATATATATATATAAATATTGAAATACGTCCGTTTAGTTTATCATGTTTCACAAGGCGATGGGACCTTCCAAGTTTTCGTATTGCTCGCCGGTCACAAACAAGCTACATGCTTCGACCACGTATAAGGTTGACGATGGTTCATCATACTTAGATGTAGTTATCATAAAACGTAGCAGCAGTGGTAATTTATGCCATGCACAAGCAGTATAAGCTGTTGAGAGATTTGTACAATAATAATGATGGCATATTATGTGACGCCGTTTTTAAAATAAGTAGTTCAGTTTTGAAAAGCCATCCCCCTGCAAATCCAAGCAGCAACAGGATTGAATTGTCAATGTCCATGCACGTGTTTAAACGCATGAATATCGACACTTTATTTGCAGCTCTCAATGCATAATCGTTGCATAGTTTATGACTACTGTCGTTTGGTTCTGTACGTGACTAATGCTTACCGTCAAGACCATCCAGTATATTCACCTATTAAGTACAGAACAGAGACGCGAAAAAGATCGCCATATGTAAGAATGATGTGAGACGAGGCGAGTGACCGGACCTTAGAGATAAGAGAGTAGCTATGTGATTTCGAATAGATTTAGTCTAATAAATCCGTATTTCCGATTTTGCAGTATAATTCAGACAGGCCGATACGATAACCACTTAATTTAATTAGGTGTTGGCACACAGGGCGCATAAACCGGGCCAGTCAAATTAGCCCTAATTGGGTTCCGTTTCAACAACCAAACAGGCACTGCTTCGGTTTTTTCGCCTCTGAGCTAAATTTCCGCTGTGCATAAAAATCATACAAACGTACAACTGCAACATCTAAGAACTGCACCGAATGATCCCGTTGATGTCATTAATGCGGTTTTTCAGAAAAATTGAAAATGCACTTAGTAGCTTTATTTGAGAAAAAGACTTTTTGTAGTTATTCTAGCCCTGCAGATAGTGTCATGGTTACCGGCCGAATTCATCGCCCACAAACTAAGCCAAGGCAACCCTTCGTTTATCACGAGCGTTGAAAATATACATTGATAATGATAGATACTAGTCATACGCAAAATGATTGAACTCATCTGATCAAAAGAGTTTTGCGTAAACGAAGTTATGCACTTGTCATTTGCAGGTCATAATACTTACTAGAATTGTATTCTAGCCATCATAATCGCAGTCGTGCGCGTCTTAGTGTCCTACACTGCCATTTGCACACACCACACGCAAGCTATCTGAACACTTCGCTCTGTCATGTAAATAGGACGGCATGCAAGTAATGTTTGTGTTCTTTTCACAACAGTGGCCGCATCTATGCAAAGTTAACAAGATGACAGCGAGTTCAAAGGGTAATTTGTGTTAATCAGTTTTCCTGTTAGTAGAATTATGCAAGAAAGTAAACACAATGTAAGTGCCAATAATCCAGTTGGCTTTGCCTTCGCTTTTGCATAGCAAGCGCTCAGGATGCATACTACGGATTTAGCGCGTTACAGTCACTTAACAGGCGTCGATGTCTGTCCCTGACCAGGGTGATTGTTGGGTTCGCATTGATTAACTTAAAGTCAGAACTACTATCATTTTACCTAAGTATAAAATAAATGGTTGCCATAGTATAAAATATCACGGTTTCATATTATACAATGTTTTGACACCAACCCCAATAAGACACTACATTGGTGTACCTTTAACCGTTTACTTACTTACCTGACGCCAACCCGGTCCATCGAGCTATTTCGCACTGCTTTTCTACCGATCAATTTTGTAATGCACTGAAATAAAGCAGTACCCGAGCACGCAGTGACTTATCTTGAACAATCACTGCGAGGTTCTATCTAGTTAGGTCAGTGTTTGGGTTGCTGGAATATAACCATTGCTACGTAGTAAAATAACTTGATGATCATGTTAATCGGCTCAGGTTTAAAATTTCTGCTAACCAAATGATTTAATATATTTTTATTATTACAAAGATATTGCCAAAGACAAGAATAGAGTTACTTATTGAAGATCATTGTATAGTCTGAGTGTTGAAATACGGTGATAGTCTACAGCATATTTGTAGCAAAACACTCATGAGCCTCACACTTACACAGGTAGAGGCAATACACTGGATGTAAAGGTGCTTTTCGTTGCCGGTGCCTAAGATCTGATCGGTATATGCAAAAATTCAAAGGGGTTATTAGTCGTTAGCATTATATATGACATCGTTTGAGCGTGCAAACACCTGCTTATGTCACTAAAGGTCTTTGAAAGGGTCAGTCTACAATCTACAGAAGAAACTTGCCGCCACAACGATACAGCTTGGGCATAAATGCTTAAGCAGGGCACCATTTTCTCAATCTTTGTATCATTAATTTTATTCGATGCATGTAATCGGTCCATCATTTCATCGTATTAATTTTGGTTGTGGTCCAGATTTTATCCACTGCGGATCATGCGTTGCAATTGTCTGTAATTCGTTGTAAACGACAGATATAACCCAGGTAACCAATTATCTATATAAACATGATCTTCTGAATGATTACATTCTATCATAAAAGGCAATCAATGCACATGACATCAGTTTATCAAAGCGCAATTATAAAAACCGGCAAAGTAATCAAGGATCACAGAGGCATGCTATCACGAAGTGCGCATTGGTTCTATTGGTGAGGACTTGCTGCCTTGAATATTGCAATGTGGGTTAACATATAATAATGACATCAAAAGGTATATATATTAGTATCGTTCATTTCCAAACTGATTCAGCAATAGTACAGTTTGGATATTAACCTTTTGCCACGTTCTTTTGAATAGCGAACTCCTTTCATTGAAGCATTTGACCAACAAAAAGGGATGGATGTCTGAGTGTCTCCGGTTATCGTGGCACACTGTGGCTTTACTAATCACTAATCTTTGTAAGCGTAGTGGCTACGGATGCCGCCTTATTGAGCTAACAAAACGTCTGACGAGCGGGCTACGATCATATGGCTGCAATATGTCACTTTCTTTCATTGTACCATGACTGCTTGGTAGCACCATCTGATGATGGCAATGTGCTTCGCTCATTGGCATATTCACAGCATAGTTAGTTTAAGTCCTTCTATAGAAGCGCTGCTCCACTGATACATAGAATAATGGTAGCAGTAAGCCTAGTGCGGCAGCAGAGTGGGACCATGCAGCTATATACACTCACTTTAATGCACAAGTCTGCATATTGTTGGTTCTACGAGTGTATCTTCTACCCAAAAACGTAGTGCGTTGTATGAACAGAATATGAACAAGTGCAATCTAATTGACGTTGTTGGCCACAGTTGCATATTGCACTAGATGATTGCTTACCTTGAAAGATTTTACACTCTAGACCCAACATTTTGTCCCTACCTGACAATAAAACAACACTCTTGTACAAGCGCTTTTATCGAATCAGGTTAACACAGTGCTGCTGAACGAAATGAGTGGGTCTTTTTTTTGTACCGCATGTGACACGTAAATACAACGTATTGCTATATTGCGTGATGCCGTTCAAAGGAATAGTTGGTCGACCATACACCTTTGGATGTGTAAGTGCTTGTCTTGCAAATCCACATAACAAAAGCAGTGATCAAATCGACTGCCTTATTTACAACACAAAATACGTCATCACTGTGAATATACTATTACCTTCACCAATCAGTGCATGTCGCCCAATGTTAATGCCGGACCGGCCCTGTGATTTCGCCTAATAAGTAAGGTACAACAAAACAGCAAAAAGATGACAATACGTCAGATTGATGTGAGATTAAGATAATGACATAAACTTGCTTAAGGTGGGATAGTTGTTATATGAGAAAGGCGTATCACTTGTTTGAAGCATATTTCAGATAAAATTTACACGGCAATAGTCGTTTCAATCAACTAGGATCGGCATGAACATTCCGCAAGACGGCACATAGGGTGTCTAATTAGCCTTGATGTGGAGGTAGCAGGTAACACATCTAGCAAGCGCTGCTTATAATGTTGTGTCCCGATTCTAGCTGGCGGGCTCGATGATTCGTGTTTGCCATGGAGGATAATACAAACGTGCCACTGCATCATCTAAGCACTCTCCCGACATCTGTTGATGCATATGTACACCGGTAATTTTATTAATAAGCTTTTTCGAGCGAAATTGGAAATGCGTTTAACAGCTTTTCGGAAAACGACTTTTATATAGTTATCATAGCCCTGTCGATCTCTAACAAAAATATTTTACAGATTTCCAAGTTCCGTTGACGAATGCTCATTGCCCAGTCTATATTAGCGGCAAGGAACGTTCATGACGATCTTTTTCATTTATGGTCGCCAAGTAGCCTTTTATATCGTACAAAAAAATATAAGCTTTAAATGTCAATGAATTAGATCTTCAATATGGCATATATAAGTATATATATATTTATACATATATATATATATATATATATATACATATATATATATATATATATATATATATATATATATATATATATATATTTATATATATGCATATATATATATATATATATATATACCTATATATATATATATATATATATATATATATATATATATATATATGTATATATATATAGATATATATATCTATATATATATATATATATATATATATATATATATATATATATATATATATATATATATATATATATATATATATATATATATATATATATATAATATTATATCCATGAATGTCAAACTGTTCGAAAATGAGGTTTAAGCCTTTTATGCGGTACAGTTGCCATTAAACTCACAATGTACATCTGAAATACTAATCCTGCCATATATGTGAGATCATACTGTCGGCGTAGAAGACATAAAACTGGGAGCTTTTGCCGCCTTTGTATAGATGCTATGCAATAATATTGCGGTAATTACCTCTATGTCATTACCTCTTTGCATATGCTCGGGTGAATTTCCCCACCTATTGGTTTTTGTCCAAGTGAGCATCATGGCTACGAACTACTATGGTTCTTAGAACTGCTGTCGATGTCTCATTACTCATGGTTAAAATAGCCCCTGGCACCATGCTGGCCTTACATTTACACCCCCTTCAGATTATGCAACATTATATTTTGCTATGCATGCGTTTCCACATGAACGATGATAAGCGCATTTGTAAGTTCGAGCCAAGATGAACCAAAAATAGAAACAAGGTATTTTGTAGAGATTGATTAGAGAGGTGATGACGATACATTTTGGGACCAACAGTAGAATTGCTATTGTTACGCTGACAAATATTTGTATAGTCCACATTCATACTAGTTGGTGTTTCCATTGCCCAACACTTGTTGATGTCAAATGCCGCTAAAGGCGTGGGGTTTGCGAGATTAATAAGGATTAGCCATGCATTGAGTTTTAGATGTAATATACATTTCAGGTCATTTATTTGGCTAACCCAAGCACATGGCATCAGTAAGGGGGACTTGTTGAAGCGTTCTGTTGAATAATAACTCAACACGAAAAGTAACTCATCGTAATGGGTTACATTAAATCCAACTCATGTGTACTGTGGAGACAAATTGTTAACGTATATAAATATTAAAGTGTATGCTGGCATTATGATTTGCGAACCTGATTTAAAATACTCGCCTGATATAGAATACACGACTGCCAGATAGAATGATAAATGGTTTTAATGCACTGGAAAAATAGCCAATAAATGAAGGCAATATCGACTGTGTCTAAATAGATTGGTAGCGAAATTCGTTATTGTTTCTCAGGGAGGCAAGATCAGTTACTGGTGATTTACAATCAAACCTACCTCCATAGACACGTCCGGTATTTATTAATATGGATAGCATAGAAGAGATTTACTGCATCGTGTGTCGAGGGAGACTGAGCCATGGCACAGCTATATGAATGAGGACAATACTCATAAAGATTGTTTACACAGTGGAAATTATTGCTATAAATATTGGACTGATTCGTTGAAATTGGCAATCAAACGATATAGATCAAGTTGAGAACACAGACAGTCACGTTATTTCAGTTACTGGAATCGATACATTTTTGTTGTTATCCATATAGATGAAATAAACCACATGTTTAATTCTAAAACTTATTAGATAATGGATAAATATTCCATTATCTACCCAGAAACACATATTTCCATAATTTATACACCTATCGATATTGTATATGTTTAGTCCATATCATACCTCAAGCATTTGTTGTACACTGGTTCAGATCCATCATTTTCAAGTCTTAGTGTTATAAGGAGATTGCCAGAAATCAGGCGGCTGTTCGACGATTAGTTATATATGGTAGCTGACTTCTTAAGCGAATTCCTGCTTGCATTGCCAGTCTCAGATTGCCCCTCTCCGATGTCTGTCAAATAGATGCAACACGGCTCTCTATGTCAATACATCACCAGCAACGGCCTTTGGATGAACACGAAGCAAATAAAGCAATAATGCAAGCAAGTAAAACCAATGTGGATGGTTATATCTAATATATAAGACCTACATCAAAAGGCACACCACAGGAAAAGTTATCTCAAAGAATAATGCATTCCCTCGTGGCCAATAAAGGCCAACGGATTAGATTCAATTTTTGAGTTGTAACCAAGGCAACGAATGATTAGAAAATCTAATCATATGTCGCTGTTCATAGGCTGAGTTGCACCGTGTGAATCTACAATACAATACCGATTTTGGGAGGCAAATGCAGAAGATTGGAAAGCAAAAGAAGCTTTGTGCTATTGTTCTGTCTTAGATATATTGAGTAACGTATAAGCAATGGAACCAAAGGGGGTTTTCGTTTGACTTGAGTTATATATATATATAGAGAGTATATATATATATATATATATATATATATATATATATATATATATATATATAGAGAGATATATATATATATATATATATATATAGAGAGATATATATATATATATATATATATATATATATATATATATATATATATATATATATATATATATCTATATATACATACATTTATCTATATCAAAGGCGCTACCTGTTGTTATGCTAATATATATAGCTGCTAGGCATATATATCAACATATATACCATGCTGCGTACTCAATATGCTATAACACGGATATTGTATAGTTATGAGCAGTGATTAGTCCAGCTGATGCATAAAACTCCTAACCATACTAGGCGACTATTTATGCATGGAGAATTGAACGTTTCAGTTCTACTGGAGTTTGCCAGCAGTCAATTGGAGCTACTTCTGGTTGTTATCTTGCTAATAATGATCGATATCCCAGCTGCTAGCCCAAGGCATACAGATCTCGACAGGTACACCATTCATTGGACCATGCTGCGTACTCGAGTATGCTAATTAACACGGGTTTGTTAAGTTGTAATGGAGCAGTGATTTCTTTCCAAGGCATTTTTTAAATCAAAATACATCTTCATATTCACGTTATCATCAAAGGGTTAAAAAGCCTAGCAGTTGTTTGTGTTTGTGTTTTATCAGCTTGTTTAAATGTCTATTTTCTGATGTACCGTTATGAATAATGGTAATTTGTCTTAATGCGGTAAAAATTCTGTTTTGGACAATAAAACTTCAGCTCAAAGTCTATACTATTTCCAGCGATCGGTCCCAACAGGCCATCAGCAAGGAAAGGCAAGCCACGTATTAAGCTCCACAAAACCAGAAATGAGCAACATTGTTTGCATATGACATTGATGGTGATTTGTGGCTCTTGTGAAATCTTTTGATGCTGCTTGCTTCAGTATCGGTTTTACATTGAGCATCTGAAGAACTCCAAATCGATTTTTATCATATCAATCAGACGAATTTAATCTAAACTCATTGAAGTTATATTTGTTATTGCGGTTTTGTACGCCTGTATTTGTATTGTGCTGTTTGTCATTACATGATAACTTGTCCTATTGCGCTGTTGACAAGGTAGCAGTCACGTCGTTGTGTAACTATTTATTCCAAGGACATTCCGCTAAGCTTCCGCCAAATCACAGCGAATTGAGAATGAAGTTATTTCGTCAAACATATTCCCTTGACCCTGAATTCCCATAGTATCGTTTGATTTTCATGCCACATAACATTATGTTTGATAGAGTTAACCTATAGTTGATAACATATGCATTCGGTATCGCGCCAGTTTAGCCAAGGCGGAAGAAACGTGTATGCATGTCAATACCTTACATATGCACATATTTGGTTTTTGTATATCCCGGAACATCGCCTAAGCACCATCCGTGTATCGTTCGCATTATGACCAAATCATCGCGTTTAATGCGAAAGGCATCTCACACATTGATGCCCCATCCCGAATGAAAAGCATTAACGAGAGTCTTTATGCCAGCGTCGTGAGCTGTCCATGACTTGTCCAAGCTCATGTCATATCTATGAACAATCTAGTTTTATTGTTATTAAAGTTAATCATCATTAGGACCAAAGTCGATCGCAAAGAAAAGAACTATAAAGGGAATTGCCGCTATCAGTCTTCAATATTGGTATCATTGGCAGTTTTACCAGATATTACAAGAGGCAGAACCGACATAAACGAATAGAGAATGCGTATAGATAATATAATAGTTTCTGTTTTGTCAATTATCTTGTTACAAAAATATTTGATTATTTTTTTAGGTAAATAGCTTACTTTCCTAGGAACATGACTAATAGTTCCGCTAGTCTACCGATATCAGAATGAGAACTGCTTTTGTGTATATTTCCAATATTACAAGTTTGACGATGTACAAACATCGCGCAAGAAAGGGATCAAACAAACAAAGAGAAATTTGCCACACCACCATCATTTTAGCGAACGAGTCGTAGATAATAACCGACAGGGGGCTTTTCATAAATAGAATTTGGGGGAAATTGTATTTCAGATTGTCAACACGCTTTGAGGCATTGGATCATCGTAGTAGTTAGACCGGTTTACAAATGTATGTGATAGACACCCATCTATGTTACAGGTAGAGTGTCACAGTACCTGGTGTGACAAACGATTTAGCTGTATACTTGTGGTTGGTATTAACCATACAAATACTCATATTTTGTGCTAAATGTGCTTGAATAAAGTGTGCCTCTATGATACTCTGGACATCTGCTGAAGGACCTAGTGTTTGATCATTGAGCATGTTGGTATCAAAGAACTCGCGAGCTACGACGTGTAAGCTCCATTCTATACACTACATAATAACCCGGCATTCACTGAAGAGATGTAGATATACCTTGATATAAAGCGGTGCATCACTGACTTATTACCCATACTAACCCACCCCCTTCATATTTGTTATACGGCCTATGGTGACTAACTAGTCGTGGATTTAAAATCCCGTTAAATAATACAACTTTGTCACCCACTTTAAAACCATGTTTTGACAAATCGACTTCTTCCACGACACTTTTCACCTTCAAGATTTTTAAAGACAAATTATAGTCGCCCATTTGTCAGCTTCTTCACTCAACGACAACTCAAGATGGTTGTAAGGCTATTTATAAGTTCCATTTTTTTTATCGTAAATTTACTGGATTTATAATCGTCTTTGGTGCATATGGTAATTAAACTAGCTTTAATTCGACGGAATTCCAGCAGACTATCTTCACGGTCAAAAGTGTCAGGTCATCTATGTAATTTCCTAAAGATATTATGAACTCAGCGGTAATAAGTGTCGGCCAAGTTGGCTCTAAAATGAATATTCGAACTGCATTGATACCTGATAATGTACAAGAGTTGTTGAAAATTGGATCAAAGCGGGCTTCGGACGAATATTGGCTGGTTTTAAACACCACTGTCAAAATAAATTGCACATTGCGTCATATGTAACGACGTGGTAATCTGGAGCGTGCGAACGCGCGTGAGCCCAGCCAACCACGTAACCTCATGGGCCTCTCAATCCGTGTAACTCTAGCAAAAACTTCACAAGATTGCTTTTTACTTTTCTTTCAGTACGGTGGTATAGCTTTGATGTGTGGGGTTGTGTCGGGGTTGGATTTGGCTGCGTCAAACTTAGCAATGCTTCTCATTGGGCTAAGAATCTCAATTTTCTCTATATGTACTCATGTCGTGGGCGATTCAATTGTTTGACATCAGAAAGATAGGTTGTTAGGATCAATAAAATGCTATATCCGGTAGAACTAACAACACGGCAAAGGATAACACCATATAGTGTCACGTGACAATAAATCGATACGAAGCCAGCCAGGGGCGACGAATTAGTTGAGGCGCATTGTGTGAGGGACCAAAACATATATATGCATATATATATATATATATATATATATATATGCATATATATATATATATATATATATATATATATATATATATATATATATAGAGAGAGATAGAGATAGAGATATATATATAGAGAGAGAGATATAGAGAGATATATCTATATAGATATATATATATGTATAGATCTCTAGATAGATATATAGATATATATATATCTATATAGAGAGAGAGAGATATCTATATATCTCTCTCTCTAGATATATATATATATATATCTATATATATATATCTCTCTCTCTCTCTATATCTATATATATATATATATATATATATATATATCTATATATATATATATATATATATATATATATATATATATATGCACGGACAAGTTACGTTGCGTTCTCTACCGGACGCTTCATGGTCAACCTTTATCAGTTTTAGTGCAGGAATTCTATTTGATGTTAGCCGATGCTCTAGGGGCCGCTCAACAGGATTGCTAGGATTTCCTGTGATATATTAGTGCTGATAACAGCTTGTCTCCTGGGTAACCGCCGTTTGCTAGTTACTAAGCAGTGGCAGAGCCGACAGCCGAGAGCCGTCCCTCTTCTCGTAGATGAAGGAGTTCAGTCACTGTATCTCTGCTAAAATGTATTGAACTGTCAGTAGCTTCGCATCAACGATTAAAGCATTCTCTAAATAATCCAAAACCTTTATCACAATTCGTCCCACTACTTGTAATACAACATATATCCTTGCACCCCAGCCCTTCCCTGTAAGTTGTTCACCATTCCGACGCATGTTTGAAAGTCAAATGACTCTGAAAATGTCCTAATGTTGCACCCAAATTAGCATACATGGCTGATATCTTACGTAATCATTTGCCGTAGTCGACCATATCTCATATCCTAGTACAGATTGCGTAGTATATCTGCTAAATAATTGTTCACACAGTATACTACGGCAAAGTTCGTCTCCTGACCAGCTGAGTCTGCGAAGCTAGCAATTTTTGAAAAACCTTCACAGCAAATCCTATGTCGTTATGTAGTAGCATTATATTATATAGTTAGGGTTATCTAGCCCCGATGGACCTTGGTTGGAACTGGACTAGTCACGCCTATATGGCGTTGAACATCGGATATAAAGAGGGCGACCATAGTCTGTAGATGCATCGTTTTATAGTCAATCTCCCACTAAGGAGCGTTCTAAACTCCCTCGTTGCTCGTTTCGTCGGATTGCGGAAATTGTCAACTATTATAACAGTCTGCTTTGTCGACATTTTGCAGCTGCTCAGAATCCAATTAGACATCGTCATGGTCCGTCGTTCGTGAAGTGATGATGGACGAGCAAGATTATAATAGTTTACGATTGACCATTAGGCCGAACTATTGTGACATTAATTCAAAAAGCGATTTTTTACATAGCTGACTGTTAGGTAGGCCGCGCTGCAGCTGTGGCATGGCTTGCAGACAGAATGATTAGCCAGACAACCCAGCAGCGCAGAATAATAGTGAACATATCAATCATCACATCTATTAAAAGCCCCTAAGCTTTGTTATTATGATGTAGTCTCTTCCGGGCAATATTGTTGCTATTCTGTAAGATTTACTGGTCTTATATAAAATAACCCCCAGTAACTTACAACATTATGCGCCAAATTGCTATCACTTTGTGATATTGAAAGGAAACGAACGTACATAGAAGTGCAATAAAAATTGCCGATCGTATGGACAGTCATGACAAACTTCCTGTATCTAGCCTTGAAATCTAGACAAAAAATGCTACACTAATGATAGTTTAGCAAAACAGACGTGAATATAGCTCATTGATTTTGTTTCAGCCATCAGCCAATTAAAGACCGGCTCTTTAGTTCGTCGGGTTTTAGTCACTTGAAGCCTGGCAATGAAACCAAGCCGCGTTGTATTTACTTGGAAGTCAAGACAATAATAAACTAAATGAATATGAATGGCTGACACATAAGACATTAAATTCAATGACGCTATTTCCTTTGAACGACGAGTGCAAGCTTCGGATATGTGTCTCTAGGCACGATTGGTCGATTGAAACACTGGCTCCAAAGATGCGCTGTGATTTAAAGGTTGGCAATTTTAACATACGCTCCCAGTGGAAAGGTACAGCAATAATGGAGCGGATGCTTACATTTATGTTAGAACCCTCCGACCAATAAAATATGTATGATACTATATGGTAAGGTTAGGAATACAACTGGTAGTTACACACGTAAAACCAGCGGGCTACCAGGACGAAGGATATTCATGGCATTTTGACTTCGATCACACAACACAGAAATCAGTGGCACAAACGTGCTACAGACAAATTGAGATCAAATGCATATTATCGATCTTTGACCGGACTCTGATTGACCCGTCACAACATGTACCACAAGTAATGATAAAAGAGGAAACACAAAATCTGCCGCCAGCCATGTTCATCGAGTACACGTTGGATCATGCTGTTAAATAAAATGTATGTGGCGAGTGCGGCTGGGAAACAGGAAGCCCTTATCGTTGCTTGGCAACCATTCGCGCGACTACTACAGGTGTAGATGAATGTCAATTCCAACAACCACAACTGCTGACAGCTGGCATGTCTTGCGAGACATGTGAACGCTTGCCAGTCTATACGACACTGAAATACAAAGTGCCAGTACAGTGAAAATATTAATAATAACTTGAAAACGTCAATGTACCAAATATCGATATGCAGACAAATCGTTTGTATGCCCGACAATTGATGCGATTATGGCTTTGCATCGCGGGTATCAATCTAATTATCTCAGAGGGGAAAAACTAGGTTCAATGGCCGATTGAATTGCTTTTTTTCATTGACTTGCTGCAAAATTGTTCCTATGACAAAGCCGGCTGACCCCTCGAATTCTCAAGAAGAAGCAAAACACTTAAAATATTTCAATGAAAACTACGCAAAGAGTTTAGAAATAATCTCATATTTCCTCAGCTTTAGCCTGCTACCCAGATAATCCAGATAATTCAACCATGAGTGAATATTTCTAGAGCGTTGTGACGTCACAACTCGGAAGATCAAATCTGGGAAATATTTTATTAAAGACTGGATGACAATTTAACCCAGTGCTATAATCCTACATAGTTTCGTGCTCATTATTTTCACACTCATTACATGTTACACGTGTAATGCGCAACCATTTCATGGGATATCACGATATGTTGATCTTCCGCTTGGAAGGTCAGCACTATGATATAATCATATGACGACACAATCTTCCAAATTATATTCTCTTTCATCTTTACATTATATGGTTTTGCAAACGCGTATACGACTTTAATGCAGTAGAGAAAGAGGGACACAGGCCGTGGAATCTGTAAGTGGTATTTCAGAACTATTCCTGACTTGCTTAATGGGTTGACGGATGCTTTGCTACACTTTGTGGATTGATAACTAGTACCTCCAACACTAGCCTACTGCTACCAGCGCAATAAACGCCAAACACCCAGTTTACTCTCGCCCGCAAAGTAACAAAGCATTGCCTGTTGTGAATACCAAACTAGTAACCAGGCATCGTTGCATTTCGAAGCTACGTGACATTTGTCTTTAAGGTGTTCGTTAATTGGCGCTCTCTGCAGTATATTTCAGCTATGTTGTTGCGTAACCCCGTGCCAAATTGTTGAATATTACCTATTGGTTTGTGGCATAGGCAGGATCTAATTAAGTGGCTTGTTCCGGCTAGTTATCAGCTGACCAAAGGCCTGGAAGCCCGGCTGTGAGTAAAAATAGTTTGTTTGCTTAAGCGCTTCACATCCAGCTATTCAGTGTTTATCCTGCTTTGGCGATGAATGGTTTCCAAATAATAGTTAGTACCTTCGGACGGTACATGTTTTGCGCGTGGAAATGTGCATTCACTTATCTGAGCCTTGCCTTGGTATGGTGTTGTCTCTCAAAGGTTCCAAAAATTCAAATATTGAAATAACGTTACCAAAAAATGTGTTGTGTTGTTGCTCTTAAATCAACTTGTAACGATAGGATTGTTTTGATTAGTTTAGAACTAAGTATACTTCTTGTACTGTGTAGCAATAATATTGGTATAAATGCTATTCTATTACTCATTTATTCATGTGATATTGTCAGTAATGCTATTCTAATGCTCAATGACTCACACAGTACTGACATGCATATTGTCACTAGACCATAATTGTATCAAATATGTCAACCTAGTTCTGGTTAGTGCTTCTAAAGATGAATTATAATCGTCATTTACTCGTGCCTTATCCTCTTAAGTACGTGACAAACGGGGATAATTCAAGATCAATAGTTGTATATGCGAGCATAAGCAATTGCAGGATCGACGAGCTGTTGCCTGGATATGTCACACGTGTTTGGAAACCTGTATTCATAAACGAATAAGCAGATGTTGATGAAAGATGAAGAAATACACATAAATGGTTTAACAGAGCAGCTTGGAGGTATTATTCTTGCACGTACGCAAAACCTAACATATGTATTATTAGAATAGCAAAAGTTCAACACGCGCCGAGTGGTTCTGCTATAAGGATAGCTGACTTATATCAGATATAGTGTCGTTTTGCATAGCAACACCAGGCCGGTGACTAACACGTCAAGTTGACCCTAATGTTTTAATGCCTTGCTTAACGCATAAGAGCCGCTGATGCAATTACTCCAATCCATTCAATATATCAGGGCTGTTTATATTGAATGTGAGCATTTTGCTAACAACATGTCGTAAACTTAACGTCTTAAGCATAATCATATGTGTCGTGGAATCGGTGGATATAACACATAACTCTAATAAAGTAGGCTTCTTACATTACGTGACAATAAAACGCTGGAATGTGAATGAGGTAGTCGAAGTAAGGGAATCTATATAAGCTGCTAAAACCATAATATCAGCACTACTTTCACGAAGCACAATATAAACCCCGCCGTCTCATCCTTTGACGACAACATGGAAGTAACGCGTGATACCAATATTAATTGCGGAATTAAGCAAAGCTGAACAGTGGGTACTTAGGCATATTAGATAATGCATTGTTGGAAATGAAGCGCTAGTGGGTGTGCTCATCGGGGTATATAACCGTGAATCACTGTTTTGTTGGTAGTGTTGGCATTCTTATGCACACCATAACAGCAGCGTTATCATTGCACCTCAGATACACGCTTACTCGAACGGTAGTATAACTGCCAGATCGACATTAAGCAATAGCCATATTGAATCATCGTGGCCTTTAATAAAGAATGTTGTTTTGCTGCCTCTGGTTGAAAACTAAGTATATAAGTGCAATTAAAGGCCAGTTCGTAATCATGCATTTTGCGTGTAACAAAAACTAACAATGTTAGTACAGACCTTATTTGAATAAGAATTGGAGTACGTTAATCGACACAACTTTTCTTTTCTGGGATGTTAATTGGTATTAAATAAACCCCAGTGCATGACAACCAGTATATTGGATTAGCTCTAGCCGACTAGACCGTCTGTGCGTGGGTCGCTTACACGCGAACTGGTTGATTACGTCAGCTGTTCAGTCCATGCAATCGTACTAGCAGTCGGTGACGCGTCACCTCAGGACGATATGGCGCTTACGAAATGAACCATATCTTCTTTAGTTGGCAAAAAGGAGCTTAATTTCATATCAAATGCGATAACAATACTCCGAAATAAACACTTCTGTTGAGATGAGTTAAAGAAAGTTATAAGATAAGCAGGATAGTTATAATTGATTTGAAGACTTTAACGTACCACAGATGATTACAAGACACTCCTGACTGCCCATCGTGATATTTTTGTGTTGTTGGCAACAGTACACATACTTTGATATCACGCAACTCTTATATGAGTATTGTGAGATGCTGACTGTCTGGAAACACTCAGAAAACATATATTCCACCATAAAAGCAATGTGCAGCGAAATAAACATTCATATATTAGGTAATATGGCGAGACACATGTTACTGTCAATTCCGGCAGGGTTAACTTACTGCCATCGTATTTGCACTTAATATAACGATCATAATATTTGATTGAAATCACTGGGCTACATGTCGTTTGTCAATTCAATGTTTGTGCATGGTAACTTATATGAGATGGATTTGTGCCTGTTACAGCATAGTTTCTGTGATATTACTCAAAAGCCCTCTCTCATGTGAATGAAACAATCTGATAAATTCTTATCATTTTTCGATAGCTAACAGTAAATGCTTAGCTTGTCAATACCTGTGTACTTCTATTTCACACTAGCAGCGTGCTTTAACATAAGTGCTGCGATGAATGTGGCTTTTTTCGCAAGGGAGTTGGTTGTTTTACAAATAGTGTGCATTAGTGTGGCGCTTTCAGGCAAAACAGATGTATTTTGCAATTAGCGATCAATGCTGATCACAGAAGTTGCATGTGGTCTATTACTGTAGTGTAATAAATCAATGATAATATACATCATAACAGGCACCTAAGGACTATCATATATATGTTGACAATGTTCTACTATGCTTCTTGCCTGGGTTGTCATTTCAGATGTAGCTGTCAAATCCGACAGAGAAAATACTTATATGATATGCAAGTGTGTTGATCGGACGATTCCATGGACTGCGCACATCACATTGATCACTACCATCACCTGTAAGTGATCGTATTGTCCGTTGAGCCATCAGGTTATCAGAAGCCGACTTATTTGAGATCAATTGCTGTCTAGTTTGGTATATGTATGACAGCATCTATTGTAAATAAACATTTATGTTAGTTTGTATTTACAGATTTAAATGGTTATAAAGCTAGGGTATTTGCGACTGAACAGCTGAATCAAGAAGGATTCATCAAACTGAGATTGACATTTATACAAAAGATTATTTTAATCGTCTTGTTTAAAATCGTTTATATTTGTCATTTAATATTGCGAAATGTTACTATCCAGATCGTTTCACACATTTATATATATTTACTTTAAAGAGGGGTGCCGTGCAATGTGATAGCATATATATTGTCTGCAGGTGTATCTCACTATCGTATGAATAGCAAATGCTGCCGCAGTTCTAAAGCCTGATATATGCCATAAAGCACGCCATTAAGTCAATCAAAGTAATTGTATGCAATATTTGCAGTACATTAACTAGAATACTTTAGTAACATATTAAACATAATTCCACATGTTCATCGTTTTATCATATCGTTTCTTCCAGCATGTGTCAGTTGCGCCATTGTAAAGCAAGTCGTTGTTGTAGCTTGCATCATGGAACCAATCTTTGATCTCTTACACACACATCACAAATGTACGGTATATACCCGCACTGGCTCAAGCGTCGACTATTCTAATCCAAAGACACTTTAAACCATATGCCCGACGCCTTATTATTCTGCAACCTATATTGGGTTGTATGAACCGTCGCCATGCCATCGTCAGAAGGTGCGGCCATTTACTTATGCTGGCATATACCGTCTCCTGTTGAACCGGCGCCATGCCATCGTCAGAAGGTGCGGCCATTTACTTATGCTGGCATATACCGTCTCCTGTTGAACCGTCGCCATGCCATCGTCAGAAGGTGCGGCCATTTACTTATGCTGGCATATACCGTCTCCTGTTGAACCGGCGCCGAATATGAAAGGTACGATGTTTTCTATAATACCACTACAAAAGCTTACAAAAACACTCAAATATCGCATATGTAGAGTCCAATTTGTAGTAGCCGGTTCACCCATAGCAAATTGAGTACCAATTCTTTACAGTCTAGCTGCAACAGGTCGCCTGGAAAAGCGCACAATGAACCAGACACCAGTGGTTGGTAATTTTTAACATTGCATGATCTACTTCAATAAACGTAGGTTTTATAACAAATGCGCATTGTTTATGAAGCTGTTTTTGACGGTGTGGAGACAATGACGCATTCAAATCGCTCTATATATACAAGTGAAACACAATAGTGTAACATGAAACAGCACGATAAAACGAATCATTCTATGGCGCCACTCTACAAGTAGGAACTTTTCTTGAAGGGGCAGTTTCCATATCGATCTTCTCTAGCTGAGTGTCATTGCCATTATAGCAGAGTATATAACAGTGTCCATTTGTGAACGCGTCTGCGTTTGTATTGTTTCGATATGGTATAGGTAGAATAAGCTGGGGAATCTTTGGGAAGGTGTACTAGGGGCTACGCTAAGTACGTTCGTGTCTTGTGGAGAAGCATCAACCATGGTGTAGCAAAGTGGTGGTTGGATAGCACATATGTACACAGGGAGCCATATATGGCACATCATGGAGCACACAGTGACACTTAACTGACATCAGAAGGAAATATTTTGTTGTGCATTGGTTATTTGAGAACAACTCTATTTCGTAACCATTTTCACTTCATCGGACGTATTTGCTTAGATACGTTTCACCCATAACCTACCTAACTATATTTTCATCAGACAGCTATCATTATTATGACATGTCATACACAGTGGTGTGTGTCCGTCCTGATTTCGATCTGCATAATGATTCAAAATGCCGATCGATTGGGGTCGACCTGGCGTTAATCCTATCGTTCCTTCAGGTTTATGTCATTTGCGTCATTGTAAACCTATCCGCTCGGTCCCCCCGCAGCTGCTGTAGTGGGCATCATTTAGCCAGTCTACCAACACTCAAAAGAGCTCCAATTTATGGGTGTATACCCGCATTGGCTCAGGCTTCGACGCTTCTATTCAAACACATATTTCCAACCTCGCTTTGTCCAGCTGCGCCCAATTGTGCAATCAATATCAGGTTGAATGAGCTGTACCAATGCTAAGGTCAAAGTGTGATGCCGTTTGCCTATGGTCGCTTATCTTGACGTCCAATCTTCTTTATTTACATCTTACGCAGAACGGATGCTGAATGCGAGACGGGTTATCTATTAAAGCACTCCAAAAGCTAACATAAAAACTCCAATTTCTTGACCTATACAAGCCATACTGAAGTGAGACATTGGGAAAAGCGCTTCATCATTGAGGTCGCAATCTCATTGCCCATATCAATCTGCTCTACATGAGATGAATGGTCTCTCAAACATTATGACACCTATTGGAAGCCGATACAAGAGGTTTCGTTGTGCATAGGTTATTTGGGCACAGGTTTTAGGCGTTTTCACATTCTCGGACGTGTTGGGGTAGGCAAGTACAGAGTACCGTCGCTAAAGTGTTAGGTCGGATAAAGTATCCACCCATCACCTTCCTAACTATGTATATCATTAGACAACCACTATTGTTATCGCAAATCGTACACCTAAACCATACAACGTTATGATTTTATTGTCATACAAACCAAACCTCATATAAGTGTACCGAATATAAATGACGTAATCATGATCAAGTCAGCCACGTGACACTGTATTGTGTGCTGTGATAATATATTTCGGCCAGTTATGGAAAAGTATGGGTCTGTATTACACATTATAATATACCAATTAACAGAACAATACCCAAAAGTTATAAACATTTGCCCGGCTTGTCGAGATTGATTGTGTGGTTGATAGATATATAGCGTGAGTGAAAATGTCATCTGCACGATTCTATGGAGTCCGTGATGAGGATATATTTTTCCGGGCTTCAAATCAAAGCCGGTTGACAAGGTTCCGTTATGTCTCTTGACATTTGAAAGATTGGATCATATTTACAGTATTGGGCAAATGATGGCGCTGTAAATGCCGCCGATGGCAGACCTTAGCGATCGATTGTGTAAGGTTCGGGTGTGGTCACGTTATATATTTGCAATATATATGTTTTATACTTGCAAATTGTTGGGAAGGGTTTTTTAAATTACAAGTGGCCAAGTGATTTCACATGAGATATAAAGCGAAGGTGATCATCAATCATCTATGTATACCAAGATTACACATTCGAAGACGTTATTGTGAGAACTGTCGAAAGACCAATGACTATGCTTGTGTACCAAATGCAAGCCGTTTTAAAACTAAACTAGGATGTTCTGTTGAATACGCCATCCGCATGTTCCCCAAAAACATGCCTGCTCTCGAGGTGCTCGACAGAGGCTCAATAATTGTTCTAGGGTTGATTTCATCATGGTGTAGATGAAGTCAATATGCGATACGATGACGCGGAATTGTGTTTATTTTATGCTCGTGGCTGCTGGCCTTAAAATGAGTCCGCAACTTAATTTATGCCAGAGATAAATGCTCTATGAGTTAACGTCTGTGTCAAGTGCATGATATATTAGCAACGGTGATTGTGTTTTTGCCACGAAAATCATGCCAATCCAAAATGTGAACTGAATCAATAGAAATGCATGTGCATATTTTCATGTCAACATGAATTACATGGAGGAGACGCATTGACCTATTATGTTATTGCCGTATTTCAGTTACGGTAAATAATACAGAAAATGGATTGTGCATGTGATCTCCATAGCATTTAATCTAGCCATCACGCGCACAAAAAATGTAAGAAGCTACAAAAGCTGTCTTTGATGTCACTAGCTAGTACATAATAACCACATGGCAATGAAAACACAGATATATGAATGCATCGATAAGATCAATTTATGTAAACATCTGTAGCAAGTGTGTCTTACTTGGAGAGAGAAGAGTGCGTAGATCGGTTATCTAGAGCGAAACCTAGGTTATACATGCATATATATATATATATATATATATATATATATATATATATATATATATATATATATATATATATATATATATATATATATATATATATATATATATTGTATAAGTATATGTATATATACATATATATGTGTATAGAGATATACAAATATATTTACATGTTCATAAATACATGTATATGAATATATGTATATATATTTACATATTCATAAATGTATATATATATATATATATATATATATATATATATACATAAAAAGATAGATATATATATATATAGATATACTATATCTATATATTTATTATATATATACATATATGTGTGCGTATATATATAATATATATACATATATATATATATATATATATATATATATTTATATGTATATATATATATTTATATATATATAAATAAATGTGTTATATAAAACACATAATACATGTATATGTTCCAGTCCTAAACATATTTAAGAACATGGTGATAACAAGGGGGGTGGGGCAGGTTTGGAAAAAGAAGCAAATCTCTCGGAATAAAAGCCAGAATATTTCTTCACAGAATCTAATACATTCTTATTGGATATTATTTCATAATTTAAGAAAGAAAAGGTATGTGCGTCACATTGACTAGTTAATGTTATTAGCGAATGTCATAGCGCGAACACAATCGATTGGCTTGATAACTGTATCTTAAATCAAGTTTATCAATTCTACATGCCAATATGGATATGACAAAAACCATCGTATCATACTCCGATAAATCATTCTTACACGCACAACTCACCTTTATTTGCTAATTTGGCCAGCGGCCCAATCCAACAAGCCTTCCGCGCACCTCCATCGTTGGGTGTTTGCGCAAAAATACCCCGTAGTGATAGTTCAAGGTTAGGCATACCGTGTTCTAAAATGACGTATATTCCAGCGCAAGCTTGATCAACAGGAAAACCTTGAAAAGTGGTGTGGATCTAGTCATCTCGTTTCATAAGCTGATATCCCTAGGCGACTGCACATTAGTTTCATATTTACAAGCTTTGCGTCAGCACACTTACCGCCGCTGAGGTATGGAAATCTTGAAATCAAGTTGAAACGTATTATGGATGTTAAATTCAGCCATGCTTTCAGACACAAATGGGTGAATGTATTGGATTGTAGATGCTGAATGGGTCGACGATGCTAAAAGGATTACGTCACTGTATATGTATTGGTTAAAAACAATTTTTCACGTTCATTTCATCATGTTTCATATGAAACGAACATTGAAATGTACGTCAATAAACAGCTTATGCATTTGAATGGTGATAACAGATCACCAGTGAGTTCAAACATATTCTGTATAACAACAATATAATCCCTCTTAGCCAAATTGTACGGCAGCTAATTGCTGAAGCCCTTGTAAAATAGATGCAAACCTTGTGCATAAACTGACTGCTGGGAGCTTACATTATACACAATCTTAAGTAAATCGCAATTCTGAACATAATAACTACATAAGCTACATATCGCAATTGTCCCAGCCGTTACATCCGTTTACAATTACTTAAAGAGGGAATGCCGTATATGTCATTGTCCTATGAATTAGGTGCTACTTTGTTTATGCTGGATATTATACACTGCAATGTAATTAAGGTTGATTGCAAATGCCATCAAATCAATTTTGTATTATTTGGCTAAAGCTGCATATTATTCTCATTCCCTCGAGAAAACCGGGAAATTACGCATATTTGCAATCCAATCATCCAATTCTTTGAATCACGATACGATGAGTGTTACTTGGTGTGCAGGGCGAAGGAAAAGAATAATTATATCGCAAACAAATATTTTGGAAACGTTTGTTGATCTTATTTAAGCCAACAAATCTACAACAGCTCCACCTGCACGCGGCGTTAAACATAATTAGGCTTAATAAATTATTCACATTGAAAATATGCAGGCCTCAGACCAAACAGATTCTCAGTTATATACGACAAGTTTTCGTTAATTGCCAACCTTTGGACGCTCATATTTTTGTCAGCCTGTACGCCAAACAACCTAATGCATTGACAGCGATTATCATTTCCAATTGTTCCCGTACCGTATCGCTCTTATCTTGACCCTTCCTTGCCAAGCACCAAGCACACCTGATTTTATTTTAGATACGGCTGGTTTACCCTTGTTCGCTCTTGTTTTAACATAAAGGAGTTTAGCTAAAAAAGAACAAAGAATTGATTAATAATTTAACACAGGTGCCCTGAATCATTCCAAATTCGTACTGGGGTTAGATCAATACTAGATATATCTTAGCCTATTGTATCTCACGCTTACTGCATTATGCACTTTCTTTCATATCTGAACAATATGGCATTATAGCAGGGCACGCAAATTTTAAACACGAATGCAGACCAGTAATAAACAGTTCGTCGCACCACAGAAAAGAGCATGCAATCACGGCAAGTCTGCCGGGAACCATGGTGTCACGTAAAAGGATAATGAAAAAACACGAACCCCAGATGGCCGCCCAACATGATTATATGCATTGATATTAACCATGTCAGGTGGGCGTTAGAGCACGGCTGCTTTTCGTGCTGAGCCACAATCAGTGCTATTTTAGGTTTACAGCAGATCTTAATTGTACCCTAATGCCCACCCAAACCGACAGTTAATTTAAATGAGATTGCTTATGTCGACTGAGTTATTTGCAATGACAATGCAGACTTATGAAGCAGCTGGTTTTGATGGGGTTGTAAACAAGACAATGTCACCCTCGACACTTGTGGAGAACATATTTACTACTGCAGCAGCGCCAATTATATGTGTGATTGTGGAGAGATAATTACATACAATACTGAGATTTCACAGCTCTATCCATCAAATGAGAATCTAACGATGATGGATGATATTGTGGTGCAGGGAGCGACTGACTCAACGTATGATCGCAGGATTGCGTGTCCTGGAGAATCGTTCTGGGGGAACGTAACTACGCGCGATAGCAAACCACACAGCACATCGCCATCATTTCTGAAAATGACCTATCATTTCGCCGAATCGTATTCGTCATTGGGAATGCTGCGCTCCCAATGGACGGCATCGAAAGGGGTTATGGATTGTTTGTTTACTGGTAAGTTTGATGTCCCGGAAGTACGTGTAATGCGTGACATCCATTTAACAGCCAAATGATAGCTACTAACTGCCATTACGGACCACACCTGGTCAATTTGCTCCATGCTCTCATTTTAGCTATGCCTTTGTTTAGTGAACTACGCCACACGGTGTTCGCATAGAATGGAATAATCACGAGAATGATGGTTATTTGCATAATCTTTCTGATCAAAATAGCATTCAGTAGGCGCACCGCTCGTGACCTTGCAGCTACCAATGTCTTGTACGTAAGCATCTCCCGACAATAATAGCTTGTCCTTCAAGTGTGGATTGCTTAACTTAAAACTTACGTACACACCAGTAACAATCAGTTCGTCGGACTGCAACAAAAGCTTAGAATCACTGCAAGCCTACTGGATTCACTGGCATCACGTAAAAGGATAGCGTTGGTGGCCGCCTAATATGATCGCATGTGTTGTTAATAACCATGTCAGGTCCTGGCCATTACAACACAACTAGTTTGCATACAATGACATTGCCTATGTTGTTTGCAATGACAATGCAAACTTATGAAGCGTCTGACGGGTGAGTTAATAAGCCAATACAATCCTCAACACTTGTGAAATAAATATTTATTACACAAGCAGCACAAATAACATGTGTTTTTGCAGAAGGACCAATACATAAATTTTTTGGGATTTTAAATCCAAACCATCGAATGGAGATTGTGGTAGGTGACCACTGAATCACCGAGCTCGCTCCATTTATGATTGTAACGTTGTGTCTTTGAAGAAGCCTTAAGCGGAAAATTCTTGATTTGAACAGAATGTCGTCTTTATCTATATTGGGCACCGCAACATGTTGAAAAACATCACCTTGTAGCGCAGCCATTAACATAGTGTAACTAAACGTGACAGCAGATATGACAAGCAAACCGCAAAGCACATAACCTCACAATCATAGTGGACACATGACGGGGTCGGGCAATGAGGTAAGGTAATGGAGCATGTAACGTTATGTGGCTTAGTTTCCTTCCATCATATTAGTTACAATTGTGTCGGTTAAAGAATGAAGAAGATTCCGTTGTTCATAAATCCAATGATTATTTCCCCGAATCGCATTGCTGTGTGAACCAAATGGTAATGTGAGATCTTCATGTAGAATGCTGCTCTCCAAATGGACGGCCTTGAGAAGGGTTGTGGCTCAGTAAAGTGACATGAACGCACCTGAAAAAAAACACCACCCTGTGATGGAACAGATAACAGGTGTATTCTAAACTTCATTATCATACAGGTTGGCGCCGCCAAAAATTCAAACTCATATCTAGAACTTCATGCGAATGGCAAGTTAATAGTCATGGCTATGCAGTGCCGAAATCATGTCCCTTCGACCTAATCTTTGTAGCAACAATATTGCAATCGGTCGGTTGTAAGTATGAATCCGAGGTGCATACATGGCATGGCCTTTGCAACATTACTTTATTACAAATAGGAGCTGCACAGAGTCCAGTTTAATAAGGTGATTGCGTGATCGAGTATTAGTCGCTGTACTCGCAATTAATCTTTCATACAGCTAAATGAAAACCATTAGCTGTCATTAAGTACCATACCTGGCCTATTTCCTCCATGCTCTCAATTTCAATATACCTTTATTAAGTGAACTACGCCACACACTGTTGGTATGCAATGGAATAAATATGAGAGAGATGGTTATCAACATTACATTTCTGTTGAAAATAGCATTTAGAAGGCGCACTGCTTGTGACAACTATCCACATCTCGTGTGGAAGCAATTCCCGGTAATGATAGCTTGTCCTTCAAGGTTGGATTGCTTCACTTACAGATAGGTTCGACTTCCTTATTATTCAAATTCTCTAGATTGTTTTACCAAAGGTGCTTTACTGTGATAAAACGGTGTTCACATACGCTAAATGCCGTAATGAACAACCATGAAACACAATCCATTCGTTGAAGCGAGGCTTTGTATTTGATGTAAAGCAATGTCATCCGAAGCTTTGCCCGTTTTGCTATGGTATCAGTGTACAATATAACTTACACGCAACACAATCCATAGTTGGATTTTACACCCTTAATCTTAGCAAATTACTCTAGAGCATTACTAGCACAGTCAACGTGGGGATACTTTATACTCCGATGCCTGGTCTTGGCGTGGTGGTACGGTATCTGATTGCCTGACGTCAGTAAGGAAATGACACAGAATTCAGCATGCATATGTAAATAATGGCCTATATCACTCTTCTTGACGCATAGGAATATAAGTGACAATCTCCTCATCTGTTTTAGGTCATGATAGCGCGTTGTCAGTCACAAGGTGTTACTTAATGTTTTGGATACAGTAGACAAAGAAAGCACAAAAATCCTTTTACCATGGCTCCCGGCAGGCTTGCCGTGATTGCAAGCTCTTTTCTGTGGTGCGACGAACTGTTTATTACTGGTCTGCATTCGTGTTTACCATTTACGTGCCCTGCTATAATGCCATATGTATGAAAGAATGTGCATAATGCATTAAGCGTGAGATACAATATGCAAAAATATATCATGTATTGATCTAACCCAAATTAGAATTCGGTATGATTCAGGGCACCTGTATTAAATTATTAATCAAATATCAATCCTCCAGGTTAAAACAAGAGCGACCAAGGATAAACCAGCCGTACCTAATATGAAATCAGGTGTGCTTGGTGCTTGGCAAGGAAGGGTCGGAATAAGAGCAATACGGTACGGGAACAGTTAGTAATGATATACAACTGACCTTGTAATGCTTTGAGTGAAGATCTATCAATGCCCTGATAGAATTATGCCATTCACCCCAATTCCCAATCCCACCCGAAAATATTATACATGACTAGTGTGAGTGCTACATTTCCCGCAATTCTTTGGTATTTTAAAGTTGTACTTTGTTTGGAGGGTGGTGAGCAATTAGAAATAGAAACACAGGAACAAAACGGCATTACGTAGCGCAGCTCACCACCAATGTTTTTGTTAGTCTAACCGCATATTTCACGAGAATTAGAGGGAAAAACGAACTGCAAAAGATATTTTGATTTTGTCTGAAGGAGGCATGGGATTGGTACCCAAGTGTAATTTAGACGATGACTGTTGTAAAGATATGGAAAGCAACAACAAAAGATACAATCAATATCCATCACGGCAAATCCAGTGGTGTGTACTCTGAGTTCTCAATAATTAACAGGTGTGTTCAGTTGGGTAAGTTAATGATTTGCGTAGTAGCGGCCGCAGGGCTATGTATGACAGTGTGAATAGATATCACGTTTCTTTCATTGCGTATCCATCACAACAGTGTAAGTGCATGACAATTGTGAATACATCAATGTAAAATGTGACATTTACTGACATACTTTGACTAGTGATGTGGCCGGTTACCGCACCTCGGATTATGTATACTCAATTCGTTACTACCCGCAAAAACTTGAAATTGTGATTCAATGCATTACTTAGAGACAGCAATTAATTAATCAGGCCTCTCGAGGGGTGATCAACAATTCAATATCTTATGCATTCGCGGACATCAGACTTCAATAACAGCGGTATAAATTGACAACACCTTCTTATATTCTGGTCTCATAAATGATCCTCTTCAGGGTTGATTGCTGCTCATGGTCAACCGGGTAAAAGCAGATATAAAAGAGGATTTAACAGTGACTGTCGCTAATTTGACATAACCTTATATGGTGGATGATGTTATAGATTTCATTTATCCTCTATTTGTTCAATACTCGTCTAAAGTAAATGCAATATTTGAGTATCAACTTGCCATTCTTTTGGATTATGCGCGTCGGCTGGTAATTCCAAAGTGCACACTACGCAGTGAATAGACATACTTTTCTGCTTTGCACTGAACGTTTTTCACCCCATCCCCATTTGGAATGATAAATGTTGCGAAAAATACTCCCGCAAAGCATCTTATGCGTCCACTTTATCCTCTTTTTTATATTTGGCAGCCGAGACAGAGCTCTCGACTTAACAGAAATTGAAGTTTCTAACTGACGGGTAAATGATTGAATCAACGTTTGATTTGATTCATCGTAGAATATTAGTGACTGTTGTCTGCATGCTTTCGATCATGCAAATAATATTGACGTCATCAGTACTACTGAGACTCGGATTTAGAACATGAGAGTTTTGCAGAAAAAATATACGTCATGCCGGCGGCCTTTAATTAATGTCGGGATGCTATCATATTTTATGTCGGGTTGTTTTGTGATATTTAATAAATATACTATCAAGTTGTTTAGCGGCTTCAGCTACCACCTATGCATCTTGGGAAATCACCACCCTACATTCTAGGCTAAATGAAATACATATGGAATACATACGCATAGATTGCAGTCACTCTAATTTGTCAAGTCACTTAGCCGTAATTTACAGAGTTATACATATTTGAACATTTGCAGATTTAATGTCAGCCGAAAGGAAAGTTGAATACTGAGAAATGACATTTTATGTAATGATATGCCCTTCGTAGGATGCAAGTTTATCTGTGACTTTTAATCGTATCTTTTGGTGGGCTGACGTTGTTTATTAGAATATGGATGCTTTATAAATGCCTAACACAAGAAAAATTGATATGTTAAGGTTTTGTTAAGGTTATTAAGCATAATGATATTTCATCAATAGTGTTATATCCAATTAGCTTGAACATACGAAATATTTGAATCATCTGCATGCGAAACGGGGGCCCGGAATATGTTGGTTTACAATACTTAGAGAGTGTATTAATCTTTTGCATATGGCTTTAATCATATGTCTTCAAAACTATCTGTTTTGCATGAATTGTAGGACTACTAAAGTTGCTAGGACTATTTTACAAATCAATAATGGGATTCCGGGCCTTGGCATAGTCCATACAGCATAAATTAACTGAACAATAGTTGGAAACACTATGCCGAAACACATAAGCCTAAGGGTTTATAATATGATTGCAGGACATAGTAGCGGGATAGGCTAGAAGTCGAGACTACATTCATATTAAGGTGACTCTGGCTTAGGTCACTGACAACATCTTGGTGGGAGCTTTTGTGGGAAAAACCCTGAATTCGTGATTCACTGTGAGGCAATTCGCTTTCTGCAACGCCGAACATAATGAATATCAAGGCTATCAATTGATTGATAGCTCACGAATACAAATTAAAGTTTCTTCAATATATACCTGATGCAAGCAGTAAGAACAAGAACGATCCATTTAGCTCATTCAAGTCTGTGCAAACAGCTCCTCGTTGCAGCTAAGCTGTTGCATTGCAGACCAATTATGTTAATCGCTATATATGTTCACATTCGCTTATCTCTTTCTTGCTGGCGTGTATTTTAAACAGCAGTGAACTACTTCTACCATAAACTAGGCCCTTTTCAATTAATATGCATCGAAGTTAGAATACAAATATTCCAAGGTCTGTTCAGCGGAATGACAAACCTTCATTCATCATTCATGAAACTGTTATAAGTTTTGCCGAGGCTGCGAAGCGTATATCTAGTCACGTTTATAAACAGCACAACCTTTTACTTTATTGACACATGCAAACTATAATTATTGACTGTCAACTGGATATATCGGCAAACTAAAAACAGTAACAGACATCAATTTCAAACATCAAGTACTGTCTTGTTCTAAGCTGTACCAGCATAAATATCCAGGGATCAGCATCTTTGACAGTATTGTTGCATGACCCATGTTTATTAATTAGTCAACATGCCTGTGGCGGCCTTAGATTAAAAATGCAGCCGTAATGGCACAAGTCAAAGCACAGGCAATATCATTGGTAAAACTGGACGAGCGATCTGATATGTATCTATCATCCTTCTCATATTACAGGCAGCCTTAAGAAGAATTGTAAAATGTGTGCATTCTCTTTGAGGTATAAGTTGGTTTCTGGAATCGCAAGTGCATTGATGGGACGACATGTTTAAGAGCTAGCCTCCATCAGAGACGTTCCACTAGTGCATATGCCAAATAATTAAAGTATCGCTTTACATGAACCTCGTCTCAATTGTTTCTCCTTAACCATATGTCGAGATGTCGTTAGCCGCACTGAATCTAAGACATACAATACTACCCCTTGCCATGCTCGTAGCTCTGCAGCACCGGATCAATAAAATACTCCAGTAGCTTTGAGGTCCATACAAATCAGGTTCACTACAATTAAGTGTACCGAGGAATCATTTGAACTAGGTAGTTCTTTGAGATTTTATGGAGTCATTGTGATATTGATAATTAGCAAAATATTGAAATTACTTTTGGTGGCATAATAACGGCACTATTTCCAATTACAATTGATTAAAAAAAGTGACAGCATAATTTTGTTTTACAAAATACGATTCATTGGCCCGAATTCATAGGGCTTGTCGATTAAAGAATAGCTAATAGGGATTTATTTCAAATTAACACTATTTGCAAGGTCCTGCACTAACGCTACACATGCAACACAACAGTGGATGACGTCTAGATTAAAGTATGGCTTAGGCTTGATAGACAGAGTGTGGTGTAAAAAACAATTGGTTTAAATAACTGACGTTGTTGAATGGCAATCGTTGGGTTTATCATCTTCTGAATTTATATGACTGATATAAACAGTTCTATCAACCCTTGCAAACGCAACCCACCGGGCTAAGCCCATGACTGAGCAATATAGAGCTGATAAGTAACTTAACAGCTAGCAAATGCTCATAAACTGCAATAAAGTTTAATTAGTGCTCATATATCAGACAAACGCATTTTGGAACACAAAATGGGGCACAATTACCAAATTATGAATTAGATATAAAAGACGAATGTAAGACCTCATCAGAATATGCAATTCAATGGTGGTCATATTACTGTCCACTTGCCAGTGGAATTCGGATTCTGAACAAGAGCTATTTGTCTTTTGATTGACCGCCATTGAAGAAAGACGTTAACATCTGTGGATATGCGTTAGTTGTGATTCTTTTCAGATTCAGACTTCACAGAATACAAAATACTCGGAAGATATCAATGCACGCTGTCCAAATCGAGAACTACTCTGTTACTAATGACAAACAGCTTCAATCATCGAATTGTTACACTGACTGAATTGGCCAGTTATATAAGTCAGTTTATGGAATGGACTCGCAGCTTCGTCTCTGTAAATACCAGAGAGTGATTTATATTCGGTAATTTAAATGATTAAGGATGTTAAATAATTATTCGTTTTAATTTCAAAAATAGGAGCTAAGCATGATATATTAGCATCAATAAGCATCCTATTCTGGCAAGAAATCACGATCACAGCCGCGGTTGCTTGTCAACGATTGATATCGTCCTGCACACTGCAACAAGTGGTATATTTCAATCTTAATAAACGGGGATTTCTGGCAGAAGGGTGCACCAAAGAAGAGTGATTGGTTGATTATCATTAAGTCAGAATGACCTATAGAGGGTAACACTGACAAAGTTGATGTATCAACAGTATCCACGTCTGCAATTATGTGCCAGGTTCTCACGTATTCAACCTCCGTGAAATTATTCGCGTTCTCAATTGCAGTGATCCAAGAACTTGACAATACATAAAATCATCCATATAATTGCGCCTCTTTGATATTTAAATGTGAAATAGTCTATTAATGAGTAATATTCAACATTGTTACGATGTACTAAATCGAGGCAATAGTATTCTTTGGAGATACAAATGCAAGTTACAGCACTCTGCATTCTTGTCCATTGGTAAAGAAACAAGCGAAGTTTTATGCTAAAGTAACAAGTTGGAATTGCAGTTGACATGTGGCTTCTCTCTATAGGTAAATATCAGCCGTACGGAGGTGTAACTTGCGGCGTCAGTTAAATCACTCGCTCTAGTAACGAATGATCTGTTGCATATAATATCCGGATAGCAACCAATATCGTTATTATTTCATGCTGGAATGACACTGAGATTCAAGAGTTCAGATGTTATTAGATCTATTCCTGAAAACAGCAAAGGCGGTGACTAATAAAGATTTCGTTGTGATCGATGTGTATCAGTCGTCAATACTAATCTCATCAAATGGTTTACGAGTCGGCTGCAAGTGGACACATGGCGCCTCTAACCGTGTTATGAATGTAATCATTCTTTCATGTGACACATGTTCTACAGGTTTGCACATGCATGATTGATGCAAAATAAGTCATGGCTGATGCAAAATAAACGCTTGATAACAAATCAGCACCCATGGGTTGAATGAACGTGCTAAATCTCGAGGTAGTACCGTTTGTGGTATACTGGTTTTAAGGAGCAATATTAATACAATTCAATCTCCGGATGAAAGCCAAGAGCGCATGTGCACAAAGACTGCCTCTGTTCAAATTACTCCTTGTCCAAACGATGAAGTAAAATTTAGGTTGAGGATTACCAATCGCGCCATACAATAATGATGACGCCGATTCAAAACATTCACGGGAGTGTACACTTTTATACTCATTATGCGTCGATGGCTCACTAGCATTTTTAGAATCGGTTGTTCAGTGGCGCTTATAGGACTGCAGTTTTATAACGTGCATAGGGACACAATTTGGTTTGTTTTCCCCGTCCCCGTCTAAGAATTGAATATGTTGTGTTTGTTGGAATTTTGCTGTTCCACTTACTTGGTATGAGGTGTATGCATATATTACTCTATCAACCAATCACTGAAGCCGGACATCTCTGGCGCTCGTCAGAAGGTCATCTTCGCACATGTCAGCAAGTGATCGTTGTTAACCAAACGTAGCCTAGTGGCTAGCCAGACAGTTAATTTGCTCCAGATGCTATGTGGCTTGTATACTTGATGAGATATATGCTGTCTGATATTGTGTTTGAAAGCTTCTTTGTTGCTATACAGAATTTCTGCTCGTCTAAAACCATGTGGGAATGTGTCGCGGTCAATGCATGTACTGCAATATATAATGAATACAATGATTATGACGTCGTGAATGTTTGTGGCAAAATTATGATATCGATGTCGATGATTATAATATATGGGGTTGAATATGCTGTTTTAAAGCGATATGTGTCCTAACACTGATACCTATGATCGTTTATAATCATTCTGTATGCCCAGTGAGACCAGAAACGTTTATCAGAATTTTTGAGTCTGTTGACTGCGCTGACTATGATAAAAGACTAAGAAGCAATAATTTTGGATTAAAAAATCGAGTTCCAAGCATTCTTCAACTTAAACGGGAGGATCCCACAAATGATAGGTATTTGTGTCGCAGGTTATGTTTCACAGCATACATTGCTGAATTCAAAACACCCAAACTTCTCTTCAGTACTATAAATATGAATATATATATATATATATATATATATATATATATATATATATATATATATATATATATATATATATATATATATATATATATATATATATATATATATATATATATATATATATATATATATATATATATATATATATATGTATATATGTTTATGTATATATATATATATATACATGTACATATCAATTTATATGCATATATGAATATACGGATATGTATTATATATATTATATATATATATATATATATATATATATATATATATATATATATATATATATATATATATATATATATGTATATATATATATGCACATCATTGGTTCAGCTGAGCTTCACGGAGGTGTGATTCAGGATGAGCGATGGTGCTTACCCTCATTTGCAATGGCTGGCATCCAACTAATCGTTCTCTGGAACTTGAGCTAGCGTTTAGTTACATTCCTGACATAAGCAGATTGAGGTTTACCGCGCAACGGCCAGTAAGCTACGCATTTAATTAAAACAATCCCATGTATATTTAGTGTTGAATGCATGTGAAATTCGCTTAGGGGTAATACAGCCCATACAAATGTTGCCGACTGCCGTTTAATTTCGAAAGATTTTCTTAGCGGCATAATCGAACTAATGCTTTGTAATCCTAAATTATCTCGCATTACTAGCAATAGAGCACATCGGTAGCATCTTAGCGGCGGCTTCTCTCTATACGGTAATTGTTGTGTAGCTCATTGCTTATTGAGCGTCAATAGATGCCAGTTATTTTGGGCATTAAGTGGCATACGGTTCAGATGGTTGCGATAAATTGGCATGAAAATTAATGCTGATAGGCTGCGATCGTCGTATATTTCCTTGTGTGGTATTAAAAATATGCGGTTTTTACCTGTATGCGATGTAAACCAGAGACATGATTATTTTCAACGATAAACCATAAGACTGCAATCGGCTTCAGTTAGTACCTTGGATCTTCTGTTGCTTTCTCTCAGTATATCCATGGTCGCTGCTTTCAACAACCTAATTCATTGCTTGCGTCGCTCTATGGGCAGCGGCTATACTCTATGTGACCAAAAGACAAGGTATCTTTCATGCAGCCTTGGGAATTCAAAAACAATGTATCAAAACTATCAAGGCCTTGTTAAGCGCTTTGGATGGCCCGATGGGACCGGCGGTAATATCGCTAGCTTAACACGGTGACGAAAGACTATGCTATATTTTTGAAGCATAAAAGAAGGATTCAGATCGCAATATTGTCTTACAGTCCGATCTGCATGATATAGAATTATTCTAATTGCTTCCTGTTCAAGCCATGGGATGATAACTTAAGAAGGTAGCCACCGAGTTGTAAGCTTTTTTCTATTGACAACGTTGGAACTGTCGGAGCAAGCCTTCTGCTGCTCAGACTAATGACATGTTCTGATAACTGTACAAGGAGTATTATTACCTATAATCAATGGTAGCCTTAAGATGGATGCCGGAAATTAAACCATATCAGATCACAATATTTGCTCAAAGCAGCGAATGTCTTTATAGGCTGGTGTCAGTTTACAGTCAAAGTAACTTAAAGAGACGGTGTTCCACAGATCTGTAGAATTTCTCTTCTGACAAGTATGCGTCACAAATGACCTTGCCCCTAAATTCGACTGTTGGCCGCTAGCTTGTGAAACGCAGAGGCCTTCTGTGTCCATGCGGCATTTACATGATAAGGCCTTGTGAGTGCATTGTTAACGAATGTTGTGTAAGTAATCTTCATCTGTTAGTCATAGAATTTATATCATGACATGTAAAAGGTAAGTGCCTCGCACATAAGCTTGCCAATCGTGTTTGGTGGAACGACGAAAGCTTAGAAGAGGAAAACGCGCGACAACGAAGACAATAACTGACGCATGACGGCACAACAATTACACTTATAGACAACATACAATATTTACGACTGTAGACAACTGACCGCTCACTGGACGGCATTACTAAAGCAGGACGGATATAAGTGTAGAGTAAACTTTTAGAGAATATTAACAGCAGCCCGGAGAAAATTGAACGGATTTTAGACCAAAAACAGGTCTTTCTCGGCCTCAGTGTAGCCCAATAGACCAACGTCAGATTTTATTTATCACCTTGTCGGTCCAACAGTAAAACCACCAATTGGGCGGTCGATTCGGTACATGCTTTCACGAAATATGCAGGTTCTGGCGAGTTTCAGGCGATCAGTGTCGAAATTTATTATTTAGTTCGGTTCAAGATAATGTTTCATATTCCTATCGTCTGCGAAAAAATATTTACCGGTGATATTTTCTTCCGAAATACAAGCGTGGAGAACGATATCCCCGAAAGCCCCAGAAACTTCCGATGTAAATTAGGCGGTGAGAACATAGGCAAAAACTATAACTGATAGTTCCTGTCGCCTTTTCCCCAAGTTTTCGTTGCTTTCTTCGTGGTTCGGTGGGATATTTGTACGATAGTGAATGTTAGTGGCCTTTTCGACATATCAGACAAGGTCAGTTTTGCTTTTAGCTTCGTGCCACAAATTGTCCCTGCGAACCCGCGTCTTGCCGGCTGTCTCGCCTAAGTTCCAATTGGTGAAAGCTTCCGCTGGTCTGCTTCCGCCGCCTTGCCGCCATGTTGCCAAGTCGAGCCCAAATACTTATTCACAAGATACTTCTGTTGCTGAAATTCTACCTCTGTTCCGAATGAATGTTTGGTGAGTTGATTTTATTAGATAACACTAGATAAAACACGGGAACTCGGGATCATTCCATTGAATTACCAAGGCTTAATTCTCACAACCGTATCTTCATCTATTCACATGCCGTGAACTTCTTACAACTATTTCCTACATAAACGACACCTACGTTTTCCCTGGGCATGCAATACAGACGACTAACCCACCTCAAAACTGCCAACTGACACGACCAATTATTGATTCCCTTACGACCTTCATCTCTCTCTTGCTCATTCCAACCTCTTGTCTATCACAAAACACTTCCATGCCACACTACCTCTCCGCCCCTTAACCATACCCCCTCACTTCACATCGCGCCCCCTCCTAATTCACGTAACGTAAATCATATGAACATCCTGCCCCGTTCGTAAAGCTGGTTCTCGTGACGCTGTGGTTAGCTGCGTTACCTTTCGACCCATATGTTGTTGGTTCAATCACAAGGTGTCAAATCCTGACTGAGTACTCTAGACATGGAGGATCAGATTAAATTGCTGACCAAACGCTGAAAGTGGTGCACACGGTTAGTTTTTTCAATGGTATCGTGTTGGACAGTCGTCTCGGCAGCGCGAGTGTCTCCAATCAGTTATGGGCTTGTCCCAATTGTGCATTGGTAAACCAAGCATCACAACCATCCTCATTTATCACGGTTGTAATATCATATCGTTGTTGTCAGTGATATAAAACCCCATTATTACCATTTCGGCTTCTATATCCATCGATATTCGTAAACCTTAGGCTAATTATTATGTGTATTGTTTTATTGTCTGAATATTACGCCTCCCTGCAGGTGATTGTAGTGATACTTACATCTGAAAATGCAGATGATCAAAAAATTACAAATCGTCCTGGGAATAATAAGGTCGACCAATTTATTATTCATGACAGCTTTACCCCAGGTGTGACGATGTTGCATGTTACATGTGTTTATGCAGGTTAACAACACTTATTTTGGCATATAAGTAAATGATTGACTGTCACGCTGTCAAATATGACTCACAACAAACGTAGCTAGCTTTTAGCGATAATATTGAACGAACTCGCAGCTGTGCCCCCGTGCGCTTGAAGGAGATTGTTGTGACATTGAGTCGTTACATTGGTAGCCTATAAGCAAGCCACGTAGTGTTCGCTGATTACTCCTTTGTTAGCTCAATCCTCATTTGATTAGCAGGAAAGCCCAGGAAAATACACAATGTTCCACGTATAACATTAAAGCCGCTATGCACTAAAATACACACCAATAGTGTTATTGTCATTATTTAGGCAATGATGTTTTCCACAATGAATGAACTGTGAAGCTGCTTAATCGATCATATTGTATCAGATATTAAATAATATTCATTTAACTGTCTTATTCGCAGTGCTATAGGTGGGAAAAAGTATGGATGTCGACGCGACAAACAGGGTGACAAAATGCCGTCTGGTTATCAATAATCTAATTCCGTAAACAACACTGATCTTTTTTATGAAAAATAAAGAATTCCTGAAGTCACAAAAGTGATCACAGCGGCGATGTTAGTGTTCACAAAACCTAAACTGTTTTAACAAGGCCAGGATAACATGTGTCCATGTGTTCTATATTAGGGCGCTAGTTCATACCTATCGGTAAGTTATACAAAACACAGGGCTTATTATGCGACACAGTTCGTTTGCCATCGAATTCGGCTAAGCCATAATCCATACAACATAGGTATGGATCAATCAGTCGGTCGTCTATAGTTACTATGCGCAACAGGATTACAAACAAATCTACAGGTTATTTGCAGCTTAATTTACAGAAGCCTCCCTTAATGCTACACAGATAGAGACAATGAACTGGTTGTGAAGGTGTATGTGATTCGCCAGTGCGTAAGCTCTGTTCCACAAATAGGTATTTCAGTGAGTTTACTGGTCGTTAACGGCATTGATAGCATCGTTTGGTTGAGCAAGTCATTAGAAGGGTCACTGAAGGGCAAACTAGGTTCCTAGCTTGTTGTGGAAAAGACTTTCTGCTGCAACAAGACAATTAAGCTATCGATACATACATAGATTATTCTATCTTTGACTTATTGTACACTCCATGTACAGTATCTGTCTATGGTTATATAAATATGCGCGGATGGTTGTCCACTTATTAAGCTTATTGTGCGTTACAATTACCTGTAATTGACAGCGAATATGTGCCAACTCCATTCGTGCGTAGATTTAAACAGCACACGGATCCTTGAAGCTGTAATCTATGTGAACATCATTTGGTGGATAATTATGCAATTCAATTCACTCGTACGATTATCTACATTTTGATGAATTATTTAACGAGACCAATTTGCAGGCCGGCAGCTTATCGATGCGCCACTAATCAAATCCTGCAAAGCATCTTCCTGCGGCACGCTATCACGGATTGAAGCATTCCATTGATTAGATTGCGGGCAGATTTTGTGGTGCATAGTTGGTGCCTGGGTCGCGGCATATGTATGACCATACTAGGTGCCAATGATTATTGCATTTTTGTTTAACATTGTTAACAGGGCGTCATAGGCAATTTAAGCCCTCGCAACAGTGCTTACCAAGACGCCTTGGCTGTATGTTTTTCATTGTCATAACTATCTTTTACCCATTCACGGGAATGTATCAAAGTCGTCGAGGGTAGAATATTTAGAAAAAAAGTGTGATATGAAATATTATTATACGGATTCAACACAAGACTGGTCTATCAATCAAAACAAGGAGCACAAACAGCATGTTAATGTCATATTAAAGTTTTTCTTTAAAGCCGATGTTACAAATTTGAAACATAGATGGCTACTTTTCGTCCACACACCTTGTTATGGTACGATAGTGTAAAATATATGATTGCTTCCATCCATTTCTCGGGTTGTATGTAATATAAATTATTGCTACCGTTCATTTTTTTGGTTGTATGAGAATATGCTGTGCCGAAAGTGAACAAGAGCATAGTCCTATCCAGCACACCTCTATGGCAAGGTCAATAGGCCGAGTGATAGGCCATAAATAAGATTGGCCACAAATAACGGTACAACCATCATTCGAAATGCGTCTTCTCATGTTTTACGTCTACCATCAATTGGCTGCCGCGCTACATACGTTCATTGTGTAATGATGAATAAAGCCTTTACGCAGGCACGCTGATTTACAAATCCGTATCACACCCTGTTGAACATATGAGAAAGTTAGGATTCAAATGTGGAGGGTTACTTCGTTCCTGGAAGGACCAATCATCAATCTTCCTGCCGTAGGCTCACCGTTAGCTGCTATGAACTATCTCTTGCATATCGTTTGCATCCTGATCAGTTTAATATGCCCGTTGCTCTAAAAGGGAGGCAGGCATTTTCTGGTTGAGCTGTCGATATGCATATTGCGTGTAAGGCGACGACGTATTAGTGGGCCATTATTCATCGGCCTGAGCGTACATGTCTGTGAACTCGATTTAAACGAGGAAATGTTCGTCTACTTGATAAATTGTACATATGCAAGCAATCAAGTCGCTTTAGTGTATGATGTTTCACAAAGGATGGGACCTTCCAAGTTTTCGTATTGCTTGCCGGTCACAAACAAGCTACATGACCACGTACAAGATCGACGATGGTTCATCATACTTAGATGTAGTAATCATAAAACGTAGCAGCAGTGGTAATTTATGCCATGCGCAAGCAGTATAAGCTTAATTACATCGACAAAACTCGCTGATTTATGCCCTGAAGTGTACGTAGGTATTACCGCCTGACGACAATTGAACACTCGTACAGGTTTACTGCTATTGGGTTTACATAATGTTGTTGAGAGAATTGTACAGTTATGATGCCCTGATAGGGAAACCATTTTTCATTACGTAAAAGTGACAGTTAGGCATATTGTGTGACGCGGTTCCTAAGATAAGTAGTGCAGACATACTGAAACGTACATAACCACTTTATTTAATTAGGCTTTGGCAAAAACGTCGCATAAACCGGGCCAGTCAAATTAACCCTTACTTTGTTCCGTTTCAACAACCAAACAGGTTTTTGCTTTCCGAAGCTAGTACCTGAGCTAAGTTATTTTCGTTGTTCATAAAATCATACATATGTACAACTGCAGCATCTAAGCACTGTTACGAATGCTACTGATACTGTTGATGTCATTAATGAGGGTTTTAACCCCTTAACTGTTCAATCCGAATACACCCTTAACTTTCCCCCAGTGTTCAAATAAATTCATGAATTCTACTATTTTTGGACAATCTTATTAATAGCTCCAATCAGAGCTCGTCTTTTCTATTACCCAGGCGACTTACAGACGATCAATGAACTTCCGGTGTGCTGGTGGCGATATCGTTGTCCCCCTTGGGTTTATGTGTATACATAGAAGATAGCGGCCGGCAGGCCAATGCAAATCCCTGTGCCATCGTGTATCAGACACGAGTTTTGAAAAATATTATATTGATAGAAACCAGCCATACGCAAAAGGATTGAACTCATCTGGTCAAAAGGGCTGTGCATGAACGAAGTGTGCACTTGACATTGGCAGATCAGAATACTTACTCATAAACTGTGAATAGTATTCTAGCGATCATAATTGCCGTCATGTACGTTTTTGTGTCCTACACTGCCATTTGCACACTTACAATCTATCTGAACACTTTGCTGTATCACGTTAATACATGCACGTCCGTTTTGTGTTTTTTCCATAGCAGTGGTCGCATATACGCAAAGTTAACAAGCAGACTGCGAGTTGTAAGACCAATATGTGAAAATCAGTTATCATGTGAATAGAATCATGCAATATATTTCAACACAATTGTCAGTGCCAGTAAACGAAACTTGTGGTTATATTTCTACCATTGCATAGTAAGCCTCACAGGTTGCTTGCTACACATGTATCGCATTTCAGTCACTAAACAGGCGTCGATGTCAGTCCCTGACCATTGTTGTGACATTGATGAACTCAAACCAACAACAACTATTAATTTTAGTGATGCAACAAAATTATGCAGCATGGTGTACAGTTCCAAAATTGTCAACGAGGAAATCGCAACCGGTCGCCAGAGAGGTTCTAGCTAAATTAGATGTACTCTCCGCAGTGTTTTCGATTATACAATGCGATGACACCAACACTGATATTGATGTGCCTATCACCGTATGCTTACCTACCTGACACCAACCTTATGCTTTTCTGTAACGTAACGCTGTATTGCACTGAAATAAAGCAATTTCAGAGCTCGCAATGACTTACCTTGGACTATCACTGTGAGGTTTGTTTGTACAAATATCTAGTGAGGTCGAGGAATGGGTTGCTGGGATAAAATCATGTTGTGTAGTAAAATAACTTATTTTACTTGATGATCATGCTAATCGGCTCAATGCATGCTACAAATTGTAAGTATACAATTACAGCAAAATAAATTATTTAATGTGTTTTTGTATTTACAATAAGAAAATATGGTCAATGACATCTACTTACTGAAGATTATTGGATAGTCAGAGCGTTGATATACGATGGTAATCTACCGCCTATTTGCAGCATAATATGCATGAACCTTTGTAATCTCACCCTTGCACAGGTAGAGGCAATACACTGGATGTAAAAGTGGCTTTCGTCACCGGTGCTTAAGATCTGATCGGATAAGGCAAATATACAAAGGGGTTTTTAGTCGTTAGCACTGCATATGACATCGTTGGAGTGCGAAAACACCTTCTATTGTCATTAAATGTCGTTGAAAAGGTCACTGTACAATCAACGGGAGATGCTTGCAGCCTTGCTACTTGTTACTGCAGAAACTTGCCGCCACAACGATACAGTTCGGTCAGCGACGCTTAAGTAGGGCAAGATTTTTTTATCTTTTTATAATTATTGATATTTGATACACTGCATTATCGATCCAGCATTTCATTGTGTTCAGTTTGGTTGTAGTCCGGATGTCATCCCCAGCGCATCATGCTCTGCAATGTTCTGTAATTCGGTGTAAACAACAGATATTACCCAGGAATCAATTATAGATATAAACTAGGTGACTACATTAAGTTGGATCATATAAAGCAACGAATGCATGTGCCATCAGTTTATTAATGCCGAACATATGAAAACAAGCAAAGTAATCAACATATGTATTGATATCCGTCATTTCCTATCTGATTCAGATTCCATACTCTTTTAAAATGAACCGATTGCCACTTTCGTTTGAATAACAAACAATGATTGATGTCTGAGTGTCCCCGGTTATCGTGGCACAATCGTGGCTTAATTATGACAAATCTTTGTAAGCGTAGTGGCTACGGATGCCGTCTTATTAAGCTAACAGAACATCTGACGATCGGGCTACGATGCCATGGCTGCAATAAGTCACTTTCATTGCGTCATAACAAATGCTTTGCCTACTTTATCTGCAAGTAAATATGTAAAATTGTCGGTGGATAGATAAATGGGCAACAATTTAGCCAGATTGATCGCATGTACCATACACACTGTACCCTAAAGCTGAATAAATCAAACACGCGCTTTTTCTGCAAACACTGCGTGGTGGGAAGGTAAAGAACGTTTTTGCTGATATGTATCTTACTTATTTTAATCAGGATGTGAGCCAGCTGAATAAATGACACAAATTCGTGTGCATTTAAACGGGGAACTATTCATGGCATGTGTAATATCTGGTCAGATTTACAAGCTTTTATTAAACGTTGGAAATGCAGGGAAGGATGCGTAAGCGTAACATATGCTAATACAACCATCATTATTGTTGGCCCCAGAAGGTAAAAGGTGTACTACTCGATGTTTTTTCGCAGATCGTTAATTTGGATTAGGCCAGCTACGCAACACGTGTACCTGGAGATGAATATTGAAGTCCAGCCTCAGAAGGCCTTCTAGGTGTCGGCAGGGGTTTACATTTTGACAGAGGTATGACCTATTTACACGTCATTGGAATACATAAAATTGCACGAGAGAAAAAAATTTAACAACAATAAAGCAAAGCTTATTTTAAGTTAGGCATTACATAATATCGGCATAACAGTTAGTAAGAAAGCTTTATAAGATTACACATGCCTTTTTATGGCTACTATAATGTGAAAGGTAAACGGACTATATTGATATTATCTGATAAATAGCATTAAAAAAGCCAGCGGAACCCAAATGCTCGCAGCCGCACTGACATATTGACGAAATAAATAGGGTCAGGTCATCTATCGGATTCTTTTAAAGGCAGGGTAAGATATTCTTAACTCAGCTACAATTACCGGTCGGGTGTCAGTCAAATGGGCTCTACGATGAACACATGAACTGCTCTGATACAGTGCGTGCTTGATTTGTAATCCAATTACAGTCTGCAGTTTTGCTTCTTTGGTTCATTCATGGTGCATATCTTGATGTATGGATGTCTTCTAATTATGCGCAAGACGTTGTTGCCAATTGGATCAAAGCAGTCCTCGGACGAAGAGTGGCTGGTTTTCAAAACCACTGTCAAATAAATCGCACATAGCGTCTGATGTGACAACTTGGTGAACTGGAGATTGTAAACGCGCGCCTCATGGGCCTCTCAATCACTGAAACTCGCTCAAAAACTACAAAAGGTGTCTTGGTACACGTCAGTGTGGCTGTAAGGCTTTGATGTGTGAGTTTTTGTCGGGGTTGGATTTGGCTGCGTAAAACATAGTAGATGGTTTTCATTCATCTTAGAAGCTCAATTACCTCTATATGAACTCATGCCGCGGACGATTCAAGCGTACAATATCAGATAAAAAGGTTGCTAGAGGTAATCAAATAAGTTATACTGTGCAATAACCAGCGTGGCATAAGATAGCTTTTTATGGTGTCATGCAACAACAGCTGAAAAAGACGTGCAATCCCATTTATTTCCATTCATAGAGTCATGGCTGTGTAGTATATAAAAAATCGTTAATTGTGACGACCTGCATCATTTGCTGTAGTAAGTCTGTAACCACACCTACGTGATCTATGGCAACTGCCATTAATTTGCTACCTGGGTAAACAAGATATTAATGTGGAACCACTATGATCATATATATCACAATAATGAGACAAATTGATGTGGGATATTTATAGTGAATTCATAGATATCATGCAATTAGTCCTCGGTTTTTAACACGTCGCATAACTTGCTTGTAGAACAAGTAGGTGTCATTCATTCAATCAACTCTATCCCCGTTATCGCTGTTTGATATATTTAACCTTCACAAATGTTGCTGAGTGTGGTTGGCATAAGAGAGATATAACAATGGCACGTTGTCGAGATGAATTTGTCTTAATTCGATTAATGATTCGATTCACTAAATACTTGTAATTTCAAACGAGAATACATGCCTTATACACCTTATTGTGATCCCAATCATTACGCCATCGACAAAGCAAGTTACTCAGGCAAATTCCGAAAAGGCTTTCTCTTTAGACCAAACAATGCGTTAACGCATAACCTGGGCCATCAACATGGATATATTTGTCTTTCATGATCAGGTCTCGTCACCTTTTTCAGTGATATGAACACATATCAATATTAAGATAGAATATCTCTCCTCTATCTACATATTCTTGGTACAAATCCTCATCTCAATGGGAACAACAAATGGATATTATTAAACGTTGCCGTGATAGCATGAAACCAAAGGGATCCATAGCTCGTTTATGATATGTCAATTTGAAGTTTTTTCAAGACAAGTTTTTATCACTTGATGCATTACCTATACGCTGGCGCATTCTAAAAGTATTTAAACTGTAACTTTAACGTAAAAAGTATGGCAGTCCTACCTGATAACGTTCATGTAATGGAACCTGTCGACTGAAAACTGCCTCTAATTATCACTCTGACTGTGATTAAAGTTAGCGACACCATGCATGTCGAAACACACACACACAGACACAGACACAGACACACACACACACACACACACACACACACACACACACACACACACACACACACACACACACACACACACACACACACACACACACACACACACACACACGCATATATATATATATATATATATATATATATATATATATATATATATATATATATATATATATATAGTTATATATATATATATATATAGATATATATATATATGTATATATATATATATATATATATATATATATATATATATATATATATATATATATATATATATATATATATATATATATATATATATATATATATATATATATATATATATATTCAGATTGTTCACATTGCAAACCTCTGTACATACGTTCAAGCGCAGTTTCAGCGAATGAGCAGATATTTGAAACGGAGTTAATTTGCTCCGAATGGAAAAGCTTGTCACCTGGATAACCGTCGTTGTTCTAGTAACTAAACAGTGGCGAGAGCCGACAGCTTCCATAACTGCCACTGATGCCGTCCCAGTGATTACGTCCCTCTTTTCAGGATACAGGAGTTCAGTCAGTGTATCTCTTCCACAGCGCATTGAGCTGTAAATAGCTTCTCATCTACGACTGAGGCGTTCCGTATATTCTAAATAATCCGAACCATTTATCAGAAGATGTCTCACTGCTTGTAATACAAAACATCTCCATGCAGGGCGCAGATGAAGTTTTTGTCCGGGTCACGCCATTTTGTATCACAACCTAAGTTTTTCTGCCCTCTATGAGCAATCCCACGACAGAAATAGTGTATGTAAGAATCGTGCCTCGCATATCGTGGAACTAAGAAAGGATGCAATATAATACGTAAAGGTGTCGTTGTAAATGTATGTTGAAGGGTATGTAACTGATTAAAAAAAACCCAAAGAACCACAGCTCCTTGCAGAGGGGGCATTATGCTGATTACTCTAAAGATGTCCGTAGATCTTTCCACAGAATAGCGTGGGTAGCATATCGACTACAAAGTTGCGTTGCGTTTGATTTTCATTGCTATCACCTCATGTTGATAGAGGAATATTGCCCCGATGAATGACTGCTTAGCGATGTATTACTAGGGACATGATAACGATTTCCTATCATTTAGTAAACGTGTAGAGCATAAATTAATTTACGGATGGGTATAATACCAACCGCCTGACACAGAAGGTTGATCACAAAGAAGGCTATCTGCTTTCATGGGCAGACCGTATACTGATTGTCTAAGCAGATGTGTGCGAGAATGTGTGTGCGTGTGTGCACACATTTACGGATATAATGACTTGAGTTTACATCCTGTATATATTCCGTTAGTTTGATGTAAACTTCTTCACCACAGGTTTGTTTAAGGTATGGCATATATACTATTTCAACAGTTTCGCTTAATTCGACAGTGTATTACTTTAAATTTGGCTATGTCTAGCTTATCACAGTTTGTCCCGGTATTTTTGGTGGAACGGTATAACTACCAAGACAAGTTTGTGTGTGTGGGTGTGCGTGTGTGTGTGCGTGCATGTGTGTGTGTGTGTGTGCATGTGTCTGTATAGAATACCAGCAAGTACGGATGTAATAACTGTCATCTACTTCACCTGTAGATGAGGCTAGGTGCATACAGACAGCGCTTCCCTTGCCATAGTGGCAAATCTGTCATGCGTTATATTGTAGAAGTTTCGCTGATTTCACTTGCGTATTTCTGAAAAGTTGGTCACGTTAAGCTGATTATAGTTAAGGCCGTTTTTCCAGTCGAGACCTATAACAATAATACAGGGTTATGGTAGGAATACCTGTACTGGTACCATTTACTTCGACATGCTACAACTGATAGTTACGCGAGTAAAAACATTGGGCAAGCAGAACAAAGGATATACAGTGCATTTTCACACGGCATAAACTGACACAACACAGCGCACACTAGTGACGAATTGAGAGAATATGCCTATTATCCATCTGCGATCAAGCTCTATTCGATTTGTCACAATTTGTACCACTAGTAATAATAAAAGGGCAAACCCGATTTCTGCATTCAGCATGAGACATTCTGTTCATCGAAATTGGTCCGAATTGCGCTTTGGATCATTGTGACATTACGAGGATAAACAAGACGGAAATAATGAACGCAGCTGGGGAATGTAAAGCTCTTACTCTATCATTTCAACCATGTGTGCGAAGAGAACGGTTTTAGATAAATGTCATTATAAACCACTCAAAATGCTGCAAGCGCCAGGCCACCGGACTCCAAAATACAAAGTGTCTGTGTAGTGGGAATAATTAAAATGGCGCCAAGATACCAAATGTCAAACTACAGACAAATAGCTTATTCGTTTGCCCGATAGTTGACGAGAATATGCCTTTCCATCACGGATAGCAATCTAATTAACGAAAGAAGAGACGAAAATTGGTTCAGTGACTGATGAAATTGCTGTTTCCAACTATTTGATGAACGATTGTTTTTAATGAGAATACGTGCTGAGAATGTGAGAGACCTATAACAATAATAATACAGGGGCTATTAACATTTGTAATAGAAACTTCCTAGCAACTGATTTCGTGTATGGCATACACATATGGATTAAAGTTTGGGTTGTATGATGTTGATATCGAGGCTATTTCGCCCTGCCTACAGCTTAAACTATATCTATACCATCTAATGATGCATGGAATAAATGCCGCCATGGAAGGTTAAGCTGCATTGAGATTTGTGTATAACGCATAACACTGTAACGATGGATTTGATGATTCGTATGGGATAAACAGTTGACCTCGCAATGTGAAATATAAAATGTTGTGGAGCAAAAAATTACTTGGCATATAAATCATAAAGCAAAATGTTCGCAATCAACTTCTTCGCAAAACATTTTTTCAACTCATTTGCACAGTCCCGACAATTTTGGTTCTTGAAGCGAATTGCAGCAGCTTCTAGCCACCATGCCATGGCAGTCTGGAGTTTATTAACCTGTGCAGCTGCATGGAATTACGTGAGGGGGGGGGGGGGGGGGGGGTAGATGTTGCCGATTGCGTATGTAAGAAACCTGCCTCGAATATCGTGGAAATATGAAGCATAGTCCAAAAAAATAAAACATAGAGTTGTTGTTGAACTAAATGTATGGGCATCTAACTGATTAGAAACAATCAATCTCCTCCGTCTTAAGCATTTTTCAGGTCTCCTGTGGTATGCTGGTTACTTTAGCGATGTCGGTGTGTAGTCACGTGATTCTCTTACGGAGTAGCACGGGTAGCATATCGATTAGCAACAGTGTTGGGTTTGATTTTCATTCCAATTACCTCATGATGATGAACGAATATTGTTCTGATGAATTACTTCTGATAGAGGTATTCTTGGGGATGCAATAACAGCTTCCTGTCATTAAGTAAATGGGTGAACAAATAATAAATATGCGGGTGGGTATAATACCAACCGCTTGGCACGCAAGGTTAATTACAAGGGGATCTTAACATTTGCATTGGATACTTCCTATCTGAGCCAATATGTACGATACTATATGGTATGGTTAGGAATACACTTGCTTGTACCATTTATGGCGAAGTGTTACAACTGATAGGTACCCAAGTGAATCCATTGGGCAAGCAAAACAATACCGCATTTAGAGTGACATGTTTATTTCGATCGGTTATTTTTAGAATCGCTTTATTTCATTGAATACACAGCTTGCGTAAAGCAATACAAGATGGTGGTATTACTTTGTACCGCATTATACAACAGTTCCGTTGTTATGTTAGTGCTTGTGAGACGATGCCAATTGTATGAGTGGGCGGATTTGATGGTTTGAATGGGAGCAGCAATTAACCTCGAAATGTGTAATTTAAGGTAGCTGCAGCTGAAAGACGTAAGGTATGTATAGAGTTTTAAAGCTAGATTTTCACCAGAGAGAGGGCATTATGCTGGTTACCCTAACGATGTCGGGGAGTAGTTAAGTGATCTCGTGCATTGTTATTAACCATGTCAGGTGGGCGTTGTAGAACGGCTGGTTGTCATGCGGAGTCACATTCGGCGCTATTTTACAACAGTCCTTAATTGTCCCCAAGTGCCCATCCAAACTGACACAAATGAGATTGCTTACGTCGGATGAGTTGTTTGCAATGACAATGTAGACTTATGAAGCAGCTGGTTTTGATGGGGTTGTATATAAGACAATGTCACCCTCGACTCTTGTTGAGAACATATTTTACAACTGCATCAGCGCCAATTACACGTGTGATTGTGTAGAGATAATTACATACAATACTGAGATTTTACAACTAAATCCTTCAAATGAGAATTTAAAGATGATGGATGATATTGGGGTACGACTGACTCAATATATGATTGTAACATTGCGTGTCCTGGAGAATTATTTGATAGCAGATATAACAAACAAACCACATGGCACTTCACCTCATAATCCTAGTGGACACCAGACGGGGTCTGGCAATGAAGTAAGATAAGTAAGGTAATGTTTGGAGGCCTTGTTCTATTCAATAACAATCATTTCCATTTGTTCGGGGTAAATCATTAAATAGATCCACATTGTTCACATATCTACAAACTGCAACTGGAATCGTAGCAACATATGTAGTACTAGCTTACTAACAATGTATTGCTCTTTGCTCGGTGATCATTGATATAATGTTCACAAATATAAGGGTGCACTGTCTGAAGTAAAATTAATGCAAATGTTTTTGATCTGTTCCAACCGTAATCACCCCGGTTTTACCTTACAATGAGACTACGATTAATATGAAGCATTAACCTTTAGGCAACAAGCAACTGTCATTGTTATTACAATCATGAAATATGACACGCAAATTAAATAAGGTATATTTCGTTACCAGGTACTATTGTGTTGTTCTTATCTGTGTTTTAAATGCACGCCGGTGACCTCTTCTGTCAGACCGTCGCTTGCAGCTGTCAATACCTATCGGGAACAATTATGTCCGATGCACGTGGATGACGTGGCTATGATATTTCCGGGACATCAAACTCACTAGTGACCAAACTATCCATTAATGGTGATCAATAGCCGACTAGACAATGTTCCCATCTGCTCGAAACAGCCACGTTGAGTCCTTATTTATGATAGCTGGCGAAACTAATGTTACCGTTCAATTAACTGGTTTTTGACTTGTTCATAACAGTAACTATTAATTTAATTGTGCTCAAAATAAGCTTGCTACTCTGGCATTTGTGGCTATTCGTGATAGTGCTATAGTTCATGTTGACCTACATCTTGGTTAAAGCGACAATGACAAATCACGATGCGGCTATTGCATGACGCGCACCGCAACTATGTGGCCTACAAACTCTTTGTACATTCAATAGGTAAAGCACAAGTAGTGCTCTGTCACCTAATGTCCTGACATGGATATGATTACCGACAAAGACTGCAAAACAATGAATATCCATATGTAAGGGCATATCTCTGGCACTTTCGGAACCCGGAAACTTTTAATGGGAAGTGATAGATCATAAGATTTCCACTAGAAATCTCCGCTATCAAGCATAATTGGCCACCTCCCTTATTGATGATTGGATGAAATTCTGTATTCAAGTTGGTGAAATGTCTTTCAGTGTATTGCCGGATTTATAAACAAAAATCAATGGTAATGGGTGATCACAACTGCCGATGAATGACACTAGAAGGGAAGGATGATGCTCTAGGGTATTAGTTTACATAGCGCTTGCGCTTACTGATTTATGTGCAAACCATGAGAGATGTAATGGTAACTCACTTCAACATGAGGGCCCAGTATCGCTATTACTAGGTTAGTGCTCACATATCTATTTTTAAGGTATCTATGCGCCATGATGTACAATCGGTGGTGGGATTGACATTATTCACTCACAGACAGGCAACATTAAATTACCTTACCAGTATTACGTACGGTTATGGCTGCATGGGTTGGGTCAGAAGTTGAACGTTGAGGAGGGGAGTGGTGTGTGGGTGTGTTCAATACAGTCATTGGATCTACATGTGACGTATGCGGCGTGTTGTTGGCAGATGTCATCAGTATTGTGCAATATCAGTATCGTATCATACAATTCATGCTGCTATCAAATATTACAGGTATGCGGCATTTATTATATCACATATTATAAAGATCATTGATCAGCCAAATCCTGCACTTCAATTTGGGTATGCATTCATCACATAAGTGTTACAGACTCGCAGATTCTGCTGTCACATCTTGAAATAGAAACCATCAGTCTGTGGGTCTAGACGTAGAGCTGCTAACCACTACGCTTCTGTGCATTACTGAATCACGAGGATATGGGAGGCACAATTTGTTTGTCCTACCATCCACATATGCGTAATTACGACTGTTGTCTGCATGCTTTTGATCATACAAATAATATTGGGGTTCATCAGTACTTCTGAGACTCCGGATTCTGAATAATAAAAGGTGTTTAAAAGATTTCTGGTATTCATCGTTCAATGGCTTTAGCACATGGTTTCGCGACCATGTATTTGAAACAAAACATGACGCAACCTATTTAACATTTAGTATATTCACTACTGGTTGCTATTTGTGGCATCAAATCATCCACGTCTCGAATCAGACGAGCTGCAAGTATGACTTAGTGGTTTTGATGTCAACGAATTTCAGTAGTGAAGCCGAGCTTAATACAAATGAGATTCCATTCAGCTAAAAAAACGCCTAGATTGCAGGAACTCTAATTCGTCAGCCGCAACGTAAATTGAACACTGATAAAGGAGATTTTATGTCATGATATGCCCTCATAGGATTCATGTTCATCTATGGCCTTTAATCGTATCTGTTGGTGGACTGACGGGGATTTATAAGAACATGTATGCTGTATAAGTGCCAAACTCAAAAAAATACTGATATGGTAGGGTTTTGTTAGAGACATTAAGCACAACGATGTTATCAAAAGTATATTATCAAATTAACGTGAACATAGGAAATATTGGAAAAAATTGCATGCAAAACTAGTAAGTCTAAGGGTTTACAACATGATAACGAGATATATTAGCGGGATAGGCTGAACGTAGAGAGTACATTCATATTAATCCAACTCGGCCATAGGCCACTGACAGAATGCTGGTAGGAGCTTTTGTAAAAGACAACTCTGAACTCATGATTAATGAGGCAAGTCGCTTTGTACAATTTGTGCCGAACATAACGCATATCTATGCTATCAATTGATTGATAGCCTACGATGAGAAATTAAAATTACTTCAATATATACCTGATACACACCGTTGGATACTAAACAAGTCCATTATGTGCAGATAAGCTTATGCATTGCAGACCAATTCTGTGAATAGCTATATATATGCTTATTCGCTTATATGTACCTGGCGTGTATTTTAAACTTCAGTGATCTACTTCCACCATAAATTAAGTCCTTTGTCAATATACACGCATCGAAGTAAGAAAACAAATATTCAAATATCTGCTCAGCTAACAACAAAACCTGCATTCATCGTGAATGAATATGTGTGCTATAAGTTTGCTTCGGGAGCTGCTAAGCTTGAAAGCGTATATCTCGTTACGTTTATAAACAGAACAACCCTTTACTTTATTGACACATTCAAACTATAATTATTGACAGTCAAATGGATATAATTCCAAAGTAAAAACAGAAACAAACATCAATTTCATCTGACTACTCTCTGGTTCTAAGCTTTACCGGTATAAATCGCCATCTTTGACAGTATCGCTACACGGTCCATGTTTATTTATTAGTCAACATGCCTGTGGCAGCCTTAGATCATTTGTGCAAAATGCAACTGTAATGGCAGAAGTTAAGGAACAGGCAATATCATTGATAAATCTGGAAGGGCGATCTGAGATCTAGTTACCATCGGTCAGATATTGCAGGCAGCCCAAAGAAGAGTTGTACAATGTTTGCCTCCATGTTCTACAGCTAGCATCCACCAGAGACGTCACACTACTATAGGCTGGTAACAGTCGGTGGTATGCTACCTAGGAGCGCACATGCCGAATAACTTAAGTTTGCTTTACATGAAATTCGTCTCAATGGTTTCCCTTTACACTATGTGCCACCGTCAATTCCTAGATTCCCGATCGCTTATCGAGCTGTTGTGAAGATCCACTTGACTAAAGCCATATAATACTACCCCTTGCATGCTCGTAGTTCTGAAACACCGAATCGATCAAATACTCCGTAGCTTTGAGAAGAGCACATATACACGTGTTGCAGTGGACATTTCTTACTCGTGTGCTTCAGTGTAATGGAGCAAAACAACCATCAGCAGAACGCCACTCCTAGATACTTGAATCACGGCAAAAAGCAATCACAAAATTGTCCGCGGTCATTCAAATTTCGTCATTGATAAATCGAAATAGGACGGGCCTTAGTTAAGAGGTGATGTCTCTAGTCCAATAAAATTATCAACGGTGAGAACATTCTCCTTTTTGTCATGAATCGTCGATAGATCTAACCTGATATGTGCGACAAGCACCTTAGCAAATATTGAAACAACCCATTATCAATAAAAACGTTCCCAAACACCGTGGTTATTCATTTCCAAAGTTGATAAAAAAATAGACATGGGGCATTTGTTTGGATATATATAATTGTCAAAGTATCGAAAATACTTGTAAGTGGCACAATTACAAATTTCTAACTACAAAAGATATAACAATTGGCATATAATAATTTTATATAAAAAAATACGACTCATTGGCAGGAATTCGTGGAGCTTGTCACCAAAGGGATAGATATTGGGCAACCTGACAAAGAAGTGCATTTCAAATTTGTAATATTTTCAAGGGACTGCACTAAAGTTATACATGCAGCACCACTTTGCATGACGTTAATTGCAAAGTCTGATTTAGGCGTGATAGACAGAGAGTGGTGACAAATTCCAAATTGCGTTAACTGTGCGACGTTGCTGAAAGGCATGAATGATGTTGACAGAGCCATCATCACTTGTAGATGCAATCCACTAAACTCGGCTCATACCTGAGCAACATGGAACTGGTAAATAACTTAACAGCTAGCAAATGCTTCTTAATTTCAATAAAGTTTAAATACTGCTCATCAGTCAGCCAAACTCTGCTTGGAACATGAAATGGGACACAATTACCACACTATAAATTCAAACATTAAAGACAAATTTAACACCTCTACAGAATATGCAATTCAATGGTGGTCATAATGTTTTCAACTGTTCAGCGGGATTCGGGTTCTGAACAATAGCTATATGTCTTTTGATTTGAACTCCATTGAAGGAATAAGTTATTTGACGTTTCTCAGTTAGGAAGTCATTCACAGAAAACAAAATACTCGGAACATATTAATGCACGCTGTCCAAATCGAGAACTGTTAATGACAAACAGCTTCCACAATCAGTTTTTAAATCTGACTGAATTGGCTAGCTATACAACATTATTTATGGAATAAACTCATAGCTTTTTCTTATTCATAAGCATTTAATTCCTGGTGCGATGTGTCCGATTCAACAACTAGGGTTGTTTTCTTAGAATTAGCCAAGGATTATTCTGTGAGTAAGAACGAACATATGCGTTCATAAGATTGGACTGTAATCTTGGTGGCTGCGAAGACTTCTTTTTCAAAATTTTAGCGTGCAGATCATATTATCATACTCGGACGTTTAATGCACTCTACCCAATTCGCATAAGTTGAAAATATATAATTGGGACTGATTATGTTTTCAGGCATATGGTCGGATAGCATTTCAATAAAATGATTTAAGGCTTTATCATGGATATTCTTTCGGTCAATTAATGGAAATTTCTGTTATTGATTAATTTGTGCTTGTTATTCAGCCAATCATTTTGACACAAATAGCAGTAGCTATTCAATTCTCACCGACTGAAGTTTGTATATGTATGATCATTTAAATATGTGCAACTGAAACAGTGTTATTGATAATCATCTATACTTTTGACGCAGTGGTGGTTAAGCCACAATTTGATAGTGTTCTCTGTGGAGATTACAGTGGGGTCACGGCGATGAACCTTTAATAAACTGCCGGCTATGCCTTTATTAATAAAACATCTTTGCCGGTCATTTCATTTGTCAGCATAGGCAACAATGGCAATGCGGTAATGAACCAAGGGAGGCAGTCATAAATTATAAGCTGTTCATTTGGAACCTTTACTTCTGCATACCATTCACACTGTGCTCTACAACATAATTGAGCGGGGCCTTTAATTACAACGCTAGACGCAACTAGCTCATTTGTTAATGATTGCACAAGGATGGCAAACATGTACTCTAACCAAGCCCCGACAGCGTAAATATACTGACATTTACCATATTACAGAAAGGAATTCACATGCCAAGCAAAATGACATGTGATTGCCATTTTTGAAATTTTCTCTACCAAGGGTAATAAATTCGTCACGTCTATGTATTACAAACTAATTAGCATATATCATAGTCAATAATAAACTATAAAACTGTGATATGCCTCGATCAGTACCTTCTCTCTTTCTATCCATGGTGGTTTCTTCCAACTACCTGATTTATTGCTTGTATCACTCTATTGGCAGCGGCTTTACCCTATGTGACCACAGGGCAAAGTATCGTACCTACTGGTATCTCCACCTATCATTCTGATATCATCTACTTCGGAAGCCGCCCTGGGATTCAAAAACATTGATTCAAAACTATCAAGGCCTTAATATGCGCTTCGGATGGCTCCATGTGACCACCGTAAATATCGCCAGCTCATCACAGTGATGGAAGACTAAGTTACAAGGTTTCGGGTCGAAATATTGTCTAACAGTCCGATTTTCATGATATAGAAGATGGTACGCATTTTCTATTGACAACGTTTGAGCTGCCGGAACCAGCCTTCTGCTACTTTGACTAATGACATGTTCTGATCACAGTGCAAGGAGTATTATTACCTAAAATAAATTGGTAGCTTCAAGATGGATGCCGAAAATTAAAGTAGGACGCCATATCTGATCACAATATTTGCACAAAACAGTGAATATCTATACAGGCTGGTGTCAGATTGCAATCAAAGTAACTAAAAGAGACGGTGTTCAGGAGATCAATGGAATTGACCTTCTGACATTTATTCCTCAAAACTTACCTTGCCCCTAAATTCGGCCGTTAGCCGCTAGCTTGCGAAACGCAGAGGCCTTGACAACCTCCCACGTGTCGTGTCCATCCGGCAATTACATGATAACGCCTTATGAGTACATTGCTAGAATAACAAAGTTTCTAGACTATATCGAACGAACTTACATTGCAAATTAATGGCATGACTTGTGAAAGGTACGTCCATAGTACATAGGCCTGCCTTTCGTGATTGGCGGCCTGACGAAAGCTTAGAAGAGAACGAGGCAAGAAAACGAAGACAGCAATGGACGTACGCTGGCACAGTAATCTTATTTATTGACAACACACAATAACTACGACTGGGGACCATTGACCGTTCGCTGGATGGCATTACTAAAGCAAGCCGATTACGTTGAGTAAACTCTTAGAGAATATCAACACCGCAAGCAGCCAGAAGAAAATTTAACGCATTTTAGACCAACACGTGTCTTTTGCGGCCTCAGTGCTGCATTCGAGGCTTCCGCGGTTCTATGCCGAACATGGCATACGAAACCATCTCCATCCTACCGATTTACACACTAGACACATACGTTGTCCCAGTTTATGCAAGACAGCCGACTCAACTGTCGCAACAATGTCAGCTGACACGACCGGAAATTGACTCCCTTATGTCCTTCACCTCGCTCTAGCTCATGCCAACCCCTTGTCGAGTTCGCACGCATAAATCTCTTCCATACCACACCTAAATATGCTGTTGCACCACTTATAAGTAAGCCTAAGGCTGATAAGTATGTGCATTGTTTGATGTTATGAATATTTCACCTCCATAGGGATTGTAGTGCTATTTCATCTGAAAATGTAAATGCTCAAATAATAATAAATTTTCCTGGGAATAATAAGATCAACCAATATTTTATTCGTGACAGCTTTATACCAGGTGTGATGATGTTGCACGTTATATGTTCACAGCAAACGAAGCTGACATTTAACGAACTCGTAGCTGTGCCACCGTCTGCTTGAAAGTGATTGTTGTGATATAGAGTCGCGACGTTGGTAGTTCTAAGCAAGCCACGTCGCGTCCGCTGATTACTCAATTGTTAGCTCAATCCCCCCTGATTGTCAGCCCAGGAAAATACACAATGTTTACTTATCAGAGTGGTTCCGCGTGTAAAATTAAAGCTGCGGTGTATAAAAGATGGGCACTGAAATGAACACCTAGCTTAACGGCAGTGCGTGTTTTCACACAATGCCACCACACGAGCGATCAATATCGTTAATGAAACACCACATTAATATTTACTTGTATAAATGGGCTGGTATAGTGTCATTGTAATTATTTGGACAATGATGTTGTCCGTAATGAATGTACACTCAAAGCCACTCAATCTATCTTCTGCTTAGAACATTTTGCAACAACAAACATATTGTACCCAGTCATTGCATAATATTCATTAAACTGTTTGAGGGTTGTCGAACTCTCAGTGTCATTGGTTGAAAAGTAGTATGGATATTGACACATTAAACACGATGACAAAATGCCATCTGGTTGTCAACACTTAAAGTCTGATGAAAATTAACGAATTCCTGAAGTCAGAAACAAGGTGATCCCGGTGGCGGTGTATGTGTTCACGGGAATTCGTTTAACTTAAATTGTTAGAACTAGGCCAGGATAGCAATAATTTTAATAAACCAGGTCTTTGTGAATGGCTTTCCATGCGTTCTATATTATGGCACTTTATGTTCTTATCTAGTGGTCAGTTATACAATTCACATGGCGTATTATGCAACACAGTTCGTTTGCCTTTGAATTCGTCTTAGCCATAATCAATACATCCCATATATGGATCAATCAGCCGATCGTCTATGCGCAACAGGATTACAAACGCAACCTACAGCTGCTTATTTGCAGCTTAATCTACATAAGCCTCCCTTAATGTTCACAGATAGAGGCAATGATCTGGGGGTGAACGTGTGAATGGACAATAATTCAAAGAGGTACCTGGTCGTTAACGCTTCTAATGGCATCGTTTGATCGCGCAAACACCTGCCATCAAGCCATTAGAAGGGTCACGGAACAATACATAAAGGCATACTTGGCTTTCAGCTTGTTATCGAATAAGCTAATTGCTGCAAAAGGACAATTTGGCCATTGATGCTTACAAAGATCCAGGTCTCGATTGTTTGATCTTTACTCATATTGTACACTTTATTTACAGTAATTATCTATCGTAGTATAATATACGTTTGGGTGGCAGTCCAGTTAGCTTATTGTTCGTTACTATTACTGATAATTGACAGCGATTCAGTGTCAACTCCATTCGTGCGTACGTTTATTCAACATCCGTTGCCTTGAACCTGTTATTTACATGAACATAATTTGGTGGGTAATTATGCAATTCAATTCACTCGTACGATTATCTACGTTTCAATGAATAATTTAGCGCGGTTAATTTGCAGGCCGGTAGCTTCCACTTATTAGATCGCGGGCAGTGAAGCAGCATTACTTAAGATTTTGTGGTACATAATTGGTGCCTGCGTCGCGGCAAACTTTTGGCCATACTTAACCCTAATGGATAACAGGATGCCCATTGGAGATGACTATTTGGGCCCTCGCGGATTTATTTGCCAATGTCCTCTCACGGGTTTAAACGCATGCATATCGACGCTGCTCGATCACCTTCGTTTGTAGCTCTCGATGCATAATCGCTGCAAAGTGTATGACTACTGTCGTTGGTTTCTGTACGTGACTAACTCTTACCGTCAAGAATAGAACAGCAGCGCGAAAAGGGTCGCCAAATGTTAGAATGATGTGAGATGAAGCGAGTGACCTCAGTGACAGGATAGATGTTATGTGATTTCGGATATATTCAGTCAGACAAGCCCATCTAATAAAGTCGGAAAAATGGGTTGCTGGGATATAATCATTGTTGTGCTGTAAAATAATTTATTTTACTTGATGATTATGTTAATCGACTCAACGCATGCTACATATTGAAGGTATACAATTACAGCATACTAAATGATGTAATAGTTTTCTTTATTAATAGAAAGAAAATGATTGCCATTGACAAAAATAGATGCTTGTTGTGCTACTTGTTACTGAAGAAACTTGCCGCCACAACGATAGAGTTTGGCCAGCGATGCTTAAGTAGATAAGTAGAGCAATTTGTTTACCTTTGTATAATTATTGATATTTGATACACCTTCCACATTATCGATTTAGAATTTCACTATGTTAATTTTTGTTGTAGTCCGGATGTCATCCGCAGCGGATCATGCGTGGTAATGTTCTGTAATTCTGTGTAAAACCTAAGATATCACCAAAGAACCTGTTATCGATATAAACATGACCTTCTTGGTGATTACATAAAGATAGATCATTTAAGGCAACGAATGCTTGTGTCGTCGTGCCGTCAGCTTATTAATGCCGCACTTATGAAAACAGGCAAAATAATCAATATATTTTACAATTTCTTATCTGATACAGCTTCCATTTTCTTTTAACATGAACTCTGTGCCACTTTCTTTTGAATAACGAACTTTGTTAAATGATTTGACCAACAAAAAGGGATGGATGTCTGAGTGTCTCCGGTTATCGTGGCACAATCGTGGTTCACTAATATTTGCACGCGTAGTGGCTACGGAAGTTGCCTTGTTAAGCTAAGAAAACGTCTGACAAGCGTTCTACGATGCCATGGCTGCAATATGTCTCTTTCATAACGTCATAGCATATGCTTTGCTTACGTTATCCGCAAGTACATATGTAAAATTGTCAGGTGATAGATAAATGGGCAACGATTAAGCCATCTTGATCTAATGTACCATACACACTGGACCCTAGAACAAACGCGCGGTGTAAAGAACGTTTTGATATGTTTCCGACATATTTATTTTAATCAGGATGTAGCCAGCCGAATAACTGACACAAATTTGTGCTTATTTAAACGGGGCACTATTCATGGCTTTACAAGCTGATGTTCTAGACACATGGGTGAATATTATATATACCAATACTACCATCCTTATTTTAGAAGCCAGCAAGGGAACGTTTACGACTCGATGTTTTTTTCGCAGATCGTTAAATTGGATCAGGCCAGCTACGGAACATGTGCACATGGAGTTTCAAAGTTCAAGCACTACAACACATGTTCTAGGATAAATGAAAACGGAGATGGAAAAGATAAAAATGGAAACGATTATCCTAGGGCAAGTCAACACCAGCCGATTGACTGAAGCAGGCCATTCCAGTCTCCCGTCTAGGCGATATCCGGGCCAGTGTGTTGCAGATATGGCCCTTAAATGGACTGCTCCATTCAACAACTTGGCTCCCATTGTCCACCGACACGAATCGCAACCCACAGCAAACAGGTTGCCCCATATTAGTCGACTCTTACGACATGCAGGGGGATACAGTGAGTCCATTCTACCCCCGGACCCACAGGGTGAATGAGGTGACAGTACAAAGATGCAGTCACAAGGCGTTGGTAGACCTGTTCTTGCGTAAAGAGCTTCAGTTTTGATGGTAAAATGGCATTGCACGTGTTCAACCAGAGGTTGCAGGTTAAACATTACTTCATATCCATGCCTACTGATGGCTCATTTTTGTGAATGACAAACGTACCAGTGGAGCTAGGAAGCTCTCGAACAAGCTGTATTTGTTCTTATGTAATTGCCAGCTTTTTACAAAGACTTTTAAGTCATTAAGTACCCTTAAAATACTTGGCTGCGCACTCCAGGAGATAACATTCTTCGCAAATGTTTAATAACGTAGTCATGTCGTTAACAAAGAATGGAATAGGCTCTCATTAGCCAATTTGCAGGGTTTGCGGTTAACTAGTCACTGCATATGTGATGCTGCTATATCAACCCATGAATGACCTGCAAGATATTCGGTCGTTTAAAAGTAGAACAAGAAGGACACTTGCTGTGTATACGTGACGCCTGACCTTATTATTACGTACGGCACAGCTCTAGGAATGATGGTACACTTTGCTTTGCCATTGGTTGATGTGCAATGGCAATCCCTGTTGGAATAATCAACGGGGTTTACTCTCTACAAGGTTAATCCTGTCTTTGTTCTATGGTATGCTTAAAGTTGTACCATCAGCATAATGATGGATATTTCGTGAATACGCAAATGGTAAAATATCTGTTCACCATTTTATTTGCTTGTCTACTGTTAATCCGTTGCCATGCTACATAATGCAATGACGTATGTTACCCTTGTTCGAGCAGGTATATTCATAAATCAATATCTAACTAAGTCAAGAACTTCCACCACGGCCTATGGTATACATGGTATACATGAGCTATCTGAAATTCCATTGAGAGGACATCATATTCCTGGAACAATCTTATATGTCGCTGCTTACTGTCAGATATAATGCGTTCGCTGACTTTTTTTTCACATTAAGCCGCAATACGCAATATGCAGCTTATGTAACTAATCTGATCACAAGGTCTGCCTGAGCATACCGGCCCAACTGCCTATTTGCATATAACATACAAAGCACCGATGTGATAGCGACAAAGTGATCGCCCCTTTGATCATTAGCACAACCACAAATTCGCTGTTATCTTGTGATTTGTCGCTGTACTTGTATGGCGTCCCAAACAGCATATATGAATTGTCGCTGCGCCCGCCATTTACGTTACAACTATTAAGTGTGATAATACACAAGGCCATGCTCAGATAATGGTCCACCGAGCTTGCCATCAGAGCGGCTGTTGCTTCAATGTAGCTTGCATAAAATGCACCAGCATTGGCGATTTATGTTCTTCGCAAGTTTCACCATGGCTTGAATACAATCTGATACTTGCCCGGGCAGTGAATGAGGGTGAACTATAAAATTGTCACAATCCTAACTTAACTTAGTTACTTGTTCTACACATAAAATGTTATGCGCAACTTCTTATCTAGAAGCATCCGTGTCCGGAACATGAAATATCGGTTTCCCTTACCTCGTGTGCCTTGTGTTGCCTATATAACCAGACACGGCTCCTTATATGCATTTGTCTAAAGTGTTGTTTCGTACCGTGCTGGTGATAGAAGCAAAGAGCAGACAGCTATGCTTATAGTGCTCACTCGCGTTTGCAGCGTTAAAATCATCGGATTAATTCGGGAGCTTTGTCGCCTCGACCAATCAGAAGACTCTTTATCTTCCGCAGTATGTGCTAGACGCCAAGCTCCGGGACGTTGTAGCATGATATTTTAGTAGCACCATCTGAGGACGGCAATGTGTTTCGCTCATTTGCATATTCACCGCTAGTCCAAGTAAGCCGTAGCTTTAAACTTTTCTATAGAAGCCTGGCTCCATTGATATATAAGTATTTATGTACAGTAAGCCTAGTGCGTCAGCAGAGTGGGGCCATGCAGCTATATAGACCCACTGTAATGTACAAGCCTGCATATTGTTGGTTCTAGGAGTGTGTCATCCCCTCAAAAACGCAGTGCGTTGTATGAACAGATTATAAACAAGTGCAATCTAATTTACGTTATTATCCACGGTTGCATATTGCCCTTGAAAAGTGGCGCAATTATATGATTGCTTACCGTGAAATATCCTTCCCTCTGGACCAAACACTTAGGGAGTAACCCGTCGAACTAAATGTTGACGATATTGATTTTGATAGCTTGATCACTGATCCGCTATCTTGTCATGTCCACTGCAGTTTCCTGATATGTCCACTGCAGTAATCATAGGGTTTTTGGTCAGTTTCCTCTGCTGTGCTAATCATTAGGAATACCACATAAAGACACCGGATCGCCTGGTAACTTGAAGGACAGTGATGCAGCAGGGATTTCAACGGCCTAGATAATAATAACCGAGAGGTCCATTTTCAATGACTGATCTCATCTGGAAGAGCCTGTGGGAATGCTTCAATCAGTGGTAAGTACCATTCTGCTTAGTCCTTGATATAAGTGGCGACACTGATTTGTCCAACTATGAAACGACATATCTTGCACATAAAGGGCCTTTTATCGGGACCAGGAAACCTTTTCATGGCTATGCTAGACCGCCGAAGCACATCCCTCTTCTACTAGTTCATCGCTTACGGGCTGAGTATTAAGTAGTAAATATATTCGACAAGGATGCTCTACCATACATGGATATAACATGGTTTGAGGGCAGAATTAGTTTGGGCTGAATGGGCTTGAATAAATTGTACTTCTATTGTACACTAGAAATCTGCTGATGGATCTGGTATTAGATTGCTGAGGAAGTTGATATCAACGTGAGTTACGACGTGGAAGCTTCTTATCAATAGAAAATCAATGCGATTTGCAAAAAGTCGATTCTCTAAACCCCATAATAACCCGGTTATTACTGAAGAAATATTGATATCCATTGCCATAAACGGGGGTATCACTGAATCAATACTCACCCCCCCCCCCCCCCCAACGCACCCCCACACCTGCCATCTGTAGCGGCTAACAAGAACGAAATGTAGACTCGAAATCCCTTAAATGATTCCACCTTTGTCACCTATTTTGCAACAATGCTTCGGGCTTTTGTAATTGCATCATAATAGCAACCTACGATACAACTTGTAATAGCTTTGTCATGTATTATAGCGCAGGACACATCATGTCCCACAAGACAATCTTCTTTCACGATATCTGTCACTTTCAAGGATTTTAAAGTCAAATTATAATCGCCCATTAGTCAGCTTCTTCACTCAACGACGTCTCGAGATGTTCATTCGGCTATTTGGCAGTGTCGAAGCTTTGGTCGTGTATAAGCAGGATTCATAGTGCACTCTGATGTATGTAATAATTAAACCAACTTAACTTCAATGGAGTGGCAGAAGAATATCATCACTATCCCAAGGTCCGTACGTCATCATCATCTAATTAGGCTCTTGTACCCATCATATGTTTCTAGCATCCGCCTACCCTTATGTTAAAAGGGTGTGATTTTTTACAGCAACCGACGCACACGCATCTCCTATCGAAATAAGCATCATTTGCTGGATAAGAGTGCGCTGCAATGCACTTCTCTCCCCTGATTGGCTACGTACGGACGCATTATACAACGCCGACTAGGCGCTAGACGTCATCTTATCAATGCTTTTCTGATGAAGCTATATTTAACGATGCATATTCGCCATATACGGTACCTTTTCACGCACTGACAATTTCTTTTGACGTGATCGCTGGTAATATTGTCGCATTGTACACAAATAAAGGGTGCTTTGCTATACATCTCGTTCAGCTACCAGAAGCTGTACCGGGATGAGCACTTTCATTGAACAAATAAGCTAGGCTGGGCAAGTCTCATCACTTTTAGAAAAGAAAGGTGGTTCGGCTCTGATGGCATTCATGGGCCATGATCAGAAGGCGTTCCCGGTGTCGCCAGGGCTTTACAATTTGCCAATCGTATAACCTATTGACACATTAATGGAAAACAGAGTTGCGTGAGAGAAGAAAGTTGAACAACAATTAAGCAAACCTAATTGCAAGTTAGGTATTATATGATATCGACACTTACATTATGTAAGAAAGCCTTATAAGATTACACATGCATGTGTATGGCTTCCGTTATTCTAAAGGTGATACAATCTTATAAAAAGCATTCATTAAAAACCATCGGAACCAAACTGCTCGCAGCCGCGATGACATATTGATGACATGAATAGGGTCAGGTCGTCTATCGGATTCATTAAGAATCAATGTAAGTAAACTCAGCGACAATAACCTGTGGGGTATCGGTAAAGTAGGCTCTACGATGAACATACGAACTGCACTGATACAGTGCGTGCTTGATTTTATAATCTTATTACAGTCAGCAGTTTTGTTTCTTTGGTTCACTCATGGTGCTTACCTTGATGTACGGATGTCTCCTAATAATGAGCAAGACGTTGTTTCCAATGGAATCGAAGCAATCCTCGTGGCTGGTTTTTAAAGCCACTGTCAAAATAAATCGCACATTCCGTCTGATGTGACGACATGGTGATCTGGTGCGTGTGAACGCGAGTGAGCCCAGTCAACCACGTGGCCTATTGGGCCTCTCAATCAGTGAAATTCGACCAAAAACCTTGATGCTTGGTTTTTGTCTGGATCGGATTTGGCCATGTAAAACATAGCAGATGCTTGTCATTCATCTAAGAAGCTCGCTAACCTCCATATGTACTCGTGGATGACTCAAGCGTTTAACATTAGAAAAAAAGGTTGTTAGAAGTAGTCAAGTATGATATGCTGTAGAAATACCAGCGTGGCATTTTATTGTGTCATGTGACAATAGCTCGGACAGGAGCCATTCATGGGCAAAGGTATCTACTGAGGCGTATTGTGTAAAGGAATAAATGTTTTAACAATATCGCAATGACAATTTTATCCACATCCACAATTGTTTCACAAATTGCGAAGGATTAGGTGAACGTGTAAGCCGCAACACAGCCTTTCATTAGCATATGAAGGCTAACGAGACATGCCAAAGCGACATATATATATATATATATATATATATATATATATATATATATATATATATATATATATATATATATATATATATATATATATATATATATATATATATATATATATATATATATATATATATATATATATATATATATATATATATATATATATATAAGTCTATTCTAAATAATCCACAACATTTATCATAATTCGTCCCACTGCTTGTAATACAATCCATCTTCATGCACCCCGGCCCTCCATTCCGACGCATGTTTGAAAGTCAAATGACTTTGAAATGTCCTAATGTTGCGCCGAAGATTGCATACGTGGCTGATATCCTGTGTAATTGTTTACCGAAGTCAACAATATCTCACATCCTGGTGCCTTCCGGAGAGAGATAATTATGCTGATTGCCCTAACGATGTTAGTAAAAGTATTATTTTCACAGAATACCACGGGTAGCATAACAATTAGCAGCATAGCTGGGTTCGTTTTTTTCCCTTTCACATCATGTTGATGGACGAATATTGCTCTAATGAATGACTACTTGGCGATATATTGCTAGGAATATGATAGTAGTTTCTTACCATTTAATTAACGTGCAGAAAGAAATACTAACTAACCGCCTGGCACCGAAGGTTAATCACAAGGAATACTACCTGATATTATGGGCAGGAAGCATGCTGATGTCAAGGCAGTAGTGTGTACGCGTACGCGTGTACGTGTGGTTGTGTGTGTATGTGTAGTTGTGTGGGATATCATGAATTATATCTACATCATGTGTAGATTAGACTAGTTTCATATGAAGGTCTGGCATACATCATATTGCCGCAGTTTCGATAATTCAACAGTGTGATACTTTAAAGTTCGCTACGTCAAGCTTATTATAGTAACGTCCCCTTGTTTCGACGGAGCGGTATAACTACCGAGGCGAGTATGTATGTATGTATGTATGTATGTATGTATGTATGTATGTATGTATGTATGTATGTATGTATGTATGTATGTATGTATGTATGTATGTATGTATGTATGTATGTATGTATGTATGTATGTATGTATGTATGTATGTATGTATGTATGTATGTATGTATGTATGTATGTATGTATGTATGTATGTATGTATGTATGTATGTATGTATGTATGTATGTATGTATGTATGTATGTATGTATGTATGTATGTATGTATGTATGTATGTATGTTTGTATGTATGCATGTATGTATGTATGTATGTATGTATGTATATATATATATGTATATGTATGTATGTATGTATATATGTATGTATGTATATATGTATGTATATGTATGTATGTATGTATGTATGTATGTATGTATGTATGTATGTATGTATGTATGTATGTATGTATGTATGTATGTATGTATGTATGTATGTATGTATATGTATGTATGTATGTATGTATGTATGTATGTATGTATGTATGTATGTATGTATGTATGTATGTATGTATGTATGTATGTATGTATGTATGTATGTGTATGTATGTATTTATGTATGTATGTATGTATGTAAGTATGTATGTATGTATGTATGTATGTATGTATGTATGTATGTAAGTATGTATGTATGCGTTGTATGTATGTTGTGTTGCATACCAAGAGTACTGCTGCTGTGTTAATTATTATCTACAGCACGTGTTGATAAGGCTAGTTTCATTAAGACCTCGTAACCCATTGCCATAATGTGGCAGGTTAAGGTCTAATATGGCATACAATATATTGACGCATTTTCGCCGTTTTCACTGCGTACTTTTTTGAAGTTGGCAACGTGAAGCTGATTATGGATAAGCCCCCTTGTTTTCGGTCGAAAGGTATGTCAGTTATACAGGGGATATTTGTATTGGATGTACCCTACCAAGCCAATACGATCGATACTCTATGGTGCGGTTAGAAATGCACTTGCTGGTACCATTGGCAGTGAAAGTGTAGTTTGCAAATTAATCTAACGATATCGGTGAGTAGTTAGGTTCGTACAGAATATTGCCTCGTGAGACTACGCATCTTACATCTTGTGACTGCGGTACAATGTGCGCTGTATTTGTGGTTTAAAGTGGGTGCATCCTGAGAGCCATCATCAGAATATCATTGACATGAAATCATTGTGACATATTGAAGAGAGAGAGAACCGAGGGTGTTGCGTAATGCAAGGCACCCATTCTGCCGTCGCTCGCAAAGTAACCAAACATTGCATGTAGTGAATATTAACCAGTAACCAGGCTCTGTTCCATTTCGGAGCTACACGACTTTGCCTTTAGGGTGACCCGTTAATTGTCACTTTCTGGAGTACATTTCCATTGCTATTTTGTTGCGTAACCCTGTTGGTCTGTGATATGGGTAGGGTCGACTTCAGTAGGTTGTTCCGGCTTCTTATCAACTGACCAAAGGTCTGATCGGTGTTCATAATCAGCCCGGCGGTGAATAGTTTGCATTAGCGCCTCACATCCGGCTATCAAGTATTTGATGCTGCTTGGCGACGAATGGTTGCCAATTAATCGTTGGTACATTCTGATGATCCATGATGAGTTCGTACAAATGTGCATTAACTAACTTGAGCCTTGCCTTAGTATTAGTTCGTTGGGTGCTGTATCCAAATATTAATGTTAATAATAACGCGTCCGTACAATGTGACGCGGTGTTGCTCTTCAAGTTGGCAACTTCTGTGAAATCAACATCACGAAAATATAATCTTTCCTTTGATCAATAGAGAATAATATCCATTATCAACGAGATGGCATCAGGCAGCATCCAAACGCTACACTACCGTGGCAGGTGTTTGTGTGTGATATGCAGTGCTGGCTGTATAAAGTATACAGTTTATCCATTTAAGGTGTGATTCGTTTGGGTACAATTACATCAGTTATTATTGAGCCAATACCTATGAGATATAATGACAATAGCAGCACATTGTCGGCAGTGACTTGTTCATTCTGTAATTTGTCAAGCGCGTAGATAGGATGGTTATGATTAATTTAGACGTATACTTCTTGTACTCTGCAACAATAACACTGACAGAAATGCTATTCTAATGCTAAATTACTCTTGTGGTACAAGCAAAAATGCTATTCTAATGCTCAACTACTCGTGTGGTACAAGCATAAATGCTATTCTAATGCCCAATTACTCATGTGGTATTGTCAGTAATGCTTTCATAATGCTTATATATTGGTGTGGTACTGGCATAAATGCTATTCGAATGCTCATTTTCTCGTGTGGTAGTGGAATTAATGCTATTCTTATGCTAAATTACTCATTTTATACTGACATTTATGATATGCGAATGTTTAATTTCTCAAATGGTACTCGCATATATTACTGTCGTTACTGGGCCTTGATAGGATCTGATGGTTTCTTCCGAGATTCTATAGGATACGTACCGAATGTGTCTACCTAGATGTAGTTTATGTTGCTCAAGATGAATTATATTCGTCATTTATTTGTGCCTAATCCTCTTATTTACCAGGCAAACGGTGATAATTCAAGATCACGATGTGGCAAATAGTTATATGTGCCCTCAAGCAATTGCAGGATCGATGAGCTATTGCCTGGATATGATGGACGTGTTTCGACACCTGTTCTCATTAATGACCAGGCAGATCAGGAAGAACGATGAAGAAATATGCATAAATGGTAAACAGATCAGTTTAGACAATACTTATGTGAAGATTCTGCTCGCACGTGGGCTAATTATCCTCAGAGATAGTAGCATGGCTGACAGCTTTCAGTATAAAATGTTCCATTAGAAGAGCGGAATTGTCCTGCTAGACAAAATAGCTAATCTTAACAGATATTGTGTTGATAGTATGCATAATATATCTTCTGTCCAATTGCCTCGACGTTTTTTTTCATTTTGTAACAAAGGCCGGTGACCAATTAGTACGCGCATGGCCGTGTATGCCTAATTTGTGGTCCCATTCTCAACGCCTGTAAGAGCCTGTTTATACCGCTTATGCAATGCCTACAATCCATTCAATCTATCATTGTCATTTTTATTAAATGCGAGCAACCAATTTTGCTGACAACATGTCATAAACGTAATGTCTGAAGCTTAAGATACACACGACATATATAACGCAGCAAGTGGCTTGTTGTGTACGTCAATCTATCTGTATGTAACATGTTATATGGGGAGTAAAGGTTTGGTATTTCAACTATTGCAGATTTAATATGAACCAAATATTAATGCTTGCGATTGCATTCATTGTCTTGTGCTATTATTAAATATATTGACAGGATAAAACGATAAGAGTGTCGCTGAATCAATGTAACATATAACACGTTACTTGAAAAGCGTAGGCATTTCATATTACGCGACCAGAGAAACGATGGGGTGTGAATGAGGCATGGTGCAGGCGAATCAATATAAGTTGCTGAAACCATTATATTTGCACTACTTTCACGAAGCACAATAACAACCCCGACATCTCACCCATTGACGACAACATGACAGTAACGCATGCGACCAATATCAATTGCGGGATTAGGCAAAGCTGCTTAGACATATTCAATATTGCTTTATTGGAATTGTAGCGATGGTGAGTGAGAACATCGGGATATATAACTGTGAACCAGTGTTCTGTAGGTAGTGTTCTGAGATGTTAATGGGCTATACATGACAACCGTTGCTCTTTATAGGCCCCGTGCATAACCACCCGCACATAGGATTAGCTCTAACTGAGCAATGAATGTCTAGGATGCAAGACGATCTGTGCGTGGGCAGATTGCACGCCATCTTGTTGATTTCCTCTGCAGTTCAGTCCATGCAACACAAAACCGGTTAAACGAATCGACCACAATGTGAAGGATTCGTTGAGTTGTATTAACATCCAATAATGTGAAGTTACTCCTACCTTACAATTGTCATCTGCAAAATTGACGTCTTGTGTTTGGTACCTTAGAATGACACCAACGATTAATTTGTCAGATTTGTCTTCTTTTTTCTGCGATGGCAAGGTCGACCTTTTTGAAAACCTAGACCGTGCATACTAACTAACCTGCTGCTTGCATGATCAGCCACTTTTTGGGGTATCTGCTGTGTGGTTTTTATCATATTCGTAGCTGAATATTGTAAACTTATACTGTGGCACACTAAATATATTAACATGCATAAGGTTTTCTATAGCACTGTAGTTAGCAGGCAATATACAATATGGTTGTCGACTGCCTAATAAAATTTATACAAACTTTGATACCGGCATATTGAGGAAATTGTTTTAGCCTTTATGACAATTACATCCTTTCCATAGACAAATTCTATATGCATATTTATATTTCACGAAGCGATCGATATCATACCATGTTATCATATTTCTCTTACTCGCAGTTGGTGACTTTGTCACCACAGGACGATATGGCACTCACGAAATGAGCCATATCTTAGTGGACAAATTCTGTATGAGTGCTAATATTAGGTTATCAGATCCCTACCTACATGAGATTGATTGCAGTGTAGTTTGGTTGATATATGACAGCAGATTTTAGTTTGTATTTGGACATAGCAACTAAATGGTCATACCGCTAAAGCATTTATGATTGAAACGATAGTAGGTGCTGTTGACTTTCGGCTTTTTATGTTTATGTTAGTGTCCCTCGAATATTGCTGGTCATGCTTCATACACGGCTCTTACAATCACGGCTCTTACAATCGTACCAGATAAATTGTTGTCTAACCTTAAATAAATCTTTAGAATCCTTTTAAGTTAATGTCCGAACGGGTCAGTTTCCAAATCATATAGTCCCGGTTTAGCAAGTACAACCCTTTGATGTAAACATTCGAATCCCGTCCATTCCCATAACAATTAACATAGACCCGTTTGATCTCCAATTAAAAGCTCTTGATAAATGCAAGTCAGTCAGAATGACCACAAGCACCCTATAAGCCAATCACAGCTCACCACATCAAGCCACCCTATTCTTTCACTATAAATACGACAGCATCAGACACACAAAATATAAGAGAACATACGGAAACCAGACGCCGAGACACTTAGAGAGACACACCGAGAAAATACCAAGAAAGAGCGTGCCAGTCGGCATAGACAAATAAATCTCAAATAGAACTCAAGTCTCGAGTATCTTACAACAATACCTACAGTGCCAGAGTCAACCAGACTAATCTCTCGTCCTTCATCACCATCCCCGACTCAACTACATTGACCCTTGGTCATACTTCCATACGTGTATTACCTTTGGCTACAAACCATTGAGGTAATATGGTGGCACTCAAGCTCTTTTAATGGTCCCGTCACAATCATAAAATAGATCCGACACAACTGCAAATATCTGATAGTATCACAACGGGCGTGCGTGCGCATGCTTTCTTTTACGCTGCATGGTTCCTACTCAAATGCTTAATATTTCCGTATCACTGATCACCTACGCTTAATCAAGTGATATGACACGAACAAGCTGCTGCCCCATCAACGGAATGGTAATTAATTATGCACTCATACAATATATTCATATCTCTGTTCTTTGTTCTTTCACCAATTGCCAGATAATGAACAATTATATCAATCACAATTACCAATCGTGCCATAGATCGTCAATACATGTGTACTATATTTTTCTGCCGGCCAATTCGCCTAAAAACAACCCCTGCAACACAAGTTGCTATACATTATGCAAGTTTGTAAGTCGTCAGTCGGCAAGTTTGTAAGTCGTCAAGATGATGAACGTTGATTCAGGCGTTCACCCATTTAGTGCGTTGTGCTTGCGCAAGGAAACTATTCGATATAAGACCTATTCGAAATGCCTTACGCAACGCAAATCTTCTATTACGCTTTTGCAGAGAGAGGATAAGAAATGTGCATAAAGGATTAGTGTGTACACCGCGGCTTGTTATTAAGACTAGCGATAATTCAAAGAGGATTTTCCACGTTAATGTTAATGATGACATTGGTGGAGAAGTGGTAAAACATTATGATCAAATGAAACCAGATTTAATCAGGTAGATGGCAATAATCCACACTTCGTTGGTCGGGTTTCGTCGAATAGATAAATATCTAATCGGCCCGCGTTGTTGGCAACGAAGTTTTTCTGATCCCAGCAAATCAAGCCGATAATAATTTGCAACTTTTAACTGCTTGGTGCACAAGCAGGCAAGAAGCCTCGTTCTGGTTGACATTGCCAATTTTATTGCGCACCAAGAGCACCGTTTATATGACGCAATATAAGAATTGTGGTAGGCATAAGCTAGTATATATAATAATAAATAAAAGTGTCTAGTGACCAGTGTTGACAACCTACTCATTTTCCAGTTGGCTAGGAGTGCTATTTGTCACTGCAACATTATGGTTATCAAAACATAAATGTCAAAACGGCACTGACCATATAGCTACCCTTCATCTGGAGATCATCGATTTAAGTATTGTTACATGGTAAGACATTAAAAGGAATTAAAAAGACGGGGTTTCGAGTAAAATGACTCATGGTTATTTGTTTACTCAACCTCGCGAGCCCGTTATTAGGCATTTATGTTGCTAAATAGCGACGTATTAGAATTACAATCCGTATCCAAATGCTAAGATTGCTCCAAGGCTGTACAATTGCGTTAGCATTTCTTACATTGTTTACAACCCCAGAATACAACTATATAGCTCCGTTAATTCCTTGTATGTTTTTATGATACTGCGGTTAACATAATCACGCTGTTTTGTGTGATAAGAGCTATGATGACGACAGTAAGCTAGCGTGCATTATGCTTTAGTATTGCGTTATGGGTCATCTCCACCTCCTGGCGGGGACGGAACAAACCAACGTCTAGGCTACTTGATTAGCGCTCTTGTGTGCACGATAATGCGAGCCATTTTGCTTGTTGATCACGCAGGTTATAACCCATCATATCGAGCGAATGCAGGTTCTAGGGCATGAACAGAGAGAGCGTGAAGTGGCAAGTATAAATCCTATGCTGCAAGAAAGTGGGCTAACACGTTGTTAAGAGTATGCTGCGAAATGACCTACTCGAATCAAAGCTAACCCATAAGTTGGCAATGCAGAGAATAACTATGTGCTATCCTATTGGTAACCCAACAGCAAGCCAGCGAAGACGTGGTGCCTTGCGTAGAAATTACGTACTTAAGTGTTAAAGCAGTCAGCTGATCAAACATGTCCTATCCATTGTTAAGGGTTACTGCAGAAGCTGACGAGCCTTTTTGACGTGTTTGACGCTTGACTGATTGCTATTGGTTCGATTGCACATATTCTGAAGATGCCGAAATGGAGCAGAATATGTAGATTGTGTCGAGGTTGCCAGAAGGCTAGCCGAGTAAGCTAAATCAGCAGTCAGAAATATTTATTATCATATATTCTATCAACGTTGTTTTGGTTTCAAGCAGAAATATAGGGCGCGTCGGCCACAAACATAGGGCGCGTCGGCCACAAACATAGGGCGCGTCGGCCACAAACATAATGAATTACATCCACCCGACATAGAGTGTTTGCATATTTATATATAAACAAGGCTATCACATAGCTAGGATTACGATCATCGATCCTAGCGCCATCATTCCGGACTAACGACAAATCGATCGGTTCAGAGTCTCAACAGATGCAAACCCATCCAGGGATGACCCCAATCCAGAGTTAACCAGTACAAACTGCAATTGTCCCCATATTTATGTGACACACGTATTACAGGAAGCTGTTACCAGTGTAAACATCATTTGCTAGATGACTGAACCGACCAGGCTCGTATCGTAGGATTGGCTACATTTGGCTGGTTAACGTAACGCAGTCCGAGCTCCACAAGGTCGTTGTATACAAATAACACAACCAATCTTCTCTATGTACGGCATTTCGAAGTGAAGTGGAATTTCAATGATTAAATACTGTTGTTCGTGTTTTCGACTGGTGCATACTGGGTGAAAACCTAATCACCATAAAAGCAATGATGGATCCGTGCTTTGATATTTCCTTGACAGAGATCCTGTCCACGGAAGACAGATTTCCATTATATTCCCCTTCGTGTATCATCCGTCAGTTATGTCATCTTCCCATGCAGCAACCGGAAGATAAATAGATGCGGTGCCTGTCTACACGGTATAGTTTATATATGATATGAAAGGTAGGCTGACATTAGCTATTGCTGCAGATGAACGAATGAGAGATAGTAGATAGCCGTGTTTTAATTCGTGTTGTATTCAGTCATTTTTACATCGTTAGACACATGGGTATATGAAGTTAGTTTGCCCCCGCTTCAATGTGCATTCAAAACAGTATATATCGTGCTCTATATTAACATGTGTTGGTAAAAGCCCGTGATTATAATCTAGCAAAAGCTAGTCGAGTCACGATTAAATGCTATAGACAAATCGGCGCCATGAGAGCGGATTGCATGACACGAAATGACAAATATCATTTACCTAATAGATCACAGCTGACATGGCGTTACGAATAAGGACGGCTATTGTATCTCTACCAATTGAAAGCCTCTGTGCTGAAGGTGAACTCCACTTGTTGATTCACCGAATATTCTTTACAATTTATACACTTTCCACCACGACGACGAAATAAAGTTTACAATGGAAACGTTTTAAAGTGTTGTACAGCAAATGTCAATTTAATGCATTGCAGAAGAGCAATCATTTGCTTCAAATCACCTAAGTATCGAAACGCATCAACGCGCCTGTATCGGTTGCTACCTTTAAAGGTATTGTGAAGATATGACGCAAGTGAGCCTTCAATAATTGACATCCAATGCATCAAATAGGCCGTGGAATATTCTGATGGAATCCCAAGCGTGCATCAGTGCAGCAGTCCAGGCTATATACCCCCTCCAATGTATACCCAGGTTTGGTCTAGTCGAGGGTGAAATATCGAAAGGCCCCAACTCAATGACATTGCGCGTTATAACAAGACTAGCAATATATGTGAACCCCATTCCTTTCTCAAAAGGTCCGGATAGTGCGTCATTGGCGAGTTTCCGAGTAAGGATTTGTTTCAATGTGACAATAACCAAACGAACAATAGTATTTCAGCCGAAGGGATTATCAGCAATGCCATCATTGACATATAACACATCTATAGCAAATAATAACGGTTGACCCATCGTTATATATGACAACTCACTGGGTGATACGATATATATATATATATATATATATATATATATATATATATATATATATATATATATATATATATATATATATATATATATATATATATATATATATATATATATATATATATATATATATATATATATATATATATATATATATATATATATATATATGCATATACATGGCCGGGATCAACTATGCCTCATGTTCTCGTGCATCAGTTTATACATATCCCTAACATACAGACAAACAGAGAGCCCAGGTCGGTATTAGTCGACCCCAAATACATGATGCTAAGCTTCCAATTCGTATGACGTGTGCGTTATTGATCTTGGCTTTTAATGTGTAGGTAGCGGGGATAGGGGGCGTGGGTGCAAATGGCAATGGCGGAAAATACCGGGCCGTACTTTGTCACGCCCAACTAATATCCGGATTGCCACAGCCTTGGTTTTGTGTCTGCACTAGTAAGCTGCGGGTATTTGGGCTTTACGAAAATAATCTTCGATCAAACCTTTATGCAGGGTATGTGAGCAATGGAAGCAAAAGAACCTGAGCAATGCTCTTTCTGAATGTTATTGTGAACGAAAATAATCTATTCCATCGATCATCATATATATATATAGATATAGAGACATAGATATAGATATATATATATATATATATATATATATATATATATATATATATATATATATATATATATATATATATATATATATATATATATATATATATATATATATATATATAGTACTGTATAATCAAAGTATATGTGTATATATATATATATATATATATATATATATATATATATATATATATATATATATATATATATATATATATATATATATATATATATATATCTATATATCTATCTATATATATATATATATACATATATATACTATCTCTATATCTATATATCTCTATCTATCTCTATCTCTATATCTCTCTCCCTATCTATATCTCTCTCTCTCTCTATCTCTCTATCTCTCTATCTCTATCTCTCTCTCTCTCTCTCTCTCTCTCTCTCTCTATATATACAGAAAGGTAAAGGTAGCCATTTCCGGCTACATTTGTTCCATAATGCCAAGAGTTCTTTTATAAATTGTTAACGGAGTATGCCCAGCGTATTCACTGGTCTCCTTCTGACGCTTTCAAGCAAAACAGTATATTGCTGCGAATCGTATTTCCACAGTCAAGTCAAGCAATTACTATACCAGCATGATGGAAGTAAGCCGATATTGACAATATTAAAGTAGCACGACTGTTAGCGTTTTACGGGTAGAGCCATATGAATCGACTCCTTGTTTGATTATACGTTGTAGATACATGCCACTAATGGTATTTCATTTATCTAAGAATCAAAATGTTCTATTGTGTTTCCGACAAAATACTGTGTCTTACAACAAGCATATCGTGATAAGTAAGTATCAGGCATTATTTCACCCAGTCAAAATAATTCAAGAATTTGGTTGCATTTTGATTTGACAGCACTCCTCTGTGTTGGTCATACACGTGTGTTTAATGGTTTTCACTGGCTTTAATCAATGTCTATGCTCCATGGACGGTAGACAATTTAACATGAGCAAACCAGACTAATAACCAAGTTAACCAAGAGAAATATAATGTGTTCTAAATGGTAACTTGTAATTATGAAAAAAATAGTGATTGTGCCACGGAGCACGCCGACATGTGAATCTAAGCACAACATAAACACGTTCTTATCTAGGTCGCTTGAATCAGTACGCCATTCTGTACGGCGATATCGATAGTAAAGATGGCCTGTTTTGTTCTAAGGTGTATTATAATAACCTACATGGTACTGGTATTTGACCCGATGTTACATGCAAAATAATCAGCGCTTATAGAGCCACAGCATTATCCTACAGCAACAAGAATTCATTTTTTATCACTATCTAACGGTTCACGCAGACGCATCCGACATTTACAAATGTGTGATCATTTTACGATTAACACGGTGCATTTTAGATCCTACTATGATTAATACAATTCTGTGGGCGCATATTTATACAATACAGGGTATACTCCGGAAGAGTACTTAATATCTAAGAATATGACGTTTACGCATATTAAGAGAGATTCCCCGTATTTTGTATATACATATATAGGTAGGGATATATATATATATATAGAGATATATATAGAGAGAGAGATATATAGAGAGATATAGATATATAGAGAGATAGATATATAGATTTATAGAGAGATAGAGATATATAGAAATAGATAGATATACACAGAGACACATATATATATAGATGTCTATAGAGATAGAGATATATAGAGAGAGAGAGAGAGATACATATATACATAGATATATGTATAGGGAGATATATATGTAGTATATCTGTATATAGAATATCTCTCTATAGAGATAGAAGGGAGAGATAGAGAAAGATCTCTCCCTCTATCTCTCTCTCTCCCCCTCTCTCTAGACATCTCTATCTATCTCTCTCCCTTTCTATATATATATATATCTGTCTATATATATATATATATATATATCTATATATATATATATATATATATCTATATATATATATATATATATCTATTTATATATATATATTGTGTCCTAACATTTCACGAAGCACCCGCTATTAAGATACATTGTAAGAATTGTTTCCATTGTTTTTCAAATATAAAGATTGCCTTTTCAATACATGTGTTATAGTCAGTATAGCTGAGTGTCGGGCCTTCTGGTGGGTGGCACCATCCGTTCTAGATTGATAAAGCGTCTGAAGTATGATCAGCTAATATCTACTGTATTCAGAGAAAACCATTCATTGCTGAGGATTTGAGGCATACTATAGGTATCAACGAACCCTTTCCGCCATGCACAATACGAGGTCTGGACTGGTGGCTGAACGCAACGATATAGCTAACAAAAAGTATTTTGTAAAATGGTGTCATCTAAAATAATTGCTTATAATTATGTAGATTATATGTTTTAATAAGGTTTCGGCTTATGTCTAGTAACGTTATTGCACAAGAATATCCATTTTGTATCCAGATAATTATTGATTTCTAGGTGACCGAACCTGCTTGACTTGATATATTTGTCAGGAACAGTCCTTACTGCGTCCGATTTAACAATTTCACTGGACGCATCCACAGCAATGAACATTGCTTCTTAATTAGACTGCTGACTCAAAACATTTATGTGGACATGGCTAGGTTCTCATTAAACACCCACATTGTCACAAATTGCTCACTAAGAATATACGATTTACGTTCATGGAAGCGCCTGAACTACAGTCAACTTTCAAAAAACAAGAAGTATTCGTGCGTTTAAATCTAGTGCCGCATATCTTTCGCCTGGTTTGATCCGACATTACGTCATTCTGTCTGGCCAAGCAGAAGTAAAGCACTTTTATAAGGCTCTTGTCAGTCTCCTCAACGTCTTATCTAATGCTGATGCCGACACTTTTGCAGTTTCGCGAGATCCTGCTACAGCTCGTGGTTTCAATGAGATGTGCTGGATTTGACATCTATAATGAATACGTACAAAGAGTCTTCTTCGAATAAATGCATGACAGCAAGGTTTGAGATAACCTGTTTGAAAAACTGGTCGGCGATTGATTGGCCTCCATACTAGAAATATGCCAAGAAATATGCATATCTTGTCTGCTTTTAAAACATTCCGTTCACTTGTATCCGTGTTGTATCAACAGATGCAATTTTGTACTTCCAGGCCATTAGAAAATGACATTTTCAGGTGGAAGCGGATACAAACAAGGTAGAACAAAAACCATTCGTTAGTGTGTTTAATACTATTGGCATCACCACTAAGTACATACAATTTATAAAATGGCAATATATCGTCCGATTGTGATCCTAACTTCGAACAAGATTATCAATTTTTGCCTTGAATTTTTTTTTATGCCAACTGTTGAGCTTTGCTAAGTTTCTGTATCAACGCTGCTTGCTAGCACTGTACATACAACGTTGCTTCAAGTTTCTGTATCAACGCAATGCTTGCTAGCACAACCAGTGTGTGACATTCACGTACCCAATTTTTACTTCACATCCTGACACAAGCATACATGTCAGGTGGACATAATCTGAAGTGCAATATGAACGAGCTGTTTATGAACGAGCTTTTAGCTATGCTAAGAGGGCTCGCTCGCAACACAAAATGTGAACACGCCTCCTGCGATCAGCACGCTACGTGTCATGACGTCTTTTTTAAAACCACACCAAAATGTCTGGTTTATCAGGAGGTGCGGTCGTCTCCACCACTAAGATGTCTCCATTTCATCAATATAACCACAATCCGTCAGTCCCGAGATGTTGGATTGAGACCCATGTGCTTTTAATGCATTTCTGGTCGTGTCAGCTCACGATAGGCGTGCGCAGAAGGCTCACCGCGCAGCCTGTCAGAGTGAGCTCTCGAAGCCAAGCAATAAGCGCTGTGGTGATATGAAAGGCTATGGTTATTCTTAGAACAATGAGATCATTTTACAACACCATGTAAAGTGATCTCATTGCCCCGGCTAGTTGCCCTACACAAACCTTGGCGGAGTTCAATCTGCCGGGCCAAGGTATTGTTTTAAATGGGGCTGCTCAGACAAATTGCGCACGGCACGTCCTTTAAGCACGTAAGATTATCGACTTATCTGCTTATCACACATCTCTTTACATAGCCGAAAACTTTCACTCCGATATTTGCTTATTTAACTCATATTAACCTGTTAACAAAACTGATGAAATGTAGCAATGGACTTTAAGTGGATACAAGGCCATTGTCATTGCATGATTGATGTCGTCTTGGTTACATGGCTTAAAGTTACCTAAACTCACTGAACTAACGAGACGTTTTTAGAGTGGCTGTCAGCAATGCCAAAGCATCTTCTCATTTGGAAAACTCCCGCTGTTCACCGGACGGCACGCAAGTCAACCTAGAATCACATGAGGGCAGCGGATTTCTCACGACTTGAGCCGGCGTTTGTCAAGAGTATATCTTTTTGTATTACTTATAATAAGAATGAACCAACTTTGACCAATCCTTTAAACAGTTTGATTAGGTGGAATCGCATTAGTATTACGGAATTTCAAAATGGTCAGTTGCCCTACTATTTCTACCCCAATCATAACCCGCCCAGCCAGAATGACCTGCTATTCAGTTGCTTTGGTGACTATGTATTCATCATTAGCCTTACAGAGTAAACCTCTACACTCAGCTGAATATCAATATTTCAGTTCATCGTCCAGTGTTCAACCCAAGTAGAAATAGTGAAAGAAAGCCAAATAGTCACGAAAATGGGCTAGTGGCTGATAAATAGCAAAAGGCTAAGTCATGTTTTTGAAATCGCATAAAATAAAGCGGCAAGACAATGTTTGCTTGACTATGTTGTCTGAATGGTACAAGCTACAATTAATTAGTATAATTGTGTCAGCTAGTTGGCCCAAACTGTACACTGCATACCTACTTTTGTCAATACCTAATTGCCGAAATTAGTTAACTTGGACGAAATGAGGCTTTTAACACACGGCAACCAGATATGACATTCGTACTAGTCTGAGAAGGCGCGAATAAGTGCGCTGTCACTAGATTAGCGATGGTTCCAAAGACAACTTGCTATACCAAGGCATATTTATAGTTCCCGCCAGTACGATGAGCCTATGTCAGTCCTTGACGTTGATCAGCGTTAATTGGCGGTCTACATCATTATTTTGTTTTTAGAGAAGTTTATAAGGCAGACTTCGTAGAAGGATAAAGTAGACCACAGATCAGGAATTCTTTAACAGTTAATGGAGTGCACGTGTTTTAGGACTGATGCGGTATCACTTAAAGATACTTTGGCAGGTTGTTTGGATTTCGAACCAGAACTCTGCAACTGGTTACTATTGTATTGCTACAAGAGACACTAATTCGGTTACCGGTTGGAATTGTGAACCTTTCGGCTCCACATATATATGCAAAATGCTGTGGTGTTCTATTAAGAAACAAGGATGGGTGATGTTTCGCACGGTGTATAATCAGCTGGAGACTTTGCAGGGAAGAACATATTGATATTTGACCGTTCCTTAGAGAAGGAGGTTGTGGAAAACGTTTCAGGATGTGAAATTAAAAAACATTTTGTAAATAATTCGACGCACCTGAACGGAATAAAGCAAGCACTGCTGAAAACACGGGCAATAAATACAACAAGGCTTTGAACACTCAGTCAACTGCGGAGGTAATTTCTGGCGACCGGAATAGGAACTGATGTATTACGCTTTCACTCCCGTAAATAGCAGCTAAAAAGGGTAACTGTGTGTATTTGTGACTTCTACAAGTCTGCCAAAGGTGTGATTGCAAGAGACTGTTGTAGCTGGTGTATGAGGGATTACTTTGCGAGCAAAAAACACAACAAGAAGCTCGCAGGCATAGGCAAACAAGGTGGCTATCAAACTATGGCCAGATGATATAGCATCCTAGATTACTTGCCTGGTCGACTCTCAAAGGCTCGAGCCTTTTGATTATGAGCACCTACGTGTCATGTGACAATGCGCGGAAGAATACTGTTGACTTCGAATATCAGGAGTACATTGATGCCATTGGGACCTGCATCGAAGAAGTGGATGCGGACAACATAATAATTTTCATGTGACCTTAACACTAACATATGTAGAGCTGATGATTCAGTCCGTGAAGTGCACAATGACTTAACATTCATACATGAGGGGATGCTCACAGGACAGTACATTGATCACTTTATCTTTTCACAATCGCTAGCCGACTGAATGCAATGGCATAGCATACTGTGCGATGCAGGACGTCCATGTGAAGGATTCCTCCTCACCATAAGACAAAACATCATGTTACGGTTTCACAGATTGATATGATACCAAGCACGCAAATACTAATTTGATTTCTAGGGAATCCTCGCCACAAATTTAAAATTTGCTTCCACTGACATGAAGTAAATAATGTACATGAGTAACTGCTGCGTCTTTTATGGTATTCAGACACTAGATGAATCCTCGTGTATATATAGATATATATATATATATAGATAGATATATATATAGAGATATATATATATATATAGAGAGATATATATATATATATATATATATATATATATATATATATATATATATATATATATATATATATATATATATATATATATATATATATATATATATCTCTATATCTATATATATATATATATATATATATATATATATATATATATATATATATATATATATATATAGTCATAGGGAATTAAAGTATTAGACATAACGAGATATGGGATGCGAATAACAACATATTCTCCACATTCCCATACTAACCCTAAAATTGGGTTTGCTGTGTCCATTGCAAACAAGCTTCTGCCCTGCAATATATGTTTGCATGACTCTCTTGACTTATCCGAATGCAATCAATCATTTAGGTAAGGTCGGCGGCATAGATCGCCGATAGCAGCATATGTTATTTTCAGATTTCGCACGATCAGACATGCCAGGTGGTAGGCCGACAACTGAAGTTAATATGATGTAATGCCGTCGTTATTACGTATCATACATTCGCTTCCACGCATGCGTTGGCCATGCAATAATCCATTACCATCGCCTGAATTTATCCTGTGTAATGTAGCATAATAATGTGCAGTAACGATTTGAAACATGGCTATCAAAAGCAGTGGATACTTTCTGCAATACGTAATTATACTTTTGTCCCAGACGAGTGATCGGCCTCTGGGGTTGGCCATCAAAGGACTCGCCCGGCACTGTCAAAATGTTTTCGGAAACTAACGTTCTCGTAAACTGCATACGCGACAACTGCAACAATCAGCTCTAACGCATCAGCAATAAAATAAGCAATCTGCTCAGGAGATTAGTAAAAAACACCGCCGCACTCCCGGGTGATGTTATCACATCTCCTTCAGGCCGTGTTATAATTAACTAGAGGCTGATAACCTGGGTCTCACTGTTGGCAGGTCTGACAACAGCATTCCCCTAAATTAGGAGGAATGGCCATTACAAAAGTAATGCTTGAATGTAGATATGTTTACCTAACAACAAATATTTATATATGAATATATATATATATATATATATATATATATATATATATATATATATATATATATATATATATATATATATATATATATATATATCATATATATGTATATATATACATATATATATATATATGTACACATATTTATATGCATATTTTATATGCTGCATATTGATATATAGCGATATATAATATATATATATATATATATATATATATATATATATATATACATATGTATCCACAGATATATATATATATATATATATATATTTATATATATATGTATTCACAGATATATATTGGTATATACATATGTATATATATCACACATATATATATATATATATATATATATATATATATATATATATATATATATATATATATATATGTATATATATATATATATAAAATATGTATATACATATGTATTCACAGGTTTTCTTGTTAGTCTCTCTCGGGACGGGTCTAGCAGTATTATTAGCAGTTGCTGAGGCATGCTACTAATCCGTATGTTAACACAATATGAGGTACACAGAAACGTTGGGATACTACCCAATACAGACGGAAACATTTATTCTTGTTAAGGATAAAAAAGAACCAGCGCTTAGATTGGTTATGTTTTGATGGTGAATATTATCTCTATGTCATATTTCAGAAATTGTGCTGACAGATCGTGATAGCAAAACCATTAGCCACCGGATGCCGAAGTCTCAAGCATGATGCAATTTGCAGAAATTCGTGAATGATGCGGCGTAATCCCTAGACGTTTTGGCTCTCAGCCAAGTGAGTTATGACTCCCTCCAAGCACGCTAACGCCCCCTCCCCCACCACCACCTTTCCGCTTCCTGTCCTCCCTCTCGGCTTTCTTGGTAGCGCCAAGCGTGAATATATGCTGTCGGGATTTCTGTACAATTGCCTCCATCGATCTCATGCATTATTGATTTTTTATTTAACTATGACAGGTTTATTTGTAATCACATTGCGCATGCATGGTCGCATTTTCGTAGTCGATTGTAAACGACATAAGGCTCGTAGTGCATACGTACATTTGCATGTTTAAATTAATCGGGATATAAACAACACAACTAAATATTCCACCTTAATGTTTTTGGATTCAGTGCTATTGTGGTCTTAGTCACCAATCTAGAGCAGTGCGCCATCTACATGCAATTGAGCCTGTACACCCGCGCTATGTAGACCCAATTTCAATCCCTGTTAAGCATGAACGGCTGTGGTTTGGTTACACAAGGCTGCGCATTAACCTGCGCTATATATAAAACAAATAATATTATGGAAAGCCATCAGTGTTGCTGCCCAACAAACGTAGAATTCCAGCCTTAGGTCCAGGCGCACTTATAGACTGATGTTGCTATAAATAATGTATCGCCTTACTTGGCCTCTGGGACACCAACCAATTACCATAGCTATTTATTCAGATGTTACTTGTGCAACATGATCTATTACCCATTGATGTAATTTGGTTAATGGATAGTTCAGCGCCTATATGCAGATGTACGTCATTAAAGGGTGTCTAATTGGAGTAACGCTCCGCCAGACAAGTGACCTTGCATATATTGGGTGCAATTTCAGTGTGAGTTTACAGAGTAATTAGAACCATATAGGCAATCAGTGTACCTTAAAGTAAAATATGTGAGCTATATTATCTGATCACTATTAATTGTTGTTCAAAGAGCTCTTGATTCATGTAGCAATGTAGGTGTTAGCTTTTTCGGAAGAAGGTGCTGGCACTGAGGGTATATACCTAATGGTCACAATCGTCCTCTCAGGTGGAAGCTACAGATAGTTTGTTAGAGGACTACAGGGATATATGATTGTCATGTATCAGGTAATAACCAATTACAAGGGAGCGTTCCGCTACTTTCATGTTTAGTCCCGCATATCATTGATCACACTGGCCGGCAGTCACTGTATCCATAATAACGCTACCTCACATATTGCTATGAATCGAAGCACATCACTCTGGACAACAATCGCTGATACAGCATATATACAGAGCGCAAATCTGGTCATTTACCAGATTATAGTGTTGCGACATCATTACCTGGTCAATTTGTTGTTCTCCGGAGGTGCTTCGTGCGGTAAACATGTTGAATGCATAGGTTGCACGTCTGCATATTGCCGATCACGATTTTGACTTACCTAGTTTCTTGCCTTATGATCACTAATAGAAGTATAACCCTGGTAACAGGAGTCAGTATCCATGGATCGGGCCATCGCAATCTATGATCAAAGTTGTTGGGTATAAGTGATGTTACTTGATACTCTCATATAATTACGCCTACATACTATTATCTATATAATGGGAGTGGGAGGGGTGGTGAATACTGCGTTAATAGAACGATCGAATACCAACTATGATTGTGATTCATGTGTAGGCAGGGATGGAAAACGTTACGCAACTGGTTTATATGTGAGCGGAATTAAGGTCAGAGTTAGATTTATTCAATCAGTTTCACATCTGCATGATATCTGTTGCATAATAAATCTACGGTGGCCTCACAATATCACAATTGTCTACCTTTAATGAAAACGCAACAACTGAGACATGGCATAAGTTCAAAGTTACGTTCGATATTGTGTTTTGCAGCCGAATTGATATGATGGCGGACGCCTAGCCAACCGACAGACCATTTATCCGCACATATAGCATTTCATAACATTCCGTGTGGAAGTTATGAATCGCAATATGTGTGATGCTTCTGTTTATGTTCATGCATTTATGTTCAACGAGTAACAACATGTTTCAAATAATCTCTTGTTATGCTCCCGCACATTCCCATGACATTTCGTAAAGTGCAGGAAGTCTCTAATGTTATGCGCGAAACGAATACCACGCTTGGCTGGCCGTGCCTTACTATTGTGCTGGCCAGGGAAAACATCTCGAATAGTAATATTAAATGTCAACTGTTGTGATCCTTTCTTTGTCAATTATAACGGCAAGTTTTCAGTACGTACGTTTACAATATAAGCAAACAATTTCTACCGATTCATGTCGCTTGTTCCACTAGGTCACTTATATTTGGCCGCTTAGTCATGCGAACGGTCCCTTAACCCACATGCCTCTTCTAATAAGTGACGCATTTGTAGGTGCAGTTGTTTCCATTGAATATATCCAGGTGCATACTGAAAGGGAGCTGAATATATAGGTTTATATAACTTAAACTTAAGTAGTAGGTTTTGTTGTCGGAAAGCAAGTGGAACACGCCAAGCCAGACGTCAAAAATGAATCACTCACCCACTTGTATAAGATATACTGATATATATTGAGCGCTGATTCAACGCTAAGCTTCCACTATGTGTGAATTCACGTTTTGTATGTTAGAACAACAACGCGACTTAAAGCATTCGCATGTTCATGTATACAACTGGTGTTGATTCTCACGAATAAAAAAGTAATCACAAGAGTAGACCGAAACGGATCCAAAATACTTGAATATTATGATGGTTGGCCGAAAAGTCCGAAAATGCTGCCGTTTCGCATTTAGGTAAAGGAGGAAAGATGTGGCTTGGTTAATGGCTAGTTTTGAACTGCCCGTCCGTAACACGCTTCCTCCTGTGATCAGTTCGGCTTAAGGCTGTGAATGAGAGAACCAATTATGATGCGCATTGGAGTGACAGCTTTAAATGCGCGCCACGTGCTTTATTTAATTGCAACACAACACAAGGCTATTGTGGAAATCGACTTCCAATCTTACCGCCTCGTACACCGGGATGTTGGACCAACACTGTTGACTGAGACAACAATAGATCTATTCATATTCTCCACCGGTACAATGCAGCCCAGATATGACTTCCATTCAGAACCGCACAGTACGCACTCCGATAGTTCCCATGTTTATGAGAGGCACATATTCTAAGACGCTGTTGTGGATGTAAACAGAATATGATAGATGTCTGTGCATCCCGGCACGTATCGTCGGATTGGCTACATTTGGGTTGATTACAATCGTGCATTGTAGCACTCTAATGACTTGATTGCTGTCCGTGCTTTAGCATGCAATAAGACTGAGTGGTGTGTTCTGGCACACAACCTAATCATCGTCAATAATGGTTGGTTCGTGTCTTGTTTATAGGCGTCTATGTTGTCGATTGTCGAGGCCAGAGTGTTTGTGCGCCCTGCTCTCTTTGTGATCTCTAGGACAAACAGATCACCGATAGGAGTAAGAAAAAACCACTACCAAAAAGTGTTCGTTTTGTCACCATGGATTGACGATTGGCATTCATCAATACCATTTGCTGTATAATTCATAATTAATCACAATAGGGTTGGCAATGGTAGGTAATTGGTCTACGATCAAAACAGAGTCGATACGGAATTGACACCGCTTGCGTTGACAAATAAGCATTTTTCGGTAACAAACAGAAATGTGTGCGACGTCATTACGTGTCTTGTGATAAGTTGATTAAGTCATTGGTATATATAGATAGAAACTCTGCGCTTGGATAAGCGCCTCGGCGCTCGTTAGCTTGGCCTCAAAAAGCGAGCGCCTGTGTTTGTGATGATCCGATTTGATCGTTTGATACAAAGAGAACCATATGTGAGCACAGATAAACTCATTCAACCGCATGGAACCATTGACCTTTCAATCCACCAACTTAGAGAGAATTCTCAAGCGCATGTAGTGTGGCATGAAATTGTGTGGTTTTGTATGACATGGCTACCACGTTTGAAAGTGTTAGTTGGGATTGCGTTACATGAAGCGTGTGGACTTAATTTCCGCTCATGTCAGAAACAACATACGAGTACTTCATGAGCTGGCCAGTTGTACATCATCCGTCATACGCTGAATAACCTGATTTGTGAGGCAACAAGCACGATATGGAATAAGTAACGTACCATGTGACAGGAGCTCGGACAGACAGGGGAAAAAGTCACACCTTGGCTTGAGAATCATATTAAATAGTTTTGTGTAAAGCCGTATTTTTGTTAATAGTCATTTTCCACACCCCCTTGCAGTGTTACGTAAGTCAATAATGTACGAGCAATGCGGCCTTAGTATGAGGAACAACGTTTACATCCAATAGTTCGTTACCATTGGATAATTTTTCCAGGGACTAATTCGCAATTGGAGAGATGGGCGAAGTAGCGCCAAGTAGAGTCAAACATATGCGTGCAGTATCACGCTGCAGATGTGAAATACACTCCTAGTAGGGCTCTGATCACAAACCTCCCTTATTACCATTTCCATCAACCCCTAAGTAGTCTCACAGGAGAAGAGGTTTTTCAGCAGGTCATAATTCAATAAAATAGGCAATCTGGTCGACATACGGAGTGTCATCTGGCTTCTTAAGGTGGTTGCTCCGTATTTTAATTATACATATCATGTCAGGTATGTGTCAGCTATGATGATTAAAGTGGGTATTCCTGTATATCGCCGTAACTATTATTAGATGTGGTGCATTTTTGGATGTGATATGATCGTGCCTATGTGACAACGGTGACATTGAATCAGCTATAGCTACAGGTGTATGTATCAATATTGGTAGACTGGCGCGTATTTATCACGCGCTTCCTTGCGTGTCCCTACTTATACACATAAATGTTATGTTAGCAAAAGCTTGCATGTCGTGATTACAGGCTACATGCCAATCGGCTCCGTGAGAACGGATAGCATAACACCAAATTCCGTGCATCACTTACTTCTTGGATAACGGCTGACATGGCACTACACAATTGAACGATTATTGTCTATACGTGATTTTATCCATTAAAATATGAAAGCATGAAGATGGAAATCCGCCTGTTGATTCAATAATGCATCTTCGCCAATAATATAGTTTTCATCTGGATGCGCAAAGCCGAAATTGAAAGCATTTGAAAATAATGCGCAACATTACCAATTTACCGCAACATAGAAAGCAGAGATTTGCTTCAAACCTCTACTGCATCTAAATGCGCAAACAGGTGCGCCTCCTTTATTTTTTTAGGAAAAGGTAAATGTTTTTACCAGATAAATCGATCCCATTGAGGCTCTGTGTGGGGAGCCAGGTTATGCCCGGCTCAGACTCGATTATATTGCGCGTTATAACACAGCCAGTAAACAAGTGTACATCCCCACCCCTTCTATCCAGGTCGTCATTAAACTCCATTGATTGTCCTCGGAATACTTTTCAATGTGACGATAATCAGCCAAACATGATATATCAGACGACGAGATTATCTGTAATGGCATCATTGACATATAATTCATCCATAGTTAATAATAGTGGTAGTTAATTTGCTATATAGGACGATTAACTCAATAGAAAACCTGATTATACGCTCCGCGTTTGCTTCTGGGCAACCACCAACCACAGTTCACTGTATACAGGGACAGATAATAGGGATAACTATGTGTGTGTCTCAGCGATACGCAATAGGAATATTGACTATGTATATTGCACAGGTGAATCGAAAAATGTGGACCAGGACAGAGTTGGTTTTACGCTCTACTGAGGAATACCCTGTCGAAATTATTAACAGTAAGAGTGATCAAATATGGGTATCATGGTGGTTGATTATCGCTTTGCAAAGTTAAAGCTATTATTTCCTGGGTAGAGGTAATCTACTACGTCCCTTAGACCAGCAACAACTTTTTGTCATTGTGATTTACGGAAATGATTTCGCCCGTTTATATTTACTTGTATCTGCTATAATTGCATTATCATGAGGTGAGTAATTGGCAGACCGCTTGATGTTAAGGTCGGTTAAATAGGCATGACAATCATAAAAATGATTTTGAATTCTCCATCTGTTTTGCCGCAGGGTATTCAAGGCATCGAATGCATCATGCCTAGTGAAAATGGAACAGCATATTCTTGGACATTCTACGGCTACGGTTGATTTGTACTTTGCTCACAGTTGCAAATTTTGCAATGCAGGGATAAGCCGGTTAGCACGCTATTGTGACTGATGTAAACACCCATATATATATATATATAGGATGAGATAGATATATATACGACTGCATATATATATAGATATATAGAATATATATATATATATGATATTATATATATATATATGTATATATATATATATATATACGCAAGATATATATATATATATATATATATATACATATATATATATATATATATATATATATATATATATATATATATATATATATATATACGCGTCTATATGAATACATATATATTCACAGGTATAAATATGCATATATATATAAGCATCTACATATATAAGCGTATTAGGATCTATATATGTATTAGGAGGATCTCTATATATATATATATATATATATATATATATATATTATATATATATATATATATATATATATATATATATATATATATAAATAAATATATATACACATATATATGTATAAATATATATTGGTAGCAAACCAACACTCTTTATTAATGGCCACGATGATTCAATATGGCTATTGCTTAATGTCGATCTGGCTGTTATCCTATCGTTCGAGTAAGCGTGTATCTGAGGTGCAATGATAACGCTGCTGTTATGGTGTGCATAAGAATGTCAACACTACCCACAAAACAGTGATTAACGGCTCTATACCCAGATGAGCACACCCACTAGCGCTTCAGTTCCAACAATGCATTATCTAATATGCCTAAGTACCCACTGTTCAGCTTTGCTTAATTCCGCAATTAATATTGGCCTCACGCGTTACTTCCATGTTGTCGTCAAAGGATGAGACGGCGGGGTTTATATTGTGCTTCGTGAAAGTAGTGCTGATATGAAGGTTTTAGCAGCTTATATAGATTTCCTTACTTCGACTACCTCATTCACATTCCAGCGTTTTATTGTCACGTAATGTAAGAAGCCTACTTTATTAGAGTTATGTGTTATATGTCACATTGATTCCACGACACTTTAGCTACGCCATATATGTTGTGTTTATCCTATGCTTAAGACGTTAAGTTTACGACATGTTGTTAGCAAAATGCTCACATTCAATAAAAACAGCCCTGATACATTGAATTGATTGTAGTAATTGCATCAGCGGCTCTTACTGGCGTTGAGCAAGGCACTACAAATTAAGCATATAGGGTCACGCTTGTACGTGTTAGTCACCGGCCTGGTGAAAATTGCTATGCAAATAATCGACACTATATCTGATATAAGTCAGCTATCCTTATAGCAGAACCACTCGGCGCGTGTTGAACTTTTGCTATTCTAATAATACATATGTTAGGTTTTGCGTACGTGCAAGAATAATAGCTCCAAGCTGCTCTGTTAAACCATTTATGTGTATTTCTTCATCTTTCATCAACATCTGCTTATTCGTTTATGAATACAGGTTTCCAAACACGGGTGACATATCCAGGCAAGAGCTCGTCGATCCTGCAATTGCTTATGCTCGCTTATACAACTATTGATCTTGAATTATCCCCGTTTGTCACGTACTTAATAATATAAGGCACGAGTAAATGAAGATTATAATTCATCTTTAGAAGCACTAACCAGAACTTGGTTGACACATTTGATCCAATTATGGTCTAGTGACAATATGCATGTCAGTACTATGTGAGTAATTGAGCATTAGAATATGGTTAATGCTGGTACCACATAAGTCATTGAGCATTAGAATAGCATTACTGACAATATCACATGAATGAGTATTAGAATAGCATTTATAGCAATATTATTGCTACACAGTACAAGAAGTATACTTAGTTCTAAACTAATCAAAACAATCCCATCGTAACAAGTTGATTTAAGGGCAACAACACACACATTTTTCGGTCACGTTATTTCAACATTTGAATTGTTGGAACCTTTGAGAGACAGCACCATACCAAGGCAAGGCTCAGATAAATAAATGCACATTTCCACGCGCAAAATATGTACCGTCCGAAGGTACTAACTATTATTTGGCAACCATTCATCGCCAAAGCGCTTAAGCAAACAAAATATTTTTACACACAGCCGGGCTTCCATTTTGTCAGCTGATAACTAGCCGGAACAAGCCACTTAATTAGCTCCTGCCTACGCCACAAACCAATAGGTAATATTCAACAATTTGGCACAGGGTAACGCAACAACATAGCTGAAATATACTGCATAGAGCGCCAATTAACGAACACCTCAAAGACAAATGTCACGTAGCTTCGAAATGCAACGATGCCTGGTTACTAATTTGGTATTCACAACAGGCTATGCTTTGTTACTTTGCGGGCGAGAGTAATTTGGGTGTTTGGCGTTTATTGCTCTGGTAGCAGTAGGCTTGTGTTGGAGGTACTAGTTATCAATCCACAAAGTGTACCAAAGCATCCATCAACCCATTAAGCAAGTCAGGAATAGTTCTGAAATACCACTTACAGATTCCACGGCCTGTGTCGGCCTGTTTGCAAAAAGCATATAATGTGAAGATGAAAGGGAATATAATTTGGAAGATTGTGTCCTCATATGATTATATCATAGTGTTGACCTTCCAAGCGGAAGTGACGTCATTGCTAGCGCTAAAAACATTGGTGGGAACCAATTAACAAGGCTGAGTTCTAGCCCCGGGGGGGGGCACTTAAGTGTATAGAGGTAGTATATATGTGCCGCGCGACGGGGTATGTTTTTTTTTCGGCCTCTCGACTTGTACGACGGGTTTTTTGGCCTCATACTTGTACGACGGGGTATGTTTTTCAGGTTTAATGTGTACGACGGGTTATACATTCGCATAATACCTTGTACGACGGGGTATTTTTTGGCCATTTTGACCTTGTACGACGGGTACGGGTTTTTTTAGTCCCGCGGCACACCCCTATCCAGAATAAGGCCAAGTGCCCCCCCCCCCCCCCCTCCGGGGTTCTAGCTAGCACAGAAAAAGATGAATGTTACAAGTTCTAAACTGGATAACTCCAAAAAGACGTTGTTGCCCAGTCATTCCTTAACTCACAAATAAATCCGTTAAAACATTATGTTATGGTCACTATTGTTTAGTTGCATTCTCACTTGCTAATCGTTCACATCTCTCATTTCGTGGCGGTTATATATATGTATATATTTTATGCCTAGATTCCAAAGCTATATACAAGAAGTTTGATATGATTGTCCATACGCCCGGCAATTTTCATTGCAATTCTATGTACGTTCGTTTCCTTTCAATACCACAAAGTCGCATAATGTTATAAGTTACAGGGGGTTATTTTATATAAGACCAGTAAATCTTACAGAATAGCAACAATATTGAGACTACATCATAATAACAAAGCTTAGGGACTTTTAATAGATGTGATGATTGATATGTTCACTATTATTCTGCGCTGCTGGGGTGACCGGCTTATCATTCTGTCTACAAGCCATGCCACAGCTGCAGCGCGGCCTACCTAACGGTCAGCTATGTGAAAATAACGGTTTTTGAATTAATGTCACAATAGTTCGTCCTAATGGTCAATTGTAAATTATAACAATTTGGCTCGTCCATCAACACTTTACCAACGACGACAATGACGATGTCTAATTGGATTCTGAGCGGCTGGAAAAAGTCGGCAAAGCAGACCGTTATAATAGTAGACAATTTCCGCAATCCGACGAAACGAGCGACGACGGAGTTTAGAACGCTCCTTAGAGGGAGATTGACTATAAAGCAATGCATCTACAGACTATGGTCGCCCTCTTTATACCCGATGTTCAACGCCATATAGGCGTGACTAGTCCAGTTCCAACCAAGGTCCATTGGTGTTATGCAACCTTGACTACATAATATTATGCTACTGCATAACGACATAGGAGTTACTGTGAAGGTTTTGCAAATATTGCTAGCTACGCAGTCTGAGCTGGTCAGCAAACGACCTTTGCCGTAGTGTACTGTGTAAACAATTATTTAGCAGATAAACTAGGCAATCTGTACTATAATATGAGATATGGTCGACTACGGTAATTAATTACGTAGAATATCAGCCATGTATGCTAATTTCGGCGCAACATTTAGGACATTTTCAGAGTCATTTGACTTTCAAACATGCATCGGAATGGTGAACAACTTACATGGAAGGGCTGGGGTGCAAGGAGATATGTTGTATTACAAGCAGTGGGACGAATTGTGATAAAGGTTTTGGATTATTTAGAGAACGCTTCAATCGTTGATGCAAAGCTACTGACAGTTCAATATATGTTAGCAGAGATACAGTGACTGAACTCCTTCATCTACGAGAAGAGGGACGGCTCTCTGCTGTCGGCTCTGCCACTGCTTAGTAACTATCAAACGGCGGTTACCCTGGAGACAAGCTGTTAGCAGCACTAATATAGCAGAGGAAATCCTAGAAACTCGTTTATTGAGTGTGCCCTAGAGCATTGACTAACATCAAATAGAATTCCTGCACTAAAACTGATATAGGTTGACCATGAAGCGTCCGGTAGAGAACGCAACGTAAATTGACCGTGCATATCTATATATATATATATATATATATATATATATATATATATAGATATATATATATAGATATATATATATATAGATATATATATATATATATATATATAGATATATATATATATATATATATATATATATATATATATATACCTATATCTATACACATATATATATATATATCTATATATAGATATCTCTCTATATATCTCTATATATATATCTCTCTATATATATATATATATATCTATATATATATATATATTATACTGACGATTATAACCTTTCGTGGTCAATTTTTTTAAGTACATTTTAACTATAAATATTTTTTAATTATCAATTTGGCATACCTTGATTAATATTTGCAAACATTTTGAAAGAAAAAGTGCATTGACTTTATGTGGACATTGTGGTATATCCCTTCATGGACCCAGTGTACGAAAGGTTAGCGGTTTGTCCACTAGAGGTCGCGTTCGTGATAATATATGTATATATATATATATATATATATATATATATATATATATATATATATATATATAAATATATATATATATATATATGTAAATATATATGTATATATATATATATCGATATATGTATATTCATACCTTTATATTTGCGTATATGAATATATTTTATATAAATATATTCATATGCATATATATGATCAGATATGTGCATATTTGTATGTACATTGAAAAATTTATATACGTTTGCATATATATATCAACATATATTCTATATGTATGTATTTATATCTATATATATATATATATCTTTGCATATATATACACGTACATATATATCCATGTATATTTACGTATATATCTATAAGCATAGACCATTATAGCGCTTACAAAACATACATATGAGCATATATATAAATATATATATATATATATATATATATATATATATATATACATATATACAATATATAAATAAATATATATATATATATAGAACATATATATATATAAATATATATCTATATATATAAATGTATATATATATATATTCACATATATATATATTTATACATATAATATATATATATGAATATATATGTATATATATATATATATTTATAAATATCTATATAAAAATACATATATATATATATCCCATATATAATATATATATATATATGTATATATATATCTATATATATGTATATATGTGTATATATATATATATATATATATATTTAGTATATATATGTGTTATATATATATATATATATATATATATATATATATATGTATATATAATAATAATATCACAAAGCTTCTTTTGCTGTCAAATCGATATTGTATTGTAGATTCACACAGGGCAACTCAGCCTATGTATAGCTACATAACATTAGATTTTCTAATCATTCGTTGCCTTGGTAACAACTCAAAAACTGAATCCAATCAGGTGGCCTTTATTGGCAAAAATGGAATGCATGATTGTTTGGAATAACGTTTCCTTTGGTGTGCTTTTTACTGTAGGTAATATATATTCGATACAACAGTCCACATTGGTTTAACTTGCTTGTATTATTGCTTTATTTACTTCGTCTAAAGGCTACTGCTGGTGATGTATTGTCATAGAGAGCCTTGTTGCATTTATTTGACAAACATCGGAGAGGGGCCATTTGAGACTGGCAATGCGAGCAGGAATTCGCTTAAGAAGTCAGCTACCATATTTAGCTAATGGTCGAACAGCCGCCTGATTTCTGGCAATCTCCTTACATCACTAAGACTTGAAAATGATGGATCTAAACTAATGTACACAAATTGTCTCCGGGTATGACATGGACTAAACATATGTAATATCGATATGTATATAAATTATGGAAATATGTGTTTCTGGGTAGATAATGGAATATTTAACAAGTTTTAGAATTAGTCATGTGGCTTATTTCATCTTTAGGGATTGCAACAAAAATGTATCGATTCCAGTAACTTAAATAACGTGACTGTCTGTGCTCTCGTTTGATTGCCAATTTCATCCAATCAGTCCAATATTTATAGCAATAATTTCCATTTTGTGAGCAATCTTTATGATTATTATCCTCATTCCCATAGCTGAATACTATTCTAGTAGTATTATGACCTGCCAATGACAAGTGCATACTTCGTTCACGCAAAGCTCTTTTGATCAGATGAGTTCAATCGTTTTGCGTATGACTAGTATTTATCAATATTAACGCTCGTGATAAACGAAAGGTTGCTTTGGCTTGGGTTGTGGGCGATGAATACGGCCGGTAACCATGACACGATCTGCAGGGCTAGAATAACTACAAAAAGTCGTTTTCTCAGATAAAGCTGCTAAGAGTATTTTAATTTTTTCTGAAAACCCGCAGTAATGAAATCAACGGTATCATTCGGTGCAGTGCATAGATGTTGCAGTTGTACGTTTGTATGATTTTTATGCATAGCGGAAATCATTCAGCTCAGAGGCGAAAAAACCGAAGCAACGCCTGTTTGGTTGTAAAAACAGAACCCAAAAAGGGCTAATTTGAGTGGCCCGGTTTATGCACCCTGTGTGCCAACACCTAATTATATTAAGCGGTTATCGTTGTGTCAGCCTGTCTGAATTATACTACAAATCCGGGGATAAGGGTTTGTAAGACTAAATCTATTCGAAATCACACAGCAACTCTCTTATATCTTAGGTCCGGTCACTTGCCTCGTCTCACATCATTCTTACATATGGCGATCTTTTCTGCGTCTCTGTTCTGTACTTAATAGGTAAAAATACTGGATGGTCTTGACGGTACGCATTAGTCACGTACAGAACCAAACGACAGTGGTCATAAACTATGCAACGATTATGCAAATAAAGGTTATCGAGTAGCGTCGATATTCATGCGTTTAAATACGTTTAGATCCGTATAATGATATTTCATCAACAAACGTTCACTTATCCCTCGTATCACGTCATGTTACTAAATAACCCTCCCTCAAACACTTTAATACATTACCGGAAAAGGGTAAAAGATAATTAAAACAATGAAAAACATACAGTGAAGGCGCCTTGGTGAACACTTTCCGATTATGGCACATAGTTTTTGTGATGGTCTCTATAGCCTCTGACCCCCTGTTATCAATGTTAAAAAATGCAACTAACATTGGGGCTTAGTTTCGCCCAAACGTTTATACCACAAAATCTAAAGCAATGCTGTTACACTGCCCGCAATCAAATCAGTGGAATGCTTCAATCCGTGCCGTAGGAAGATGATTGATTGCATTGTCGGCTTTTTGTAGTGGCCCATTGATAAGCTACTGGTCTGAAAATTGGCTGCGTTAAATAATTCATCAAAATATAAATAATCGTACGATAGGAGTGAACTGAATTGCGTAATTGTCCACAAAGTCATGTTCATGTAGATAGCATGTTCAAGGCGAAGTGTGCTGTTTGAATCTACGCACGAATTGAGTTGGCACAGATTCGCTGTCAATTAGCGGTAATTGCAACGAAAAACAAGCTAAGTTGACTGCCATCCACACATATATTATATAACAATAGACATATGCTGTACATAAAGTGTACAATATGAGCAACGATACAATAATCGAGCCCTAGTTCTATGTATGAAAACCAAGTATGCCTTTATGTATTGTTGAGTGACCCTTTTAATGCCGTGATAGCAGGTGTTCGCGGAATCAAACAACGCCACCAGATGCGTTAACGACCAGTAACCTCCTCGAAATATTGCCCATACTCACTGACGGATCCAAAACACCTTCACAACCAGTTAATTGTCTCTATCTGTGTAGTATTAAGGGAGGCTTCTGTATATTTAGCTGCAATGAGCTGTAGGTTTTTTTAGGTAAATCTTGTTCTGCATGGTAACTTCAAATGACTGACTGATTGATCATAATTTGAATTGTATGAATTATGGCTTAGACGAATTCGATGGCAAACGAACTATGTTGCATAATAAGCCCTGTACTCAAAGTGAGTAAAGCCGCTGCCCATAGATCGATACAATCAATGAATAAGACAACGGCGATTGATATAAAGAGAGAAAGCAACATCATGGTTTATCATTGATATATAATGGCTCATGTCTCCGATTGGCATCGCATACATATAAAAACCGCATATCTTTAATACAACATATGGCAATATACGATGATCGCAGCCTATCAGTATTAATGTTCATGTAAATTTATCGCACACACGTGCTTTAATTATAAGGGCAGCTTACTGGCGGTTACGTGGTAAACATTTATTTGCTTAAGACAGGAATGTCATTATACGGAGCTAGCCCTTGCATATATATATCTATATATAGATAATTATATATATACATATAGATATATACAAAAGACCGATTAGGCAAGGAAAACGAAATTCGAGTGATTTTAGACAGGCGGTTTGCAAATGTGAGCCATATATATATATTATATATATATATATATATATATATATATATATATATATATATATATAGAGAATATATATATATATATCTATCTATAGAGATATATATATATAGAGGATCTCTCTATCTATATATCTCTCTATCTCTCTCTCTCTCTCTCTCTATCTCTCTCTCTCTATCTCTCTATATCTCTATCTCCTCTCTCTCTCTCTCTCTCTCTCTCTCTCTCTCTCTCTCTACCTCTCTCTCCTCTCTCTCCCTCTCTATCCCTCTGCTCTCTCTCTCTCCCTCTCTCTCTCTCTCTCTCTCTCTCTCCCTTTCTCTCTCTCTACCCCAAAACTCTCTCTCTCTCTCTGTTTCTTTCCCTATGTACCTCTCTCTATCTTCCTCTCTCTCTTTCTCTCTATCTGTCTATCTCTACCTCTCTCTCTACCCCTCTATCTCTACATATATCTATATATCTACATGTCTATATATATATTTTATATATATAACCATATATATATATAAACACACACACAGATATATATATATATATATATATAAATATATATATATATATATATATATATATATATATATATATGCATTTGTGTGTGTATGTGTGTATGTGCGTGTGTGTGTATATATATATATTTATATATATGTATATATATACATATATATACACAACCACAAAAATAAAATAACCGTGCCCCTAATAGAAAATTATATAATTGGCGACAGATAAAGCAAGAAATGCTATGTTAGTAACCTTGAAAAAGCAATTTTATTAATGCATTCAACGAGCATGATAAGGCTCTGAAAGTCGTTTCGAGTGCAAATGCTTGGACAATTAGGAAACGCAAGGCCAGTCGAAAGTACTTTTACTGAATACCACACATCTGATATTTATGTTTATGACAATATTATAGGTTGGCGTCACAGGGGAATATAAGTCGACTAAACACAGAGCTCATAATATTACCAAATGGATGATGTAATGTGTAATGAGGCCTAATTGATAGCGTTGATCGTTGGTCGACACATGCTTGTACTGTACACAATAATTGCATTTGAGCATAATAGCGTCATTGCAGTTTCTGCTACTGCAATGAGATAATAAAACAATTGATTGTAGTGAATTTCCTAGTTTCTGTGCTAACGACCTACACATAAGTTAACGTTTGATGCAATGTGTACATAGCATAAATAGTGGACATGAGTATCTAGGGTCCTTCGTACTAATATTGTTCTTAATCTGATAGCGGACTATATGCAATTTTATAATTAATATCAGACAGCGATACATGATATCTGACATTTATTGACACGTGCATTCAAAATAAGTCGGGTACTATTAAGCAGCTTTTTTGACTGGCAGTGCTGGACTAGTCTGTTGTATAGATTATGGACAAAGCCTACGATTGACAATCATTTTATCAGGATAAGACACACGCTGAGACTTAGAAGTCTTCCAAATGAACGTTCCAGCAACTGTTTGCGGCGATAGGTGAATAGGAACGCAATATTAAGTTTGCTAGACGTTATTAAGGGAGCTCACATTTGCTGGGCCTGAAAGGTATCTCAAACTTACATACAAAATAATCAATAATGGATCTTTTTTGTAATGTTATTGTCCTAATCGATGCAGCTCGCCACATATACATTTGCTTCTCTATAAATGATCAATTATAGCCTTTCGCAATGAAACGTTAGCATTACATTTGATGCAAGGCCCGGCATTTAATCGAACAATGCAATATATTGTTGATTAATGTTTTTACCAAATTCTGATGTTCGATAGTGCATGTAAATATATTTGTTTTTCGAATACATCCTGTGGACTAACTTTTTTCGTTTAGCGGCCGTCAAATACCGCATATTCTTCTGTGTCAGTCTTTGTAAATGTCGACATTCAGGAATAGTAATCAGTTACTGCCTAATAAATCATATCAACTCGCCATTAGTGTGCTCCATCAAATCAAACTTTGCTGGGTTGAAGACTCCTTCAGTTAAAACACTTTGCTACTTCATTGGCCGTTTTGCATGGGTTTAGACACTAAATTGATCTATTGTGTGTTTGATCGACATGCTGGTGCCACTATATCCTCTTTATAGCAGTTGACGATGTTATCATGTTCAACGAATTGTTGCATATGTCTGTTATACAAAACACTAATGCACAGTAAATAACGTTAAGACTTTGTACGCTGTCGCAAGCTGCACAGAATATTACGAGAGAAAATCTGGTCCATTTCATTGGTCGAATCATCGCTGTGTCATAAACCGTACGTGGATTCGTTTATCAATAACAGAAGCATGTCGTGATTTTCCTCTAACCCTTGTTGTTATATGTTATAACGACCACGATTAGAAATCATATTGAGATCATCTATTAACTAGGGATATAAGCATTCATTAACATACTATTATTGTAACTTTCTCTTGGCTGATATATTGGCCGCCTCAAGCTTAACACATTCAATAAAAGAGACAATTTGGAAAATATACAATTGTCTCTGGGTTCTGGTTTCTTTAGCTAATGCTGTGTTGGACTGCAAAGGGGAATGAAATTATCCGAATGCACAACAAGCCGGGATCAATTGGCTTACGACCAGCTGTCCCAACGGCCAGAACAATACATTGTATTGTCACAGTTAGTAAAAATATGTTTGCCTTCATCAAGTCTTACTATACGAATTCCAGCACTCCTATGTATACTGCGCCGCTGCGTGGGCTTATTTCCGTTATGCTATGGAAACAACATCTACTTACATAGGATACTACAACATTAGGGCTGTTCTGTCACTTATGAAAGAAATTGACAAAGCGCAACATCAATTGATTTCTAAGGGGCAATTTTCCCGAAATGAACTGTAAATACTTTGAACATGTTCTGAACTCTAATTTCCATATAGTTCAAATACACCTCCTCCAAACACTACACAATTTGGCCAGCTGGTTGGGTCTTAAATTCCACATCGCCGACCCAAAAAAACTACTACAGTATACTTCAAATAGTGAGTTTCTAATAACAGAGTTGCAGTATCCAAAGCGAGACATAATCATATTCGTTTTCGCCATCAAATCCCTACATGCACGCTGAGTATTTATCAAATTCGCACAATAACCAATATTACTTCCCAAGTGAACAGCTTGTTTTTTCTTGTACAATTAGTTCATCATTTAGTGTTAAATGTACTGGACTGTCGCAAGCATTGAATGCAAGCAACCGGCTTTTTGCAGAATTGAACTTCACATAGTATTCCTCCGAAAATTCCTCGCATATTCTAAGCATTGTCTTAGCCGCTGTAACTGAAGGTGCAATGAGTGAAACATCATCAGCATAATTCAAAGCACCCATATAATGATGGCCCATGTGACATCCTACATTAGCTTCACGAAGGCGCCTTAGTGATTCATCGATATATACACAAAACAATAATGGCGAAAGAACTGCGCCTTGCTTAACACCATTCGTGCAAATAAAAGGCTCAGAGCTAGAAGCATTCCATCGGACTTTCAGGTTCTGACGTGTGTACATATTAATGAGTAATTTACATATTGTTGGACAGAGTCCTTTCTGCCTGAGAAGCGCAAACATTTTCACATAATTCACAAATCGACATTTGCAAGGGGTTTTATAAGGCATGGAATTAGACATTCCTGTTCACAGAAATTATTTAACGATATAGTATGCCTGGAACTATCCCGTGAAAAGTCTGTGTTAAAATCACCACCCGTAATAACGAAATCAGCTTCCGTATGAGATGTAATAACCGCATTTGCTTGATCTAGAAGCTCACTATATAAGTTACTAATTGATATGCTGTTATCCTTATCACATGGCATGTAAACATTAATAATCAACATTTTAACAGGTCCGGACCGCAAACGAATTAAATCAACAAAATACAAATATTTGTGCATCACGGTTGATAAACATCTGAACAAAAGCGTTGAAGCATAATTATTTTCATGGATATAAAGTACATGTACATCCAGTCTTATTCAGACATGTAATAATCAAACTAACTTTATGCAGTTATCCTGATATAATTTTTTTCTAACTGTACTCTCTGTGGTGAATAATTTGTTTTATGGACCGATCGCTTTTTTTCCGGTAAAAGGTAGCTGTTGGGTTAATTGTCAATTTAGCTTTGTTACACGTGAACAGGCCTCCGCCTCTCATGTAACTGGATATATAGATGACAACTGTTTTCATACAGCACCCTCTTGAATAATGATTATTTAAATTTTGTGGTTTTCACCATTCAACCCCATCAATGTATTCAGTAGATAATATTTAACCGGTATTTGCCCCAAAGTCTTAACGATAAATGGCTTGTCCGTATGGCTTGCCAGAACTACAGACGCTTTATCAACTTATAGCAGTTGCTGTCATTCACCATTGGCCAGACACTAAGTTTAATTGACAATGGCAAACTAAACTAGCGGGTAATTGTTTAAGCGGAAGATGTGCCATGGCAATAACATACCTGCATATCAAGATTTATCGATTTTGTAATCAGATGCGAATAACCCGACTCGGACCAATTTATAACTGTGCCAGTAGAGGTTTCTTTAAGAACCCTAAGTTCGAAAGGCGGATAGATAAATATAACAGATGTACAGTGGGCATTTACTGCAAAATATATGCATACTGTTCGAAATTAAAGTTCTAAGTGCGTTTGCTAAAGTGATGTTACCACACATTAGAAAAATCTTAGAAAAAGCAATCCCTACATAACCTCATTGTATTTATGTACGCAACAAGCAATGGTGCACCTAAAGCATATGTTTTTATCTGTTGCAGTAGTTCAAATTTAATTAACATATCGTTGTTTAGCAATTGGGTAGTGTGAACGAAAACGTGAAGCACATTGAACTCGGAGATTCACAAGTATACTGAAAATCCCTGAAATATCTTCGGTGTAAGTTCACTAACGACTTGTTGCTATCGATTCTCGGTATTGGAGTCCCGGTTATGTTCCGCACCTGTCAGGTTATGACGCTTGCTGCCAAATAAATTGGCGCTGCGAATGCACATAATGCTTTCATAGCCTCTCATAAATCATTAGTGATGCTCTCGCAAGTCATTATATATTCGTAACAATGCTACATTGCGATAAAAAGAGCAATGTTACATCCAGTGGGGTATGGTAAGAAGGCAATCACAACTATATTAGTAATGCAACATTCTGCCCGGCGATAATGACCACCCACTATCATTGCATGATACGGTTAGCTCCGTGGGTCGAGTTGCATAGATGACACTTGCAACATGTGCGTCAACAAGATGAACTGTTTGAATGTTCCAAAATAAGCAGTCCATATCCCTGCTGCTCTATTTCAGGTAGTGATATTCCGGATACGAGTGGAGCTTCCAGCATAAACCTCGTGTGTGTTATCACAGTATATAAATTGATCAAGCACATGAGGAATAAAGATCCCAATGCAACTCCTCGTGCTATGGCTGGCATTTAACCCACGACGGACGATTTTGTGACATTCAAGGAGTATAATTTCGACAATTAACAGAAAAAAGGTTTCCACGTATGTACATGGAATTCGATTACCTAGGGAAAGGAACATATGTGGAAAATTAATTAGCGGCACATCTCTGGGGACCACATCGTAAATATGGTATTATGGACACCATTCATATTTTATACGGTCGTCACAACTCCATAAATCCCACTAAACCATTTGTTCAAACGCCATGGTTCATGAAATATTCCCATATTAAATGAACACGAACTGCTGGCACCATATGGACGCGGCTTTTCAAAAACATGTCACGTCGAACATTGGTCTATTTAATACTATGGACCCGAAACATTTATCTTTGTTCCAGGTTATCAGTACACCACTCTATGTGCATGAAACGTCAGATTCAGCATAAGTATACATGAGAATATCTAAACCGAAAACCTTTACCAGACATTGTGGACTGGCTGAACAGATGCAATGTATGAATAAAGACTAATCTTCAGCATTGTCGAAATATGTTACAAAGTTAAGGTGCTTACGATAGCATCACTTACTTACATCTCAGTGTTTCCGCTATCTGTGGGTGATTCACGAACTCGGTTTTTGGGAATATTTCAATTGTTGTCAAAGGTATGCAATGACATCATTAGTAATCAAAATTAGCCAAATACAACCGTTGAACACGCTCTGATATTCATTCGTTAATTTGAGGGTGGTAATAGTATAATCTTACGTTGTTGTGTAGTATGTAATTTCTATGATTATGAAGGTGTCTCTGGTATTGAAAAAGAACAGCATTAAGGACCTAGCTGCGTTGAATGATGCCGTTCTGTCGGTGTTCGCTCCATTATAATTTGTATAGCATTGCAGACCTGGCACTCAATGTTCAGGCTCACGAGATACAGTGGTCGTCACGGAGTGCATGCATCTGAGGGAGAGGCAATTGGAAAGCAGAATGTTGATACGGCTGAAACTTAAGTTAGGCCAAGCTTGATTGCACTCTTAATATACTTAATATACTTTTTTATTTAAATTTGCAACTGAGAGTTATGTAAAGATCAGCCCTATTAGACGTAGAATGTCTAAGAATATATGGTTCCATTTCCACTTGGCATGATGCACTCGATGCCTGGTATACCCTGAGGCAAAACTGATGGAGAACTCAAAATCATTTATTTAATGGTCACGCTAATTTAACCGACCTTAACATCAAGCGGTCTGCCAAATACTCACCTCAAATACTCAACTACAAGTAAATATCCGTAAATCTCAATGACAAACAGTTGTTGCTGATCTAAGAGACGTAGTAGATTACCTCCACCCAGGAAATAATAGCTTTAACTTTGCAAAGCGACAACCAACTACCATGATACCCATATTTGATCACTCTTACTGTTAATTATTTCGACAGCGTAGTCCTCAGTAGAGAGTAAAACGAACTCTGTCCTGGTCCACATTTCCCGATACTCCTATTGCGTAACGCTGAGACACAGAGTTATCCCTATTTTCTGACCCTGTATACAGTGAACTGTGGATGGTGGTTACCCAGAAGCAAACATGGTGCGTGTAATCAGGTTTTCTATTGAGTTAATCGTCCTATATAGCAAATTAACTACCACTATTATTAGCTTTGGATGCCATTACAGGTAATCTTGTCGGCTGATAAAACATGTTTGTTTGATTATCGTCACATTGAAAGTATCCCGCGGACAACCAATGGAGTATAATGACAGCCTAGAGAGAAGGCTAGCTGTGTTATCAAGCGCAATATAATCGAGTCTGAGCCAGGCATAACCTGGCCCGCCACACAGAGCCTCAATATGATCGATGTATCTTGTTATGACATTTACCTTTTACTACAAAAATAAAGAAGGCGTACCTGTTTGTGCATTTAGATGCAGTAGAGGTTTGCAGCAAATATCTGCTTCTGTGTTGCGGTAAATTGGTAATTTTGCGCAATAATTTCAAATGCTTTCAATTTTGGCTATGCGGTGGCATCCATATGAAAACTGTATTATTGGCTTAAATGCATTATTTGAATCAACAGGTGGATTTCCACCTTCATGCATTCATATTTTAATGGATAAAAGCACATAAAGACAATAATCGTTCAATTTTGTAGTGCCATTTCAGCCGTGAGCCACAAAGTAAGTGATGTATGGAATTTGGTGTCTTGCTATCCGTTTTCACGGCGCCGATTGACATGTAGCCTGTAATCACGACATTAAAGTTTTTGCTACAGATCATGGGCTGATGGGGTTTTACCGACATAACATTTATGTGTATAAGTAGGGACACGCAAGGAAGCGCGAGATGAATACGCGCCAGTCTACCAATATTGATACACACACTGTCACTGTCACTATTTTCACATAGGCACTGATTTCACATAGGCACGATCATATCACATCCAAAAATGCATCACATCTAATAATCATTACGGCGATATACAGCAATACCCCCTTTAATCATCATATCGGACGCATACCTCACATGATATGTATAATTAAAATACGGAGCAACCTCCTTAAGAAGCCAGATGACACTCCGTATGCCGACCAGATTGCCTATCTTATTGAATTATGACCTGTTGAAAAACCTCTTCTCCTGATTAAATGTGAGACTACTTAAGGGGTTGATGGAAATGGTAATAAGGGAGGTTTGTGATCAGAGCCCTACTAGGAGTGTATTTCACATCTGCAACGTGATACTGCACGCATATGTATGACTCTACTTGGCGCTTCTTCGTCCATCCCTCCAATTGCGAATTAGTCCCGGGAAAAAATATCCAATGGTAACAAACTATTGCATGTAAACGTTGTTCCTCATACTAAGGCCGCATTGTTCGTACATTAATGACTTACGTAACACTGCATGGGGCTGATGGAAAATGACGATTAACAAAAATACTGCCTTACACAAAACTATTTTAATATGATTCTCACGCCAAGGTGTGACTTTTTCCCCTGTCTGAGCTCCTGTCACATGGTACGTTACTTATTCCATATCGTGCTTGTTGCCTCACAAATCAGGTTATTCAGCCTATGACGGATGATGTACAACTGGCCAGCTCATGAAGTACTCGTATGTTGTTTCTGACATGAGCGGAAATGTAACGCAATCCCAACTAACACTTTCAAACGTGGTAGCCATGTCATACAAAACCACACCATATCATGCCACACTACATGCGCTTGAGAATTCTCTCTAAGTTAGTGGATTGAAAGGTCAATGGTTCCAGGCGGTTGAATCAGTTTATCTGTGCTCACATATGGTTCTCTTTGTATCAAACGATCAAATCGGATCATCACAAACACAGGCGCTCGCTTATGAGGCCAAGCTAACGAGCGCCGAGGCGCTTATCCAAGCGCAGAGTTTCTATCTATATATACCAATGATTCAATCAACTTATCACAAGACACGTAATGACGTCGCACACATTTCTGTTAGTTACCGAACAATGCTTATTTGTCAACGCAAGCGATGTCAATTCAGTATCGACTCTGTTTTGATCGTATGCCAATTACCTACCATTGCGAACCCTATTGTGATTAATTAGGAATTGTACAGCAAATGGTATTGATGAATGCCTATCGTCATTCCATGGTGACAGAATGAACACTTTCTGGTATTGGCTCCATGCCACATTTGTGGTTTTTCGTACGCCTATCAGCGATCTGTTTGTTCTAGAGATCACAAACAGAGCAGGGCGCACAAACACTCTGGCCTCGACAATTGCCAACATAGACGCCTATAAACAAGACACGAACCAACCATTATTGATGATGATTAGGTTGTGTGCCAGAACACACCAATCAGTCTTATTGCATGCTAAAGCACGGACAGCAATCAAGTCATTAGAGTGCTACAATGCACGATTGTAATCAATCCAAATGTAGCCAATCCGACGATACGTACCGGGATGCACAGACATCTATCATATTCTGTTTACATCCACAACAGCGTCTTAGAATATGTGCGATTCATAAACATGGGAACTATCGGAGTGTGTACTGTGTGGTTCTGAATGGGGGTCATATCTGGGCTGCATTGTACCGGTGGAGAATATGAATAGATCTATTGTTGTCTCAGTCAACAGTGTTGGTCCAACATCCCGGTGTACGAGGCGGTAAGATTGGAAGTCGATTGTGTTGTTTTGCAATTAAATAAAGCACGTGACGCGCATTTAAAGCTGTCACTCTAATGCGCATCATAATTGGTTCTCTCATTCACAGCCTTAAGCCGAACTGATCACAGGAGGAAGCGTGTTACGGACGGGCAGTTCAAAACTAGCCATTAACCAAGCCACATCTTTCCTCCTCTACCTAAATGCGAAACGGCAGCATTTTCAGGCTTTTCGGCAAACCCTCATAATATTCAAGACATAAAGTATGTAGGATCCATTTCGGTCTACTCTTGTGATTACTTTTTTATTCATCAGAATCAACACCAGTT
>CM067342.1:40818092-40825592 GCA_034190875.2 Urechis unicinctus | reverse complement strand
AGTCGTGAGAAATCCGCTGCCTTCATGTGTTTCTAGGATGACTTGCGTGCCGTCCGGTGAACAGCGGGAGTTTTCCAATTGAGAAGATGCTTTGGCATTGCTGAAAGCCATTCTAAAACCGTCTCGTTATTTAAGGGAGTTTAGGTAACTTAAAGCCATGTTAACCAAGACGACATCAATCATGCAATGGTATTGGCCTTGTATCCACTTAAATCCATTGCTGCATTTCATCAGTTTTGATAACAGGTTAATATGAGTTAAATAAGCAAATATCGGAGTGCATGTTTTCGGCTATGTGAAGAGGTGTGTGATAAGCAGATAAATCGATAATCCTACGTTCTTTCAGGACGTGCCGTGCAAAATTTATCTGTGCAGCCCCATTTACACCAATACCTTGGCCCGCAGATCATGGCGGGCAGATTGAACTCCGCCAAGGGTTGGTGTAGGGAACCTAGCCGGGACAATGAGATCACTTTACATGGTGTTGTAAAATGATCTCATTGCCACATAAGCCACTACAGTGCATCTGAATTAAATTTCCTTGCGGAGTAGCTGATCAATTTGAACCCAAAACATGATCTACGAATAACCATAGCCTTTCATATCACCAAAGCGCTTATTGCTTGGCTTCGAGAGCTCACTCTGACAGGCTGCGCGGTGAACCTTCTGCGCACGCCTATCGTAAGCTGGCACGACCAGAAATTCGTTAAAAGCACATGGGTCTCAATCCAACGTCGGGACCGACGGATTGTGGTTATATTGATGAAAAGTGAGACATCTTCGTGGTGGAGACGACCGCACCCACTAATAAACCAGACATTTTGGTGTGGTTTTAAAAAAGACGTCATGGCACATAGCGTGCTGATCGCAGGAGGCGTGTTCACATGTTTTGATGCGAGCGAGCGAGCCCTCTTAGCATAGCTAAAAGCTCTTTCATATCACTTCCACTGGGCATGTACAGAATGTCGTGATATTTACGACAGTAAAACCAGCTTCAATTTTCTACCTTCAGATTATGTAGCCACCTGACCCCCTCCAGAAGTTTTCGCCAATCGATCTTCTAAGTGCCATTATTGAAATTGCCCTTGAATATGCTTGTGTCACATTTGGATGTGATGTAAAAATTGGGTACTTTTGGTGGAATATCAATGATTAATTAGACTAAATATACTGATTGATTAATTAGACTAAATATCGCACGAGAAGCAAATGTAATACACACTGGTTGCTGTGAACCTTAATCATTTGATGCTTTGAATATCGCGGTGTCCGCAGCTGCTCTGCGATTCATTGCGATACAGTTGCTCGGATGATTCTTAAATTGCGTTTGAAGGCAACGTTGTATGCTACCCTGATCTCAGTACTTAGCAATGCTGTACAGTTGGCATCGAAAATAATTCAAGGCAAAAGTTGATAATCTTGTACAATCGGACGATATATTGCCATTTTATAAATTGTAAGTAATTAGTGGTGATGCCAATAGTATTAAACACTAACGAATGGTTTTTGTTCTACCTTGTTTGTATCCGCTTCCACCTGAAAATGTCATTTTCTTATGGCCCGGAAGTACAAAATTAGACCTGTTGATGCAATGCTTAATGATAGTTGCCTATTAATATTGCATATCAATCGGATACAAGTGAAAGGAATGTTTAAAAGCAGACAAGATATGCATGTTTCTTTGCATGAATATCGTCTCATAGCAAGGCCATTGGAGGCCAATCATTCGCCGACCAGTTTTTCAAACAGGTTATCTCAAACCTTGCTGTCATGCATTTATTCGAAAAAGACTCTTTGTGCGTATTCATTATAGATGCCAAATCTCATTGAAATCACGATCTGCGGCAGGATCTCGCAAACCTGCAACGAGAGTGTCGGCATCAGTATTTGATATGACGTTGAGGAGCCTTACAAGAGCCTTCGTGGCCAGTGAGAATGATGTAATGTCGGATCCTACCAGGCGAAAGATATGCGTCACTAGCTTTGTACGCACGAATACTTTTTGAAAGGATGATTGTAGTTCTGGCGCTTCCATAAACATAAATCTTATATTCTTAGTGAGCAATTAGTGACGATGTGGGTGTTAAATGAGAACCTGGCCAGGTCCACATAAATGTGTTGAGTCAGCAGTCTAATTAAGAAGCAATGTTCATTGCTGTGGATGCGTCCAGTGAAATTGTTAAATCGGACGCAGTAAAGACTGTTCCTGACAAACATATCAAGCCAAGCAGGTTCGGTCACCTAGAAATCAATACTTATCTGGATACAAAATGGATATGTTTGCGCAATAACGTTACTAAAAATAAGTCGAAACCTTATTGAAACATATAATCTACATAATTATAAGCAATTATTTTAGATGACACCATTTTACAAAATACTTTTTGTTAGCTATATCATTGCGTTCAGCCACCAGTCCAGACCTCGTATTGTGCATAGCGGAAAGGGTTCTTTGATACCTATAGTATACCTCAAATCCTCAGCAATGAATGGTTTTCTCTGAATACAGTAGATATTTGCTGATCGTGCCTCAGGCGCTTTATCAGTCTAAAACGGATGGTGCCACCCACCATAGGCCCAACACTCAGTTATACTGCCTATAACACATAGAACAGAAGGGTAGTCGTTTGAGCGGATGTTTTCATTCAACAGAATTAGCTCCAATGCGCCATGGAAATAAGAGCTCGCCATGGTTCGACCGATAAAACTCAGTAAACAGCAATATGTGGCTAATATACAGAGCTTTGTCACTGAAACCATTGGCATTTAGTCAATTTGCGGTTGAATAATGGCTGTGCAAACTAGACCTCTAAGTCAAATTTAAGCGTTTGCTCTGTACGAAAAAAGACAATCTTTACATTTGAAAAAAACAATGGAAACAACTCTTAAATGTTTCTTTATAGCGGGTGCTTCGTGAGATGTTAGAACACAATATGTATATAAATATATATAGATATATATATATATATATATATATATATATATAGATATATATATATATATATATATATATATATATATATATATATATATAGATATATCTAGATATATATAGATATATACATCTACATATTATATATATATATATGGATACATACATATATATATAAATACATATATATTTATATAGGAGATATAAGGAAATATTATATATAGATATGCATATATATATGTCTAGATATCTATATTTATAAATATATTTATATATAGATATATATATATATATATATTATATTATATATATATGTATATATATGTATATATATCTACAGATATACAGGAGAGAAAGATATATAGATATTTTTCGATATATATACATGTATATATATATTTCTATATATATACGTATAGTATATATATTTCTATTCTATATAGATATATATATATAGATACAGATAAAATATATATAGATACAGATATATAAAATAGATATAGATTTTATATATATATAAGTCCTTATTTATATATATATATATATGTGTATATATATATATATATATATATATATATATATATATATATACAAATATATATATATATATATATATCTATATATACATATATTTTGCCGCATATATATCTTGGATAATGCTGTGGGTCTATAAGCGCTGAATGCGTCGCATGTAACATGGATTCAAATAACAGTACCATGTAGGTTATAATAATACACCTTAGACCAAAGCAGGCCATCTTTACTATAGATATCGCCGCACGGAATGACGTTCTGACTCAAGCGCCCTAGATAAGCACGCGGTTAAGTTATTCTTCGACATGTCGTCGTGCTCCGTGGCACAATCACTATTTGTTCATATTTCCATGTTACCATTCACAACACATTATATTTCTCTTGGTTAACTTGGTTATTAGTCTGGTATGCTCATGTTAAATTGTCTACCGTCCATGGAGCATAGACATTGATTAAAGCCAGTGAAAACCCTTAAACACACGTGAATGACCAACACAGAGGAGTGTTGTAAACAAATTCTTGAATTATTTTGACTGGATGAAATAATGCCTACTACTTATCACGATATGCTTGTTGTAAGAAAACAAAATAAAACATTTTGATTCTTAGATAAATGAAATACAATTGGTGGCATGTTTCTACAACTAATTATAAAATAAAGAGTCGATTCATATGGCTCTACCCGTAAAACGCTAACTGTCGTGCTACTTTAATATTGTCAGTATCGGCTTATATCCATCATGCTGGTATAGTAATTGCTTGGCTTGACTGTGGAAATACGATTCGCAGCAATATACTGTTTTGCTTGAAAGCGTCAGAAGGAGACTAGTGTATACGCTGGGTATGCTCTGTTAACAATTTATAAAAGAATGCTTGGAAATTATATTTCAACAACTGGCAGTAATTATCAAACGGCATTACGGAACAAAAGTAGCCGGATATCTACCTTTAACTTTTTGTACTTCCCTATGGTCGAAATGCCAATTAACCAAGTGTGACGTTGCGTTTCTGCTTATTAAAAACAACCGAAGGTAAGGCACCGCGTGAATCGCTGGATATACGTAACATATAATCCATTCCTTGAAACGCAACCCAGCGAATATTAGCAGTTGCATTAGGTTCAGTGAAATGTGAGTGCAATGATCTCTGTACTCGTAGCACACCGTTCTGACCGCAAAAACGATGACATCCCCATCTTATTGCATTATAATAATGTGCAGCCACTGTCGCTGTAGCTCTACATTCGAAAACCTATCGGTATATTTACTGCATGAAGAATATGTTTAGTGGATTTGAATCACCCTAAGCTCGTGATGTGGCTCTATAATTGAAGTAGTACTGTATGATCAAAAGTTTGACCGATAGTCATAGAATATTTTCGTTCACAATAACATCCAGGAAGAGCTTTGCTCGGGTTCTTGCCATTGCTCACATAGCCTGCATAAAGGTTTCCATAAAGTAGACACAAAACCAAGGTTGTGGCAATCCAGATTTGAGCTGGGCGTGACAAAGTATGGTCCGGTCTTTCAGACATTGCCATTTGCACCAACGCCCTATCCCCGCTTCCACCATCAGCAGCCATGATTAATAATGCACACTTCATACAAATTGGAAGCTGTATATATATATATATATATATATATATATAGATATAGAGATAGATATATATATAGATATATATAGATATATATAGAGAGATATAGAGATAGAGAGATATAGATATATAGAGAGAGAGAGAGATATAGAGAGATATAGATATAGATAGAGAGATATATATAGATATATATATAGATATATAATATATATATAATATATATATATATATTTATGTATTTATATGTACATATTTCTATATATATATATATATATATATATATATATCTATATATATATATATATATATATATATATATATATATATATTCTGTGTCACCCAGAGTGTTGTCACATATAAAAATGGGTCAACCATTATTAATTGCTATAGATGTGTCATATGTCAATGATGACATTACTGATAATCCCTGATAATACCATTGTTCGTTTGGTTATTGAAACGAATCTTTACTCAGAAACCCGCCAATGAAGCACAATCCGGACCTGTTGAGAAAGGAATGGGGTTCACATATATTGCTAGTCTTGTTATAACGCGCAATGTCATCGAGTTGGTGCCTTTCGATATTTCACCCTCGACTAGACCAAACCTGGGTATTCATCGGCGGGGTTATATAGCCTGGCCCGCTGCACTGATGCACGCTAGGGATTCCATCAGAATATTTCACAGCCTATTTGGTACATTGGATGTCAATTATTGAAGGCTCACTTGCGTCATATCGTAACAATACTGTTAAAGGTAGCAACCGATACAGGCGGCGTACTTGATGCGTTTCGATACTTTAGTGATTTGAAGCAAATGCTTGCTCTTCTTCATTGCAATAAGTTGGTATTGCGCGTCGTCATGGTAGAAAGTGTATTAATTGTGATTAGAAATCGCGAATCAACAAGTGGAATTAACCTTCAACACAGAGGCTTTCAATAGGTAGAGTTACGTGGAGACAATAGCCGTCATTATTTGTAACGCCATGTCAGCCGTAATCCATTAGGTAAATGATATTTGTCATTTCGTGTCATGTAATCCGCTCTCACGGCGCCGATTTGTCTAAAGCCTTTGATCGACTAGCATTTGCTAGATTATAATCACATACTCTCAACAATGTGTTAGCCCACTTTCTTGCAGCATAGGATTTGTACTTGCCATTTCACGCTCTCCCTGTGCACGCCATCAAACCTGCATTCGCTCGATATGATGGGTTATAACCTGCGTGATCAACAAGCAAAATAAACGTGCACACAACAGCGTAAATCAAGTAGCCTAGCCGTTGGTTTGTTCCGTGCCCGACAGCAGGGGGAGACGATCCATAACGCAATACTAAAGCATAATACACGCTAGCTTGATGTCGTCATCATAGATCGTATCACACAAGACAGTGTGATTATGCTAACAGCAGTATCATAAAAACGTACAAGGATTTAACGATGCTATGAAGTTGCATTCTTGGGTTGTCAACAATGCCAGAAACGATAAGGCGAGTGCACAGCCTCGGTGCAATCTTAGCATTTGGATACGGATGAAATCCTAATACGTCGCTATATAGCAACATAAATGCCTAATAACGGGCTCGCAAGGTGGAGTAAACAATTAGCCATGAGTTATTATACACGAAAGACCGTCTTTTTAATTCCTCCATATCTTACCACGTAACAATTTTTAAATCGATGACCACAAGAGGAAGGGTAGCTATATGGTCAGTGCCGTTTCGACATTTATGTATTGATAACCAAAATGTTTCGGTGACAAATAGCATCCCTAGCCAACTGGAAAATGAGTAGGTTGTCAACACTGGTCACTAGACACTTCTATTTATTATCATATATACAACCTTATACCTTCCACATTTTGTCATATAAACGGGCAAATTGGCCGGCAGAAAAATAAAGTACATATGTTTTAACGATCTATAGTACGATTTGTAATTGTGATTGATATAATTTTTTCATTATCTGGCAATTGGTGAAAGAACAGATATATGATTTATGATTAATGAGTGCATAATTCATTGCCATTCCTTTGCTGGGGCAGCCACTTGTTCGTGTCATATAACTTGATTAAGCTCGTAGGTGATCAGCGATACGGAACTATTAAGCATTTGAGTAAAAACCATACGGCATAAAAAGAAGGCATGCGCACGCCCTACCAATGTGATACTATCAAATATTTGCAGTTGTGTCGGGTCTATTTTATGATTGTGACGGGATCATTAAAAGAGCTTGATTGCCACCTTATTACCTCAATGGTTTGTAGCCAGAGGTAATACACGTATGGAAGTATGACCAAGGGTCAATGTAGTTGAGTCGGGGATGGTGATGAAGGACGAGAGATTAGTCTGGTTGACTCTGGCACTGTAGGTATTGTAGTACGATACTCGAGACTTGAGTTCTATTTGAGATTTATGTCTCGGCGTCTGGTTTCCGTATGT
>CM067342.1:40788454-40810557 GCA_034190875.2 Urechis unicinctus | reverse complement strand
GATAACGCTGACATGGCACTACACAATTGAACGATTATTGTCTATACGTGATTTTATCCATTAAAATATGAATGCATGAAGGTGGAAATCCACCTGTTGACTCAATAATGCATCTTCGCCAATAATATAGTTTTCATCTGGATGCGCAAAGCCGAAATTGAAAGCATTTGAAAATAATGCGCAAAATTACCAATTTACCGCAACATAGAAAGCAGATATTTGCTTCAAACCTCTACTGCATCTAAATGCACAAACAGGTGCGCCTCCTTTATTTTTGTAGGAAAAGGTAAATGTCTTTACCAGATAAATCGATCACATTGAGGATCTGTGTGGCGAGCCAGGTTATGCCTGGCTCAGACTCGATTATATTGCGCGTTATAACACAGCCAGTAAACAAGTGTACATCCCCACCCCTTTTATCCAGGTCGTCATTATACTCCATTGGTTGTCCTCGGAATACTTTTCAATGTGACGATAATCAATCAAACATGATATATCAGACGACGAGATTTTCTGTAATGGCATCATTGACCTATAATTCATCCATAGCTAATAATAGTGGTAGTTAATTTGCTATATAGGACGATTAACTCAATAGAAAAACCTGATTATACGCTCCTCGTTTGCTTCTGGGCAACCATCAACCACAGTTCACTGTATACAGGGACAGATAATAGGGATAACTCTGTGTGTGTCTCACGATATGCAATAGGAGTATTGACTATAGGTGAATCGGGAAATGTGGACCAGGACAGAGTTGGTTTTAAGCTCTACTGAGGACTACGCTGTCGAAATAATTAACAGTAAGAGTGATCAAATATGGGTATCATGGTAGTTGATTATCGCTTTGTAAAGTTAAAGCTATTATTTCCTGGGTGAAGGGAATCTACTACGTCTCTTAGACCAGCAACAACTTTTTGTCATTGTGATTTACGGATATGATTTCGCCCGTATATATTTACTTGTATCTGCTATAATTGCATTATCATGAGGTGAGTAATTGGCAGACCGCTTGATGTTAAGGTCGGTTAAATAGGCATGACAATCATAAAAATGATTTTGAATTCTCCATCAGTTTTGCCGTAGGATATTTAAGGCACCGAATGCATCATGCCAAGTGAAAATGGAACAGCATATTCTTGGGCATTCTACGGCTACGGTTGATTTGTACATTGCTCTCAGTTGCAAATTTTGCAATGCAGGGATGAGCCTGTTAGCACGCTATTGTGACTGATGTAAACACCCAATGAGCTGCAGGTTAACCAAAACAGGATGAGATAGACTAATTGCAACGACTGCATAGTTCACCACATAGTGATCAAAATATATTAATTAAGTAAGATGATGAATGATATCTATATATATATATGTATATATATATCTGTTTATATACGCAACTATTTACATATATATAAATATATACATATAAATTTATATATATATATATATATATATATATATATAGATATATATATATATATATACGCGTCTATATGAATACATATATATTCACCTGTATAAATATGCATATATATATAAGCATCTACATATATAAGCGTATTAGGATCTATATATGTATTAGGATCTATATATATATATATATATATATATATATATATATATATATATATATATATATATTCATATGTATATATATATATAAATATACATATGTACATATGTATAAATATATATTGGTAGCAAAGCAACATTCTTTATTAATGGCCACGATGATTCAATATGGCTATTGCTTAATGTCGATCTGGCAGTTATACTATCGTTCGAGTAAGCGTGTATCTGAGGTGCAATGATAACGCTGCTGTTATGGTGTGCATAAGAATGTCAACACTACCCACAAAACAGTGATTCTCGGTTATATACCCCGATATGCCTAAGTACCCACTGAGCAGCTTTGCCTAATTCCGCAATTAATATTGTTCTCACGCGTTACTTCCATGTTGTCCTCAAAGGATGAGACGGCGGGGATTATATTGTGCTTCGTGAAATTCACATTCCAGCGTTTTTTTGTCACGTAATGTAAGAAGCCTACTTTATTAGAGTTATGTGTTATATGTCACATTGATTCCACGACACTTTAGCTACGCCATATATGTTGTGTTTATCCTATGCTTAAGACGTTAAGTTTACGACATGTTGTTAGCAAAATGCTCACATTCAATATAAACAGCCCTGATATATTGAATGGATTGGAGTAATTGCATCAGCAGCTCTTACTGGCGTTGAGCAAGGCATTACAAATTAGGCATATAGGGTCACGCTTGTACGTGTTAGTCACCGGCCTGGTGAAAATTGCTATGCAAATAATCGACACTATATCTGATATAAGTCCGCTATCCTTATAGCAGAACCACTCGGCGCGTGTTGAACTTTTGCTATTCTAATAATACATATGTTAGGTTTTGCGTACCTGCAAGAATAATAGCTCCAAGCTGCTCTGTTAACCCATTTATGTGTATTTCTTCATCTTTCATCAACATCTGCTTATTCGTTTATGAATACAGGTTTCCAAACACGTGTGACATATCCAGGCAACAGCTCATCGATCCTGCAATTGCTTATGCCCGCATATACAACTATTGATCTTGAATTATCCCCGTTTGTCACGTACTTAAGAGGATAAGGCACGAGTAAATGACGATTATAATTCTTCTTGAGAAGCACTAAGCAGAACTAGGTTGACACATTTGATCCAATTATGGTCTAGTGACAATATGCATGTCAGCACTATGTGAGTAATTGAGCATTAGAATAGCGTTAATGCTGGTACCACATGAGTCATTGAGCATTAGAATAGCATTACTGACAATATCACATGAATAAATGAGTATTAGAATAGCATTTATACCAATATTATTGCTACACAGTACAAGAAGTATACTTAGTTCTAAACTAATCAAAACAATCCTATCGTTACAAGTTGATTTAAGGGCAACAACACAACACATTTTATGGTAACGTTATTTCAATATTTGAATTTTTGGAACCTTTGAGAGACAGCACCATACCAAGGCAAGGCTCGGATAAGTGAATGCACATTTCCACGCGCAAAACATGTACTGTTCGAAGGTACTAACTATTATTTGGCAACCATTCATCGCCAAAGTGCTTAAGCAAACAAAATATTTTTACTCACAGCCGGGCTTCCATTTGGTCAGCTGATAACTAGCCGGAACAAGCCACTTAATTAGCTCCTGCCTATTCCACAAACCAATAGGTAATATTCTACAATTTGGCGCAGGGTTACGCAAAAACATAGCTAAAATATACTGCATAGAGCGCCAATTATGGAACACCTTAAAGACAAATGTCTCATAGCTTCGAAATGCAACGATGCCTGGTTACTAATTTGGTATTCACAACAGGCTATGCTTTGTTACTTTGCGGGCGAGAGTAAACTGGGTGTTTGGCGTTTATTGCTCTGGTAGCAGTAGGCTAGTGTTGGAGGTACTAGTTATCAATCCACAAAGTGTACCAAAGCATCCATCAACCCATTACGCAAGTCAGGAATAGTTCTGAAATACCACTTACAGATTCCACGGCCTGTGTCCCTCTTTCTCTACTGCAAGAAGCATATAATGTCAAGGTGAAATGGAATATAATTTGGAAGATTGTGTCCTCATATGATTATATCATAGTGTTGACCTTCCAAGCGGAAGATCAACATATCGTGATATCCCATGAAATGGTTGCACATTACAGGTGTAACATGTAATGAGTGCGAAAAGAATGAGCACGAAACTATGTAGGATTATAGCACTGGGTTAAATTGTCCTCCTGTCTTTAATCACATATTTCCCAGATTTTATTTTCCGAGTTGTGACGTCATTGCTAGCGCTAAAAACATTGGTGGGAACCAATTAACAAGGCTGAGTTCTAGCTAGCACAGAAAAAGATCAATGTTACAAGTTCTAAACTGGATAACTCAAAAAAGACGTTGTTGCCCAGTCATTCCTTAACGCACAAATAAATCTGTTAAAACAATATGTTATTGTCACTATTGTTTAGTTGCATTATCACTTGCTTATCGTTCACATCTCTCATTTCGTGGCGGTTATATATCTGTATATATTTTATGCCTAGATTCCAAAGCTAGATACAGGAAGTTTGATATGACTGTCCATACGCCCGGCAATTTTCATTGCACTTCTATGTACGTTCGTTTCCTTTCAATACCACAAAGTCGCATAATGTTATAAGTTACAGGGGGTTATTTTATAAAAGACCAGTAAATCTTACAGAATAGCAACAATATTGAGACTACATCATAATAACAAAGCTTAGGGCTTTTTATAGATGTGATGATTGATATGTTCACTATTATTCTGCGCTGCTGGGGTGACCGGCTTATCATTCTGTCTACAAGCCATGCCACAGCTGCAGCGCGGCCTACCTAACGGTCAGCTATGCGAAAATAACGCTTTTTGAATTAATGTCACAATAGTTTGTCCTAATGGTCAATTGTAAATTATTACAATTTGGCTCGTCCATCAACACTTTGCCAATGACAACAATGACGATGTCTAATTGGATTCTGAGCGGCTGGAAAAAGTCGGCAAAGCTGACCGTTATAAGAGTTGACAATTTCCGCAATCCGACGAAACGAGCGACGAGGGAGTTGAGAACGCTCCTTAGAGGGAGATTGACTATAAAGCCATGCATCTACAAAATATGGTCGCCCTCTTTATATCCGATATTCAACGCCATATAGGCGTGACTAGTCCAGTTCCAACCAAGGTCCATTGGTGTTATGCAACCTTGACTACATAATATAATGCTACTGCATAACGACATAGGAGTTGCTGTGAAGGTTATGCAAATATTGCTAGCTACGCAGTCTGAGCTGGTCAGCTAACGACCTTTGCCGTATAAGAATATATATATATATATATATATATATATATATATATATATATATATATATATATATATATATGTATATATATATATATACATATATACATATATATATATATATATATATATATATATATATATATATATATATATATATATATATATATATATATATATATCTATATATATCTATATATATATATATATATATATATATATATATATCTATATCTCTATATATATATCTCTCTATATCTCTATATATCTCTCCTATGACAATTACAACAATTCGTAGACTCCAACCTTTCGTGGACAATTTTTTTAAGTACATTTTAACCATAAATATTTTTTAATTATCAATTCGGCATACCTTGATTAATATAATGTAAAAGTTTAATGCAAATTAAATCTTGGTATATACTTTTAGTATTTCGGTGTTCATATTTAAAAACAAATTCAAATCTTTAAAAACTTAAAAGTAACATATTCGACGCTCATGTTTAAATATTATTTTGACCATTTGGGCCAAAGTTTAAATGGTTTTTAGGAACATATTGAGGTTATCAGGTAATGTCAACGAATGGTTAGTGGTTACAAATTGATTTCGCTATAATATTAAAAATTCTAAGAAATGATTCCTAAAAGATTATCTTTGTACGTCATGAAGACTAGACTATCATATTAAAATGGTCGAACCAAAATATTTGCAAACATTTTGAAAGAAAAAGTGCATTGACTTTATGTGGACATTGTGGTATATCCTTTCGTGGAGCCAGTGTACGAAAGGTTACCGGTTTGTCCACTAGAGGTCACAAGAGAAACCATTATAATATACAAAACATACATATGAGCATATATATAAATATATAAATATACATATATATATACATATATATATATATATATATATATATATATATAAATAAATATATATATATATATATGCATATATATATATAAATATCTATATATATATATGTATATATATGCATATATATATTTATACATATATATGTATATATATGTATCTATATATATATTTATAAATATCTATATAAATATACATATATATATATGTACACATATAAATATATATATATATATATGTATATATATATATATGTATATATGTGTGTATATATGCATATATATATATATATATATATATATATATATATATATATATATATATATATATATATATATGTATATATATGATAATAATATCACAAAGCTTCTTTTGTTGTCAAATCGATATATTATTGTAGATTCACACAGGGCAACTCAGCCTATGTATAGCTACATAACATTAGATTTTCTAATCATTCGTTGCCTTGGTAACAACTCAAAAATTGAATCCAATCAGGTGGCCTTATTGGCAATAATGGAATGCATGATTGTTTGGAATAACGTTTCCTTTAGTGTGCTTTTTACTGTAGGTAATATATATTCGATACAACCGTCCACATTGGTTTAACTTGCTTGTATTATTGCTTTATTTACTTCGTGTTCGTCTAAAGGCTACTGCTGGTGATGTATTGTCATAGAGAGCCTTGTTGCATTTATTTGACAAACATCGGAGAGGGGCCATTTGAGACTGGCAATGCGAGCAGGAATTCGCTTAAGAAGTCAGCTACCATATATAGCTAATGGTCGAGCAGCCGCCTGATTTCTGGCAATCTCCTTACATCACTAAGACTTGAAAATGATGGATCTAAACTAATGTACATTAATTGTCTGCGGATATGACATGGACTAAACATATGCAATATCGATATGTATATAAATTATGGAAATATGTGTTTCTGGGTATATAATGGAATATTCAACAAGTTTTAGAATTAGTCATGTGGCTTATTTCATCTGTAAGGATTGCAACAAAAATGTATCGATTCCAGTAACTTAAATAACGTGACTGTCTGTGCTCTCAAATTGATCTATATCGTTTGATTGCTAATTTCATCCAATCAGTCCAATATTTATAGCAATAATTTCCATTTTGTGAGCAATCTTTATGATTATTGTCCTCATTCCTATAGCTATGTTATAGCTCAGTCTCCCTTGACACACGATGCAGTAGATATGTTCTATGCTATCAATATTAATAAATACCGGATGTGTCCATGAAGGTAGGTTTAATTGTAAATCACCAGTAACTGATCTTGCCTCCCTGAGAAACAAAAACGAATTTCGCGACCAATCTATTTAGACATAGTCGATATTGCCTTTTTTCATTGGCTATTTTCCAGTTCATTAAAATCATTTATCATTCTATTTGCCAGTCGTGTATTCTAAATCAGGCGAGTATTTTAGGGTTCGCAAATAATAATGCCTGCATACACTTTATATGCGTTAACAAATTGTCTCCACAGTACACACGAGTTGGATTTAATGTAACCCATTACGATGAGTTACTTTTCGTGTTGAGTTATTATTCAATTGATCATAAGTCTCGCAAACCCCACGACCGTAATGGCATTTGACATCAACAAATGTTGGGCAATGGAAACACCAACTAGTTTTAATGTGGACTGTGCAAATATTTGTCGAGCATTACAAAAGCAATTTAAACTGTTGGACCCAAAATGTATCGTCATCACCTCTCTAATCAACCTCTACAAAATGCCTTGTTTCTATTTTTGATTCATCTTAGCTCGAACTTAAAAAAGCGCTTATCATCGTGCATGTGGAAACACATGCATAGCAAAATATAATGTTGCATAATCTGAAGGGGTGTAAATTCAAGGTCAGTATGGTGTCAGGGGCTACTTTAACCATGAGTCATGAGACACCGACAGCATTTCAAAGAACCATTATAGTTCGTAGCCATGATGCTCACTTGAACAAAAACGAATAGGCGGGGAAATTCACCAAAGCATATGCAAAAGTAATGACATAGAGGTAATTTTCGCAATTGTGTGTCATACCAAGCACTTCTATGATGCATGTAAGGCTATGTCCAGAGAGGATAAGGGTAACGGCTGTTGAGATGAATAGACCCTCAAATGCTACAAAACTGGTTTACACAAAACTATTCTTTCATATAGCTAGGGCCGCATATATAACTGAATAGCATTTATACAAAGGCAGCAAAAGCTCCCGTTTTATGTCTTCTACGTCGACTGTATGATCTCACATATATGGCAGGATTAGTATTTCAGATGTACATTGTGAGTTTAAAAGCATCTGCATCGCATAGAATGCTTAAACCTCATTTTCGAACAGTTTGACATACATGGATATAATATTTATATCTATATAAATATATATATATATATACATATATCTATATATAAATATATATATATATATATACATATATATAAATATATAAATATTAAGATATATATATATACACGTATATATATATTATCTTTATATTTATATATATCCCCTATGTAAATATATATATATATATATGTCTGTATATATGTCTCTATATATATATACTTATATATATATATACTTATATATATACTCATATATATATAAATGTATATATATATATCTATATATGTATATATATATAAATGTATATATATATATATATATAAACTTATATATGCTATATGCTAAAGATCTAATTCATTGACATTTAAAGCTCATATTGTGAAATGTAAAAGGCTACTTGGCGCCCATAATTGAAAAAGATCGTCATGAACGTTCCTTGCCGCTAATATAGACTGGGCAATGAGCATTTGTCAACGGAACTGGGAAATCTGTTAAATATTTTTGTTCAAGATCGACAGGGCTATGATAACTATATAAAAGTCGTTTCCTCGAAAACGCTGCTAAACGCATTTCCAATTTCGCTCGAAATTACCGGTGTACATATGCATCAACAGATGTCGGGAGAGTGCTTAGTTGATGCAGTGGCACGTTTGTATTATCCTCCATGGCAAACACGAATCATCGAGCCCGCCAGCTAGAATCGGGACACAACATTATAAGCAGCGCTTGCTAGATTTGTTACCTTTTATCTCCACATCAAGGCTAATTAGACACCTTATGTGCCGTCTTGCGGAATGTTGATGTGGATCCTAGTTGATTGAAGCGACTATTGCCGTGTATATTTTATCTGAATATGCTTCAAACAAGTGAAACGCTTTTCGCATATAACAACTATCCTAACTCAAGACAATTTAATGTTAATATCATAATTTCACATCAATCTGACGTATTTTCATCTTTTGCTGTTTTGTTGTACCAAACTTAAAAGGCAAAATCACCGGACCGGCCCGGCATTAACATTGGGCGACATGCATTGATTGGTGAAGATAAAAGTATAAGACAAGCACTTACACACCCAAAAGTGTATGGTCGACCAACTTTCCCCTTTGAACGGCATCACGCAATATAGCAATACGTTTTATTTACGTATCACATGCAGTACCATAAAAGACCACCACTCATTTCGTTCAACAGCAATGTGTTAACCTGATTCGATAAGAGCACTCATACAAGAGTGTTGTATTATTGTCATGTAGGGACAAAATGTTGTGTCTACAGGGCAAAATATTTCAAGGTAAGCAATCATCAAGTCCAAGATGCGACTGTGGATAACAACGTCAATTAGATTGCACTTGTTCATAATCTGTTTATACAACACACTACGTTTTGGGGGAGAAGACACACTCGTAGAAACAACAATTTGCATACGTGTGCATAAAATCTAATGTGTACAGCTAGATGATTGTCTTAATTATGTATGGCTTGTGATCATTTTTAAGTTTATCCTTGTGCACTGCCAGGGCACGAATCAGATATTATTCAAGCTATGATGAAGCTTTCATTGCTTGCAAAGCGCACAAATTTGCAGATATCTTGCGATATGTCGCTGTAGTTTAATGGCGTCCCAAACAGCCTATATGAATTGTCGCTGCGCCCACCAGTTACGTTACAGTTATTTATTGTGATTTTGCACAAGGCCATGCTCAGGCAATGGTTCCCGAGCTCGCCATGAGAGAGGTTGTTGCTTCAGTGTAGCTAGTATGAAATGCATCAGCAATGGTGATTTATGCGCATTGAGAGTAAACCCAGTTTAATATACCAACAGGGATTATAATTGTACCCGTTGAACATCAACCAATGATAAAGCAAAGCGTGCCATCATTCATTGCGTTGTGCCGTAGGTAATTATACAGTCAGGCGTCATGAACACACAGCAAGTATTCTACTTGTTCTATCTTTAATCTTGCGAGTCATCTATCGTTGGACCACAGTTTTGATCTACAGATACCCATGCTCCGTAGCTGGCCTAATCTAAGTTAACGACCTGCGAAAAAACGTATGTCGTATGGTTCTATTAGTATATTGTTACACTCACCCCGGTGTCTAGCTTGTAAATCTGACCATGATTTTAGACATGCAATGAATAGTTCCCCGTTTAAGTGCACGCAAGTTTGTGCTCTTTATTAGGCTGGCTTACATCCTGATTAAAAATAAATTTGGATACATATTAGCAACAACATTTTATACCCTCCCACCACACTGTGTTTGTAGCAAACAGTGCGTGTTTGTTTTCTTTGCATGAAGGTGTGGCACATGAGATCAAGTTGGCATAATTGTTGCCCATTTATCTATCCACCGACAATTTTATATATTCACCCGTGGCCCGCTCGTCGGACGTTCTGTTAGCTTAATAAGGCGGCATCCGTAGCCACTACGCTTACAAAGATTAGTGATTGGTGAAGCCACGAGTGCGCTACGATAACCAGATACACTCATACATCCATCCCTTTTTGTTGGTCAAATGCTTCAATGAACGGAGTTGGCTATTCAAAGATTCAAATGAACGTGGCAAAAGGTTCATGTTAAAAGAGTATTGAAGCTGAATCAGTTAGGAAGTGAACGATATTAATATATATATACCTTTTGATGTCATAATTATATTTTCACCCACATTGCACTATGCAAGGCAGCAAGACCCTAACCAATAGAACCAATGCCGCACTTCGTGATAGCATGCCTCATGACGATCCTTGATTAATTTGCCTGTTTTTATAAGTACGCATTGATAAACTTATTGCATGTGCATTGCTTGCCTTTTATGATATAAGTTAAAGTTATCATTCAGAAGATCATGTTTGTATAGATAATTGGTTCCTGGGTTATATCTGTCGTTTACACCGAATTACAAACAATTGCAACGCATGATCCGCTGTGGATGACATTAGGACCACAACCAAATTTAATACGATGAATTGCTGGACCGATTACGTGAAATATAGCTGATGCCAGGAGTGCAGGCAAATTTAAGAATTATAAAGCCTTCGTTTGGTAAGTCGCAATCGGAAAAACACAACAATTCTTAATCAACTATTACACACAATAAACTTTTTATCATCTAACGGCAGTCTTCAAACGTGCATGGCACTAATATTAAACGCTATATATAAATCGGGTAGCTTTAATTATAAGAGCAGCTTACTGGCGGTTATGTGGTAAACATTTATCTGCTTAAGCCAGGAATCTCCTTATACGCTAGCCCTTGCTCAAAAGACCGATTAGGCAAGGAAACGAAATTCGAGTGATGTTAGACAGGCGGTTTGCTAATGTGAGCTATAGATATATGAATATATATATACATGTATATATATATATATATATATATATATATATATATAATATATATAAAATATATATATATATATATATATATATATATATATTTATATATATATATATATACATATAAATATTTATATATATAACATATATATATTTATATATATATATACAAATATATATGCATACAAATAAATATATATATATATGTATAGTTTATATATGTATATATATATAAAAAACATATTTATATATATTTATATATATGTATATGTAAGTATATATATATAAACATATATATGCACATATATATATATATATACATATATATACATATATATATAAGTATATGTATATATATATACATATATATATATTTATGTATATATAAACATATATATATATATAAACACACACATATATATATATGCATTTTTGTGTGTATGTGTGTATGTGCGTGTATATATATATATATGCATATATAAATACATATATGTACATATTTATATATATTTATACATATATATATATATATACACGCACATACACACATACACACACAAATACATATATACATATTTATATATATATATATGTATATATACATATTTATATGTTTAATATATTTAAGTGTATAAATGTATATATATATAAATTCATATATATATGTATATATATGTATATATATGTATATGCATATATATATATACAGATATATACATATATATATACATATATATATATATATATATATATATATATATATATATATCAATTTACATATATATATATATATATATATATATACATTTATATATTTAAATATATTAAACGTATAAATATTAATATATATATATGTATATATATATAAATATGTATTTCTGTGCGCATGTGTGTATGTGCGTGTGTGTATGTATATGTATATATATATATATATATATATATATATATATATATATATATGTATATATATATATATATATATATATATATATATATATATATATATGTATATATATACATACATATATATATATGTGTGTGTTGGTGGTGTGTGTGTGTTTGTTTGTGTGTGTGTGTATTTTTCAGCTGATAAGCCCAAAGCAAAACTATTTTGCTTTTCGGACCAGCCGATGCTTGATCTCTAAGCGGTAACAAACATCGAAACTGTTGAGCGAGAAGCGGATGACTCCTAAGAAGATTTCGACCGGGTACATCTAGTTACACAACCACAAAAATAAAATAACCGTGCCCCAATAGAAAATTATATAATTGGCGACAGATAAGTTGTTAGTAACATTGAAAAAGCAAATTTCGACAGGTTTTTATTAATGCATTCAACGAGCATGATAAGGCTCTGAAAGTCGTTCGAGTGCAAATGCTTGGACAATTAGGAAACACAAGGCCAGTCGAAAGTACGTTTACTGAATACCACACATGTGATATTTATGTGTATAACAATATTATAAGTTGGCGTCACAGGGGAATATAAGATGTATATCAAGTCGACTAACACAGAGCTCGTAATATTACCAAATGGATGATGTAATGTGTAATGAGGCCTAATTAATAGCGTTGATCGTTGGTCGGCACACGCTTGTACTGCACACAATAATTGCATTTGAGCATAATAGCGTCATTACAGTTTCTGCTACTGCAGTGAGATAATAAGACAATTGATCGTAGTTAATTTCCTAGTTTCTGTGCTAACGGCCTATACATAGGTTAACGTTTGATGCAATGTGTACATAGCATAAATAGTGGACATGAGTATCTAGGGTCCTTCGTACTAATATTGTTCTTAATCTGATAGCGGACTATATGCAATTTTATTATTAATATCAGAGAGCGATACATGATATCTGACATTTATTGACATGTGCATTCAAAATAAGTCAGGTACTATTAAGCAGCTTTTTTGACTGGCAGTGCTGGACTAGTCTGTTGTATAGTTTATGGACAAAGCCTACGATTGACAATCATTTTATCAGGATAAGACACACGCTGAGACATAGAAGCCTTCCAAATGAACGTTCCAGCAACTGATTGCGGCGATAGGTGAATAGGAACGAAATATTAAGTTTGCTAGACGTTATTAACGGAGCTCACATTTGCTGAGCCTGAAAGGTATCTCAAACTTATATACAAAATAATCAATAATGGATCTTTTTTGTAATGTTATTGTCCTAATCGATGCAGCTCGCCACATATACATTTGCTTCTCTATAAATGATCAAATATAGCCTTTCGCAATGAAATGTTAGGATTACATTTGACGCAAGACCCGGCATTTAATCGAACAATGCAATATATTGATGATTAATGTTTTTACCAAATTCTGATGTTCGATAGTGCATGTAAATATATTTGTTTTTTCGAATACATCCTGTGGACTAACTTTTTTCGCTTAGCGGCCGTCAAATACCTCATATTCTTTGATGTCAGTCTTTGTAAATGTCGACATTCAGGGATAGTAATCAGTTACTGCCTAATAAATCATATCAACTCGCCATTAGTGTGCTCCATCAAAATCAAACTTGCTGGGTTGCAGACTCCTTCAGTTAAAACACTTTGCTACTTCATCGGCCGTTTTGCATGGGTTTAGACACTAAATTGATCTATTGTGTGTTTGATCGACATGCCGGTGCCACTATATCCTCTTTATCGCAGTTGACGATGTTATCATGTTCAACGAATTGTTGCATATGTCTGTAATACAAAACACTAATGCACAGTAAATAACTTTAAGACTTTCTACGCTGTCGCAACCTGCACAGAATATTACGAGAGAAAATCTAGTCCATGTCATTGTTGGGTTCTGGTTTCTTTAGCTAATGCTGTGTTGGACTGCAAAGGGGAATGAAATTATCCGAATGCACAACAAGCCGGGATGAATTGGTTTACGGCCAGCTGTACCAATGGCCAGAACAATACATTGTATTGTCACAGTTAGTAAAAATATGTTTGCCTTCATCTAGTCTTACTATACGAATTCCAGCACTCCCATGTAAACTGCGCCGCTGCGTGGGCTTATTTCCGTTATGAGTTATGTCCCAAAGCATCTCCCAAAGCATTTCCCATTTACAAAGCTAATCTATTTAATTCTTTTCGCATCAAATAAATGATGTCAACGGGAGTCATAAATGCGTGTGGTGGGTATCAATAGGTATGCAAACCTGTTATTTTGTGTAGTCCCCCTACCCAAAAGCTAAATGTCATATTGGCACAAAAACATCATAATTGGTAATTAACAATCTGTTCGTTTTTGCAATACCTGTTCTGTTCAAAGTGAGTGAAACGTCGTCAACACTCGGTAAGTACCACACCGTATTATGAATATGGTTTTTGTATGGTACCACATCAATATGATTTGTTAAAAAGATGCTGATGTCAACGGTTTTGCCTCATTGTGAAGGCTGTGATGGGCTGGATATGGTTGTATTGCGTCAATCCAACTGATCCATTATTAGCTAAGTCGTTATATAGCACAACACATAAGACAAAGAACATAAATGTTAATACACATAATCGCTTTAGACTTTAATTTTTAGATTGTCTGAATAGGTCGCGTATCTATATATTCAGCATCATACGGGATACGAAAAACCCCTTTCCTGAATATATAGAGACTGGAATGTTTTGGTACGAACACGTGTTTCTGGTGTACAAAATTGCTTTGCGGCATTACCAATAGAAGTAAATACAAAAACGTATGGTTTGAGGTATTGCGGTCCTATTATGTTTACCTCTTAGACAGCTCCAGGCTGTTCTGATGCATTGTCAACTTAACTGATCCTCGTACACGCGACGGTATAACACCACATCTGTTGATGCAGTAGCGGATGTTATTCCCCGTTCAATAATGGACCGCAAACGAATGAAATCAACAAAATACAAATATTTGTGCATCACGGTTGATAAACATCTGAACAAAAGCGTTGAAGCATAATTATTTTCCTGGATATAAAGTACATGTACATCCAATCCTATTCAGACATGTTATAATCAAACTATCTTTATGTAGTTATCCTGATATATTTTTTTTCTAACTGTACTCTCTGTGGTTTAAATAGACATTTGGTGAATAATTTGTTTTATGGACCGATCACTTTTTTTCCGGTAAAAGGTAGCTGTTGGGTTAATTGTCAATTAAACTTTGTTACACGAGAACAGGCCTCCGCCTCTCATGTAACTGGATATATAGATGACAACTGTTTTCATACAGCATCCTCTGGAATAATGTTTATTTAAATTTTGTGGTTTTCACAATTCAACCCCATCAATGTATTCAGTAGATAATATTTAGCCGGTATTTGCCCCAAAGTCTTAACGATAAATGGCTTGTCCGTATGGCTTGCCTGAACTACAGACGCTTTATCAACTTATAGCAGTTGCTGTCATTCACCATTGCCCAGACACTAAGTTAAATTGACAATGGTAAACTAAACAAGCGGGTAATTGTTTAAGCGGAAGATGTGCCATGGCAATAACATACCTACATATCAAGATTGATCGATTTTGTAATCAGTGTCTTTTTATCACTACAAGGCTTAAAATTAAGGATGTACAACTTATGTTCTCGGCACTGAGCAAATTTACTGCTGAAATTCGATTGTGCAAGAATTTACTTGATCATGGTACATTTAGTCTTGATTACGGATTTTTCTCACAAACCTAGATTATCGCCTGCTTCGTTCTTGCTTGGATTCATAATTTTGCGCGCTTCCATCAATGGGACACACACTATTTTGCGCTTCCTAATCTTCATTTCGAAAGTTTCTTGTCTTTCTTGCTTTTTGCTAAGAGTTTCTTACACTATGAGACTATTTAGTAAATCGTGTGTAAAAACATGAGATGCTATTAGCGTTATCTATTAAAAACTGATTATTGTACAGAAGATGTTAACAACTCGCTACAAACGCCTCCTCCCGTAAAACCGTTCGTTTTAGCTGTAATTTGTGCAATATCGGTTTCATTGCATTATGCAGGAAGAAAAGGTGTCGTTTTTGACTGCAGAAATGTTACACGCAGCGATATCCTATTTGGCTGGTAAGTTTCAGCTAGAACCTTATGGATAATGATGGGATATTTACAGAACACGGATGCTCGGCTTTATCGTCAAATAATCCTGAGAGACATTTCAATAGGAACAAACACACCACGTTACACACACTGGGTGAACAATCTATAAAAGAACAAATTGAAGTTGAAACAACTCGCATTGATTATAACATGGCATTCAGAAGCAACTATAGCGAGAAATATTCCCATTTGCCTCCAAGTACTTTCATTTTTTACATGCTCTTGTGCTATTGGGTTGAAAGCGTTTGATGTCCGTCGAGCAAGAGTAACATTTGAATTTGTACCTATGGTAAGGTAAGAAAGTTAGGTTAAACTGTTTGTATCATCAATATTGTCACGTCCTGGCCATTACAGTAACCATAGGCTACATTATTTCGTTCGAATTCTCCTAAACATCCAGGACAGCGAACGAAACAAATGAAGCAAAACACTACCGCATCTAACCCCAACGTAACGATGATGGATGAGGGTGGTTGTTGTGTGATGTAAATAACCCGGCTCGGGCCAATTTATAACTGTTCCATTAGAGGTTGTTTTAAGAACCATATGTTTGAAAGGCGGATAAAGACAAGAACAGCAGTACCGCGGGCATTTACTGCAAAATATATGCAAACTGTTCGAAATTAAAGTTCTAAGTGCGTTTGCTAAAGTGATGTTACCACACGTTAGAAAAATCTTAGAAAAAACCAATCCCTACATAACCTCATTGTATTTATGTACGCAACAAGCAATGGTGCACCTAAAGCAAATGTTTTTATCTGTTGCAGTAGTTCAAATTTAATTAACATATCGTTGTTTAGCAATTGGGTAGTGTGAACGAAAACGTGAAGCACATTGAACTCGGAGATTCACAAGTATACTGAAAATCCCTGAAATATCTTCGGTGTAAGTTCCCTAAAGACTTGTTGCTATCGATTTTCGGTATTGGAGTCCTGGTTATGTCCCGCACCTGTCAAGTTATGACGCTTGCTGACAAATAAATTCGCGCTGCGACTGCACATAATGCTTTCATAGCCTCTCATAAATCATTAGTGATGCTCTCGCAAGTCATTATATATTCGTAACAATGCTACATTGCGATAAAAAGAGCAATGTTACATCCAGTGGGGTATGGTAAGAGTGCAATCACAACTATATTAGTAATGCAACATTCTGCCCGGCGATAATGACCACCCACTAATCATTGCATGATACGGTCAGCTCCGTGGGTCGAGTTGCATAGATGACACTTGCAACATGTGCGTCAACAAGATAAACTGTTTGAATGTTCCAAAATAAGCAGTCCATATCCCTGCTGCTCTAGTTCAGGTAGTGTTATTCCGGATACGAGTGGAGCTTCCAGCATAAACCTTGTGTGTGTTATCACAGTATACAAAATTGATCAAGCACATGAGGAATATAGATCCCAATGCAACTCCTCGTGCTATGGCTGGCATTCAACCCTCGACGGACAATTTTGTGCCATTCAAGGAGTATTTATTTCGACAATGAAGGACAGCCGAGTGAAGCGAGTCCTGGCTCAGCGGAAAGTGACCACGAGAGGCCACGCGTGGGTATAAACGACGATAAAAGTCGTAAAACCTGCGGGAGGTGACTGAGACAGAAAAAGGGCACGCGAGGGGGTGAACGGAGAAAGCACCAGAGGGCGATAACGCGAGAGAGGAATGGGCTAATTACCTGCTATAAAAGACTCAATAGCACGATAATGCAATTATAACAGATACAAGTAAATATATACGGGCGAAATCATATCCGTAAATCACAATGACAAACAGTTGTTGCTGGTCTAAGGGACGTAGTAGATTACCTCCACCCAGGAAACAATAGCTTTAACTTTGCAAAGCGATAATCAACCACCATGATACCCATATTTGATCACTCTTACTGTTAATTATTTCGACAGCGTAGTCCTCAGTAGAGCGTAAAACCAACTCTGTCCTGGTCCACATTTCCCGATTCACCCATAGTCAATACTCCTATTGCGTAACGCTGAGACACGCTCAAAGTTATCCCTATTTTCTGACCCTGTATACAGTGAACTGTGGTTGGTGGTTGCCCAGAAGCAAACGCGTTGCGTGTAATCAGGTTTTCTGTTGAGTTAATCGTCCTATATAGCAAATTAACTACCACTATTATTAGCTATGGATGAATTATATGTCAATGATGCCATTACAGATAATCTTGTCGGCTGATATAACATGTTTGTTTGATTATCGTCACATTGAAAAGTATTCCGCGGGCAAGCAATAGAGTATAAGGCGCACCTGTTTGCGCATTTACACACAGTAGATGTTTGCAGAAAATATCTGCTTTCGGCGTTGCAGTAAATTCGTAATTTTGTGCAATATTTTCAAATGCTTTCAATTTTTCCTGGCGGTGGCATCCAGATGAAAACTGCATTATTGGATAAAATGCATTATATAATCAACGGGTGGATTTCCACCTTCATGCGTTCATATTTTAACCAATCAAAGCACGCAGAGACAATAATCGTTCAATTTTGTAGTGCCATTTTAGCCGTGATCTATGAAGTAATTGATGCATGGAATTTGGTGTAATGCAATCTGTTCTCACGGCGCCGATCGATATGTAGCCTGTAATCACGACACGCGGGTTTTTGCTACAGATCATGGGCTGATGGGGTTTTACCGACATAACATTTATGTGTATAAGTAGGGACACGCAAGGAAGCGAGATAAATACGCGCCAGTCTACAAATATTGATACACACACTTGTAGCTATAGCTGATTCAATGTCACCGTTGTCACATAAGCACGATCATATCACATCGGAAAATGCACCACATCTTACGGTGATATGCAGGAATACCCCCTTTAATCATCATAGCGGAAGCATACCTGACATGATATGTATCATTAAAATACGAAGCAACCACCTTAAGAAGCCAGATGACACTCCGTATGCTGACCAGATTGCCTATCTTATTGAATTATGACCTGTTGAAAAACCTCTTCTCCTGAATAAATGTGATACTGCTTAAGGGGTTGACGGAAATGGTAAAATGGAGGTTTGTGATCAGAGCCCTACTAGTGTATTTCACATCTGCAGCGTGATACTGCACGCATATGTATGACTCTACTTGGCGCTACTTCGCCCATCTCTCCAATTGCGAATTAGTCCCGGGAAAAATTATGCAATGGTAACAAACTATTGGATGTAAACGTTGTTCCTCATACTAAGGCCGCATTGCTCGTACATTAATGACTCGCGTAACACTGCATGGGGCTGATGGAAAATGACGATTAACAAAAATACCGCTTTACACAAAAATATTTTAATATGATTCTCACGCCAAGGTGTGACTTTTTCCCCTGTCTGAGCTCCTGTCACATGGTACGTTACTTATTCCATATCGTGCTTATTGCCTCACAAATCAGGTTATTCAGCGTATGACGGATGATGTACAACTGGCCAGCTCATGAAGTTTGTTGTTTCCGACATGAGCGGAAATTAAGTCCACCCTTCATGTAACGCAATCCCAACTAACACTTTCAAACGTGGTAGCCATGTCATACAAAACCACACCATTTCATGCCACACTACATGCGCTTGAGAATTCTCTCTAAGTTATTGGATTGAAAGGTCAATGGTTCCAGGCGGTTGAATCAGTTTATCTGTGCTCACATATGGTTCTCTTTGTATCAAACGATCAAATCTGATCATCACAAACACAGGCCAAGCTAACGAGCGCCGAGGCGCTTATCCAAGCACAGAGTTTCTATCTATATATACCAATGACTCAATCAACTTATCACAAGACACGTAATGACGTCGCACACATTTCTGTTTGTTACCGAACAATGCTTATTTGTCAACGCAAGCGATGTCAATTTCGTATCGACTCTGTTTTGACCGTATGCCAATTACCTACCATTGCGAACCCTATTGTGATTAATTAGGAATTGTGCAGCAAATGGTATTGATGAATGCCAATCGTCATTCCATGGTGACAGAATGAACACTTTCTGGTAGTGGCTCCATGCCACATTTGTGGTTTTTCTTAAGCCTATCAGCGATCTGTTTGTTCTAGAGATCACAAATAGCAGGGCGCACAAACACTCTGGCCTCGACAATCGCCAACATAGACGCCTATAAACAAGACACGAACCAACCATTATTGACGATGATTAGGATGTGTGCCAGAACACACCACTCAGTCTTATTGCATGCTAAAGCACGGACAGCAATCAAGTCATTAGAGTGCTACAATGCACGATTGTAATCAATCCAAATGTAGCCAATCCGACGATACGTGCCGGGATGAACAGACATCTATCATATTCTGTTTACATCCACAACAGCGTCTTAGAATATGTGCTTCACATAAACATGGGAACTATCGGAGTGTGTACTGTATGGTTCTGAATGGGGGTCATATCTGGGCTGCATTGTACCGGTGGAGAATATGAATAGATCTATTGTTGTCTCAGTCAACAGTGTTGGTCCAATATCCCGGTGTACGAGGCGGTAAGATTGGAAGTCGATTTCCACAATAGCCTTGTGTTGTGTTGCAATTAAATAAAGCACGTGGCGCGCATTTAAAGCTGTCACTCCAATGCGCATCGTGATTGGCTCTCTCATTCACAGCCTTAAGCCGAAGTGATCACCGGAGGGAGCGTGTTACGGACGGGCAGTTCAAAACTAGCCATTAACCAAGCCACATCTTTCCTCCTCTACTTAAATGAGAAACGGCAGCATTTTCAGGCTTTTCGGAAAACCCTAATAATATTCAAGACATAAAGTATGTAGGATCCGTTTCGGTCTACTCTTGTGATTACTTTTTATTCATAAGAATCAACAACAGTTGTATACATGAACATACGAAAGCTTTAAGTTGCGCTGATGTTCTAACATACAAAACGTGAATTCACACATCATGGAAGGTTAGCGTTGAATCAGCGCTCATTATATAACAGAATATCTTATACAAGTGACATCTAGTTTCGACATCTAGCCTGCCGTGTTCCACTTGCTTTCCGACAACAAAACCTACTACTTAAGTTTAAGTTATATAAACCTATATATTCAGCTCCCTTTCAGTATGCACCTGGATATATTCAATGGAAACAACTGCACCTACAAATGCGTCACTTATTAGAAGAGGCATGTGGGTTAAGGGACCGTTCGCATGACTATGCGGCCACATATAAGTAACCTAGTGGAACAAGCGACATGAATCGATAGAACTTATTTGCTTCATTATATGTAAACGTACGTACTGAAAACTTGCCATTATAATTGACAAAGGAAGGATCACAGTTGACATTTAATACTACTATTCGAGATGGTAGCAAAACACAAATGACCATTAAGAAAATACGCCTCGGAGGCTATTTTTCTCCAATTCCCAGTCAAATACCCCAAAGGGCCTGGCCAGTACAATAGTAAGGCACGGCCAGCCAAGCGTGGTATTCGTTCGCGCATAACATTAGAGACTTCCTGCACTTTACGAAATGTCATGGGAATGTACGGGAGCATAACAAGAGATTATTTGAAACATGTTGTTACTCGTTGAACATAAATGCATGAACATAAACAGAAGCATCACACATATTGC
>CM067342.1:40763454-40783454 GCA_034190875.2 Urechis unicinctus | reverse complement strand
GCTGATCGCAGGAGGCGTGTTCACATGTTTTGATGCGAGCGAGCCCTCTTAGCATAGCTAAAAGCTCTTTCATATCACTTCCACTGGGCATGTACAGAATGTCGTGATATTTACGACAGTAAAACCAGCTTCAATTTTCGACCTTCAGATTATGTAGCCACCTGACCCCCTCCAGAAGTTTTCGCCAATCGATCTTCTAAGTGCCATTATTGAAAGTGCCCTCGAATATGCTTGTGTCACATTTGGATGTGATGTAAAAATTGGGTACTTTTGGTGGAATATCAATAATTAATTAGACTAAATATACTGATTGATTAATTAGACCAAATATAGCACGAGAAGCAAATGTAATACACACTGGTTGCTGTGAACCTTAATCATCTGATGCTTTGAATATCGCGGTGTCCGCAGCTGCTCTGCGATTCATTGCGATACAGTTGCTCGGATGATTCTTAATTTGCGTTTGAAGGCAACGTTGTATGCTACCCTGATCTCAGTACTTAGCAATGCTGTACAGTTGGCATCGAAAATAATTCAAGGCAAAAGTTGATAATCTTGTACAATCGGACGATATATTGCCATTTTATAAATTGTAAGTAATTAGTGGTGATGCCAATAGTATTAAACACACTAACGAATGGTTTTTGTTCTACCTTGTTTGTATCCGCTTCCACCTGAAAATGTCATTTTCTTATGACCCGGAAGTACAAAATTAGACCTGTTGATACAATGCTTAATGATAGTTGCCTATTAATATTGCATATCAATCGAATACAAGTGAAAGGAATGTTTAAAAGCAGACAAGATATGCATGTTTCTTTGCATGAATATCGTCTCATAGCAAGGCCATTGGAGGCCAATCATTCGCCGACCAGTTTTTCAAACAGGTTATCTCAAACCTTGCTGTCATGCATTTATTCGAAAAAGACTCTTTGTGCGTATTCATTATAGATGCCAAATCCAGCACATCTCATTGAAATCACGAGCTGCGGCAGGATCTCGCAAACCTGCAACGAGAGTGTCGGCATCAGTATTTGATATGACGTTGAGGAGCCTTACAAGAGCCTTACAAAAGTGTTTTACGTCTTCGTGGCCAGTGAGAATGATGTAATGTCGGATCCTACCAGGCGAAAGATATGAGTCACTAGCTTTGTACGCACGAATACTTTGTATTTTGAAAGATTGATTGTAGTTCTGGCGCTTCCATAAACATAAATCTTATATTCTTAGTGAGCAATTTGTGACGATGTGGGTGTTAAATGAGAACCTGGCCAGGTCCACATAAATGTGTTGAGTCAGCAGTCTAATTGAGAAGCAATGTTCATTGCTGTGGATGCGTCCAGTGAAATTGTTAAATCGGACGCAGTAAGGACTGTTCCTGACAAACATATCAAGCCAAGCAGGTTCGGTCACCTAGAAATCAATACTTATCTGGATACAAAATGGATATGTTTGCGCAATAACGTTACTAAACATAAGTCGAAACCTTATTGAAACATATAATCTACATAATTATAAGCAATTATTTTAGATGACACCATTTTACAAAGTACTTTTTGTTAGCTATATCATTGCGTTCAGCCACCAGTCCAGACCTCGTATTGTGCATAGCGGAAAGGTTTCTTTGATACCTATAGTATACCTCAAATCCTCAGCAATGAATGGTTTTCTCTGAATACAGTAGATATTTACATATATACATATGTATAAATATATATATATATTTCTATATATATACATATATATATATATTTCTATATATATACGTATATATATATTTCTATTCTATATATATATGTATATATATATACATATAAATATATATATATATACATATATATAAATAAATATATATATATTTATATATATATAAGTAATTATTTCTATATATATATATATATATCTATATATATATATATATGTATGCATATATATATATATATATATATATCTCTATATATATATATATATTTATATATATACATATATTTTGCCGCATAAATCTTGGATAATGCTGTGGGTCTATAAGTGCTGAATGCGTCGCATGTAACATGGATTCAAATAACAGTACCATGTAGGTTATAATAATACACCTTAGACCAAAGCAGGCCATCTTTACTAAAGATATCGCCGCACGGAATGACGTTCTGACTCAAGCTCCGTGGCACAATCACTATTTTTTCATATTTCCATGTTACCATTTACAACACATTATATTTCTCTTGGTTAACTTGGTTATTAGTCTGGTATGCTCGTGTTAAATTGTCTATCGTCCATGGAGCATAGACATTGATTAAAGCCAGTGAAAACCCTTAAACACACGTGAATGACCAACACAGAGGAGTGTTGACACATCAAAATGTAAACAAATTCTTGAATTATTTTGACTGGATGAAATAATGCCTGATACTTATCACGATATGCTTGTTGTAAGAAAACAAAATAAAACATTTTGATTCTTAGATAAATGAGATACAATTGGTGGCATGTTTCTACAACTAATTATAAAATAAAGAGTCGATTCATATGGCTCTATCCGTAAAACGCTAACTGTCGTGCTACTTTAATATTGTCAATATTGGCTTATATCCATCATGCTGGTATAGTAATTGCTTGGCTTGACTGTGGAAATACGATTCGCAGCAATATACTGTTTTGCTTGAAAGCGTCAGAAGACTAGTGAATACGCTGGGTATGCTCTGTTAACAATTTATAAAAGAATGCTTGGAAATTATATTTCAACAACTGGCAGTAATTATCAAACGGCATTACGGAACAAAAGTAGCCGGATATCTACCTTTACCTTTTTGTACTTCCCTATGGTCGAAATGCCAATTAACCAAGTGTGACGTTGCGTTTCTGCTTATAAAAAACAACCGAAGGTAAGACACCGCGTGAATCGCTGGATATACGTAACATATAATCCATTCCTTGAAACGCAACCCAGCGAAAATTAGCAGTTGCATTAGGTTCAGTGAAATGTGAGTGCATAGATCTCTGTACTCGTAGCACACCGTTCTGACCGCAAAAACGATGACATCCCCATCTTATTGCATTATAATAATGTGCAGCCACTGTCGCTGTAGCTCTACATTCGAAAACCTATCGGTATATTTACTGCATGAAGAATATGTTTAGTGGATTTGAATCACCCTAAGCTCGTGATGTGGCTCTATAATTGAAGTAGTACTGTATGATCAAAAGTATGACCGATAGTCATAGAATATTTTCGTTCACAATAACATCCAGGAAGAGCTTTGCTCGGGTTCTTGCCATTGCTCACATACCCTGCATAAAGGTTTCCATAAAGCCGAGATACCCGCAGCTTACAAGTAGACACAAAACCAAGGTTGTGGCAATCCAGATTTGAGCTGGGCGTGACAAAGTATGGTCCGGTCTTTCAGACATTGCCATTTGCACCAGCGCCCTATCCCCGCTTCCACCATCAACAGCCATGATTAATAATGCACACGTCATACAAATTGGAAGCTGTATATATATATATATATATATATATATATATATATATATATATATAATATATATATATATATATATATATATTTATGTATTTATATATACATACCATATATATATATATATATATATATATATATATATATATATATATATTCTATATATATATATATGTCTCTATATATCTCTCTCTCTATCTATATATATATATCTATATATATATCTATATATATATATATATATATATATATATATCTATATTGTGTCACCCAGAGTGTTGTCACATATAACAATGGGTCAACCATTATTAATTGCTATAGATGTGTCATATGTCAATGATGACATTGCTGATAATCCCTGATAATACCATTGTTCGTTTGGTTATTGAAACGAATCTTTACTCAGAAACCCGCCAATGAAGCACAATCCGGACCTGTTGAGAAAGGAGTGGGGTTCACATATATTGCTAGTCTTGTTATAACGCGCAATGTCATCGAGTTGGTGCCTTTCGTTATTTCACCCTCGACTAGACCAAACCTGGGTATTCATCGGCGGGGTTATATAGCCTGGCCCGCTGCACTGATGCACGCTAGGGATTCCATCAGAATAATTCACAGCCTATTTGGTACATTGGATATCAATTATTGAAGGCTCACTTGCGTCATATCGTAACAATACTGTTAAAGGTAGCAACCGATACAGGCGGCGTACTTCGATACTTTAGTGATTTGAAGCAAATGCTTGCTCTTCTTCATTGCAATAAATTGGTATTGCGTCGTCATGGTAGAAAGTGTATTAATTGTGATTAGAAATCGCGAATCAACAAGTGGAGTTAACCTTCAACACAGAGGCTTTCAATAGGTAGAGTTACGTGGAGACAATAGCCGTCATTATTCGTAACGCCATGTCAGCCGTAATCCATTAGGTAAATGATATTTGTCATTTCGTGTAATGCAATCCGCTCTCACGGCGTCGAATTGTCTTTAGCATTTAATCGTGACTCGACTAGCTTTTGCTAGATTATAATCACGGGCTTTTACCAACACATGTTAATATAGAGCATGATATATACTGTTTTGAATGCACATTGAAGCGGCGGCAACCTAACTTCATGTACCCATGTGTCTAAGGATGTACAAATGACTGAATACAACACGAGTTAAAAACGCCCGTCTACTTATATTGACACGCTCTCATTCGTTCACCTGCAGCAATAGCCTGTATCAACCTACCTATCATACCATATTTATACTGTATCGTGTAGACATACATCGCATCTATTTATCTTCCGGTTGCTGCATGGGAAGATGACATAACGGAGGGATGATACAAGAAGAGGAATATAATGGAAATCTGTCTTCCGTGGACAGGATTTCCGTTAAGGAAATAACACAGTATGGTTCCATCATTGCTTATATGATGATTAGGTTTTCATCCAGTATGTACGAACAGTATTTAAGCATTGGAGTTCCACTTCGAATTGCCGTACATAGGGAAGTAGGGAACCTAGCCGGGACAATGAGATCACTTTACATGGTGTTGTAAAATGATCTCATTGCCACATAAGCCACTACAGTGCATCTGAATTAAATTTCCTTGCGGAGTAGCTGATCAATTCGAACCCAAAACATGATCTACGAATAACCATAGCCTTTCATATCACCAAAGCGCTTATTGCTTGGCTTCGAGAGCTCACTCTGACAGGCTGCGCGGTGAGCCTTCTGAGCACGCCTATCGTGAGCTGGCACGACCAGAAATTCGTTAAAAGAACATGGGTCTCAATCCAACATCTCGGGACCGACGGAGTGTGGTTATATTGATGAAATGGAGACATCTTAGTGGTGGAGACGTCCGCACCCACTGATAAACCAGACATTTTGGTGTGGTTTTAAAAAAGACGTCATGACACGTAGCGTGCTGATCGCAGGAGGCGTGTTCACATGTTTTGATGCGAGCGAGCCCTCTTAGCATAGCTAAAAGCTCTTTCATATCACTTCCACTGGGCATGTACAGAATGTCGTGATATTTACGACAGTAAAACCAGCTTCAATTTTCGACCTTCAGATTATGTAGCCACCTGACCCCCTCCAGAAGTTTTCGCCAATCGATCTTCTAAGTGCCATTATTGAAAGTGCCCTTGAATATGCTTGTGTCACATTTGGATGTGATGTAAAAATTGGGTACTTTTGGTGGAATATCAATGATTAATTAGACTAAATATACTGATTGATTAATTAGACTAAATATAGCACGAGAAGCAAATGTAATACACACTGGTTGCTGTGAACCTTAATCATCTGATGCTTTGAATATCGCGGTGTCCGCAGCTGCTCTGCGATTCATTGCGATACAGTTGCTCGGATGATTCTTAAATTGCGTTTGAAGGCAACGTTGTATGCTACCCTGATCTCAGTACTTAGCAATGCTGTATAGTTGGCATCGAAAATAATTCAAGGCAAAAGTTGATAATCTTGTACAATCGGACGATATATTGCCATTTTATAAATTGTAAGTAATTAGTGGTGATGCCAATAGTATTAAACACACTAACGTATGGTTTTTGTTCTACCTTGTTTGTATCCGCTTCCACCTGAAAATGTCATTTTCTTATGGCCCGGAAGTACAAAATTAGACCTGTTGATACAATGCTTAATGATAGTTGCCTATTAATATTGCATATCAATCGAATACAAGTGAAAGGAATGTTTAAAAGCAGACAAGATATGCATGTTTCTTTGCATGAATATCGTCTCATAGCAAGGCCATTGGAGGCCAATCATTCGCCGACCAGTTTTTCAAACAGGTTATCTCAAACCTTGCTGTCATGCATTTATTCGAAAAAGACTCTTTGTGCGTATTCATTATAGATGCCAAATCCAGCACACATCTCATTGAAATCACGAGCTGCGGCAGGATCTCGCAAACCTGCAACGAGAGTGTCGGCATCAGTATTTGATATGACGTTGAGGAGCCTTACAAGAGCCTTACAAAAGTGTTTTACGTCTTCGTGGCCAGTGAGAATGATGTAATGTCGGATCCTACCAGGCGAAAGATATGAGTCACTAGCTTTGTACGCACGAATACTTTGTATTTTGAAAGATTGATTGTAGTTCTGGCGCTTCCATAAACATAAATCTTATATTCTTAGTGAGCAATTTGTGACGATGTGGGTGTTAAATGAGAACCTGGCCAGGTCCACATAAATGTGTTGAGTCAGCAGTCTAATTGAGAAGCAATGTTCATTGCTGTGGATGCGTCCAGTGAAATTGTTAAATCGGACGCAGTAAGGACTGTTCCTGACAAACATATCAAGTCAAGTAGGTTCGGTCACCTAGAAATCAATACTTATCTGGATACAAAATGGATATGTTTGCGCAATAACGTTACTAAAAATAAGTCGAAACCTTATTGAAACATATAATCTACATAATTATAAGCAATTATTTTAGATGACACCATTTTACAAAATACTTTTTGTTAGCTATATCATTGCGTTCAGCCACCAGTCCAGACCTCGTATTGTGCATAGCGGAAAGGGTTCTTTGATACCTATAGTATACCTCAAATCCACAGCAATGAATGGTTTTCTCTGAATACAGTAGATATTTGCTGATCGTGCCTCAGGCGCTTTATCAGTCTAAAACGGATGGTGCCACCCACCATAGGCCCAACACTCAGTTATACTGCCTATAACACATAGAACAGAAGGGTAGTCGTTTGAGCGGATGTTTTCATTCAACAGAATTAGCTCCAATGCGCCGTGGAAATAAGAGCTCGCCATGGTTCGACCGATAAAACTCAGTAAACAGCAATATGTGGCTAATATACAGAGCTTTGTCACTGAAACCATTGGCATTTAGTCAATTTGCGGTTGAATAATGGCTGTGCAAACTAGACCTCTAAGTCAAATTTAAGCGTTTGCTCTGTACTAAAAAGACAATCTTTACATTTGAAAAAACAATGGAAACAACTATTAAATGTTTCTTTATAGCGCGGGTGCTTCGTGAGATGTTAGAACACAATATGTATATAAATATAAATATATATATATATATATATATATATATATATATATATATATATATATATATATATATATATTTATATATATATATATATAGATATATTATATATATATATGGATACATACAGGATATATATAAATATATATCTATTTCTATATATATATATATCCGTAAGATATCTATATATAGAAGCATATATATGATATATCTATCTATTTCTATCTCTCTTTCTCTCTCCTCTCTCTCTAGAGATCTCTATCTCTCTCTCCTCTCTCTCTCTCTCTCTCTCTATTCCTATATATCTGTCTCTCTCTGTCTATCTCTCCCTCTCTAATAGATAGATCTATATCTCTCTATCTCTCTTTCTCTCTCTATCCCTGTATCTCTCTCTATTTCTCTATATATATACGTATATATATATTTCTATTCTATATATATATATGTCTATATTATATACATATAAATATATATATATATACATATATATAAATATATATCTATATATTTATAGTAGGATCTAAGTAATTATTATATATTATATCTCTGAAAATGATCACACATATATATAATGTCGGATTCTCTATCTATATATACCGTTATATATATATATATATACATATATTTTTGCCGCATAAATCTTGGATAATGCTGTGGGTCTATAAGCGCTGAATGCGTCGCATGTAACATGGATTCAAATAACAGTACCATGTAGGTTATAATAATACACCTTAGACCAAAGCAGGCCATCTTTACTATAGATATCGCCGCACGGAATGACGTTCTGACTCAAGCGCCCTAGATAAGCACGCGGTTAAGTTATTCTTCGACATGTCGTCGTGCTCCGTGGCACAATCACTATTTGTTCATATTTCCATGTTACCATTCACAACACATTATATTTCTCTTGGTTAACTTGGTTATTAGTCTGGTATGCTCATGTTAAATTGTCTACCGTCCATGGAGCATAGACATTGATTAAAGCCAGTGAAAACCCTTAAACACACGTGAATGACCAACACAGAGGAGTGTTGTAAACAAATTCTTGAATTATTTTGACTGGATGAAATAATGCCTGATACTTATCACGATATGCTTGTTGTAAGAAAACAAAATAAAACATTTTGATTCTTAGATAAATGAAATACAATTGGTGGCATGTTTCTACAACTAATTATAAAATAAAGAGTCGATTCATATGGCTCTACCCGTAAAACGCTAACTGTCGTGCTACTTTAATATTGTCAGTATCGGCTTATATCCATCATGCTGGTATAGTAATTGCTTGGCTTGACTGTGGAAATACGATTCGCAGCAATATACTGTTTTGCTTGAAAGCGTCAGAAGGAGACTAGTGTATACGCTGGGTATGCTCTGTTAACAATTTATAAAAGAATGCTTGAATGCTTGGAAATTATATTTCAACAACTGGCAGTAATTATCAAACGGCATTACGGAACAAAAGTAGCCGGATATCTACCTTTACCTTTTTGTACTTCCCTATGGTCGAAATGCCAATTAACCAAGTGTGACGTTGCGTTTCTGCTTATAAAAAACAACCGAAGGTAAGGCACCGCGTGAATCGCTGGATATACGTAACATATAATCCATTCCTTGAAACGCAACCCAGCGAAAATTAGCAGTTGCATTAGGTTCAGTGAAATGTGAGTGCAATGATCTCTGTACTCGTAGCACACCGTTCTGACCGCAAAAACGATGACATCCCCATCTTATTGCATTATAATAATGTGCAGCCACTGTCGCTGTAGCTCTACATTCGAAAACCTATCGGTATATTTACTGCATGAAGAATATGTTTAGTGGATTTGAATCACCCTGAGCTCGTAATGTGGCTCTATAATTGAAGTAGTACTGTATGATCAAAAGTATGACCGATAGTCATAGAATATTTTCGTTCACAATAACATCCAGGAAGAGCTTTGCTCGGTTTCTTGCCATTGCTCACATACCCTGCATAAAGGTTTCCATAAAGCCGAGATACCCGCAGCTTACAAGTAGACACAAAACCAAGGTTGTGGCAATCCAGATTTGAGCTGGGCGTGACAAAGTATGGTCCGGTCTTTCAGACATTGCCATTTGCACCAACGCCCTATCCCCGCTTCCACCATCTACAGCCATGATTAATAATGCACACGTCATACAAATTGGAAGCTGTATATATATATATATATATATATATAGTTATATATATATATATATATATATATATATATATATATATATATATATATATATATATATATATATATATATATATATATATATATATATATATATATATATATATATATATATATATATATATATTCTGTGTCACCCAGAGTGTTGTCACATATAACAATGGGTCAACCATTATTAATTGCTATAGATGTGTCATATGTCAATGATGACATTGCTGATAATCCCTGATAATACCATTGTTCGTTTGGTTATTGATACGAATCTTTACTCAGAAACCCGCCAATGAAGCACAATCCGGACCTGTTGAGATCGGAATGGGGTTCACATATATTGCTAGTCTTGTTATAACGCGCAATGTCATCGAGTTGGTGCCTTTCGTTATTTCTCCCTCGACTAGACCAAACCTGGGTATTCATCGGCGGGGTTATATAGCCTGGCCCGCTGCACTGATGCACGCTAGGGATTCCATCATAATATTTCACAGCCTATTTGGTACATTGGATGTCAATTATTGAAGGCTCACTTGCGTCATATCGTAACAATACTGTTAAAGGTAGCAACCGATACAGGCGGCGTACTTGATGCGTTTCGATACTTTAGTGATTTGAAGCAAATGCTTGCTCTTCTTCATTGCAATAAGTTGGTATTGCGTCGTCATGGTAGAAAGTGTATTAATTGTGATTAGAAATCGCGAATCAACAAGTGGAATTAACCTTCAACACAGAGGCTTTCAATAGGTAGAGTTACGTGGAGACAATAGCCGTCATTATTTGTAACGCCATGTCAGCCGTAATCCATTAGGTAAATGATATTTGTTATTTCGTGTCATGCAATCCGCTCTCACGGCGCCGATTTGTCTATAGCCTTTGATCGTGACTCGACTAGCTTTTGCTAGATTATAATCACGGGCTTTTACCAACACATGTTAATATAGAGCACGATATATACCGTTTTGAATGCACATTGAAGCGGCGGCAAACTAACTTCATGTACCCATGTGTCTAAGGATGTACAAATGACTGAATACAACACGAGTTAAAAACGCCTGTCTACTTATATTAATACGCTCTCATTCGTTCACCTGCAGCAATAGCCTGTATCAACCTACCTATCATATCATATTTATACTGTATCGTGTAGACATACACCGCATCTATTTATCTTCCGGTTGCTGCATGGGAAGATGACATAACGGAGGGATGATACAAGAAGAGGAATATAATGGAAATCTGTCTTCCGTGGACAGGATTTCCGTTAAGGAAATAACACAGCATGGTTCAATCATTGCTTATATGATGATTAGGTTTTCATCCAGTATGCACGAACAGTATTTAAGCATTGGAGTTCCACTTCGAATTGCCGTACATAGGGAAGATCGGTTGTGTTATTTGTATACATCGACCTTGTTGAGCTCGGACTGCGTTACGTTAACCAGCCAAATGTAGCCAATCGTACGATACGAGCCTGGTCGGCTCAGTCATCTAGCAAATGATGTTTACACTGGTAACAGCTTCCTGTAATACGTGTGTCACATAAATATGGGGACAATTGCAGTTTGTACTGGTTAACTCTGGATGGGGGTCATCCCTGGATGGCTTCGCATCTGTTGAGACTCTATTCTTTGATGGTCCGGAATGATGGCGCTTGGATCGACGATTGTAATCCCAGCTCCATGATAGCCTTGTATATGCAAACACTCTATGTCGGGTGGATGTAATTCATTATGTTTGTGGCCGACGCGCCCTATGTTTGTGCTTGAAACCAAAACAACGTAGAAAGAATATATGATGATAAATATATCTGACTTCTGATTTATGCCACTCGGCTTGCCTTCTCGCTACAGAACCACAAATTAAAGGTCGACACAACTTTCGTATTCTGCTCTATTTCGGTATATTCAGAATATGAGCAATCAAACCAATAACACTGGCAATTAGTCAAGCGTCAAACACGCCAGAAAGGCTCGTTAGCGGCGAATGATTATTGTTGCTAGCGAACAGCTTCTGCAGTAACCATTAACACTGGATATGACAGGTTTGATCAGCTGACTGCTTTAACACTAACTTACGTAAATTGTACGCAAGGCGCCACCTCTTCGCTGGCTTGCTGTTGGGTTACCAATAGGATAGCCCATAGTTATTCTCTGCATTGCCAACTTGTAGGGTTAGCTTTGATTCGAGTAGGTCATTTCGCAGCATACTCTCAACAATGTGTTAGCCCACTTTCTTGCAGCATAGGATTTGTACTTGCCATTTCACGCTCTCTCTGTTCATGCCCTAGAACCTGCATTCGCTCGATATGATGGGTTATAACCTGCGTGATCAACAAGCTAAATGGCTGGCATTATCGTGCACACAAGAGCGTTAATCAAGTAGCCTAGACGTTGGTTTGTTCCGTCCCCGCCAGGAGGTGGAGATGACCCACAACGCAATACTAAAGCATAATACGCGCTAGCTTGATGTCGTCATCATAGGTCTTATCACACAAGATAGTGTGATTATGCTAACAGCAGTATCATAAAAACGTACAAGGATTTAACGATGCTATGAAGTTGCAATCTTGGGTTGTCAACAATGCCAGAAACGATAAGGCGAGTGCACAGCCTCGGTGCAATCTTAGCATTTGGATACGGATGAAATCCTAATACGTCGCTATATAGCAACATAAATGCCTTATAACGGGAGGTGGAGTAAACAATTAGCCATGAGTTATTATACACGAAAGACCGTCTTATTAATTCCTCCATATCTTACCACGTAACAATTTTTAAATCGATGACCACAAGAGGAAGGGTAGCTATATGGTCAGTGCCGTTTCGACATTTATGTATTGATAACCAAAATGTTTCGGTGACAAATAGCATCCCTAGCCAACTGGAAAATGAGTAGGTTGTCAACACTGGTCACTAGACACTTCTATTTATTATCATATATACAAGCTTATACCTTCCACATTTTGCCATATAAACGGTGCTCTTGCTGGGTTATTAATATGGCAATGTCAACCAGAACGAGGCTTCGTGTCAGCTTGTCCACCAAGCAGTTAAAAGTTGCCAATTATTATAGGCTTGATTTGCTGTGATCAGAAAAAATGCGTTGCCAACAACGTGGGCCGATTAGATATATATCTATTTGACTAAACCCGACCAACGACTTATGAATTATTACCATCAGGTTTCATTTGATCACAATATTTTACCACTTCTCCATAAATGTCATCATTAACGTTAACATGGAAAAGCCTCTTTGAATTATCGCAAGTCTCAAAAACAAGCCGCGGTCTACACACAATGCCGTTATGCACATTTCTAAGCCTCTCTCTGTAAAAACGTAATAGGAGATTTGCGTTGCGTAAGGTCTTATATCGAGTTCATCTAAACTGTAGTTTCCTTGCGCGAGCACCGCGCCCTCATTTGGTGAACGTCTGAATCAAATTCATCATCTTGACGACTTAACCAACTTGCCGATTGACGACTAACCAACTTGCCGACTGACGACTTACAAACTTGCCGACGAACGAGGAGCGGATTTTGATAATTACTTTACATATCATAATGCATAGAAACTTGTGTTGCAGGGGTAGTGCTGTAGGCAAATTGGCCGGCAGAAAAATAAAGTACATATGTTTTAACGATCTATGGTACGATTTGTATTTGTGATTGATATAATTTTTTCATTATCTGGCAATTGGTGAAAGAACAAAGAACAGATATATGATTATAGTTTATGAGTGCATAATTCATTGCCATTCCTTTGCTGGGGCAGCCACTTGTTCGTGTCATATCACTTGATTAAGCTCGTAGGTGATCAGCGATACGGAAATATTAAGCATTTGAGTAAGAACCATACGGCATAAAAAGAAGGCATGCGCACGCCCTACCAATGTGATACTATCAGATATTTGCAGTTGTGTCGGGTCTATTTTATGATTGTGACGGGATCATTAAAAGAGCTTGATTGCCACCTTATTACCTCAATGGTTTGTAGCCAGAGGTAATACACGTATGGAAGTATGACCAAGGGTCAATGTAGTTGAGTCGGGGATGGTGATGAAGGACGAGAGATTAGTCTGGTTGACTCTGGCACAGTAGGTATTAGTTGACGCTTTTAGTAAGATACTCGAGACTTGAGTTCTATTTGAGATTTATTCGTCTTCGCTGACTGGCACGCTCTTTCTTGGTATTTTCTCAGTGTGTCTCGGCGTGCGGATTCCGTATGTTCTCTTAAAATATGCTGTCGTATTTAAAGTGAAAGAATAGGGTGGCCTGATGTGGTGAGCTGTGATTGGTTTATAGGGTGCTTGTGGTCATTCGGACTGACTTGCAATTATCAAGAGCTTTTAATTGAAGATCAAACAGGTATATGTTAATTGTTATGGGAAATGACGGGATTCGAATGTTTACATCAAAGGGGTTGTACTAAACCGGGACTATATGATTTGGAAACTGACCCGTTCGGAACATTAACTTAAAAGGATTCTAAAGATTATTTAAGGTTTATGTAAATTAGACAACAATAAATCTGGTATGAGTGAAAAGGGGTGAATTTCATTTGCCTAAATTGGTTTAGTTTTCATGTCCCGAGTGGCCGAAAAGTTGTAAATGTAAGTGAAACTTTTGGGAGAGAAGGAGAGGTGGTTAGTGTATGTGTCCGTAAATGTATGCGTTTATTGGGGGTGAAAGAAGTATTAACAAATGGTTTGTTGAGGCTTCGCGAGAGATATTCATGTGATTTCGATTAACAGTTAATGAGATGATCGCAGTGTCAATAGAATATAGATATGTCGCAAAGTAAATCAATGTTGCATTATGCTACCCCAGGAACTACCACCCTCCGCTACTTCGTGCCTAAATTTAGCTACCTAATATGGCAAGACAGAAATCGTTTAAGCTCAAAATTAAGCACCTTGAAAATCTGCCTCTGCACTGCAGTTCCTTTTAAAAAGATGCTCTGCGTCACCACACGTCAAGTCGAGGAGGGCATCTAAATATTTCGACATGGTTAAATAGGCTTCAGTCAGCAAACAATTAATTTGTATAACTTGCAATAAGGAAAACCAGAGACGATAATACTTAACTATGTCTGTGAAAGTTGAATGAGTCCATAGTTCATCTGAATCAAGTGCGTTTGTTGCCGCTCAAATGGACTGATTTGGTGCATATCTTGTGTCATTTCTGTTTATTACAGATGTGCTTGATGGTTCATGAGAGATTGCTTATACACGATAACGATAGGCATAAGCACAGGATAACAGATTGAATCAGAATAATTGTATCAGTTGCAGCCTCTGAGCTCAGAACAAATGCGTTTTTTGGCGGCCCAGTGAAATAACTCGATCACTAAGTCTATGTGAATTTCATTGATTGAGTGCCCAATAAACTTAATTATGGTATTTGATGGATAAAGCAAGGTTTGTTCCATAGCAACCAGTTCCTAATCGACACTACTTTATTTTTAACAGTAAATACCGTATGAATTCATGCATAACAGGTGTTGCTTGAGAGCACAAGGGTTGATTGCTCCTATTAGTTGTTTTCTTTGAGTACTACAAGTTGCATAGGTTATTCAACCGCCGCATTCGCGCCCTCTCCCGCGGTGATTGTAAGAGCCGTAAATGAAGCATGACCAGCCTGCAGCACCTACTAGCGTTTCAATCATAAATGCCCTAGTGGTATGACCATTTAGATGTCCAAATACAAACTAACATCTGCTGTCATATATCAACCAAACTACATTGCAATCAATCTCATGTAGGTAGGGATCTGATAACCTAATATTAGCACGCATACAGAATTTGTCCACTAAGATATGGATCATTTCGTGAGTGCCATATCGTACTGTGGTGACAAAGTCACCAACTGCGAGTAAGAGAAATATGATTACATGGTATTGATATCGATCGCTTCATGAAATATTAGCACGCATATAGAATTTGTCTATGGAAAGGTTGTAATTGTCATTTAGGCTAAAACAATTTCCTCAATATGCCTGTATCAAAGATTGTAGCAATTTCATTAGGCAGTGGACAAACATATTGTATATAGCCTGCTAGCTGCAGTGCTAGAGAAAACCTTATGCATGTTAATATATTTAGTGTGCCAGAGTATAAGTTTACAATATTCAGCCACGAATATGATGAAAACAACACAGAAGATACCGCAAAAAGTGGCTGATCATGCAAGCAGCAGGTTAGTTAGTATGCACGGTCTAGGTTTTCAAAAAGATCGACCTTGCCATCAGAGAAAAAGAAGACAAATCTGACAAATTAATCGTTGGTGTCATTCTTAGGTACCAAGCACAAAACGTCATTTTTGCAGATGACAATTGTAAGGCAGGAGTAACATCACATTATTGGATGCTAATACATCTCAACGAATCCTTCATATTGTGGTCGATTCGTCTAACCGGTTTTGTGTTGCATGGACGGAACAGCAGAGGAAATCAACAAGATCGCGTGTAATCTGCCCACGCACAGATCGTCTTGTATCCTAGCCATTCATTGCTCAGCTAGAGCTAATCCGATGTGCGGGTGGTCATGCACGGGGCTTATAAAGAACAACTGTCATGTATAACCCATTAACATCTCAGAACACTCCCTGCAGAACACTGGTTCACAGTTATATACCCCGATGTTCTCACTCACCATCGCTACAATTCCAATAAAGCAATATTGAATATGTCTAAGCACCAACCGTCCAGCTTTGCCTAATCCCGAAATTGATATTGGTCGCATGCGTTACTGTCATGGTGTCGTCAATAGGTGAGACGACGGGGTTGTTATTGTGCTTCGTGAAAGTAGTGCAAATATAAAGGTTTCAGCAACTTATATTGATTCGCCTACAACATGCCTCATTCACACCCCATCGTTTCTCTGGTCGCGTAATATGAAATGCCTACGCTTTTCAAGTAACGTGTTATATGTTACATTGATTCAGCGACACTCTTATCGTTTTATCCTGTCAATATATTTACTGGTGATTCTCTAATTGAAAGACATACTAATAGCACACGACAATTACATGTTACAAACAGTTATACTGAACAATCTGAAAGCCATCAATCGGCAGCAAATCGTTACAAATCCGTTGACGTTTGACGAAGTGTTTTAATAATGCGCCACTGAGCAAATCAACACTCCATTCTGATCAAATCAACACAACGTACCCCGCAAGCCACTTACTGCGCTATATATGTCGTGTGTATGTATCTTAGGCTTCAGACATTACGTTATGACATGTTGTTAGCCAAATTGGTCGCTCGCATTTGATAAAAAGGACAATGATAGATTGAATAGATTGTAGGCATCGCATTAGCGGTATAAACAGGCTCTTACAGGCGTTGAGAATGGGACCACAAATTAGACATGCAGGGCCAGTCGTGTACGGATTGGTCACCAGCCTTTGTTACAAAATGATAAAAACGTCGAGGTAATTGGGCAGAAAACATATTATGCATACAATCAACAATATATCTTATATGATCAGCTATTTTGTCTAGCAGGACAATTCGGCGCCTGTTAAAATTCGGCTCTTCTAATAGTACACGTTAAGTTTTTAGTGAAAGCTGTCAGCCATGCTACTATCTCAGAGGATAAATAGCCCACGTGAGAGCAGAATTCTTACATAAGTATTGTCCAAACTGTTCTGTTTACCATTTATGCATATTTCTTCATCTTTCTTCGGATCTGCCTGATCATTTATGAGAACTGGGGCCGTATTCACCAACCGATTAAGACTAAGTTTTGTCTAAAAACGCTGAGCCGTGACTTAGCGGTATTGACCAACGAACTTAAGTTTAAGTTTTGACGGTGACTTATGTTCTTAATAATGTAGCTCTTTCGAACTAAGTACGGGTAGTGCTGCATGCACTCCCTCTTAGTTCTGACGCGCAACGCTATCTAGCCTGCGTAATTCAACGGAATTATCACGAGTTCCGCAGTTTTACCTAGTTTTAGCTAATAAAGTCAACTCACCAAACATTTATTGGACCAGAAGCAGAATTACAGCAACAATAGTATCCTATGAATAAGTATTTTGACTTAAAACACACCAAACGGTAATATCTGAGCCCGACTTGGCAACATGGCAGCGAGGCAGCGGAAACTGACCAGCGGGAGCATTAACCAATTGGAACGTAGGCGAGACAGCTCAAAAGACGCGGGTTCACAGGGACTATTTATGGCACGAAGCTAAAAGCTAAAATGACCTTGTGTAACATGTAGAAAAGGCCACTTACATTAACTGTCGAACAAATATCACACCAAATCACGAAGAAAGCAACGAAAACTTGGGGAAAATGCGACAGGAATTATCAGCTATAGTTTTGCCTATGTTCTCACCGCCTTATTTACAACTAAAGTTTCTGGGGCTGTCTGGGATATCGTTCTTCACGCTTATATTTCGGAAGAAAATATCACCGTAAACTTGGAAAGTTATCGAAAATGTAGTTTTCCGCAGACGATAGGATTATGAAGCATTATCTCGAACCGAACTAAATAATAACTTGCGACACTGATCGCCTGAAACTCGTCAGAACATGCATATTTCGTGAAAAAAGTGGTGAGTTCTGGGTTGATCGAATGCATCGACAAAATTATTTTGGTTGTACTGTTAGACCGACAAGGTGATAAATAGAACCTGACGTTGGTCTTTTGGGCTATAATAATGACTTAAATATGGCCGATACAGTTAACATCAACATTTCGCTGCTGTTTAGTTCATGATTTCAAGAGTTATTATTTGATTATAGCTCATAATAAAGTAAAATGAGAGATAAATCGACATGCTTTTCTATTTACGTTTAATTTTAGCAATGTTTATACAGTTGGCCGGATGAGACTACAATATGTCTGTCAAGCGAGATTCGCTCGTGACCATTTTCTGCAAGATACTGCCAAGATGACAGCAAACACATGTCCTCGGAAAGATGATGTTTACTTGGCATTTGTGTCTCATGCAAAGTATAACGTCTGCTAAATATCACAGGAAAATAGTCAGTCATTCATTCAGAAGATGGCGATATTGTTTTGTATAAAAAAAGCTTCTCCCGTTACAACGATAAATATCATAATGATGATTTATAACCCGGCCATCATAAAGTACAGAGACCGAGAGATGATATGTCAAACGTCAGCTGCACTGAAATGTAAGTCATAAATTTTATCGACAAATTATATTAAATTTCTCTTTTGCGGAATGAGGAAACGTGATTTGGTTTAAATGTCGTGCTGACAATTATTTAAAATACTCCGGTATACATTGTGTTTTTATTGGATAGATTTTGACGGCAGTCTAGAGGTGAGATACTTCACCCATATAGACTGTATATAGTTTTTGAACAGAATTGACAGATAATCCAGGGTTCAATCAAAGATTTAGCTATAAACCTTACAAGATCTTTGGTTCAATATTAAATGGAGAGGGTGGTTTTGGTGATTTAATTGAACTATTAGGTATCAATTTCGCAGTATGTGTAACCTTGCAGGGTTATGTCCAGTAGACACTCATGTGAGACATACACTACCATGGAGGGAATTTATGGCAGGAGGACACTTTACCATGACTCTAGACACCTTTGATATATTGAACACAGCTAGAAAAGTGGGAATTATTCTATTAGTGATTTTGGTCCTATTTGAAATAGCTTGTAATCAGGTAATAGACTATATGAAGTCCAGTAGGGTTATCATGATATAAATATCAACAAGGTCCACCATACCAATGCTTTATTGACCCCAGCTAGAAAAGTGAGAATTATTCCATCAATAATACCTGTCCCCTTTGAAAAAAGAATGGGATTGGTTTAGGTTACCTCAGTGCACTAATTAGGTATCAATTTTGTGGTATGTGTATCCTTGCAGGGCTATGTTGCAAAGTGATTCCTGTGAAATGCTAATAGGCCATTGATAAAGGTCCTGTTTTCTGCCCATGCAGGTGATCACTCCTGGCAAGAACATGACAAGAGAAGTCTTGAAAAACTAATTTGGTTGTTTCACTGATTGACTGAATGTAGTACTTATGAACATTTTTGTTTCATTAATCTGTTATTAAAACGTTTAGGCAGAATTATCATTCCCAAGTATAGTGCCTGCTAAGTAGGGAACTAGTCAACTCTTCATTCAATCATTTTTAAGCTGGCTGTCATGTGGAATATATTACCCAAAGGAACTAAAGAAATGCATATTGTTACATGTGAAAATCATTTTGGCTTTAAACAGAAACACATACAGATATGTGTACTATGCCAGGCTCCACTTTATTTGTATGTTTTCTAGATGCTTCAAAAACGGTTTTGATAGAAT
>CM067342.1:40620954-40758454 GCA_034190875.2 Urechis unicinctus | reverse complement strand
CATACATATACCGCTCCGTCGAAACAAGGGGACGTAACTATAATCAGCTTGACGTAGCGAACTTTGAAGTATCACATTGTTGAATTAATCGAAACTGCGGCAATATGATGTGTGCCAGACCTTCATATGAAACTAGTCTTATCTGCACATGATGTAGATATAAGTCATGATATCCCACACAACTACACATACACACGCAACCACGCGTACACACGCACGCGTACACACTACTGCATTGACAATCTGCCCTGCCCATAAAAGCAGGTAGTCTTCCTTGTGATTAACCTTCTGTGCCAGGCGGTTAGTTAGTATTTCTTTCTGCACGTTAATTAAATGCTAAGAAACTATTATCATATTTCTAGCAATATATCGCTAAGTAGTCCTTCATTAGAGCAATATTCGTCCATCAACATGAAATGAAAGGGGAAAAAACGAACCCAGATATGTTGCTAATCCTTATGCTACCCGTGGTATTCTGTGAAAATGATATTTTTACTGACATCGTTAGTGTAATCAGCATAATTACCTCTCTCCGGAAGGAAACGTTTGGTAAAAGCTAAAGACTGAGGTGCTTGGTTGTTATCTTACATTCACAACGACACCTTTATTTTTTTACACTGGATTCTTTTCTAATCCATATGCGATGCAAATTTTTTTAACACACGCCATCACTGTCATGCGATTGCTCATAGAGGGCCGAAATATGTCCATGGAACATGCACTTAGCATGTGATACAAAATGGCGAGACCCCGACAATGACTGAAGCAGTGTCCTGTTAAAGAGAGATGCATCAGTGCATTTTTATTTTGAAGGCAATGACTGCTTCTCGTAAAAAGGTGAGACTGGGGCATTATACACTAGCCCATCAAAATAACCTGATACATAACTTGAAATCACGAAAATAGCATTAAAATCTGATGCACACCTGACCTTAAATGGTTTTATGGTAGCCATCTTTCCATGCACCTGCACAGATTATAAGTCTCATGACTGCCATCACATGGCTTCTATAAGCAAACTCTTTGAGGCTGATATATCTGTTCTATGCATACGTTTAATATATTTGTACAAATGAATGGCAGTTGTACAAATCGATAGGGAAGATGTGGCTTGGAAAAATCTAGTTTCAATACTCAATTCGTATACTAGGTCTTTGCACCGCATAAACATGAACGCGGTTTACTGTTTCTTCCACCATATCAACAAATCAACCTTTACAGTGTCGGCCCTGCCACTGTTTAGTTCATAGAAAAGCGGCGTATACCTAGGAGACAAGCGGTTACATTTGGAGTGAGCTAACACCGTTTCAAATTTCGGCTTATTCGATGCACCTGCACTTGAGAGATTGTAAAAAGCGTTGTGATCTGAACGGGAAATGAGAACGAGATATTTGTGTCAGTAGCTAGCAAACCAAATATATCACCGGAAATCCTTGCACTTCGTATATTAAGTGGCCCCTAGAGCATTGGCTAAAATCATATGGAATTCCTGCACTAAAACTGATAAAGGTTGACCATGAAACGTCCTGTACAGGACGCAATGTAACCTGCTTGTGCGACACTGTGCATTATTAGTTGTTCAAGCAATTGAGCGACACCAACGTGGTCCAACGAGATATTTACAATTATATATATATATATATATATATATATATATATATATATATATATATATATATATATATATATATATATATATATATATATATATATATATATATATATATATATATATATATATATATATATATATATATATATGTCGCTTTGGCATGTATCGTTAGCCTTCATAAACTAATGAAAGGCTGTGTTGCGGCTTACACGTTCACCTAATCCTTTGTAATTTGTGAAACAATTGTGGATGTGGATAAAATTGTCATTGAGATATTGTTAAAACATTTATTCCTTTACACAATACGGCTCAGTAGATACCTTTGCCCATGAATGGCTCCTGTCCGAGCTATTGTCACATGACACAATAAAATGCCACGCTGGTATTTCTACAGTATATAGTACTTGACTACCTCTTACAACTTTTGTTCTGATGTTAAACGCTTGAGTCATCCACGAGTTCATATGGAGGTTTGCAAGCTTCTTAGAGGAATGACAAGCATCTGCTATGTTTTACATTGCAAAATCCAATCCAGACAAAAACCAACGCATCAAAGCCTTACCACCACATTAAAGAGTGCAAAAAAATCTTTTTAAGGTTTTGGTCGAATGTCACGGGTTGAGAGGTCCATTAGGTAACATGGTTGAATGGGCTCACGCGCGTTCACACGCACCAGATCACTTCATCGTCACATCAAACGGAATGTGCGATTTATTTTGACAGCGGTTTTAAGAACCAGCCACGAGGACTGCTTCGATCTCATGGGCAACAACGTCTTGCACATTATTAAGAGACATCCATACATCCTCTATGATTACTGCAGTGGACATATCAGGAACCTGCAGTGACAAGATAGCGGATCGGTGATCAAGCTATCAATAAAATCAATATCCTCAACATTTAGTTCGTTGGGTTACTCTTAACGCTGTTACTAGGTCCCAATATGTGCAATTTTTCAAACACCTATTTTATTGTTCAGAATATAGATCAGGCGATGTGTTCGTTGAAAACAAAGCAAAGATATACTGAAATACAACGAATGCATAGTTGAAATGTATTGTTCTATTGAGATTTATCGTAACATTGTTCAGTTGTTTAGGCTGCTGTTTCAGGCGTAGTGGCAATGGGTGTACCCTGAGTTGCATTGTCCACTTCATGCTACACATTGTATGCCTGGTCTTATGCTAATGTATATATGAGATATCTTTGACGTTTTTGGATTATCATCATTGGAGACCAAGGTGTCAATCAGCGTTTATCCTAATGTAAAACCTAAGACATCAGCCAAAGCCAATATAGGAAGTTCAATCAACGACAGCCAGGTAGTTCATTATCCAATGTTTACATTTGGACCCTAACGTTTTGGAATATGATGATCAGAACCTGAGATACCTTCTGCTGATTGCAGCTATTTTGGATTCATGCAAATGAAAGTACGCATATGGCAATATCGGCTTGTGTCTACACCTAGAAGATTAATGGGCTGCCTTCTCTACAATGAGGATATAAGACCTACAACGTGCAAGTATTAAGGTCTAATCAAGCTTGCTATATAGACTAAGTTTTGTCACACAACGCACTGCTTACAATGGAATCAGTAAACACTGAATGTATACTAAATACGCTAAGGTCTGTGGGCGGATCGTCACTCCCTTAGCTGTTAATACCGGGAAATACCGTGTTGGCTGCTGATCCTATAATCGTGGCATTCTAAGATGTCACCGTTATCATGACAAAGTTGCAGTAGTTTCCTCTCCGGTAGTCTCTGACCCATGTTTTGTAGAGTAATTCGCTTAATTGCAGCAGTTGCACGGAGCTTTTTTGTGACGAAACATCAAGACCCAACGGCCTGGTTAATGACGCAGACTCACGGTTCAGAGTGAGCGTTCGAAATCCCAGATCCACACCTGACATTGAAACCGACCTGACCTCATTCTTCGAGGAGATACGGATCCACTCGAAACCAACGTACGCGCTATATCACCTAGAACACCGATCCTATGCAGAATACTGAATAGAAAAGGATAGAGAGGGCATTCATGGCTCTGGCTTTAATCAAATATTTACATCACTATGTATTATATTACATATAGAGCAAGGAGTATCAGCGGAAATACGCATATAAATGTAGACTGCAAACACAATAAAGCGAACTTTCAAGACGATTCGCTAAATTTCCTCCTGATATAAACGTCACTGTTGGTTATTTCTGACATACATTTGCAATGAAGCCAGGCATTATTCACATTCTAACAATATTCACATTCCGGCACATATCCCAGCAACAATGAGCAGCAAGCATGCGTTTGTGATATATCAATCATCAGCCCAGCAAGCAGTTGCTTCCTAGAATGGTTAGGCCATGGGAGTCATTGACTGTTGCTTGGCAATATAATTAGCATGGTTAACGTTCGAGTCAGCCACTGGTTATTATTCAATTAGGGGACTTCATAGTAAGTCATTATTTGCGTGTTGCCAAATTCTACAAATCGCGCGAGCCGTTCCCGATGGGCGAATCCAAAAATGACACAATACATAGCAATTACGGTGACGGCGATGACGGGTACAGACAATTGTAACGCATAGTAACCATTGGATTGTCGACTCGGGACAATATGTTAGAGCAACATAGGTATTACTTTGAACTTTGCAACCCTCAATTTTTCCCATACCTTTTTATCTGTTTGGTTGTGCACGTTCGGTTGATTAACGTCAGCATTGTCGTGATCAAATACCACCAGCACACAATTATCAACCATTAAATAGGTCTGTACAACAGTTACTTTTCCCATCATGTTGCCCTTCAATTGTACATGACGCCATTTACAGTACATAGTGATCAAGAATAAAATATGAGTTCAGGCCTTTATTGGCATCGGCGGACTAACCACTACGAATCTTAGCTCGTTGGTCTAATTGTCACTAGAGCACGGACAATGGGAAATGGCCTGGCTGGACTAACTATGATTGGTTTGTATGTTGGGCAATGAGACTGTGTTTAGACTTGGCAATTTGGGTTATTTTGTAGCTCAGATTGCGGAACATTCTAATTGAGTAACGGCTGTATAACTTAAACGCTTCGTTGTTATATTTCTTAAAAAGCACATATTACTAGTAGCGGCTATTCCTGCATTGATAGGTGCTGATAGAATACTGAATAAGTGCATTGATACGTTATATTTCTATACATATTTCTATATTTATTAATATACATATATAGTTACATATATATATATATAAATATATATATAACTATACATTTATATCTATATATTTGTGTATATAAATACCTTAATATATATATATATATATATATATATATATATATATATATATATATATAGATGTATATATATTTGTATAAATTGATATATATAAACCTATAAATATATGTCCCGTCTATATATAGATGCATACCTATATAAATATAAGCTTATATATATATATATATATATATATATATATATATATATATATATATAAATATATATATATATATAGAGAGAGAGAGAGAGACTTATACATGTATATATATGTTTTTTATATATATGCATATCGGTATCTTTATAAATATACATATATATATATATATAAGTATTGACATATATTCTTGTCTACATAAATATATATATATATGTATATACATATATATATATGTATAATAATATATATATATATATGTATATATGTATATATATAAATAAATATATATAAATATATATATATACATAAATATATATATATATACTATATATATATATATATATATATATATATATATATATATATATATATATATATATATATATATATATATATATATATGTGTTCATGCATATGTCTATATATATATATATATATGGGATAGATACGTAGATATATAAGTGTATATATGTTGAGATATATAAATAAACATATGTAAATTTTAAGATGATTCACACTATAACATAAAATATGGTAATCAAAATCGGCCTAGAAGAAGTGGGCATTGTGGATGGTTTCCGTTTGCCGCTAGCTGGAAGTCAAAAAGAAGAAGCAATTGAGAATGTGACAGGTAAACGCCGCTGAGTTAGTATTAGAAAAAAGGTAACAAAGAACAAAAAAACTTCAAATACCCTATACGCTCGATTTAGGCCGCTACAGGCAAACCCCCACTAACTTTCAATAGCAAAGCCACGTGTGTATTTTCTTCCATAGGAAACGGAACACATCGAACCTTCGAGCTACAATGGGGACACAAACATTCAAGCAGCGCTTGCTAGATTTGTTACCTGTTATCTCCACATTAAGGCTAATTAGACACCCCAAGTTCTGTCTTGCGGAATATTGATGCATATCCTAGTTTATTGAGCGACTATTTCCATGAAATATGCTTCAAGCAAGTGATACGCCTTTGTCATTCTCATTTAACAACTGTCCTACCTCAGTTTGTATGTAAATATCTGAATCTCACATCCATCTGACGTGTTGTGATCTTTTTGTTGCTTTGCTGTACCAAACGTAATAGGGAAAATGATTGGGCCGGCCTGGCATTAACTTTAGGCGACATGCATAGATAGGTGAAGGTAAAAGTATGTCTATAAAGATTATGTAAATTGTGCTGTAAATAAAGATTATCGAGCAGCAGTCGATCTGATCACTGCTGTTGTTGCTTGGAATTACGAGACAAACACTCTTACATCTGGAAGTGAATGGTTGTTAAAACTCGACTACGTTTCCTTTCAACGGCATCACGCAACATAGCAATACGTGGCTGTTACGTATCATATCCGCTACAAAGAAGACCATTACATATTTCAGTCAGCAGCTCTGTGTCTACCTGCATCGTCAAAAGCAGTATGCAGGAGTGTGGTATTATTGTCACATAGGGACTTAATGTTTGGTCTAGAGGGAAGGATATTTCACGGTAAGCAATCATATAATTGCGCCACTTTTCAAGGGCAATATGCAACTGTGGAAAACAACGTCAATTAGTTTGCTCTTGTTTATAATCTGCATGGCCCCACTCTGCTGCCGCACTAGGCTTACTGTACCCAAAATCTTTTATATCAATGGAGGCAGGCTTCTATAGAAAAGCTTAAAGTTACAAAGAGAGGGATTACTTGGACTAGCTAAGCGGTGAATATGCAAATGAGCGAAACACATTGCCGTCCTCAGATGGTGCTACTAAAATATCATGCTACAACGTCCCGGAGCTTGACGTCTAGCACATACTGCGGAAGATAAAGAGTCTTCTGATTGGTCGAGGCGACAAAGCTCCCGAATTAATCCGATGATTTTAACGCTGCAAACGCGAGTGAGCACTATAAGCATAGCTGTCTGCTTTTTGCTTCTATCACCAGCACGGTAAGAAACAACGCTTTAGACAAATGCATATAAGGAGCCAGTGTGTGGTTATATAGGCGGCACAGGGCAGACGAGGTATAGGAAATCGGTATTTCCTGTTCCGGACACGATGCTTCTTGATAAGAAGTTGCCTATTTTGCGCATAACATCTTATGTGTAGAACAAGTAACTAGTATCAGATTGTATTCAAGCTATGGTGAAGCTTTCATTACTTGCGAAGCACATAAATCGCCATTGCTGATGCATTTTATGCAAGCGACATTGAAGGAACAGCCGCTCTGATGGCAAGCTCGGTGCACCATAACCTGAGCATGGCCTTGTGTATAATCACAAATAATAGCTGTAACGTAACTGGCGGGCGCAGCGACAATTCATATTTGCTGTTTGGGACGTCATGCAAGTACAGCGACATATCACAAGATAACAGCAAATTTGTGGTTGTGCTAATGATCAAAGGGGCGATCATTTTGTCGTTTGGATCGCGCTTATCGATGTTCACACACATGTCCGTGAAAATTGGCCCATTACAATACGTTATCAAATCGTTGCTTTGTATGTTACATGCAAATCGGCAGTTGGACCGGTATGCATTTCGCTCAGACAGACCTTGTGATCAGATTAGTTTCATAAGCTACATATTGCGTATTGCGGCTTAATGTGATAAAAAGTCAGCGAACGCATTTTATCTGACAGTAACATCGACATATAAGATTGTTCCAGGAATATGATGTCCCCTCAATGGAATTTAAGCTCATGTATACCATAGGCCGTGGTGGACGTTCTTGACTTGGTTAGATATTGATTTATGAATATACCTGCTCGAACAAGGGTAACATACGTCATTGCATTATGTAGCATGGCAACGGATTAACAGTAGACAAGCAAATAAAATGGTGAACAGATATTTTACCGTTTGCGTATTCAAGAAATATCCATCATTATGCTGATGGTACAACTTTAAGCATACCATAGAACAAAGACAGGATTAACCTTGTAGAGAGTAAACCCCGTTGATTATTCCAACAGGGATTGCCATTGCACATCAACCAATGGCAAAGTAAAGTGTACCATCATTCCTAGAGCTGTGCCATACGTAATAATAAGGTCAGGCGTCACGTATACACATCAAGTATCCTTCTTGTTCTGCTTTTATACGACCGAATATCTTGCAGGTCATTCATGGGTTGATATAGCAGCTTGACATATGCAGTAACAAGTTAACCGCAAACCCTGCAAATTGGCTAATGAGAGCCTATTCCATTCTTTGTTAACGACATGACTACGTTATTAAACATTTGCGAGGAATGTTATCTCCTGGGTGCGCAGCCAAGTATTTTAAAGAGTACTTATTAAAGTCTTGGTAAAAATCTGGCAATTCCATAAGAATAAATACAGCCTGTTCGAGAGCTACCTAGCTCCCCTGGAACGTTTGTCATTCACAAAACACGACCCATCGGTATGCCTGGATATGAAGTAATATTCAACCTGCAACCTCTGGTTGAGCACGTGCAACGCCATTTTACCATCAAAACTGAAGTTCTTTACGCAAAGCAGGTCTACCAACGCCTTGTGTCTGTATCTTGTTAATGTCATCTCATTCAGTAGGCAACCCCCTGTGGGTCCGGGGGTAGAATGGACCCACTGTATCCTCCTGCAGTATTGGTATATGTAATATTCACCCATGTGTCTAGAACATCAGCTTGTAAAGATTATACGCTTGCCATGAACAGTCCCCCGTTTAAATAAGCACAAGTTATTCAGTTATTCGGCTGGCGTACATCCTGATTAAAATAAATATGTCGGATGCATATCTGCAAAAACGTTCTATACAGCGCGTGTTTGACTTTTTTCGGCTCTAGGGTCCAGTGTGTATGGTACATAAGATCAAGTTGGCTTAATCGTTCCCCATTTATCTATCCCCTGACAATTTTACATATGTACTTGCGAATAACGTTAGCAAAGCATATGCTATGACGTTATGAAAGTGACATATTGCAGCCATGGTATCGTAGCACGCTCGTCAGATGTTTTCTTAGCTTAACAAGACAACATCCGTAGCCACTACAAATATTAGTGAACCACGAGTGTGTGACGATAACCGGAGACACTCAGACTTCCATCCCTTTTTGTTATTCAAAAAAAGTGTCACATGTTTCAGTTTAAAAGAGAATGGAATCTAAATCATTTTTAGGAAATGAAGGATTGTAAAATATATTGATTACTTAGCCTGTTTTCGTTAGTGCGGCATTAATGAGTTGACGACACAAGCATTCGTTGCCTTAAATGTTCTTTGGTGATATCTTAGGTTTTACACAGAATTACAGAACATTGCCACGCATGATCCACTGCGGATGACATCCGGACTACAACAAAAAATGAACATAGTGAAATTCTAAATCGATGATGTGGAAAGGTGTATCAAATATCAATAATTATACAAAGATAAACAAATTGCTCTACTTATCTACTTAACATCGCTGGCCAAACTCTATCGTTGTGGCGGCAAGTTTCTTCAGTAACAAGTAGCACAACAAGCATCTATTTTTGTCATTGGCAATATTTTCTTTCTATTAATAAAAAACCTATTAAATCATTTAGTATGCTGTAATTGTATACCTTCAATATGTAGCATGCGTTGAGTCGATTAACATAATCATCAAGTATAATAAATTATTTTAAAGCTCAACAATGATTATATCCCAGCAACCCCTTTTACCGACCTTATTAGATATTTGTGCAAAAGAACCTCGAAGTCATTTCTTTTATTTCAGTGCATTACAACATTGATTAGAAGTTAATAACAGGGTTGGTGTCAGTTAAGTAAGCATACAGTGATAGGCACACCAATATGGTGCCTAATCAGGGTTGGTGTCAGCACATTGTATAGTCTGAAACCCTGCAGAGATAACAGCAAAGATACAGCTATGAATAGAACACAAAAATGACTTGCATGCCGTCCTATTTACTTGACACAGCAAACTTTAGATAGCTTGTATGTGTGAAAATGGCAGTGAATGACACTAAATCGCACATGACGGCTATTATTATTGCTAAAATAGTTCATGAGTAAGTATTTTGATCTGCAGCTAACAATGACAAGATCTGCCGGGCTAAAATAACTTGGAAAATGTCGTTTACCCCCATAATGACTGCTAAGAACATTTTCAGTTTTGCTCAAAAGCCCCATTGATGACATCAACGGTATTTGAAGGCATCAGTATCATTCGGTAGAGTGCTTAGCTGCTGCAGTTGTACGTTTGTATAATTTTTATAAACAGCAATCAGCTCAGGAACGCATAAACTGAAGCAGCGTCTATTTGGTTGCTTAAACGGAACCCAGGTGCTAATTTGACTGGCCCGGTTTATGCGACCTAAAAACCTAATTAAATAAAGGGTTTTTTGTCGTGTCAGCATGTCTGCAATATGCTACAAAACCGGGGATATGGGCTTGTCTCACTGAATGTATCCGAAATCACATAACATCTATCCTGTCTCTGAGGTCACTCGCCTCATCTCACATCAATCTAACATTTTGCGACCCTTTTCGCGTTGCTGTTCTATTCTTGATAAGTAAAACTAGTGAGTGGTCTTGACGGTAAGAATTAGTCACGTACAGAAAAAAAAACGACAGTAGTCATAAACTTGCAGCGATTATGCATTGAGAGCTGCAAATGAAGGTGATCGAGCAGTGTCAATATGCATGCGTTTAAACCCGTGAGAGGACATTGGCAAATAAATCCGTGAGGGCCCCAATAGTCATCTCCAATAGACATCCTGTTATCCATTAGGTTTAAGTATGGCCAAATGTTTGCCGAGACGCAGGCACCAATTATGTACCACAAAATTTAAATTAATGCTGCTTCACCGCCCGCGATCTAATAAGTGGAATGCTTCACTCCGTGATAGCGTGCCGTAAGAAGATGATTGATTGCTTTGTCGGCTTTGATTAGTGGCCTATTGATAAGCTACCGGCCTGCAAATTAATCGCGCTAAATTATTCATCGAAACGTAGATAATCGTACGAGTGAATTGAATTGCATAATTATCCACCAAATGATGTTCACATAGATTAACAACAAATAACAGGTTCAAGGCAACGTGTGCTGATTAAGTGTACGCACGAATCAAGTTGACACTGAATCGCTGTTAATTATCAGTATTTGTAACGAACAATATGCTAACTGGACCAAACGTATATTATACTACGATAGATAGATACTGTATATAAAGTGTACAATATGAGTAAAGATCAAACAATCGAGACCTGGATCTTTGTAAGCATCAATGGCCAAATTGTCTTTTTGCAGCAATTAGCTTATTCGATAACAAGCTGAAAGCCAAGTATGCCTTTATGTATTGTTCCGTGACCCATCTAATGGCTTGATGGCAGGTGTTTGCGCGATCAAACGATGCCATTAGAAGCGTTAACGACCAGGTACCTCTTTGAAATATTGTCCATGCGCACCTTCACCTCAAGATAATTGCCTCTATCTGTGTAACATTAAAGAAGGCATATGTATATTAAGCTGCAAATAAGCTGTAGGCTTTGTTTGTAATCCTGTTGCGCATAGTAACTATAGACGACCGAATTCAAAGGCAAACGAACTGTATTGCATAATAAGCCATGTGAATTGTATAACTGACCGCTAGGTATGAACATTAAGTGCCATAATATAGAACGCATGGAAAGCCATTCTCAAAGACATGGTTTATTACAATTATTGTTATCCTGGCCTACTTCTAACAATTTAAGTTAAACGAATTTCCGTGAACACATACACCGCCACCGGGATCACCTTTCTGACTTCAGGAATTCGTTAATTTTCATCAGACTTAGAGTGTTGACAACCAGATGGCATTTTGTCACCCTGTTTAATGTGTCAATATCCATACTACTTTTCAACCAATGACACTGAGAGTTAGACAACCCTCAAACAGTTAAATGCATATTTTGCAATGACTGGGTACAATATGTTTGTTGTTGCAAAATGTTCTAAGCAGAAGTTGGACTGAGTGGCTTCACAGTACATTCATTACGGACAACATCATTGTCCAAATAATTACAATGAAACTATACCAGCCAATTTATACAAATAAATATAAATGTGGTGCTTCATTTGCGATATTGGTCGCTCGTGTGGTGGCATTGTGTGACACCACGCACCGCGATTCAGCTAGGTGTTCATTTCAGTGCCCATCTTTTATACACCGCAGCTTTAATTTTACACGCGGAACCACTCTGATAAGTAAACATTGTGTATTTTCCTGGCTTTCCTGACAATAAGGGGACATAGAGCTAACAAACGAGTAATCAGCGAACACGACGTGGCTTGCTTAGACCTACCAACGACGCGACTCTATGTCAAAACAATCACTTTCAAGCAGACGGAGGCACAGCTACGAGTTTGGTAAATACACACGTTAGATGTCAGCATCGTTTGCTGTGAACATATAACGTGCAGCATCATCACACCTGGTATAAAGCTGTCACGAATAAAATATTGGTTGATCTTATTATTCCCAGGAAGATTTGTTTATTATTTGAGCATTTACATTTTCAGAAGAAATAGCACTACAATCCCTAGGGCGATATAGTCTAGAAACGTTATTATTCTAGCAATATACTCATAAGGCGTTATCATGTTAATGACTGATGGACACAGAACCGACACGGGGGAGGTTGTCAAGGCCTCTGCGTTTCGCAAGCTAGCGGCTAACGGCCCAATTTGGGGGTAACGTCATTTGTGAGGTATAAATGTCGGAAGAGTTATTCCACAGATCTGTTGAACACTTTTTGCTTGGCATGTGAATTCCTTTCTGTTATATGGTAAATGTCAGTATATTTACCTGGTCGGGGCTTGGTTAGAGTACATGTTTGCCTTCCTTGTGCAATCATTAACAAATGCGTCTAGCTTTGTAACTAAAGGCCCCGCTCAATTATGTTGTAGAGCACAGTGTGAATGGAATGTAGAAGTAAAGGTTACAAATGAACAGCTTATTATTTATGACTGCCTCCCTTGGTTCATTACCGCATTGCCCATTGTTGCCTATGCTGACAAATGAAATGACCGGCAAAGATGTTTTATTAATAAAGGCATAGCCGGCAGTTTATTAAAGGTTCATCGCCACTGTAATCTCCACTGAGAACAGTATCAACTTGTGGCTTAACCACCACTGCGTCAAAAGTATAGATGATTATCAATAACACTGCAAAAATATGTGTTTCAGTTGCACATATTTAAATGATCATACGTATTCAAACTTCAGTCGGTGAGAATTGAATGGCTACTGCTATTTGTGTCAAAATGATTGGCTGAATAACAAGCGCAAATTAATCAATAACAGAAATCGCCATTAATTGACCGAAAGAATATCCATGATAAAGCCTTAAATCATTTTATTGAAATGCTATCCGACCATATGCCTGAAAACATAATCAGTCCCAATTATATATTTTCAACTTATGCGAATTGGGTAGAGTGCATTAAACGTCCGAGTATGATAGTATGATCTGCACGCTAACATTTGAAAAAGAAGACGTCACAGCCACCAAGATTACAGTCCGATCTTATGAACGCTTATGTTCATTCTTACTCACAGAATAATCCTTAGATAATTCTTAGAAAACAACCCCAGTTGTTGATTCGGACACATCGCAGAATTAAATTCTTATGGTCAAGAAAAAGCTACGAGTTTATTTCATAAATAATGTTGTATAGCAAGCCAATTCAGTCCGAGTAGAAATCTGATTGTGGAAGCTGCTTGTCATTAGTTACAGAGCAGTTCTTGATTTGGACAGCGTGCATTAATATCTTCCGGGTTTTTTGTATTCTGTGAATGAATTCCTAAGTGAGAAACGTAAGATAATTTATTCTTTCAATGGAGTTCTATCAAAAGACATATAGCTGTTGTTCAGAACCCGAATCCCACTGGACAGTGGACTGCATTATGATCACCTTGAATTGCATATTCTGTAGAGGTGTTATATTTGTCTTTAATGTTTTAATTTATAGTGTGGTAATTGTGCCCCATTTCATGTTCCAAACAGAGTTTGGCTGACCGATGAGCAGTATTTAAACTTTATTGAAATGCACTTCTTCGTCAGAATGCTCAATATCTATCCTTTTAGCGACAAGCTCTACGAATCCAATGAATCGTACTTTTCGAAATACAATTATTAAATGTCACTTGTTTAATCTATTGTAGTTGGAAATTATGCAGTAATTGTGCCACTTGCAAGTATTTACAATACTTTGACAATTATAAATATCCGAGCATTTGCCCCATGCCTTTTTTTATCAATTTTGACAATGAATTAGCTAGGTGTTAGGGAACGTTTTTATTGATAATGGGTTGTTTGCTTAGGTGCTTGTCACACATATCATTCTAGATCCTTCGACGGTTCATGACAAGAAGGAGAATTGTTCTCACCGTTGATAATTTTATTGGACTAGAGACATCACTTAACTAAAGCCCGTCTTTTTTCGATTTATCAATGACGAAACTTGAATGACCGCGGACAATTTTGTGATTGCTTTTTGCCGTGATTCAAGTATCTAGGAGTGGCGTTCTGCTGATGGTTGTTTTGCTCCATTACACTGAACAGCATTAATAAGAAATGTCCACTGCAACACGAGTATATGAGTTCTTCTCGGCAAAGCTACGGAGTATTTGATCGATTCGTTGTTTCAGATCTACGAGCATGCAAGGGGTAGTATTATATGGCGTTAGTCGAGTGGATCTTGACAACAGCTCGATAAGCGATCGGGAATATAGGAAATTGACGGTGGCACATAGTGTAAGGGGGAACCATTGAAACGAATTTCGTGTAAAGCAAACTTAAGTTATTCGGCATGTGCGCTCCTAGGTAGCATACCACCGACTGTTACCAGCCTATAGTAGTGTGACATCTCTGATGGATGCTAGCTGTAGAACATGGAATCAAACATTGTTCAATTCTTCTTTGGGCTGTTTGCAATATCTGACGGATGGTAACTATATCTCAGATCACCCTTCCAGTTTTATCAATGATATTGCCTGTTCCTTAACTTCTGCCATTACGGTTGCATTTTGCACAAATGATCTAAGGCTGCCACAGGCATGTTGACTAATAAATATACATGGGCCGTGTAGCAATACTGTCCAAGATAGCGATTTATACCGGTAAAGCTTAGAACCAGACAGTAGTCAGATGAAATTGATGTTTGTTTCTGTTTTTACTTTGGAGTTATATCCATTTGACTGTCAATAATTATAGTTTGAATGTGTCAATAAAGTAAAGGGTTGTTCTGTTTATAAACGTGACGAGATATACACTTCTAAGCTTTGCAGTTCCCGAACCAAACTTATAGCACACATATTCATACACGAGGAATGCAGGTTTGTTGTTAGCTGAGCAGATATTGGAATATTTGTTTGCTTACTTCGATGCGTTTATATTGACAAAGGACTTATGTTTTGGTGGAAGTAGTTCACTGCAGTTTAAAATACACGCCAGGTACAGATAAGCGAATAAGCATATATATAGCTATTAACATAATTGGTCTGCAATGCAAAAGCTTATCTGCTATGGAGTGCTGTTTGCACATACTAGACTTGTTTAGTATCCAACGGTTTGTATCAGGTATATATTGAAGCAATTTTATTTGTCATCGTAGTCTATCAATCAATTGATAGCATAGATATGCGTTATGTTCGGTACAAATTGTACAAAGCGACTTGTCTCATTAATCATAAGTTCAGACTTCTCTTCTACAAAAGATCCCACCTAGATTCTCTCAGTGGCTTATGGCAGAGCTGGATTAATATGAATGTAGTCTCTACGTTCAGCCTATCCCGCTAATATATCTCGTTATCATGTTGTAAATCCTTAGATTATATGTATCTTATTTCTCAAACTCAAGGATCGCTACCACCTCCACATAGGCAGAGAGTTTGCAAAATTCATTTGCAAGAGTCATTTAGTTTTGCATTCAATTGGTTCCAATATTTCCTATGTTCACGTTAATTTGATAATATACTTTCGATAACATTATTGTGCTTAATGTCTCTAACAAAACCCTTCCATATCAGTACTTTTTGTATTTGGCATTTATACAGCATACATGTTCTAATAAATCCCCGTCAGTCCACCAACAGATACGATTAAAGGCCATAGATGAACACGAATCCTAGGAGAGTATATAATGACGTCTATTTAATCAGCGTTCAATTTACCTTGCCGTTGTCAGTTTGACAGATGTTTAAATTTGTATAACGCCGTAAACTACGTCGAACGCGACTTGACAAATTAGAGTTCCTGCAATCTAGGCGTATTTTAGCTGAATGGAATCTCATTTGTATTAAGCTCAACTTCACTACTGAAATTCATTGACATCAAAACCACTAAGTCATACTTGCGGCTCGTCTGATTCGAGACGTGGATGATTTGATGCCACAAATAGCAACCAGTAGTGAATATACTAAATGTTAAATAGGTTGCGTCGTTTTGTTTCAAATACATGGTCGTGAAACCATGTGCTAAAGCCATTGAACGATGAATACCAGAAATCTTTTAAGCATCTTTTATTATTCAGAATCCGGAGTCTCAGAAGTACTGATGAACCTCATTATTATTTGTATGATCAAAAGCATGCAGACAACAGTCGTTAATTACGCATATGTGGATGGCAGGACAAACAAACTGAGCCTCCCATATCTTCGTGATTCAGTATTGCACAGAAGCGTAGTGGTTAGCAGCCCCATAGACTGATGGTTTCGATTTCAAGAATCTGCGACTCTCTGTATCAATTGCTGTGGCGAGTCTGTAACACTTATGTGATGAATGCATACCCAAATTGAAGTGCAGGATTTGGCTGATGAATGATCTTTATGATATGTGATATAATAGATGCCGCATACCTGTAATATTTGATGGCAGCATGAATTGTATGATACGATACTGATATTGCACAATACTGATGACATCTGCCAACAACACGCCGCATACGTCACCAGGTCAAAGACGACCGCAGAGAGAAGTACGTACCTTGATCGAAGTACGCAACTCGTTCCTAGTACGGCGTACTTTTATTTGAAGTATGCATACATAAACATTAATTTTCTCAACTGTTTTGCAAATTGTGACATCATTTACTGAGATTTGGTTGGGTAAAATCGTGGAAACCCCCTTAGTTGTCATAGCCTCGATTTGGGACCATATTTAGCGTTGCACGTGCACGAGAAGGCTTTCATATTCGTTTTTAAACTTGAGTACGGCGGCTATCGCGTGACTTTCCTAAAGATTAATGAGGCAAGAATCATTTTGTATCAGTTTGGCAAAGTTAAAAACTTACTTAGTTTGTCTAGATTATACGAAATATAGTTTCGTGAAAATTGTATGGCATATTTGTGACTTATGGATGATAACATCACACCCCATGTCAATCCATTTGCACAACCGATATTTGCGTACTCCAATCGAAGTACGCTGTACCATGATTGTTTCAAATCTCGCTTGTTGTCCACCCGGGTCTGATTGAGAGTGTTCATATACGTGTTCAGTTGTGTTTAAAAATGAATGTTCGTCTCAAATAGAATAACAAAGCAGTCAGGTGTTTGATATTGAACAGAATGCCCCCAAAAACTTCACAACAGCAAGTTTTCATACTTTTGTTGGCCTGTTCTGTTCGAGTTTTTGAAAACTTTTGTTCTTGTTTTAATTGGATGTTAGGTTATTATTTAAGGCTTTACAGACGGACACGAGCATCATTACACATGTTATGAACATTATCATTTTAGCATACTTAAGGTTTACCAGATATGGAATGGATTGTTCATAAAATCACGGAGTCACCGATCAGGTTGTATTGAAATTTACTATGCTTTATTACAAATACTTCCATAGCAATGTGGACAGTGGTCATAAGAATATTCCTCATCTGTAAACTTCATGATGGTGTTAAACCTACATGCTGCTTGCTAATAATTGAGTTTCTATCGGCCAAATCATATGCCTTTAACAATATATCAAGCAGGTCCATGTTTTGTGAAGCAGTAGAGGAACAGCAATGTTTGAGTTATTTTATTTTAGAAATAATTCTCAAGTAGCAAATTGTGTTCAAAATCACATACGTAAAATATTCGGTATTACATAATAGGATACCGAATCCCCGAGTGCAGGTACATTACAAATCACTTACCAGTATTACAATGAGACAGATAATGATAACAAGTATAGTAATGTTATGACTGTTTGACAGCTAAAGGTATAGTATGATGTTGATGCAATAAGTGAGATACATAACTATGATATATCTAGGACAGGTTACACAATGCAGGATAAAGCTACTTTAATAGGTCATGACACAGATAGGATTAATTGATATACCTATACATGTACAGACATACATATTACAACAGCAAGTGTTGAATGACATAACTAGAGGAAAGCATGTTCAAAAGGTGGGATGGCATTGAAAACGGAAAGGGGGGGGGGGGGGTTGGAACAGAGAGCAAATCGATGTGATGTTGTTGAAATCTAATTCCGAAAGACAAAGAAGCGCTGGTTACCTGACCTTATCCGCGCTGGATTTAATTGGGACAGCCTCTTCTCTTCCAAGGAGGAAAGATAAGGACTTATGCGATAACGTTTACAAATTCGACTCTGCACAAAATGCGCCCATACCTATGTTTTCATGAAAATGGAATCCAGAATAAAATATTCTCTCTGTGTCTCTGTTGTTTGGAATGGAATATATTGAAAACAATTATTTAAACTTTCAGAGATCCAAAGTGGAAATACCACACAGGTAAAATACCTATCGCATACATATCTGATGGTACTGAATGCTGCGATAGGAGAAACGAGAGGAAGAGGATAATATGTACAAAGTCTTATGAAGTCTTAAGGGCAATATTCTGGTTGAGTATATAGACGAAAACAATAAAAGATGGGTTTATTGTTCAGGCGAGACCTGGTGCACCCCTCACAGGAATAGCTTCTTCATTGAGAGAGTTGAAACCAACTTTCAGCGGCTTGGAAGGCGGCTGCACGGACTCATCACTAACGGCTGAAGGAATGTTCAAGTCTGGATAGATTTATTCACTTCGTCAATGCATGATTGACAGAACTTAGGAGCAGTTTTTGTGTAATGGACAGAATATTTTTTTCCAACCGAATCCAACAGTTTTTCTTTGACACCAGGTTTCCAGTTTCCAAACATCCTCATTGTGAATGTAGGCTTTCAAAAGCACACCGTTTTTGAAAATGGCATGGCCAATAGCTGTTCAATTCTGGAAAAAAACAAAGTAATTCAGACACTGTCTAGTGAAATACATAACATTAAATATTATAATCAATGTTTAAGTACACAACCAGCAATTCTTGTGAGATTTTTTATATCACCCTCTATTAACAGAGTAAATCATATTTGGTTGGAATAACTGACATTGTCGCTTCAAGCCGTGCACAACGTTTTGTTGATTTATATGTATACTACCGTCAGAGTGGGGATATGTCACTTCATAAGTTAGAGGTTTCAAATTTCTAAAACAAATTATCTTATATAAGAACACCACCAGGAAAGGCTACATTTGACCTGCGGTTCGGTCGTATGAATCATAAGTGTCATTCTTTTATCTGTATACGATCTACTATCAGACAATGGCTCCAATTCAAGAGGAAGTACACCATTCTTCGATTTAATGCATCAATACGCCATTGTTTCAGAAAAAATCATTCAACAGGGGTGTTATATTATTAGCGATAGCTCATTAATATGCCATCGAATTTTGAATAACATATAATGTATAATAAGATGATATACTTGTAAATGAGAACACATAGACCTTACCTCTGCCGTGTTGGTGTGTGTACAAAATTTTAATCATGCTGTCGAATAATGGAAGTGAAAACTCTTCTAGTGAACGCCCGATATCGCTCACAACAACAGATTTGGTTCCAAATGTAGGCCATAATATATTTGCATAATTAAACCGTTCAAGGCCAATCACATTTCAGAAAATAATGTCATAAAATGAAAAACAGCAGAGGGCGGTGGCACGACTATCATGCGTACCTCAATCGAGGTGCGCCATACTGGGAACGAGGTACGTACCTCGATCTCATTGTAAGGTTAAACGGGGTGATAACTGTTGGAACAGATCAAAAACATTTGTATTAATTTTACTTCAGACAGTACACCCTTATGTTTGTGAACATTATATCAATGATCACCGAGCAAAGAGCAATACATTGTTAGTAAGCTAGTACCACATATGTTGCTACGATTCCAGTTGCAGTTTGTAGATATGTGAACAATGTGGATCTATTTAATGATTTACCCCGAACAAATGGAAATGATTGTTATTGAATAGAACAAGGCCTCCAAACATTACCTTACTTCATCTTACTTCATTGCCCGACCACGCAATGCTACAATCATATATTGAGTCAGTCGTACCCCAATATCATCCATCATCGTTAAATTCTCATTTGAAGGATTTAGTTGTAAAATCTCAGTATTGTATGTAATTATCTCTACGCAATCACGCATGTAACTGGCGCTGATTCGAGGGTGACATTGTCTTATATATAACCCCATCAAAACCAGCTGCTTCATAAGTCTACATTGTCATTGCAAACAACTCAGACGGCGTAAGCAATTTCATTTGCATTAAGTCTGAATTGTCATTGCAAACAACTCATCCGACGTAAGCAATCTCATTTGTGTCAGTTTGAATGGGCACTTGGGGACAATTAAGGACTGTTGTAAAATAGCGCCGAATGTGACTCCGCATGACAACCAGCCGTTCTACAACGCCCACCTGACATGGTTACTAACAATGCACGAGATCACTTAACTACTCCCCGACATCGTTAGGGTAACCAGCATAATGCCCTCTCTCTGGTGAAAATCTAGCTTTAAAACTCTATGCATACATTCGGTCTTGCTACTTCAAATTACGCATTTCGAGGTTAATTACTGTTCCCATTCAAACCATCAATTCGCCCACTCATACCATTTGCATGGCCCCGCAAGAACCAGCATAACAATGGAACTGTTTTATAATGCGCTTCTCGCTAACCATCTTGTATTGCTTTACGCAAGCTGTGTATTCAATGAAATAAAGCGATCTAAGAATAACCGATCGAAATAAACATGTCACTCTAAATGCGGTATTGTTTTGCTTGCCCCATGGATTCACTTGGGTACCTATCAGTTGTAACACCTCGCCGTAAATGGTACAAGCAGGTGTATTCCTAACCATACCATATAGTATCGTACATATTGGCTTACATAGGAGGTATCCCCTTGTAATTAACCTTTGGTGCCAAACCCAACACTGTTGCTAATCGATATGCTACCTGAATCACGTGACTACTCACCGACATCGTTTGAATAACCAGCATACCACAGGAGACAGCCTGAAAAATGCTTAAGACGGAGGAGATTGATTGTTTCTTATCAGTTAGACGCCCATACATTTAGTTCGACAACAACTCTATATTTTATTTTGGACTATGCATCATTTTTCCACGATATTCGAGGCAGGTTTCTTACATACGCCATCGGCAACATCTGATACCCAAGCCACCCCTGCCCCCCCCCCCCCCCCCCCCCCCCCCACCTAACATAGTTTCATGCAGCTGCATAGGTTAATAAACTCCAGACTGTCATGCGCTAGAAAAGTAATACCACCATCTTGCAATCGGCAACATCTACCCCCACCCCCCCCCCCCCCCCCCCCCCCCCACTCACATAGTTTCATGCAGCTGCACAGGTTGATAAACTCCAGACTGTCATGGCATGGTGGCAAGAAGCTGTTGCAATTCGCTTGAAGAACCAAAATTGTCGGGGTTGTGCGAATGAGTTAAAAAAGAAATTGCGAAGAAGTGGATTGCGTAATTTTTGCTTTATAATTTAAATACCAAGTGATTTTTTTGCTGCACAAACTTTTATATTACACATTGCGAGGTCAACTGTTTATCCGATACGAATCATCAAATCCATCGTTACGGTGGCATGCGTTATACATAAATCTCAATGCAGCTTAATCATCCATGGCGGCATTTATTCCGTACATCTTACAGCCTTTATTTGCAAATTTCAATCCATATGTGTATGCCATACACGAAATCCGTGTATATGATAAGGTGCTATGGCCATTTGTGTTACTCTAAGTCTATATTGTGGTTGTTGTTATTCCAAATTCTCAACACGTATTCTCATAAAAACAATCGTGCATCAAATAGTTGGAAACAGCAATTTCATCAGTCACTTAACCAATTTTCGTCTCTTCTTTCGTTAATTAGATTGCTATCCGTGATGGAAAGGCATATTCTCGTCAACTATCGGGCAAACGAATAAGCTATTTGTCTGCAGTTTGACATTTGGTATCTTGGCGCCATTTTAATTATTCTCACTGCACAGCCACTTTGTATTTCGGAGTCCGCTGGCCTGGCGCTTGCAGCATTTTGAGTGGTTTATAATGACATTTATCTAAAACCGCTCTCTTCGCACACATGGTTGCAAAGATAGAGTAAGAGCTTTACATTCCACAGCTGCGTTCAATATTTCCGTCTTGTTTATCCTCGTAATGTCACCATGATCCAAAGCGCATTTCGGACCAATTTCGATGAACAGAATGCAGAAATTAGGTTTGCCCATTTATTATTACTAGTGGCACAAATTGTGATAAAATCGAATAGAGCTTGGTCGCAGATGGATAATAGGCATATTCTCTCAATTCGTCAGTAGTGTGTGTTGTGTTGTGTCAGTTTATGCCGTGTGAAAATGCACTGCATATCCTTTGTTCTGCTCGCCCAATGTTTTCACTTGTGTAACTATCAGTTGCAGCATGTCGCAGTAAATGGTACCAGTACAGGTATTCCTACCATAACCCTGTATTATTGTTATAGGTCTCGACTGGAAAAACGGCCTTAACTATGATCAGCTTAGCGTGACCATCTTTTCAGAAATACGCTAGTGAAATCAGCGAAACTTCTCTAATATAATGCATGACAGATTTGTCACTATAGCAAGGGAAGCACTGTCTGTATGCATCTAGCCTGATCTACAGCTGAATTAGATGACAGTTATTACATCCGTACTTGCTGGTATTATACGCAAACACACGTTCACACACATACACGCATGCACGCACGCACGGACGCATGCACGCACGCACACCCTCACCCACACCCACAAACTTGTCTTGGTAGTTATACCGTTCCAACGAAAGTACCGGGACAAAACTGTGATAAGTTTGACGTAGCCAAATTTAAAGTAATACGCGAAACTGTTGAAATATTTTATATGCCATACCTTGAACACACCTGTGGTGAAGAAGTTTATATCTAACGGAATCTATACATTAAGTAAACTCAAGTCATTATATCCGTTCATATTTGTACGCTAGACACACAACCCAAATACTCACACATACACACATTCTCGCAAATATCTGCTTAGACAATCAGCATGCTGTCTACCCATGGAGGCAGGTAGTCTTCTTTGAGATTAACCTTTTGTGTCAGGTGTTTGGTATTATACCCACCCGCAAATTAATTTCTGTTCTACACGTTTACCGAATGATAGGAAACCGTTACTATGTCCCTAGTAATACATCGCTAATCGGTCATTCATCAGAGCAATATACGTCTATCAACATGAGGTGATAGCAATGAAAATCGAACGTAACGCAACTGTGTTGCTAATCCATATGCTGCCCGCGCTATTCTGTGCAAAGATCACTCAAATATCCACGGACATCTTAAGAGTAATCAGCATAATGCCCCCTCGGTAAGGGACTGTGGTGCTTGGTTGTTTTCAATCAGTTACATACCCTTCAACATACATTTACAATGACACCTTTATGGATCATATTGCATCCCTCCTTAGTTCCACGATATGCGAGGCACGTTTCTTACATACACCATTTCTGTCGTGGGATTGCTCATAGAGGGCAGCAAAAATGTTTTCTTCAGGCGTTCGTGAAGCATTCACTTAGTTTGTGATACAAAATGGCGTGACACGGACAAACACTAAAACAGCGCCCTGCATGAAGATGTATTGTATTACAAGCAGTGAGACATCTTCTGATGAATGTTTCGGATTATTTAGAATATACAGAACGCCTCAATCGTAAATGAGAAGCTAATTACAGTTAAATGCGCTGTGGAAGAGATACACTGACTGAACTCCTGTATCCTGAAAAGAGGGACGTAATCACTGAAACTGCGCTTTAACGTATGTAAAGAGGCTTGCGATATATATATATATATATATATATATATATATATATATATATATATATATATATATATATATATATATATATATATATATATATATATATATAAATATATATATATATATGTATTCATTTATATATTCATATATGTATATATGTATTTGTATAAACATAAATGTATATGAACATATCTATATCTATATATGTTTATTTAATATATATATATAAATATATCAAGATATAAATATATATATATATATAAACATGAATATATATATATATAAACATATATATATATATATATATGTATAAATATATTTATATATATGTATTTGTATATGCATAGATGTATATAAACATATATGTATATATGTTTATGTAATATATATATATATATACACATGTAGATATAAATATATATAGATATATAATATATATATAGATATATATATATATATATATATCTATCTCTCTCTATATATCTATATATCTATATATATATATCTCTATATATCTATATATCTATATATATATAAGTCTTTTATATATCATCTCTCTACAATCTTTTATACGCATCTATACAATGTAACCTGCATATATATACATATACATTATCATGGATAATATCTCTCTCTCTATCTCCTATATATATATATATATATATATATATATCTAGAGATATATCTATATATCTATATAATATATATATATATATATCCCTATCTCTATATCTTTCTCTCTCTGTCTCTATATCTCCTATCTATATATATCTCCTCTATCTCTCTCTCTCTCTCTCTATATATCACTCTCTATGCCTTTATTAAAGATGGCCCCTGTATATGTATATCATATATATATATATATATATATATATCTATATATATATATATATATATATATATATATATATATATATATATATATATCTATATAAACCTATATCTATACTATATATATATCCGTTCATGCATGGGAACCTGTCAACTGAATACTGGCAATAACAATCACTATGCCTTTGATTAAAGTTAACGACACAATGCATGTCGAAACACATGTATATATATATATATATATATATATATATATATATATATATATATATATATATATATATATATATATATATATATATATATATATAGATATATATATATATATATATCTATATATATATATATATATATATATATATATATATCTATATCTATATATATATATATATATATATATATATATATATATATATATATATATATATATATATATATAACTCAAGATGCTACAAGCGCCAGGCCACCGGACAAAGTGTCTGTGTAATGGGAATAATTAAAATGGCGCCAAGATACCAAATGTCTAACTGCAGACAAATAGCTTATTCGTTTGCCTTATGGTGGACGAGAATATGCCTTTCCATCACGGATAGCAAGCTAATTAACGAAAGAAGAGACGCAAATTGGCTCAGTGACTGATGAAATTGCTGTTTCCAACAATTTGCCTATTCCGATCAGATTATAAGCCACTTTTACATCCAGTGTATTGCCTCTACCTGTTGAAGGGTGAGGTTACTAAGATTCATGCATATTATGCTACAAATAGGCGTATATCAACGCTCAGACTAGCTAATAATACCGGTTGCGATTTCCTCGTTGACAATTTTGGAACTGTGCAGCTGATATTTAATACTTCGGCCACCATGCTGCATAATTATGTTACATCACTAAAATTGGTAGTTGTTGTTGGTTTGAGTTCATCATTGTCACAACAATGGTCAGGGACTGACATCTACGCCGGTTTAGTGACTGAAATGCGATACATGTGTAGCAAGCAACCTGTGAGGCTTACTATGCAATGGTAGAAATATAACCACAAGGTTCGTTTACTGGCACTGACATTGTGTTGAAATATATTGCATGATTCTATTCACATGATAACTGATTTTCACATATTGGTCTTACAACTCGCAGTCTGCTTGTTAACTTTGCGTATATGCGACCACTGCTATGGAAAAAACACAAAAACGGACGTGCATGTATTAACTTGACACAGCAAAGTGTTCAGATAGATTGTAAGTGTGCAAATGGCAGTGTAGGACACCAAAACGCACATGACGGCAATTATGATCGCTAGAATACTATTAACAGTTTATGAGTATTCTGATCTGCCAATGTCAAGTGCTCACTTCGTTCATGCACAGCCCTTTTGATCAGATGAGTTCAATCCTTTTGCGTATGACTGGTATCTATCAATGTAAATGTATATTTTCAAAACTCGTGTCTGATATACGATGGCACAGGAATTTGCATTGGCCTGCCGGCCGCTATCTTCTATGTATACATAAACCCAAGGGGGCCAACGATTTCGCCACTAGCTCACCGGAAGTTCATTAATCGTCTGCCCTTCGTCGGGGAAAAAAAATCGCGAGCTCTCATTTGCGCTCTTAATAAGATTGTCCAAAAATAGTAGAATTGATGAATTTATTTGAACACTGGGGGAAAATTAAGGGTGTATTCGGAATGAACAGTTAAGAGGTTAAAACCCTCGTTAATGTTAGCAACAGTATCAGAAGCATTCGTTAGAGTGCTTACATGATACAGTTGTACATATGTCTGATTTTTATGAACAACGGAAATCATTTAGCTCAGGTACTGGCTCCAGAACGCATAAACCTGTTTGGCTGTTGAAGCGGAACATAATAAGGGCTAATTTGACTGGCCCGGTTTATGTGACGTTTGTGCCAAAGCCTAATTAAATAAAGTGGTTATGTACGTTTCAGTATGTCTGCACTACTTATCTTAGGAACCGCGTCACACAATATGCCTAAACTGTCACTTTCACGTAATGAAAAATGGCTTCCCTATCATAGCTGTACAATTCTCTCAACAACATGATGTAAACCCAATAGCAGTAAACCTGTACGAGTGTTCAATGGTGGTCAGGCGGTAATACCTACGTACACATCAGGGCATAAATCAGCGAGTGTTTTCGATCTAATTAAGCTTATACTGCTGGCGCATGGCATAAATAACCACTGCTGCTACGTTTTATGATGACTACATCTACGCATGATGAACCATCGTCGATTTTGTACGTGGTCAAAGCATGTAGCTTGTTTGTGAACGGCAAGCAATACGAAAACGTTGAAGGTCCCATCCCTTGTGGAACACCATAAACAAAAGCGACTTGATTGCTTGCATATGTAAAATGTATCAAGTAGACGAACATTTACTCTTTTTAATCGAGTTCACAGATATTTACTCTCAGGCCGATGAATAATGGCCCATTACTACGTCGTCGCCTTACACGCAATATGCATATCGACAGCTCAACCAGAAAATGCCTCGCTCAGACTGACTAGATGTAATTTGCCTCTCTTTCAGAGCAACGTGTATATTAAACTGATCAGGATGCAAACGATATGCACTGGATGGTTCTTAGCAGCTAACGCTGAGCCTACGATAGGAAGATTGATGATTGGTCCTTCCAGGAACGAAGTAACCCTCCACATTTGAATCAAATCTTTCTCGTATGTTCAACAGGGTGAGATATGGATTTGTAAATCAGCGTGTCTGCGCAAAGGCGCCATTCTTCATTACGCAGGGAACATATGTAGCGCGGCAGCCGATTGAAGGTAGACGCAAAACATGAGAAGGCACATTTCGAATGATGGCTGTACCGTTAGGTCTTTGTGGCCAATCTTATTTATGGTCAATTGCTCGACTTATTCATCCTGTCATAGAAGTGTGCTGGATAGGACTATGCTCTTGTTCACTTTTGGCACAGCATATTCTCATACAACCAAAAAAATGAACGGTAGCAATAATATATATTACACTATCGTACCATGACAAGGCATGTGGACGAAAAATAACTATGTTTCAAATTTATAACATCGGCTTTTAAGAAAAACTTAAATATGATATTAATATGCTGTTTGTGCTCCTTGTTTTGATTGATAGACTTGTCTTGTCTTGAATCCGTATAATAATATTTCATATCACACCTATTTTCAAAATATTCTACCCTCAAACACTTTGATACATTCCCACGAATGGGTAAAAGATGGTTGTGACAATGAAAAACATACAGCCAAGGCGTCTTGGTAAGCACTGTTGCGAGGGCTTCAATGGCCTATGACTCCCTGTTAACAATGTTAAACAAAAATGCAACACCCATTGGCACCTAGTTTGGCCATATGTATGCCGCGACGCAGGCACCAACTATGTACCACAAAATCTGCCCGCAATCTAATCAATGGAATGCTTCAATCCGTGATAGCGTGCCGCAGGAAGATGCTTTGCAGGATTTGATTAGTGGCGCATTGATAAGCTGCCGGCCTGCAAATTGGTCTCGTTAAATAATCCATCAAAATGTAGATCATCGTACGAGTGAATTGAATTGCATAATTATCCACCAAATGATGTTCACATAGATTACAAGTTCAAGGATCCGTGTGCTGTTTAAATCTACGCACGAATGGAGTTGGCACATATTCGCTGTCAATTACAGGTAATTGTAACGCACAATAAGCTTAATAAGTGGACTACCACCCACTTATATATTATATAACTGTAGACAGATACCGTACATGGAGTGTGCATTATGGGCAAAGAGCGAATAATCTATGTATGTATCGATGGCTTAATTGTCTTGTTGCAGCAGGGAGTCTATTCCATAATAAGCTGGGAACCAAATATGCCCTTCAGTGACCCTTCTAATGACTTGCTCAACCAAACGATGCTATCAATGCAGTTAACAACCAGTAAACTCACTGAAATACCTATTTGTGGAACAGAGCTTACGCACTGGCGAATCACAAACACCTTCACAACCAGTTCATTGTCTCTATCTGTGTAGTATTAAGGGAGGCTTCTGTATATTAAGCTGCAAATAACCTGTAGATTTGTTTGTAAATCCTATTGCGCATAGTAACCTCAACCGACCGACTGATTGATCCATATCTGTGTTGTATGGATTATGGCTAGGACGAATTCGATGGCAAACGAACTGTGTTACATAATAAGCCCTGTGTTTTGTATAACCTACCGCTAGGTATGAACTAGCGCCCTAATATGGAACACATGGACACATGTTATCCTGGCCTTGTTAAAACAGTTTAGGTTATGTGAACACTAACATCGCCGCTGTGATCACTTTTGTGACTTCAGGAATTCTTCGTTTTTCATCTAAAAGATCAGTGTCGTTCATGGAATTAGATTGTTGATAACCAGACGTCATTTTGTCACCCTGTTTACTGTGTCTACATTCATACCAATTTTCCACCAATGACACGGCGAGTTAGACAACCTTCAAACAGTTCAAATGAATATTATGCAATACCTGGTACAATATGTTTTTTTTTTGCGAAATGTTCCAACAGAAGATCGATTAAGCGGCTTCACAGTAAATTCTTTACGGACAACACCATAGCCTAAATAATCACAATGACACGGTTGGCATGTATTTTAGTGCGCAGCGGGCGCTACACTCCACCAACAAACATCCTATATACTTTTATGATGGTGGTCGTGAAAACACACACCGATCATCTCAACCTAATACGTTATACGCTGCAGCTTTAATGTAACACGCGGAACAATATGTATTTTCCTGGGCTTTCCATCTAATCAAAGGAGCATTGAGCTAACAAAAGGAGTAATCATCAAACACTACATTGCTTGCTTATAGGCTACCAATGTCACGACTCAAGCGCACGGAGGCACAGCTGCGAGTTCAGTCAATATTATCACTAAAAGCTAGCTACATTTGTTGTGAGTCATATTGGACAGCGTGACAGTCAATCATTCACTTATATGCCAAAATAAGTGTTGTTAAACTGCATAAACACATGTAACATCCATCATCATCACTCCTTGGAATAAGCTGTCATGAATAAAATATTGGTTGACCTTTTTATTCCCAGGACGATTTGTTATAATCTGCATTTTTAGATGTAAGTATCACTAAAAGTCACTTGTAAGGAGGTGTAATATTCTGACCAAAAAACAATGCACTTAATAATTAGTCTTGGGCTTACTAAAGCATGGATATAGAAGCAAAAATGGTAAAATGGGGTTTTATATCACTGACAACAACGATATGATATTATAACGATAATAAATGAGGATGATTGTGATGCTTGGGCAGCTTCCCTATCTACGACCAATTGGCACAAACCCTTAACCCAAACCAGACTGGAGAAACTCACACTGCCGAGACGACTGTCGAACACCATACCATTGAAGAAATTCGCCGTGCGCACCCCTTTCAGCGTTTGGTCAGCCATTCATTGTGATCCTCCATGTCACAAGGACACCTTGTGATTGAATCATCAACATATGGGTCGAAAGGTAACGCAGCTAACCACGGCGTCACGGGAACCAGCTTTACGAACGGGGCAGGGTGTTAATATGCTTTATGTAACGTGAATTGGGTGGGAGAGCATAGTGTGAGGTGAGGATGTGTGGTACAGGTGCGGAAGTGATTGGAGGAGGGGGTAGAATAAGTTTGATATGGAAGTGATTTGTGCGTGCGAACTGGCCAAGAGGTTGGCATGACCAAGAGAGAGGTGAAGGTCGTAAGCGAGTCAATATCCGGTCGGTCAGTTTAGGTGAGTTAGTCGGCTCGTCTTCAATGCCCGGAGAAAACGTAGGTGTCTTGTATGAAGGAAAGAGGGGTAGTATGCTGTATGTGTTGGAAGGGTGATCCGTGATAAAACGTTCACAGCATATAAATAGGTGAGGATACGGTTGTGTAAATGGTCAGTTGGTATATGTGTTGTTGTAAGATGGACTCACAAGGCGTTATCATGTAAATGCCGCATGGACACAAAACCGACACGTTGGAGGTTGTCAAGGCCTCTGCGTTTCACAAGCTAGCGGCCAACAGCCGAATTCAGGACAAGGTCATTTGTGACGCATAAATATCAGAAGAGAAATTCCACAGATCTGTTGAATACCGTCTCTTTAAGTTACTTTGACTGTACACTGACACCAAGATATTCGCTGCTTTGAGCAATCATTGTGATCTGATATTGTGTTCGGCATCTATCTTCAGGCTACCAATGTTTTAAGGTAATAATACTCCTTGCACTGTGGTCAGAACATGTCATTTATCTGAACAGCGGGAAGAGGCTCGGTTCGGCAGTTCCAACGTTGTCAATTGAAAAGCTTACAACCTTCTTAGTGGCTACCTTCTTAAGTTATCATTCCATGGCTTGAACTTAAAGCAATTTGAATGATTGCATATCATGCCGATCGGCCTGTTATTATGTACTTGAAAATATAGCATAGTCTTCCTTCACCGTGTAATGCCATCCAAAGATAAGGCCTTGATAGTTTTGAAACATTGTTTTTCCTAAGGCCGCCTACAAAGTCGAGAATATCAGCATGATGGGTGGAGATATCAGTTGGAAAGATACCTTGTCTTTTGGTAGCATTGAGTATAGCCGCTGCCCATAGAGCGACACGAGCAATGAATTAGGTTGTTGAAAGCAACGAACATGGATATACCGAGGGAAAGCAACAGAAGATCCGAGGTACTAACTGAAGCCGATTGCAGTGTTATGGTTTATCGTTGAAAATAATCATAGGGAAATCCGCATGGTTTTGACCATCAAGGAAAGGTATACGACGATCACCGCCTATGAGCATTTTTTTCGATACCACCCACTGAACCGTTTGCCAAATATCACGACCAGATCACCGCCAAGCAATATACAGCATTAATTTCTATGGAGGAGCCAGTTAATCGCACCCATCTGAACCGTTTGCCACTCAATATCACAAATAACTAGCATCTATTAACGCTATACAAGCAATAAGCTACAGGAACAACTAACGTCTAGGGAGGAGCCGCCACAAAGATGCTAACGATGCGCAAAAGTAATGCCATATATATATAATATATATTATATATATTGCGGTTATATATATATATATAAATATATATATATGAATATATTCATATACATATATATATATATAGATAAATATATATATATATATATATATATATATAAATATATATATACTATATGTATATATATATTCAATATAATACGTGCTTGTGGCTTATGTTTGTCAATAAAAATACTTACGTTGCGTGATGATCGCCAGTTGCACAGGCCAATTTTCAACCCCTTGTATTTTTTTTAATTTACTGTGCGCTGTTGGGCTACATCTGCTTCTAGTGCTACTAGGCTGTATTTGGTCGGTTCTAGTTCAAGATCCGTTTGACAGCAGAATGATTACTATTGAGTACAATGTTCCGTTATTTGTAGAAAGCATGAGGCCTGTAACCGTCATTGCATTGCACATTGTACTAAAATGCGCTCCAAATAAGGCACACTTTTTTTGGCCACAGTCCTGTCCGGCGGATTAGCTCTATTTGATTGATAGCTGCTGCCTGGAAAGCAACAAGGCCCGTAACAGTAAACGTTGGATTTGTACACATATATTACATATTGGGCGTTTATGTTAAATTACTGAAAAGAAGTTTGGGTGTTTTAAATTAAGTAATATATGCTGTGACCCATGACCTGCCATGCTGCCGTTCAAGTTAAAATTTGCTCGTAACTCCAAAATCCAAAACCAATGCTTCTAAGTAAATTATCAAAAATGACTCACAAACATTCACGGCGACATAATTATTATATTCATTATATATTGCAGTGCATGCATTGACCGCGACACATTCCCACATGGTTTTTTGACGAGCAGAAATTCTGTATAGAAACACAGAAGCTTTCGAATACAATATCAGACAGCATATATGTCGTCTCAAATTTGTATAATGCCGTAAACTACGGCTAACGTGACTTGACAAATTAGAGTGACTGCAATCTAGGCATATGTATTCCATATGTATTTCATTTAGCCAGGAATGTAGGGTGGTGATTTCCTCAGATGCATAGGTGGCAGCTGAAGCCGCTTACAACTTGATAGTATATTTATTAAATATCACAAAACAACGCGACATAAAATATGATAGCATCGCGACATAAATTTAAGTCCGCCGGCGTAACGTATGTTTTTTTGTGTAAAACTCTCATGTTCTTCTACATCCGGAATCTCAGTAGGACTGATGACATCAATATTATTTGCATGATCGAAAGCATGCAGACAACAGTCGTTGATATTTTACGATGAATCAAATCAAAGGTGGATTCAATCACTTACCCGTCAGTTAGAAACTTCAATTTCTGTTGAGTCGAGAGCTCTGTCTTGGCGGCCAAATATAAAAAAGAGGATAAAGTGGACGTATGCGATGCTTTGCGGGAGTATTTTTCGCAACATTTATCATTCCAAATGGGGATGGGGTGAAAAACGTTCAGCGCAAAGCAGAAAATTATGTCTAATCACAGCGTAGTTTGTACTTTGGAGTCAACTACAGCCAACGCATATCATGTTATCTAAAATCACTATGACTCCGAAAGTGTGGTATTTACTTTAGACTCCCACCAGCCAACGCTGTGTTTTGCAATCGAGGTATTTACTTTGGACTCAAAGCACATTATGCTGAACAATATCGAGCTGTTGCTCGATGTATGGTTTGAAAAATACCAGCCGAAGCACATAGTCCAAAAGAATGACAAGTTGATACTCAAATATTGCCTTTTACTTTAGACGAGCATGGAGCAAATAGAGGATAAATGAAATCTATAACATCATCCACCATATCAGGGTATGCCACAATTAGCGACAGTCACTGTTAAATCCTCTTTTATATCTGCTTCTATGCGATTGACCATGAGCAGCAATCAACCAGAATATAAGAAGGTGTTGTCAATTTATACCGCTGTTATTGTAGTCTGATGTCCGCGGTTGCATAAGATATTAAATTTGTTGATCACCCCTCGAATGCATTGAATCGCAATTTCAAGTTTTGCTGGTAGTAACGAATTGAGTATGCATGAATCCGAAATGCCGTAAACGGCCACATCACTAGTCAACGTATGTCAGTAAATGTCACATTCTAAATTGATGTATTCCCAATTGTCGTGCACTTACATTTTGGTGATGGATAGAAACGCAACGAAAGAAACGTGATATCTATTCACACTGTCCTACATAGCCCTGCGGCCGCTACTACGCAAACCATTAACTTACACAACTGAACACACCTGCTAATTATTAGGAACTCCATCACCTGCTGTAGTAGGTGCCTCGTGATGACATTAGTTTCAAGACAAGGCACACAGAAGCAACATCAATTACCCACCACTGCATTTGTCGTGGTGTATATTGAATGTATGTGTTGTTGCAGCTTTAGGTATCTTTACAACAGTCATTGTCTAAATTACACTTGGGTACCCAACCAATGCCACCTTCCGACAAAATCTAAATATCTTTTGCGGTTCGTTTTTTTCCCTAATTCTCATGAAATATGCTGTCAGACTAACAAAACCCTTGGTGGTGAACTACGCTACCTAATGCCGTTTTGTTCCTGTGTTACTATTTCTAATTGTTCACCACCCTCCAAAAAATACAAAAGCGTAGGAATATGTAGCGCTCACACTACAAATGCATAATATTTTCGGGTGGGGTTGGGAATGGTGGTTAATGGCATAATTCTATCAGGGCATGGATAGATCTTCACTCAAAGCATTACAATGTCAGTTGTATATCATTACCAAATGTTCCCATACCATATATCGCTCTTATTCCGACCCTTCTTTGCCAATCACCAAGCACACCTGATTTCATATTAGGTACGGCTGGTTTACCCTGGGTCGCTCTTGTTTTTTACCTGGAGGATTTTAGTAAACAAAGACCCAAGTATTGATTATAATTTAATACAATGCCCTGAATCATACCGAATTCAAATTTGGGTTCGATCAATACTAGATATATTTTAGCCTATTGTATCTCACGCTTAATGCATTATGCACATTCTTCCACATCCAAACAATATGGCATATTAGCAGGGCACGTTAATGTTAAACACGAATGCAGACCAGTAATAAACAGTTCGTTGCACAACAGAAAATAGCTTGCAATCACGGTAAGCCATGGTGTCACGTAACAGAATTGTCGTGCTTTCTTTGTCTACATTATCTAAAACAATAGATAACTCCGTGTGACTGACAACGCACTATAATGATCTAAAACAGATGAGGAGATTGTCACCTATTTCCCTGTGCGTCATGAAGAGCGATATGGGCCATTTTTCTCATATGCAGGCTGAATTCTTTATCATTTTCTTTCTGACGTCTGGCAATGATATACCTTACCACCACGCCATGACCAGGCATCGCAGTATACAGTATTCCCACGTTGACTGTGATAGTATTGTTTAGAGTAAGGTTGTAAGATGCAAATATGGATTGGGTTGAGTGTAAGTAATATTGTACATTGATACCATAACAACACGGTTGACATCACAATACGCCACGCGTCAACGAATGGATTGTGTTTCATGGTTGTGCATTATGGCATTTAGCGCATGTGAACGCCGTTGTATCACAGTAGAGCAATTTTGGTAAACAAACTAGATGATTTAAATAATAAGGAAGTCGGACCTATCCTTAAGTGAAGCAATCCACACTTGAAGAACAAGCTATCATTACCGGGAGTTGCTTCCAAACGAGACGTAGATAGTTGTCACGAGCAGTGCGTCTTCTATTTTCAACAGAAAGGTAATGCTAATAACCAATATACTCATAATTATTCCATTGCATACCAACAGCGTGCGGCGTAGTTCACTAAAGCATAGGCATAGTAAAATTTAGAGCATGGATCAAATAGGCCAGGTGTGGTTCCTTAATGACAGCTGCTGGCCTTCATATGGCTGTATGAAATTGCGAGTACAGCGACTAATTCGCGATCACGCAATCACCGTATAAAACTGGATCACGTGCTGCTCCTATTTGTAATAAAGTTATGTTGCAAAGACCATGTCATGCCTGCACATACATACAGCCGACCGATTGCAATATTGTTGCTATAACGATTAGGTCGAAGGCACTGCATGGCCATGACTATTACTTGCCATTCGCATGAAGTTCTAGTTGAATGTTTGGCGGCGCGAACCTGTATGAAGATAAAGTTTAGAATACACCTCTTATCTGTTCCACCGAAGGGTGGTGTTGTCCCCGGAGCGTTCATGTCACTATAATGAGCTACAGCCCTTCTCAAGACCCAGCATTCTACATGAAGATCTCACATTACCATTTGGTTCACACAGCAATGCGATTCGGGGAAATAATCATTGGATTTATGAACAACGGAATCTACTTCATTCTTTAACCGACACAATTGTAACTAATATGATGAAGGAAACTAGGCCACATAACGTTACATGCTCCATTACCTTACCTCATTGCCCGACCACGTCATGTGTCCACCATGATTATGAGGTTATGTGCTTTGCGGTTTGCTTGTCATATCTGCTGTCACGTTTAGTTACACTATGTTAATGGCTGCGCTACAAGGCGATGTGTTTCATCATGTTGCGGTGCCCAATATAGATAAAGACGATTTTCTGTTCAATCAAGAATTTTCCGCTTAAGGCTTCTTCAAAGACACAACGTAACAATCATAAATGGAGCGAGCTCGGTGATTCAATGGTCACCTACCACAATCTCCATTCGATGGATTTGGATGTAAAATCCCTAAATTTTATGTAATGGTCCTTGTGCAAAAACTCATGTTATTTGTGCTGCTTGTGTAATAAATATTTATTTCACAAGTGTCGAGGATTGTATTGGCTCATTCACTCACCCGTCAGACGCTTCATAAGTTTGCATTGTCATTGCAAACAACATAGGCAATGTCATTGTATGCAAACCAGTCGTGTTGTTATGGCCAGGACCTGACATGGTTATTGACAACGCATGCGATCATATTAGGCGCCACCAAGGTCTCGTGTTGTAACGCTCTCCTTTTACGTGATGCCAGTGAATCCAGTAGGCTTGCAGTGATTCTAAGCTTTTTCTGCAGTCCGACGAACTGATTGTTACTGGTGTGTGCGTAAGTTTAAAGTTAAGCAATCCACACTTGAAGGACAAGCTATTATTGCCGGGAGATGCTTACGTACAAGACATGGGTAGTTGCAAGGTCACGAGCGGTGCGCCTACTGAATGCTATTTTGATCAGAAAGATTATGCAAATAACCATCATTCTCGTGATTATTCCATTGTATGCCAACACCGTGTGGCGTAGTTCACTAAACAAAGGCATAGCTAAAATGAGAGCATGGAGCAAATTGACCAGGTGTGGTCCGTAATGGCAGTTAGTAGCTATCATTTGGCTGTTGAATGAATGTCACGCATTACACGTACTTCCGGGACATCAAACTTACCAGTGAACAAACAATCCATAACCCCTTCCGATGCCGTTCATTTGGAGCACAGCATTCCCAATGACGATCTAACCTTACCAATGAAATCATACAGCAATACGATTCGGCGAAATGATAGGTCATTTTCAGAAATGACGGCGATGTGCTGTGTGGTTTGCTATCGCGCGTAGTTACGTTCCCCGGTACACTTCCCCAGGACACGCAATCCTGTGTTGATGTTGAGTCAGTCGCTCTCTGCACCACAATATCATCCATCATCGTTAGATTCTCATTTGATGGATAGAGCTGTGAAATCTCAGTATTGTATGTAATTATCTCTCCACAATCACACATATAATTGGCGCTGCTGCAGTAGTAAATATGTTCTCCACAAGTGTCGAGGGTGACATTGTCTTGTTTACAACCCCATCAAAACCAGCTGCTTCATAAGTCTGCATTGTCATTGCAAATAACTCAGTCGACATAAGCAATCTCGTTTAAATTAACTGTCAGTTCGGATGGGCATTAGGGTACAATTAAGGACTGTTGTAAACTTAAAATAGCACTGATTGTGGCTCAGCACGAAAAGCAGCCGTGCTCTAACGCCCACCTGACATGGTTAATATCAATGCATATAATCAAGTTGGGCGGCCATCTGGGGTTCGTGTTTTTTCATTATCCTTTTACGTGACACCATGGTTCCCGCAGGCTTGCCGTGATTGCAAGCTCTTCTCTGTGGTGCGACGAACTGTTTATTACTCGTCTGCATTCGTGTTTAAAATTTGCGTGCCCTGCTATAATGCCATATTGTTCAGATATTAAAGAAAGTGCATAATGCAGTAAGCGTGAGATACAATAGGCTAAGATATATCTAGTATTGATCTAAACCCAGTACGAATTTGGAATGATTCAGGGCACCTGTGTTAAATTATTAATCAATTCTTTGTTCTTTTTTAGCTAAACTCCTTCATGTTAAAACAAGAGCGACCAAGGGTAAACCAGCCGTATCTAAAATGAAATCATGTGTGCTAGGTGCTTGGCAAGGAAGGGTCAAGATAAGAGCGATACGGTATGGGAACAATTGGTACTGATAGTCGCTGTCAATGCATTAGGTTGTTTGACATACAGGCTGACAATAATATGAGCGTCAAACGGTTTGCAATTAACGAAAACTTGTATACAACTGAGAATCTGTTTGGTCTGAGGCCTGCATATTTTCAATATGAATAATTTATTCAGCCTTATCATGTTTAACGCCGCGTGCAGGTGGAGCTGTTGTAGATTTGTTGGCTTAAATAAGATCAACAAACGTTTCCAAAATATTTGTTTACGATATAATTATTCTTTTCCTTCGCCCTGCACGCCAAGCAACACTCATCGTATCGTGATTCAAAGAATTGGATGATTGGATAGCAAATATGCGCAATTACCCGGTTTTCTTGAGGGAATGAGAATAATGTGCAGCTTTAGCGCAAATAATACAATATTGATTTGATGGCATTTGCAATCAACCTTAATTACATTGCAGTGTATAATGTCCAACATAAACAAAGTAGCACCTAATTCATAGGACAATGACATATACGGCATCCCCTCTTTAAGTAAATGTAAACGGATGTAACGGCTGGGACAATTGCAATATGTAGCTTATGTAGTTATTATATTCAGAATTGCAATTTACTTAAGATTGTGTATAATGTAAGCTCCCAGCAGCCAGTTTATGCACAAGGTTTGCATCTATTTCAAAAGGGCTTCAGCAATTAGCTGTTGTACATTTTGGCTAAGAGGGATTATATTGTTGTCAACAGAATATGTTTGAAATCACTGGTATTACCATTCAAATGCATAAGCTGTTTATTGACGTACATTTCAACGTTCGTTTCACATGAAACATAATGAAATGAACTTGAAAAATCGTTTTTAACCAATACATATACAGTGTCTTAATCTTTTTAGCATCTTCGACCCATTCAGCATCTACAATCTAAAACATTCACCTATTTGTGTCTGAAATTTCCTACCAACTTCAAGCAGTAAGCATGGCTGAATTTAACATCCATAATACGTTTCAACTTGATTTAAAGATTTACATGACCTCAGCGGCGGTAAGTGTGCTGACGCAAAGCTTTGTAAATATGAAACTAATGTGCAATCGCCTAGGGATATCAGCTTATGAAACGAAATGACTAGATCCACGCCGCTTTTCAAGGTTTTCCTGTTGATCAAGCTTGCGCTGGAATATACGTCATTTTAGAACACGGTATGCCTAACCTTGAACTATCACTACGGGGTAATTTTGCGCAAACACCCAACGATGGAGGTGCGCGGAAGGCTTGTTGGATTGGGCCGCTGGCCAAATTAGCAAATAAAGGTGAATTGTGCGTGTGAAAATGATATATCGGAGTATGATACGATGGTTTTTGTCATATCCATATTGGCATGTAGAATTGATCAACTTGATTTAAGATACAGTTATCAAGTCAATCGATCGTATTCGCTATTAACATTAACTAGTCAATGTGACGCACATACCTTTTCTTTCTTTAACTATGGAAAAATGTTCAATAAGAATATGTAAGTTCTGTGAAGAAGTATTCTGGCTTTTATTCCTAGATATTTGCTTCTTTTTCCAAGCCTGCCCCCCCCCCCATTGTTATCGTCATGTTGTTAAATATGTTTATGACTAGAACATATACATGTATTTATATATCTATATAAACACATATTTATATATATACATATATATATATATATATATATATATATATAGAGATATATATATATAATATATATATATATATATATATCTATATATATATATATATATATATATAATATATGTATATATATATATATATATATATATATATCCATATATATATGCATATATATATAAATATATATATATATATATATATATATAGATATATATCTATATATATATATATCTTTGTTATATATATATATATAGATATATATATATACGTATGCATTTTTCATATCAATATATATACATATATTTCATATACATGTATTTATGAATATGTATATTGTCTCTGTATATCTCTATACACATATATATGCATATATACATATACTTATACAAATATATATATATATACATATATATTTATATATATATATATATATATATATATATATATATATATATATATATATATATGTGTGTGTGTGTGTGTGTGTGTGTGTGTGTGTGTGTGTGTGTGTGTGTGTGTGTGTGTGTGTGTGTGTGTGTGTGTGTGTGTGTGTGTGTGTGTGTATAACTAGGTTTCGCTCTAGATAACCGATCTACGCACTCTTCTCTCGCCAAGTAAGACACACTTGCTACGGATGTTTACATAAATTGATCTTTTCGATGCATTCATATATCTGTGTTTTCATTGGCATGTGGTTATTATGTACTAGCCAGTGACATCAAAGGCAGCTTTTGTAGCTTCTTACAGTTTTTGTGCCGGTGATAGCTAGATTAAATGCTATGGAGAGCACATGCACAATCCATTATGTGTAATATTTACCGTTACTGAAATACGGCAATAGCATAATAGCTCAATGCGTCTCCTCCATGTAATTCATGTTGACATGAAAATATGCACATGCATTTCTATTGATTCAGTTCACTTTTTGGATTGGCATGATTTTCGTGGCAAAAACACACGCACCGTTGCTAATATATTATGCACTTGACACAGACGTTAACTCATAGAGCAATTATCTCTGGCATAAATTAAGTTGCGGACTCATTTTAAGGCCATCAACCACGAGCATAAAATAAACACAATGCTGCGTCATCGTTTCGCACATTGACTTCATCTAAGCCATGATGAAATCAACCCTAGAACAATTAGTGAGCCTCTGTCGAGCACCTGGAGAGCAGGCATGTTTCGGGGAACATGCGGATCGCGTATTCAACAGAACGTCCTAGTTTAGTTACAGAGTCACATATGTGCACAATGGTGTTTACATAAAAAATGTTCAAACAAGCTTTAAAACGGCTTGCATTGGTACACAAGCATAGTCATTGGTCTTTCGACAGTTCTTACAATAACGTCAGCGAATGTGTAATCTTGGTATACATAGATGATTGATGATCACCTTCGCTTTATATCTCATGTGAATCACTTGGCCACTTGTAATTAAAAAACCCTTCCCAACAATTTGCAAGTATAAAACATATATATTGCAAATATATAACGTGACCACCCGAACCTTACACAATCGATCGCTAAGGTCTGCCATCGGCGGCATTTACAGCGACCATCATTTGCCCAATACTGTAAATATGATCCAATCTTTCAAATGTCAAGAGACATAACGGAACCTTGTCAACCGGCTTTGATTTGAAGCCCGGAAAATATATCCTCATCACGAACTCCATAGAATCCAGCAGATGACATTTTCACTCACGCTATATATCTATCAACCACACAATCAATCTCGACAAGCCGGGCAAATGTTTTCAACTCTTGGGTATTGTTCTGTTAATTGGTATATTATAATGTGTAATACAGACCCATAATTTTCCATAACTGGCCGAAATATATTATCACAGCACACAATACAGTGTCACGTGGCTGACTTGATCATGATTACGTCATTTATATTCGGTACACTTATATTAGGTTTGGTCTGTAAGCATCGTTGATATGTCAATAAAATCATAACGTTGTACGGTTTAGGTGTACGATTTGCGATAACAATAGTGGTTGTCTAATGATAAACATAGTTAGGAAGGTGATGGGTGGATACTTTATCCGACCTAACACTTTAGCGACGGTACTCTGTACTTGCCTACCCCAAAACGTCCGAGAATGTGAAAACGCCTAAAACCCGTGCCCAAATAACCTATGCACAACGAAACCTCTTGTATCGGCTTCCAATAAGTGCCATAATGTTTGAGCGACAATGCATCTCATGTAGAGCAGATTGATATGGGCAATGAGATTGCGACCTCAACAATGATACGCTTTTCCCAATGACTCACTTCAGTATGGCTTGTATAGGTCAAGAAATTAGACCCTGACATGGCGACACAAGAGTGTTTATGTAGCTTGGAGTGCTTTAATAGATATACACCGCTTTTCGCATTCAGATGTAAGATAAATAAAGAAGATTGGACGTCAAGAAAAGCGAGCGTAGGCAAACGGCATCACACTTTGACCTTAGCATTGCTACAGCTCATACAACCTAATATTGATTGCCCAATTGGGCGCAGCTGGACAAAGCGGGGTTGGAAATATGTGTTGGAATAGAAGCGTCGAAGCCTGAGCCAATGCGGGTATACACCCATAAATTGGAGTTCTTTTGAGTGTTGGTGGACTGGCTAAATGATGCTCACTACAGCAGTCGCGGGGTGACCGAGCGGATAGGTTTACAATGGCGCAATGACATAGACCTGAAGGAACGATAGGATTAACGCCAGGTCGACCCCAATCGATCGGCATTTTGAATCATTATGCATATCGAAATCAGGACGGACATGTCATAATAATGATAGCTGTCTTACGAAAATATAGTTAGGTAGGTTATGGGTGAAACGTATCCAACCAAATACGTCCGATGAAGTAAAAATGGTTACGAAATAGAGTTGTGCTCAAATAACCAATGCACAACAAAACATTTCCTTCTGATGTCAGTTAAGTGTCACTGTGTGCTCCATGATGTGCCATATATGGCTCCCTGTATACATATGTGCTATCCAACCACCACTTTGCTACCCCATGGTTGATGCTTCTCCACAAGACACGAACGTACTTAGCGTAGCCCCTAGTACACCTTCCCAAAAATTCCCCTATACCATATCGGAAACAATACAAACGCAGACGCGTTCACAAATGGAATTTGTTTTATACTCGGCTATTAGGGCCATGGCACGCAAGATCGAAGATCGATATGGGAAATTACACTGCCCCTTCAAGAATAGTTCCTATTTGTAGAGTGGCGCCATAGAAAGACTCATGTTACACTATTGTATTTAACTTGTATGTTGAGAGCGATTTGAAACAGCTTCATAAACCATGCACATTTGTTATAAAACCTACGTTTATTGAAGCAGATCGTGCAATGTTAATATTTACCAACCACTGGTATCTGGTTCATTGTGCGCTATTCCAGGCGACCTGTTGCAGCGAGACTGTACAGAAATGGCCCTAAATTTGCTATGGGTGAACCGGCTACTACATAGGCACCGAAATTGGACTCTACATATGCGACATTTGAGTGTATATGTAAGCTTTTGGAGTGGTATACTAGAAATATCAGCACCCGTTCAACAGGAGACGGTAAATGCCAGCAAAAGTAAATGGCCTCACCTGCTGTCGGTGGCATGGCGACAGTTCATGCAACCCAATATAGGTTGCAGAATAATAAGGCGTCGGGCATATGGTTTAAAGCGTCTTTGGATTAGAATAGTCGCCGCTTGAGCCAGTGCGGGTATATACCGTACATTTGTGATGTGTAGTAAGAGATCTAAGATTGGTTCCATGATGCAAGCTACAAGAACGACTCGCTTTACAATGGCGCAACTGACACCTGCTGGAAGAAACGATATGATAAAACGATGAACATGTTGAATTATGTTTTATGCTATAAAATATTCGAATTAATTTGTTGCAAATATTGCATAAAATTAGTTTGATTGAATTTATGGCGTTCTTTACGGCAAATATCAAGTCCCTTTAGGACTGCGGCAACATTTTCTATTCATACGATAATGCGACACCCCTGCAGGCAATATAATTGCTATCACATTGCACGGCACCCCTCTTTGAAGTAAACATAAATGGGTGAAAAGATCTGGATAGTAACATTTCGTAACGTAAAATGACAAAATTTAACGATTCTAAACAAGACATACTTTTCACGATTAAATAATTTTTTGTATAAAAGTCAATCTCAGCTTGATGAATTCCTCTTCACCGATAAGTAGTTTCCATCCACGTTCATTACGGCACGCACCATATGTAAATACGAATACGCTCACTTGTTCCAACCTATTTTGACAATATGGTGCAAATGAACCACTACATATTGATTCTTTGTGTATCAAAATAAAATTCGGCTATAATCAACGAAAAAACTTCAACGAGCCGGTTAAGGTAATTACAATATGAATTAATCACTCTTAGCCACAATTGACAAATCCATGATTTGGGGAAGCCCCGTGCTATATACAGGCCAACCTGAATCACAATTGATGCATTTCATTCCTGCTCTTGTGAAATCCTCCCACCATTTGAGGGTATTTGATCTGCAGAGATTTTAAGCCTGCATGCAATGAGACAGGGATAACAATAACAAGCGTAACACTAAAGTACATGTGTGACATTGTGAGAAATTTTGTGAAGCTTCTTTATATGTCTTAAATTGCAGAGTCTGCAAAGATTCGCTATCCACCAACCTAGTATAAGTAACTTGGGATATGAACAAGTATGCAGTCAATCTCACATCATACATTGAGTTCATATCGTCAAACACTATGCTCGAGAATATTTGGCTTGCTTTGAGTACTGCAAGCTGCATTCTTCTGGTGTGATTTTAAGAGCGTAAAAACGTGCACTACATAATATCCAGTTTACGTCATCTGGTAATGATAAAGCAAATTTTGCTGAATGAGCCGACGTGTTTCAATAGTTTGAAATGGGTTGGTAGATGGGAGAGGGGGAGGCAATGGATCTTTGTAATCCTGGCCGACTAGGTTTGTGCTAACTGCCCCGTGTGTAACAGGGTTTGTTGGCTTGGTCATGTTTACTCAGAATCTGTCTGGGGAGTACCCTGCTATGCAATTAATTCTGTGCATTCCACGAATTGATGATATAACTGAAAGGGAGTTCACTTTGATTTTGTGGCTTAATACAAAGAACTTCAACCTAGTGCGAATATGTCGTCATATCTTGATTTGTTGATGTGCTTCTTGCTTAATTGATCAGCAATATTCCTAAAGCACACAAAGATAAAAAGCCGAAAGCCAGCTGTTCAGCTGTTCAGTCGCAAAAACCCTAGCTTAAAAACCATTTAAATGCCTATTGTAAATTCAAACTAACATAAATGTTTTTTTTACAATAGATGCTGTCATACATATAACAAATTAGACAGCAATCAATCTCATATAAGTCGGCTTCTGAAAACCTGATGGCTCAACGGACATTACGATCACTTACAGGTGATGGTAGTGATCAATGTGATGTGCTTAGTCCATGGAATCGTCCGATCAACACACCTGCATATCATTTAAATATTTTCTCTGTCGGATTTGACAGCTACATCTGAAATGACAACCCAGGCAAGTAGCATTGTAGTATATTGTCAACATATATATGATTGTCCTTAGGTGCCTGTTATGATGTATGTTATCATTGAGTTATTACTCTACAGTAATAGACCACATGCAACTTCTGTGATCAGCATTGATCGCTAATTGCAAAAAATATCTGTTTTGCCTTATAGCGCCACACTTATGCACACTATTTATAAAACCAACCAACTCCCTTGCGAAAAAAGACACATTCATCGCAGCACTTATGTTAAAGCACGCTGCCAGTGTGAAATAGAAGTACACAGGGTTAGACAAGCTAAGCATTTACTGTTAGCTATCGAAAAATGATAAGAATTTATCAGATTGTTACATTCACATGAGAGAGGGCTATTGAGTAATATCACAAAAACAATAAATTTGTTGCATGTGAGTTATTTTTACCCTGTGACATTGACAATACTGTAACAGGCACAAAGCCATCTCATATAAGTTACCATGCACAAACATTGAATTGACAAACGACATGTAGCCCAGTGATTTCAATCAAATATTATGACCGTTATATTAAGTGCAAATATGGTACAGGAAGTTAACCCTGCCGGAATTGATAGTGACATGTGTCTCGCCATATTACCTATTATATGAATGTTTATTTCGCTGCACATTACGTTTATGGTGGAAGTGTTTCCAGACAGTCAGCATCTCACAATACTCATATAAGAGTTGCGTGATATCAAAGGATGAGTACTGTTGCCAACAACAAAAATATCACGATGGGCAGTCATGAGTGTCTTGTAATTATCTGTGGCACGTTAAAGTCTTCAAATCAGTTATAACTATTCTGCTTATCTTATAACTTTCTTTAACTCATCGCAACCAAAGTGTTTATTTCGGAGTATTGTTATCACATTTGATATGAAATTAAGCTCCTTTTTGCCAACTAAAGAAGATATGGTTCATTTCATTAGCGCCATATCGTCCTGAGGTGACGAGTCACTGACCGCTAGTACGATTGCATGGACTGAACAGCTGACGTTATCAACCAGTTCGCGTGTTAACGACCCACGCACAGACGGTCTACTCGGCTAGAGCTAATCCAATATACTGGTTGTCATATATATACTGGTTTATTTAATACCAATTAACATCCCAGAAAAGAAATATTGTATCGATTAACGTACTCCAATTCTTATTCAAATAAGGTCTGTACTAACATTGTTAGTTTTTGTTACACGCAAGATGCATGATTACGAACTGGCCTTTAATTGCACTTATGGCTATTGCTTAATGTCGATCTGGCAGTTATACTATCGTTCGAGTAAGCGTGTATCTGAGGTGCAATGATAACGCTGCTGTTATGGTGTGCATAAGAATGTCAACACTACCCACAGAACAGTGATTCACGGTTATATACCCCGATGAACCCACCTAATCTAATATGCTTAAGTACCCACTGTTCAGCTTTGCTTAATTCCGCAATTAATATTGGCCTCACGCGTTACTTCCATGTTGTCGTCAAAGGATGAGACGGCGGGGTTTATATTGTGCTTCGTGAAAGTAGTGCTGATATTAAGGTTTTAGCAGCTTATATAGATTTGCTTACTTCGACTACCTCATTCACATTCCAGCGTTTTATTGTCACGTAATGTAAGAAGCCTACTTTATTAAAGTTATGTGTTATATGTCACATTGATTCCACGACACTTTAGCTACGCCATATATGTTGTGTTAATCTATGCTTAAGGCATAAAATGCTCACATTCAATTAAAACAGCCCTGATATATTGAATGGATTGGAGTAATTGCATCAGCGGCTCTTACTGGCGTTGAACAAGGCATTACAAATTAAGCATATAGGGTCGCGCTTGTACGTGTTAGTCACCGGCCTGGTGAAAATTGCTATGCAAATAATCGACACTATATCTGATATAAGTCAGATATCCTTACAGCAGAACCACTCGGCGCGTGTTGAACTTTTGCTATTCTAATAATACATGTTAGGTTTTGCGTACGTGCAAGAATAATAGCTCCAAGCTGCTCTGTTAAACCATTTATGTGTATTTCTTCATCTTTCATCAACATCTGCTTATTCGTTTATGAATACAGGTTTCCAAACACGGGTGACATATCCAGGCAACAGCTCGTCGATCCTGCAATTGCTTATGCTCGCATATACAACTATTGATCTTGAATTATCCCCGTTTTTCACGTACTTAAGAGGATAAGGCACGAGTAAATGACGATTATAATTCATCTTTAGAAGCACTAACCAGGACTAGGCTGACACATTTGATCCAATTATGGTCTAGTGACAATATGCATGTCAGTACTGTGTGAGTCATTGAGCATTAGAATAGCATTACTGACAATATCACATGAATAAATGAGTATTAGAATAGCATTTATACCAATGTTATTGCTACAAAGTACAAAGAAGTATGATTAGTTCTAAACTAATCAAAACAATCCCATCGTAAGAAATTGATTTAAGAGCAACAACACAACACATTTTTCGGACACGTTATTTCAATATTTGAATTGTTGGAACCTTTGAGAGACAGCACCATACCAAGGCAAGGCTCAGTTAAGTGAATGCACATTTCCACGCGCAAAACATGTACCGTCCGAAGGTACTAACGATTATTTGGCAACCATTCATCGCCAAAGCAGGATAAACACTTAAGCAAATAACAAACTATTTTTACTCCAGGCCTTTGGTCAGCTGATAACTAGCCGGAACAAGCCACTTAATTAGATCCTGCCTATGCCACAAACCAATAGGTAATATTCAACAATTTGGCGCAGGGTTACGCAAAAACATAGCTGAAATATACTGCAAAGAGCGCCAATTAACGAACACCTTAAAGACAAATGTCACGTAGCTTCGAAATGCAACGATGCCTGGTTACTAGTTTGGTATTCACAACAGGCTATGCTTTGTTACTTTGCGGGCGAGAGTAAACTGGGTGTTTGGCGTTTATTGCTCTGGTAGCAGTAGGCTTGTGTTGGAGGTACTAGTTATCAATCACAAAGTGTACCAAAGCATCCATCAACCCATTAAGCAAGTCAGGAATAGTTCTGAAATACCACTTACAGATTCCACGGCCTGTGTCCCTCTTTCTCTACTGCATTAAAGTCGTATACGCGTTTGCAAAAAGCATATTATATCAAGATGAAAGGGAATATAATTTGAAAGATTGTGTCGTCATATCATTAAATCATAGTGTTGACCTTCCAAGCGGAAGATCAACATATCGTGATATCCCATGAAATGGTTGCACATTACAGGTGTAACATGTAATGAGTGCGAAAAGAATGAGCACGAAACTATGTAGGATTATAGCACTAGGTTAAATTGTCCTCCTGTCTTTCATCAAATATTTCCCAGATTTGATCTTCCGAGTTGGGCGTCATTGCTAGCGCTAAAAACATTGGTGGGGACCAATTAACTAGCATGAGTTCTAGCTAGCACAGAAAAAGATCAATGTTACAAGTTCTAAACTGGATAACTCAAAAAAGACATTGTTGCCCAGTCATTCCTTAACGCACAAATAAATCCGTTAAAACAATATGTTATTGTCACTATTGTTTAGTTGCATTCTCACTTGCTTATCGTTCACATCTCTCATTTCGTGGCGGTTATATATATATATATATATATATATATATATATATATATATATATATATATATATATATATATATAGATATATATATATATATATATATATATATATATATATATATATATATATATATTCATATTGATATATAAATATTTTATATATATATATATATATATATATACATATATATATATATACTGTCCATATATATATATATATATATATATATATATATATATATATATATATATATATATGCATATATATATATATGTAAAATATAGCTTATATATATATATATATATATATATATCAGCTATATATATATATATATATATATATATATATATATATATATATATTTCAAAGGTGGCTTGTGAAAATCAGCCCACTCATATCATTGGCATCGTACCGCAAGAACCATCATAACAATGGAACTATATTTTGATGCGCTACCAAGTAATACAAACATCTTATATTGCTTTACGCAAGCTGTGGATTCAACGAAATGAGCGATTCCTGGAAAAACCGATCGAAATAAACCTATAACTCTGAATTAACATATCAATCATATGCTTACGCTCTAGAAATATTCACTCATGGTTGAATTATCTAGATTATCTGGGTAGCAGGCTAAAGCTGAGGAAATATGAGATTATTTCTAAACTCTTTGCGTATTCGAGGGGTCAGCCGGCTTTGTCATAGGAACAATTTTGCAACAAGTCAATAGAAAGAAGCAATTCAATCGGTCATTGAACCTAGTTTCTTCACCTCTGAGATAATTAGATTGATACCCGCGATGCAAAGACATAATCGCATCAACTGTCGGGCATACAAACGATTTGTCTGCATATTGACATTTGGTACATTGACGTTTTCACGTTATTATTAATATTTTCACTGTACTGGCACTTTGTATTTCAGTGTCGTGTAGACTGGTAAGCGTTCACATGTCTCGCAAGACATGCCAGCTGTTAGCAGTTGTGGTTGTTGGTATTGACATTCATCTACACCCGTAGTAGTCGCGCGAATGGTTGCCAAGCAACGATAAGAGCTTCCTGTTTCCCAGCCGCACTCGCCACATACATTCTATTTAACAGCATGATCCAACGTGTACTCGATGAACATGGCTGGCGGCAGATTTTGTGTTTCCTCTTTTATCATTACTTGTGGTACATGTTGTGACGGGTCAATCAGAGTCCGGTCAAAGATCGATAATATGCATTTGATCTCAATTTGTCTGTAGTACGTTTGTGCCACTGATTTCTGTGTTGTGTGATCGAAGTCAGAATGCCATGAATATCCTTCGTCCTGGTAGCCCGCTGGTTTTACGTGTATAACTACCAGTTGTATTCCTAACTTAACCATATAGTATCATACATATTTGATTGGTCGGAGGGTTCTAACATAAATGTAAGGATCCGCTCCCTTATTGCTGTACCTTTCCACTGGGAGCGTATGTTAAAATTGCCCATGTTCTGCATTCTGCGTCGGATTGCTCAGTCAGACTTTGCGGTCTTTAAATAACAGCGCATCTTTGGAGCCCGTGTTTCAATCTATGTGAAAAAAAAACGCTTTTTGAATTAATGTCACAATAGTTCGGCCTAATGGTCAATCGTAAACTATTACAATTTTGCTCGTCCATCATCACTTCACCAACGACGGACCATGACGATGTCTAATTGGATTCTGAGCGGCTGGAAAAAGTCGGCAAAGCAGACTGTTATAAGAGTTGACAATTTCCGCAATCCGACGAAACGAGCAACGAGGGAGTTTAGAACGCTCCCTAGTGAGAGATTGACTATAAATCGATGCATCTACAGACTATGGTCGCCCTCTTTATACCCGATGTTCAACGCCATATAGGCGTGACTAGTCCAGTTCCAAGCAAGGTCCATCGGGGCTATGTAACCCAGACTATATAATATAATGCTACTACATAACGACATAGGAGTTGCTGTGAAGGTTTTGCAAATATTGCTAGCTACGCAGACTCAGCTGGTCAGCAAAAAACCTTTGCCGTAGTATACTGTGTGAACCATTATTTAGCAGATAAACTACGCAATCTGTACTAGGATATGAGATATGGTCGACTACGTAAATAATTACGTAGGATATCAGTCATGTATGCTATTTTCGGCGCAACATTAGGACATTTTCAAAGATATTTGACTTTTAAACATGCGTCGGAATGGTGAATAAACTTACAGGGAAGGGCTGGGGTGCATGGAGATGCGTTGGGTTACAAGCTGGGGGACGAATTGTAATAAAGATTTTGGATTATTAAAGGAACGCTTCAATCGTTGATGCGAAGCTACTGACAGTTCAATACATGTTAGCAGAGAAACAGTGACTGAACTCCTTTATCTACGAGAAGAGGGACGGCTTTCGGCTGTCGGCTCTGCCACTGCTTAGTAACTATAAAAACGGCGGTTACCCAGGAGACAAGCTGTTAGCAGAACTAATATATCAGAGGAAATTTATATATATATATATATATATATATATATATATCTATATATATATATATCTATATATATATATATATATATATATATATATATATATATATCTATATATATATATCTCTATATCTCTCTCTCTATATGTATATATATGTATATATATATATATATATATATATATATATATATATATATATATATATATATATATATATATGTGTGCGTATGTGTGTGTGTGTGTATAATTGATTTCTGCTGTTTGCAAGTCGCAAAAAAATATGCTATATCTATGTATATATGTATAAATATAAATATATATATATATATATATACATATATATATATATGTATATATATATGTATATATATATATATATCTATATATATCTCTCTCTATATATATATATATATATATATATATATATATGTGTGTGTGTGTGTGTGTGTGTGTGTGTGTGTGTGTGTGTGTGTGTGTGTGTGTGTGTGTGTGTGTGTGTGTGTGTGTGTGTGTGTGTGTGTGTGTGTGTGTGTGTGTGTGTGTGTTTCTAATTGATTTCTGCTGTTTGAAAGTCGCAAAAAATTATGCATCCGAAGCGTAGTAGTAAGTCTGCATGAAACCTTCACGTTGTAGTAGGCGGCTAGAAAGATGCTTGAAGTCAAGTGGAGGTACAGCTAGAAAATAATTGTTGTGTGTGTGTGTGTGTTTGTGAAATGTATTGTGTCGTTTACTTGTGTCGTGTGTGTTTGTGTTGGCGGCATTCAGTCCACAGGTTCCATTACGTGAAAGTAATCAGGCGGGACAGCCATACGTTTTATGTTACAATAATAAGCTGCGTCATTCTCCACATCTTTGTTCAACGATAATGATCAAAATCACCAATCAGAGATAACTATTGGCGTCATTCAGTCCACATGGCGATGAATGCGTGAAAGTAATAGGACGGGACAGCAACTTTATATGTTCGATAATCATGGACTATTCAAGCCCCAAACAGTCAATAATATCAAAATCACCAATCGAGAGAATGTGTCAGGACAACATGGCGATGATGCGTGCCGAATTAAGATCAAGAAAAGCAAGCACACCCGAAAAATGTAAATCACATTCCAGATGCATATGGTGTGAGTACATCATTTATGTATATCGGTAGGTACTTTCAGATTAAAATGTTGGTTGCGCATATACATATGATAAGCCTAACGAGCTATGGATCCTTATGGTCCCATGCTATCACGGCAACGTATTATTTGATCCATTTGTTGTTGCCATTGAGATGTATGAAGAACGTGTGCAAACTCGGATTCTTTGATGTTTTAATATGGAATCACAAAGAGGGTTTATCAAACAAAAGTCAATGCACCCTGATGCCATAAGGTAAGGAGCAATAATATTAATATGAGATCATTTCGCTGACAAAGGTGACGAGACCTGATCATGAAAGACAAATATATCCATGATAGATCGTTGATGGCCTAGGTTATGCGTTAACGCACTTTTTGGTCTTAAGAGAGAGCCTTTTGGGAATATGCCTGAGTAATTTTCTTCGTCAATGTCGAAATGATAGGGTTCATGATAAGGTGTATCGGGCATGTATTCACAGTTGAAATGACAAGTATAAAGTGAATCTGATTTGATTTGGTTATGATAATTTAAAAAAAAAGGGTTCGGCCTTTAATGACCAATGGTTGATGTCTGTATATTTCCCAGTTGATCACCAGCGATACTCATTCTATCGACTACATAAGTATACGGTACGTTTGTCGAATGTCTCTAGGCTCATGCTGTATAAAGCACATAATCTTTTTTTATGAACGAAGTACGTTTAACTGACCTCAAAACAATGTCATATTTTTATGTCACGTTGCACTTTATCATTTTGGCATGTTTCGCAAAGGAGAAGCATCTGCTAGGTTTGACGCAGCCAAATCCAACCCCGACACAAACCTACATATCAAAGCCATACCACCGTACTGAAAGAAAAGTAAAAAGCAATCTTGTGAAGTTTTTGCTAGAGTTACACGGATTGAGAGGTCCATGAGGTTACGTGGTTGGCTGGGCTCACGCGCGTTCACGCACTACAGATTACCACGTTGTTACATCAGACGCAATCTGCAATTTATTTTGACAGTGGTGCTTAAAACCAGCCAATATTCGCCCGAAGCCCGCTTTGATCCAATTTTTAACAACTTCTTGCACATTATTAGGTAATAAGTGAGTGATGAACCACTTTATGGCAAGGGATATCAATATCTCTTTGGTGATTACCGGGTTATTATGCGGTGTGTTGAATGGAGCTTACAGGTCGTAACTCACGAGTTCTTTTATACCAAGATCCTTAATGATCAAACACTAGGTCCTTCAGCAGATGTCTAGTTTTCGGATTGTACGCACTGAGTTATTGCTATAAATTCACTATGGCTATTCCAATGCAGAAAAAAAAGCTTAACCATGAATCAGCTATGCAAGGCAGCCATGAACTATAAGCTGGTCATGTAGTGCCGATCAATTTTCATTAGAATTTCGTTTGACGACATAACGACGTGACAGCTACCTTGTCAACAGAGCAACAGCACAAGTTATCATGTAATTATAAACTACACAATACATTTACAGGCGTACAAAACCGCAATAACAAATATAACTTCAATATGTTTAGACTATAATCGTCTGATTGATATGGGGAAAAAAATCTATTTGCAAGGCAGCATCAAAGGATTTCACATGAGCCACATATCACCATCAATGTCATATGCAAACAATGTTGCTCATTTCTGGTTTTGTGGAGCTTAATAAGTGGCTTGCCTTTCCTTGCTGATGGCTGTTGGGACCGATCGATGGGAATAGCATAGACTTTGATCTGACGTTTTATTGTCACAAACAGGAGTTTTACCGCATTAAGACAAATTACCATTCAAAGCGGTACATCAGAATATGGACATTTAAACAAGATGATAAAACACAAACACAAACAACTGTTAGGCTTTTAAAACTTTGATGTTAACGTGAATATGAAGATATATTTGGATTTAAAAAGTGCTTTAATCAAAATGTTGTGAGAGGCATTATTAATAAATATAAGATCACGATATGGAAAGAAATTCAAAATATATAACACCATTCATGTTTACGGCTGGATACGTTTTTAACAGTGTAATATCTAGTATTGTTATATTTTGCTGCGCATAACGGCGTTTTATACTGATAGTTACGGCGACTTAATGACACCATAACGCAATGCTCATCTGTCACACAACTCACAAGATGGCTATAAAAGCAAGTACTATACGTTAACGCCAGCTTTATGTCGATCGATTGGCCATGCAAGGTAGCTCACAAGTATATACTACCCAAACAGTTAGTGTACGCACACAATCGTACGCAGCTGCAGCAATACTTGACGCCGTATTCCAGTTCTTTAAGTGTAAAAGTTCAACAATAAGAATACTTATCTGGAGCATTCTCCATTGCATAAATAGTCGCCAAGTAACGTTAGGAGTTTTGCATGCATCAGCTGGACTATTCACTGCTCCATCGCAAATAAACAAATCCGTGTTAATTAGTACATTCGAGTACGCAGAATGGCCCAATGTGTAACTGAAGCGCGTATGAAGTGTGGAGATCTTTATGACTTGTGCCACAGGGATTTGCATTTGCCTGCCGGCCGTTATCTTCTATGTATACATAAATCCGATGGGGACAACGATTTCGCCACAAGCTCACCAAAAATCTCGCCTAAACCATCTTTAGTCCCGTTTGCAAGCTTGGTGCGTTCCATAGCTATTGGGAACAGGTTATTTTACTTCGCAAAATCTTTCGCCCCGACATTTGCCACCCTAAAGGATATTTTTAGCTGTTTAGTCGATTTCCTGTACCCGGAAATTCTTTGATGATCAGAAAATCACCCGGAACAAAAAAGATCGCGAGCTCCGATTGGAGCTCTTATTCACATTGTCCAATCAGAGCTCCCGATTTGTTTGCCCAGGACGGAGAGCAGACGATAAACACATGAGTATAGACATAATTCACACGCTTATATATATCTATATATATGTATATACATATATATATACAAATGTATGTATATTTACATACATAAACATATATTTACATATGCTTAATATATACATATGTGTGTTTAAAAAAAAATATATACAAACATGTGAATATATATATATTTACATATATTTACATAGATATATATGATAAAGTATATATGCATATATATACACCTGTATATATATATATTTATTATATATATATATATATTTATATATATATATAAATATATATATAGATATGCATATATAGATACATAAAAATATGAATGCATGTGTATATATATGAATATATAACAATTGGCATAATATATATTTGTATATATTTTTGCACAAATTGATATACATATAAATGTACATATTTATACCTATATATATGCACATTATATATATATATATAAAAATATTTAAATATATACATATATATATATATATACATATAGATGCACACATGTGTGCATATTTTTATGTATATTATTTATACATAATATATATATAAACATATATAAGTATATATATTTATCCATATATATGTATATATTTTAGTGTAAATATACACGTACATATATATACATATATATTTATATGCACATATATATATATACATAAGCATATATATATATATATATTTGTATATACATATATACATATATATATATATATATATATATATATATATAAATATATACATATATATATAAATACATATATATATATATATATATATATATATATATATATATATATATATATATATATATATATATATATATATATGCATAGTCCCTTTTAACGCATACTTAAAATACACGTATATGTATGCATACATATATATATATATATATATATATATATATATATATATATATATATATATATATATATATATATATATATATATATTTATATATACATATATATATATATATGTATATATACATATATATAACAATGTATTTGCATATATATGTATATAAATACATCCATATATGTACATTTATATACTCATGATAAATGTATAAATATATCTTTATGTGTTAACACATATTTGAATAAATAACAATTGACATAAATACATATATATTTAGAAATACATATCTATAATTCTATGCATATATGTGTATATATATATATATGTATAGAATTATAGATATGTATATCTAAATATATATATACATGTATATATATATATATACGCATATGTATAACTCATAGAATTATAGATATGTATATCTAAATATATATATATATATATATATATATATATATATATATATATATATATATATATATATATATATATATATATATATATATATATATTAAAAAACATGCATATGTATAACTCAATTCACTCAAACAACTAGTGGTTTCACTGCTTATACGTTACTCAATATATCTAAGACAGAGTAGTAGCACAAAGCTTCGTTAGCTGTCCAATCTCATGCATTTGCCTCCCACAATCGGTATTGCATTGTATATTCACATAGCGCAACTCAGCCTATATAAAGCGACATAAGAAAATATGTTCTAATCATTCGTTGCCTCGGTAACAGCTCAAAAATTGAATCCAATCTGGTGACCGTTATTGCCAAAAAGGGAATGCGTGATTCTTAGAAATAACTTTACCTGTGGTGTGCCTTTTATTTTAGGTCATATATATTAGATATAACCATCCCATTGGTTTAACGTGCACACATTATTGCTTTAATTGCTCTGTGGCTATCCCAAGGCTTTTGCTGGTGATGTATTGTCATAGAGAGCCGTGTTGCATCTATTTGACAGACATCGGAGAGGAGTAATCTGAGACAGGTAATGCCAACAACAATTCGCGACAGAACTACCGTATATCGTCGAGCCGCCGCCTGATTTCTTGCAATCTTCTTATAATACTTACACCTGAAAATGATGGATCTGATCCAGTTTACACCAATTGTCTGAGGTATGACATGGACTAAACATATACAATATCGATATGTACATAAATTATGGAAATATGTGTCTGGGTAGATAATGGAATATTGATCTATTATCAACAAGTTTTAGGATTAATCATGTGGCTTATTTCATCTAAAGAGATTGCAACAAAAATGTATCGATTCCAGTAACTGAAATAATGTGACTGCCCGTGCTCTCAGCGTGATCTATATCGTTTGAAAGCCAATTTCAACGAATCAGTATAATATTTATAGCAATAATTTCTATTGTGTAAATAATCTTTATGAGTATTGTCCTCATTCCTATAGCTGTTTTATGGCTTAGTCTCCCTTGACACACGATGCAGTAGATCTGCGTGATGATATGCTCTGTGCTTTCAATATTAATAAATACCGGACGTGTCTATGTAGATAGGTTTTATTGTAAATGACCAGTAACTGGAGAAGCGTTTTCATTTGATCTTGCCTCCCTGAAAAAACAATAACGAATTTCGCTACCAATCTATTTAGACACAGGCGATATTGCCTTCATTTATTGGCTATTTTTCCAGTTCATTGAAAGTATTTATCATTCGTGTATTCTAAATCAGGCGAATATTTAAATCAGGTTTCGCAAATTATAATGCCAGCATACACTTTGATGTTTATATACGTTAAAAAATTGTCTCCACAGTACAGATGAGTTGGATTTAATGTAACCCATTACGATGAGTTACTTTTCGTGTTGAGTTATTTTTCAATTGTTCATAAAGTAGAACCCCTCAACAAGTCACCCCTTACTGATGCCTTGTGCTTGGGTAAGCCAAATAACTGACCTGAAATGTATATATCATCTAACTCAATACATGGCTTATCCTTATAAATCTCGCCAACCCCACGCCTATAACGACATTTAACATCAACAAATGTTGGACAATGGGAACACCAACTAGTTTTAATGTGGACTGTACAAATATCTGTCGAGCATTACAATAGCAATTTTACTATTGGTCTTAAAATGTATCGTCATCACCTCTCTAATCAACCTGTACAAAATACCTCGTTTCTACTTTTGGTTCATCTTGGCTCGAACTTAAAAATGCGCTTATCATTGTGCATGTGGAAACGCATGCATAGCAAAATATAATGTTGCATAATCTGAAGGGGGTGTAAATTCAAGGCCAGTATGGTGGCAGGGGCTATTTTAAACATGAGTCATGAGACACATACAGCATTTCAAAGAACCATAATAGTTCGTAGCTATGATGCTCACTTGGACAAAAACCAATAGACGGGGAAATTCACCAACGCATATGCAAAGTTAATGACATAGAGCTAATTAACGCAATTGTGCGTCATACCAAGCACTTTTATGGCGCCTGTTTGGCTATAGCCAGAGAAGATTATGGTAACTGCTGTGGGCCTGTTGGGATGAATAGACCCGTAAATGCTGCAAAACTGGCTTACACAAAACTATTCCTTCATATAGTTAGAGTCGCAAATATATTATTGCGTAGCATTTATACAAAGGCAGCAAAAGCTCCCAGTTTTATGTCTTCTACGTCGACTGCATGATCTCACATATATGGCAGGATTAGTATTTCATGCGTACATTGTGTGTTTAATGGCATCTGTATCGCATAGAATGCTTAAACCTCATTTTCATCAGGTGGTGCTACCAAGCAGTCATGGTACAACGTCCCGGGGATTGCACTTAATGTTGACGATACAGAGTCTCTTCATTGGTTGAGGCGACTAAGCCCCCGAATTAATCAGAAACGATATGACAAAGCACCATGCTGCACACAGGTAGCATTTTCACGCATTTTCACGGTCGGAAGCGTAAATTAGTCCAATTAATATACCTATAAGCTATTTGCTTCTATCACAAGCACGGGTAAAAGGCACGGTGTCTAGAACATTAGCTTGTAAATCTGACCAGATTTTAGACATGCCATAAATAGCTCCCCGCCACTACGCTTACAAAGATTAGTGATTAGTAAAGCCACGAGTGTGCCAAGATAACCAGAGACACTCAGACATCCATCCCTTTTTGTTGGTCAATTGCTTCAATGAACGGAGTTGGCTATTCAAATATTCAAAAGTACGTGGCAAAAGGTTCATGTTAAAAGAGTATTGAAGCTGAATCAGTTAGAAAATGAACGATATTTATATATATACCTATTGATGACATATTTATTTTTTCACCTACATTGCACTATGCAAGGCAGCAAGACCATCACCAATAGAACCAATGCCGCACTTCGTGATAGCATGCCTCATGTCGATCCTTGATTAATTAGCCTGTTTTTATAAGTACGCATTGATAAACTTATTGCATGTGCATTGCTTGCCTTTTATGATATAAGTTAAAGTTATCATTCAGAAGATCATGTTTATATAGATATTTGGTTCCTGGGTTATACCTGTCGTTTACACCGAATTACAGGCATTTGCAACACATGATCCGCTGAGGATGACATCTGGACCAGAACCAAGATTAATGTGATGATTTGCTGGACCGATTACGTGAAAGATGAAACGAATATAAATAATACTAAAAAGATTGAGAAAATGGTGCCTTACTTGATATCTAAACTCTACCGTTGTTGCGGCAAGCTTCTTCTGTAGGTAGGGTGACCCTTTCAAAGACCTTTATTGACATAAGCAGGTGCTTGTACGCTCAAACGATGTCATATATAATGCTAACGACTAATAACCCCTTTTAATTTTTGCCGATCAGATCTTAGGCACCGGCAACGAAAAGCACCTTTTCATCCAGTATATTGCCTCTACCTGTGTAAGTGTGAGGATACAACGGCTCATGTGTATTTTGCTACAAATATGCTGTAGACTAGCACTGTATATCAACACTCAGACTATACAATAAGTAATTCTATTCTTGTCTTTGGCAATATCTATGTAATAATAAAAATATATTAAATCATTTAGCTAGCAGAAATTTTAAACTTGAGCCGATTAACATGATCATCAAGTTATTTTACTAGATAGCAATGGTTATATTCCAGCGACCCTAACACTGACCTAACTAGATAGAACCTCGAAGTGATTGTTCAAGATAAGTCACTGTGTGCTCGGGTATTGCTTTATTTCAGTGCATTACAATATTGATCAGCAGAACAGCATTGCGAAATGGCCCGATGGACCGGGTTGGCGTCAGGTAAGTAAGTATACGGTTATAGGCACATTAATATAGTGCCTAATTGGAGTTGGTGTCAAAACATTGTATAATATGAAACCGTGATATTTGATACTATGGCAACCATTTATTTAATACTTCGGTAAAAGGATAGTTGTTGTGGGTTTAAGTTAATCAATGCGGAAACAACAATCACCCTGGTCAGGGACGGACATTGACGCCGGTTAAGTGACTGTAATGCGCTAAATCCGTAGTATGCATCCTGAGAGCGTTGCTATGCAAAAGCAGAGACAAAGCCATAAGGTTGTCCAACTGGATTATTTGCACTAACATTGTGTTTATATCTCTTGCATAATTCTACTAACAGGAAAACTGATTAACAGAAATTACTCTTTATACTCGCTGTCAGCTTGTTAACTTTGCATAGATGCGGCCATAAACATAACTTGCATGCCGTCATATATACTTGACACAGCGAAGTGTTCAGATATCTTGTGTGTGTGCAACTGGCAGTGTAGGACCCTAAGACGCACATGACGGCATTTATGATCGCTAGAATACTATTCTAGTAAATATTATGACCTGTAAATGACAAGTGCATACTTCGTTTACGCAAAACTCTTTTGATCAGATGAGTTCAATCATTTTGCATATGACTAGTATCTATCAGTATCAATGTGTATTTTCAACGCTCGTGATAAACGAAAGGTTGCTTTGGCTTAGGTTGTGGGCGATGAATACGGCCGGTAACCATGACGCGATCTGCAGGGCTAGAATAACTACAAAAAGTCGTTTTCTCAAATAAAGCTACTAAGTGCATTTTCAATTTTTCTGAAATCCCACATCAACGGCATCATTCGGCGCAGTGCTTAGATGTTGCAGTTGTACGTCTGTATGATTTTTAATTTAATGCATAGCGGAAATCATTTAGCTCAGAGGCGAAAAAACCGAAGCAGCGCCTGTTTGGTTTTTGAAACGGAACACAATTAGGGCTAATTTGACTAGCCCGGTTTATGCGCCCCGTGTGCCAACACCTAATTAAATTAAGTAGTTATCGTTGTGTCAGCCTGTCTGAACTAAACTATAAAACCGGGGATACGGGTTTGTAAGACTAAATCTATTCGAAATCACATAGCAACTCTGTTATCTCTAAGGTCCGGTCACTTGTCTTATCTCACATCATTCTTACATATGGCGATCTTTTTCGCGTCTCTGTTCTGTACTTAATAGGGGAAATACTGCAAATAAAGGTTATCGAGCAGCGTCGATATTCATGCGTTTAAACACGTGCATGGACATTGACAAATCAATCCTTTTGCTGCTTGGATTTGCGAACCAAATGCTTATGCATATACAGGGGGATGGCTTTTCAAAACTGAACTACTTAACTTATCAGGGCATCACTATTGTACAATTCTCTCAACAGCATTTTGCAAACAGTACATTATTACGAGTGTTCAATTGCGGTCAGGCGGAAAAACGGCTTTTCTTGGGTACACTTCAGGGCATAAATAAGCGAGTTTTGTCGATGTAATTAAGCTTATACTGCTTGTGCAGGGCATAAATTACCATTGCCGTTATGTTTTATGATAGCTGCATCTAAGTTTGATAAACCATCGTCGACCTTGTACGTGGTCAAAGCATGTAGCTTGTTTGTAACCGGCGAGCAATACGAAAACTTGGAAGGTCCTATCCCTTGTGAAACATCATAAACTAAACGGACGTATTTCAATATTTCTTTGAACTTGATGGTTTGCATATGTACAATTTACCATGAAGACGATAATTTGCTCTTTTAAATCAAGTTCACAGATATTTACTCTCAGGCCGATGAATAATGGCCCACTACTACGTCGTCGCCTTACACGCAATATGCATATCGACAGCTCAACCAGAAAATTCCTCACTCAGACTAACGAGGTGTAATTTGCCTCTCTTTTAGAGCAACGCGTATATAAAACTGATCAGGATGCAAACGATATGCAAGAGATAGTTCGTTGCAGCTAACGCTGAGCCTACAACAGGAGTTTGATTGTTGGTCCTTTTAGGAACGAAATAGCCCTCCACAGGTATATCATATGTTCAACAGGATGTAATATGTATTCGTATATCAGAGTCCCTATGTTAAGACTATATGTATCAACACATATTGAAAATATGTAGCTTGACTGCCGATTTATAGAAGACACAAAACATGAGTAGACACATTTGTAATGATAACTGTTCCCTAAGATCTTTGTGGCATGTTTCAAATGTATTACATCGACTTTTAAGAAAATCTGACATTAAAACTCTCCCCGTGCTCCTTATGTTGTTTGATATACTAGTCATCTCTTAGATCCGTATAATGATATTTCATCAACAAACGTTCACTTATCCCTCGTATCACGTCATGTTACTAAATAACACTATCTCAAACACTTTAATACATTACCGGGAAAGGGTAAAAGATAATTAAGACAATGAAAAACATGCAGCCAAGGCGCCTTGGTGAACACTTTCCGATTATGTCACTTAGTTTTTGTGAGGGCCTCTATAACCTCTGACCCCCTGTTATCAATGTTAAAAATGCAACTACCATTGGGGCTTAGTTTCGCCAAACGTATGTACCACAAAATCAAAAGCATTGCTGTTACCCTGCCCGCAATCTAATCAGTGGAATGCATCAATCCGTGATAGCGTGCCGTAGGAAGATGATTGATCGGTTTGTAGGCTTTTATTAGTGGCCTATTGATAAGCTACCGGCCTGCAAATTGGCCGCGTTAAATAATTCATCAAAATATAGACAATCGTACGATAGGAGTGAACTGAACTGCGTAATTGTCCAAAAAATCATGTTCATGTAGATAACATGTTCAAGGCGACGTGTGCTGTTTAAATCTACGCACGAATGGAGTTGGCACAGATTCGCTGTCAATTAGCGGTAATTGCAACAAAAAACAAGCTAAGTGGACTGCCATCCACACATATATTATATAACAATAGACATATGCTGTACATAAAGTGTACAATATGAGCAACGATACAATAATCGAGCCCTAGTCCTATGTATGAAACGATGGTCAAATTATCTTGTTACAGCTTTAGTTATTGTAGCAGTGAAAACCCCTTTATGTATTATTGAGTGACCCTTTTAATGCCGTGATAGCAGGTGTTCGCGGAATCAAACAACGCCACCGGATGCGTTAACGACCAGTAACCTCCTTGAAATATTGCCCATACGCACTGACGAATCCAAAACACCTTCACAACCAGTTCATTGTCTATATCTGTGTAGCATTAAGGGAGGCTTCTGTATATTTAGCTGCAATGAGCTGTAGGTTTTTTTGGTAAATCTTGTTGTGCATAGTTACTTCAAATGACTTACTGATAGATCATAATCTGTATTGCATGGATTATGGCTTAGACGAATTCGATGGCCAACGAACCATGTTGCATAATAAGCCCTGTGCTCAAAGTGAGTAAAGCCGCTGCCCATAGAGCGATACATGAATCGATTAGCTATTAATGATTATTTCTGATATAGATAATGATGTCGTCTCAAATTGTGCTACAATAACCAAACACAGCCTATTTTTTGGTACTATGTGATGAGTTGATCAAGAGCCGTTAACCGACGCAAGCTGGGTTAGATGCACCATGTGATGCATTGACCAGGAGCCGTAAACTGACGCAAGCTGGGTTATATGCACCATGTGATGAGTTGATCAAGAGCTGTTAACCGACGCAAGCTGGGTTATATGCACCATGTGATGAGTTGATCAAGAGCCGTTAACCGACGCAAGCTGGGTTATATGCACCATGTGATGAGTTGATCAAGAGCCGTTAACTGACGCAAGCTGGGTTATATGCACCATGTGATGAGTTGATCAAGAGCCGTTAACCGACGCAAGCTAGGTTAGATGCACAATGTGATGCGTTGATCAGGAGCCGTTCACCGACGCAAGCTGGGTTAGATGCATTGCACCCACCTCTTTCATCGCCTCAAAACCACGTTGCTGACACAGTCAATATATTTGAGTCATATTAAACTAAATGACTCATCATTTAATCTGTTTCGTTGCATGATGATTGCCAATGCCCAAACCGATTTCTAACCCCTTGTACTTCCACTTGACGTGCTCTCCTGGGCTAAATACGCTTCAATTGCTTTAACGTATTAAAATACTGGGCATTATATGGTCGGATATTGACAGCAGAATGATTACTGTAGGGCAGAATGTTCCGTTATATGGCGAAAGCATGATGCTTGTAAACCTCATCGCAATACAAGTTGTACTGCAACGCACTCAACATAAGGCAGACTGTTTCTTGCCAAAGTCCTGTCTGGCAGATTAATTTTACTTGATTGATTGCCTTACCCGGCAAGAAGCAATACCCGTAACAGTCAACGTTGCATTCGTATACCTACGTTACAGATTGGGCGGTCATGTTTAATTAATGAACACGACCTGGCGATGTGTGGCTTTAGTGAGAGACTTTAATGTTATTGCATTGAATTAGCTGGTACGGACCGAATGGCATCAAATTTCCTCGCCGATGCTGTACTCGCTACATTGTCTAGTGAGGATGAATCCCCCCAGTTGCATAGTTCATTTCAAAGATTATAACCACTGTCTTAGCCATCTCATTTCACCCGGATCTAGGCCTAGACATATGTTTGCATTACGAACGCACAAGCTGACATGCCATAAAGGTCATGAGAAGCATGAGCTCAGTTGTAATCACAGGAAAGGCCAGCAGGCGCTGCTTTCCCGTTACATTTGTTATTTTAGCATGCATAATTTTACGGAGGTTGAATACGTAAAAACGTGGCGCATAATTGCCGACGTGAATTCTGTTGCTACATCGACGTTGTCAGTGTTACCCTTAATAGGTCATTCTGGATCTATGTAAATCAAACGATTACACTTGTTTGGTGCCGCCTTCTGTCAGAAAACCGCGTCGGTTAAGATTCAAATGTACCACTCATAGCCGTGAGCAGTCCCGGGGGGGGGGCACTTAATGGTATAGAGGTAGTACATATGTGCCGCGCGACGGGGTATGTTTTTTCGGCCTCTTGACTTGTACGACGGGTTTTTTGGCCTCATACTTGTACGACGGGGTATGTTTTTGAGCTTCAATCTGTACGAGGGGTTATACATTCGCATAATACCTTGTACGACGGGGTATGCTTTTGGCCATTTTGACCTTGTACGACGGGTACGGGTTTTCGAGGTCCCGCGGCACACCCCTATCCAGAATAAGGCCAAGTGCCCCCCCCCCCCCCCCCCCCCCGGAGCAGGCCCGTATATACAAGCAACAGCATGAAGACAGCTATTGCAGCGCGGTTGTGATCGCGATTTCTTGCCAGAATAGGATATTAAATAGTGCTAGTATATCATACTTAGATTCTACTTTTGGAATTGAATCGAATGATTTATGAAAATCTAAAATCATTTGAATTAGGGAACATAAATCACCGTCTGGTATTTACAGAGACGGAGCCACTAGCTCATTCCACACATAAAGTTGTATAGCTGGCCAATTCAGTCAGAGTAAAAGTTTAATCATGGAAGCTGTTTGTCATTAGCTACAAAGCAGTTCTCGATTTGTATGGCGTGCATTGATATCTTCGGAGTATTTTGTATTCTGTGAAGTTTTATCATGGAAAGAATCATAACTAACGCTTATTCACAGATGTATTCCCAACTGAGAAACATAAGTTTATATCTATCTTCAATGGAGGTCAATCAAAAGTTAAATTTGTCTTCTATGTTTAACGTACAGGTTGGTAATTGTGCCCCATTTAGCTAGCTATAAAGTTATTTACCAGTTCTATGTTGCTCAGGCATGAGCTCAACTTAGTGGGTTGCATCTACAAGGGTTGAAAACTCTGTCTATATCATTCATGCAAATTCAGAAGATGATAGGCCCAACGATTGCCTTTCAGCAACGTCGCTACGTTAACCCAATCTGTCACCACTCTCGGTCTAGCACGACTCAATCATACTTTTATCTAGACTTTGCAATTGACGTTATGCACAGTGGTGTAGCATGTATAACGTTAGTGCAGTACCTTGACAATATTGCTAATTCGAAATCCACTACATCATCAGAATCCCCAATATCAATCCATTTATCAACGAGCTGTCAATGAATCGTATTTTTGTAACATAATTATACTGTCACGTTTTTAAACAATTGTAGTTGGAAATATCAGTTTTGACAATGAATAATCACAGTGTTAAGGAACATTTATGTAGATATTCGGTTGTTTAAATGTTCGGTAAGGTGCTTGTTACTATATCAGGCTAGCCAGATTATGGAACGGTATCATCAGTTTCGCAAGATATCATAAATAAGGACTTAACGTGGCTGTTTCGAGCAGAAGAGTACATTGTCTACTCGGCTATTGATCATCATTAATGGATTGTTTGGTCACTAGTGAGTTTGATATCCCGGAAATACGTATAATACATGACATATTTTAAAGTGCAGCAGTCCAGAGAGTCTTGTTGCTATGGTTGGGTTATGTAATTTTGCAATATCGTAGTCACGCAATCCCCGTGCATCGGACATAATGGTTCCCGATAGGTATTGACAGCTGCAAGCAAAGGTCTGACAGAAGAGGTCTCCGGCGTGCATTTCAAACACAGATAAGAACAACACAATAGTACCTGATAATAAAATGTGCCATATCCAATTTGCGTGGCATATTTCATGCTTGTAATAACAATGCCAGCGGAATACAGCGGCAGCCACTCTTTCCGTATACACTTGTTACCTAAAGTAAATGCTTCTATATTAGAAAGCACTGTTTGAACAGATATAAAACATAGTACGATTGCACTAGTTGCACCTCGTTATGTTGAAGACTGATTTTGATGCTTTCTTTGTCTACTTTATCTAAAATAATAGGTAACACCGTGTGACTGACAATGTGCTATCATGATCTGAAACAGATCTCGATATTGTCACCTATTTTCCTGTGCGTCATGAAAAGCGATATGGCCCATTTTTCTCATGTGCAGGCTGAATTCCTTATCATTTCCTTGCTGGCGTCAGTTAGTTGTAAGTAGCCCTTAACAATGAGATACCGTACCATTAAGCCATGACCAGACATTGGAGTATAACGTATCCCCACGTTGACTGCGCTAGTATTGCTCTAGAGAAATTTGCAAAGATTAGGCGTGTAAGATCCAACCATGGATTGGGTTGTGTGTGATCCATATAAGTGTAATTGATTGTACACTGATACCATAAACACACGGGCTAAGCTTCTGCTGACCTAGCTATACGTCCAATACAAACGTCAAGCTTCAAAGAATGGATTGTGTTTCATGGCATTTAGCACAAGTAAGCTCCGTTCTATCACAGTAAAGCACCTTTGGTAAACAATCTAGAAAAATGAAGGACAAACTATCATTACAGGGAGTTGCATCCGCACGAGATGTGGATAGTTGTCACGAGCAGTGCGCCTTCTGTATGTTACAGAAAGAGGATGTTAAAAACCATCATTCAAAGAATTATTCCATTGTATACCAACACTGTGTGGCGTTGTTCACTAAATAAAGGCATAGCAAAATTGAGAGCATGGAGCAAATTGTCCAGGTATGGTCCGTAATGGTACCTATCAGCGCAATCACGTAATTACCGTAATAACCTGGACCTTGTGCTGCTCCTATTTGTAATAAAGGAATGTTACAAAGACCATGTTATGATTGCGACTGCGCCATGGATTCATACATACAGCCGACCAATTGCAATATGTTGCTATAATGGGAAGGTCATCGGTCGCACTTGTCAATGGAACATGATTTAGGCACGGCATAGCCATGACTTTTACTTGTCATTCGTCTGAAGTTCTAGATATGAGCTTTGGTTTGATTATTTTGCCGCGCTAACCTGTCTACTAATGAGGTCCAGAGAACACCACTTATCGGATTCACCGGAGGGCGGTGTTCGTTCCAGTGCTTTCATGTCACTTGAATGCGCCATAACCTTTCTCAGGGCCGTCCATTTGGAGAGCAGTATTCTACATGATGATCCCACATTACCGTTGCATTCACACAGCAATGCGATTCAGTGAAATGATCATTTTATTCGTAAATATTGGGGATGTATGTCATTCCTTGACCCAAACAATTGGAACCAATATGATGGAATAAAAGTAGGCCATCAAAAGTATCCTGCTTATTGTCCAACCACTTGTGGTATGCACTATGATTATGCTTCACAAGAGTCGAGGATTATATGTGCTGTATGGTTTGCTTGTTATATCTGCTATCTCGCATAGTTACGCAATGTTAATGGCTGCGCTACATGGTGTTGTTTACCAACATGTTTCGTAGCATAATCATGTCCGATAAAGAAAAAGAAGAAATTCGATTCAAATCAAGGTTTTTACGCTTAACACTTCGTCAAAGACACAATTTAACAGTCATAATAGAGCGATTTGATGGATTTGCATGTAAAATTCCAATATTTTATGTAGTTGTCAATCATACATTTAATAGGTGCTGCTTGTGTAATAAATATTTTTTTCACAAGAGTCATGGATTATATTGGCTAATTCTTTATCTCGTCAGGAGCTTCATTAGTCTGCAATGACATTGCAAACAACACAGGCAATCTCATTATCATTAAGTGTCAGTTTTGCATGCAAACCAGTCGTGTTGTAATGCCCAGGACTTGACATGGTTATTAACAATGCATAAGGTATCGTGTTATAACTATATTCATTTACGCTATGCCATTGAACCCAGTAGGCTTGCAGTGATTCTGAGCTTTTTCTGCACTCCAACAATGTTATTGTTACTGGTGCGAACATGATTTTGAAGTTGAGCTATCCACATTTGAAGAACAAGCTATCATAACCGGGAGTTTCCGCATGAGATATGGATAGTTGTCACGAGCAGGGCGCCTTCAGAATGCTATATGGAACAGAAAGGTAATGTTAATAACCATCACACTAATAATTATTCCATTGTATGCAAACTGCTTGTGGCGTTGTTCACCAAATAAAGGTATAGCAAAATGGAGAGCATGTAGCCAATCGGCCAGGTGTTGTCCGTAATGGCAGTTAGTAGCCATCATTTAGCTGTTGAATGGATTGAATGTATTATACGTACTTCCGGGACACCGAACTTACCAGTGAACAAACAATCCATAACCTCTGTCAACGCCGTTCATTGGGAGCGCAGCTTTCCCCATAAAGGTCCAACAATACCATTGCAATCACACAGCAATATGATTCGGCGAAATGATCATTGGTTATTTGTAGCATCTATGCACAATATATGGTATCGCTAGATGGGGATTATAGCAATGGTTGGTTTTATTTCCCAGAGTCCACCGTTATGAGTGTGACCGATGCATCAATGATCTATAGATTATAAGTAAGTCAGTACCACATACGTTGCTAGGATACCAGCTGCATGGTTTGTATATTTATGAACAATGTGGATCTGTTTTATGATTTAACTCCAACAAATGGAAACCATAGTTATGGAAAGGTACAAGGCCACCTAACGTTACCTGCTACATCAGGTTACTTCATTGGCCGACCCATTGTGATGTGCACTATGATTATGCCGTGATGTGCTGTGTGGTTTGCTATCACGCGTAGTTACGTTTCCCCGAAACGATTCATCCATCATCGTTAAATTCTCATTTGAAGGATGCAGTTGTAAAACCACACATGTAATTGGTGCAGCCTCAGTAATCAATATGTTTTCCACGAGAGTCGAGGGTGACATTGTCGTATTTACATCCCCATCAAAACCAGCTGCTTTATAAATCTATATTGTCATTGCACACAACTCAGTGAACGTAAGCTATCTCACATTTATTAAGTGTCAGTTTGGATAGGCTCTAGAGGACAATTAAGGTCTGTTGTAAACATAGAATATCGCAGGATGTGAAAAACCAGACGTGCTGCAATGCCTCGCCTTACATGGTTAATAACAATGCATAAGATCACGTCTGGGGCTCGTGTTTTCACAGTACCTTTTACGTGACACCATGACCCCCAGTAGGCTTGCCGTGATTGTAAGCTCTTTTCTGTGGTGTGATTAACTGATTATTACTGGTCTGTGTTTAAAACCTTGTGTGACCTGCTATAATGCCATATTGCTCGGATATGAGAGAATATGCATAATGCAATATTGGAATTAGCGTGAGATATAATAGGCTGAAATGTATCTAGTATTGCATACAGTATGATCTTACACCAATAAGAATTAGGTAGGATTCAGGGCAAATATACTGAACTATTAATTAATACCTGGTTCTTTTTTCATTACAATGCTCCTGGTTAGAACAAGAGCGACCAAAGGTAAACCAGCCGTACCTAATATGAACCAAAGTGTACATGGTACTTGGCACGAAAGGGTACGGGAACAATTGGTAGTGATATACCACTAACATTGTAATGTTTTGAGTGAAGATGCATCAATACCCTGATAGAATTATGCTATTCACCCCAATAACCAATGCTATACACAAATAATAGACATGACTTATGTGAGTGCTGCATTTCCCACAATTCTTTTGTATTCTAAAGTGGGACTTTGTTTAGATGGTGGTGAACAATTAGTAATGGAAACACGGGAACAAAACGTCATTAGCTCACCACCAGGGGTTGTGTTACTCTCACAGCATATGTCACGAGAATTGAAGGATAAAAACAAACTGTAAAAGATATTTTGATTTTGTCTGAAGGGGGCATGGGAAGGTTACCCCAGTGTAATTAAGATAATGACTATTGTAAAGATACGGGGAGCAACAAAACAATACATTCAATATCCACTATGGCAAATTCAGTTGGTGCGTACTTGCTGTTGCTTCTGTCTTGAAACATGTCATCACGAGGCACCTACTACAGCAGGCAATGGAGTTCTCAATAATTAACAGGTTTGTTCAGTTGTGTAAGTTAATGATTTGCGTTATTGCGGCCGCAGGGCCATGTATGACAGTGTGAATAGATATCAGGTTTCTTATATTGCGTATCCATCACCACAATGTAAGTGCATGACAATTGTGAATACATCAATGTAAAATGTGACATTTACAGACATACTTTGACTAGTGATGTGGCCGTTTACGGCACTTCGGATTCATGCATACTCAATTCGTTACTATCCGCAACACTTGAAATTGCGATTCAATGCATTACTTAGAGACAGCAATTAATTAATCAGGTCTCTCGAGGGGTAATTAACAAATTCAATATCTTATGCATTCGCGGACATCAGACTACAATAACAACGGTATAAATTGACAACACCTTCTTATATTCTGGTCTCATAAATGATCCTCTTCAGGGTTGATTGCTGCTATTAGACAACCGCATAGAAGCAGATGTAGAACGGGATGTAAAAGTGACTGTCGCTATTTTGACATACCCTAATATGGTGGATGATGTTATAGATTTCATATATCCTTCATTTGCTTTATACTCGTCCAAAGTAAATTCAATAATTGAGTATCAACTTGCCATTCTTTTAGAAGATGCTCGATAGTGATTTTAGATAACATAACATGCCTTGGCTGGAGTCAATTTAAAAGTACAAACTACACTGTGAATAAACATAATTTGCTGCTTTGCACTGAACGTTTTTCACCCGATCCCCATTTGGAATGATAAATGTTGCGAAAAATACTCCCGCAAAGCAACGCATACGTCCACTTTATCCTCGTCATTATATTTGCCCGCCGTGACAGAGCTTGAATGGCCGTTCAAAACCTGAATCAATATCATGCGATTTATATCAACTACGAAGACACGCTATGTCCAAACTTCATAAGCTACATATTGCAGTTGTTCCGGCCGTTACATCCGCTTACATTTACTTAAAGAGGGGATGCCGTGCAATGACATTGCAAGTGCGTGCCATTGTCTTATGAATAAAATATGTTGCCTCATGCATTACGATTCCGATCGCGTGGTTGATAGCGCGAGTGTATATGTCATCAACATGATACTATGACGTACGTGATATGGTTATACATTCCGGGAAACAAAACTACAGAATGTTGGCAGGGCTACGTCATGTATCCTTACATTTGAATAATGGTATCATATGCATAGTGCCGGGACAATAATGACGCTGAAACTGCCGCCTATATCCGAAATAACGATCTATTACGCCCACTGCTATTTACAGTATTGGATAGATTGCTCCTATGAACGACAATAAGTGGCATTATAAAGGCCTACGCAAAGACCACAGTTTATTATAGGACCGTGCCACTGCATCATGCCTGTCTTGTTAGAAATGTTGTCAAATCCCTTGATTATAATGTTCCCCGTCCTTTTGCATATGTGTTTGCAACACGTTACAATTACAATGAATTGAAAATGCGGAATTGTTTATAAGTAATCAAGTTAACCAAGTATAGATAGGACAACACAAATTAGATTATCACTAACATAGCAAACTTGTGTCTTACTTGTAAATATCAAGACACAGTGTATTTTGGGTGCAGCATGTTTTCGGACTCCTGAATTACTGTACATATTGGGCATGTACTGACAAACGACTGAATATTGACATTACCGGAAATCCTTGCTCGTTTGTATATTGGTCCCTGAGCAAAGAGACTACAGCAGCCGTATGAAATAACACTCCAAGATCATCAGAAGCTTTTATTTGAGAGCACCGTCATCTAAGTTGCATAACGATGATTAGTGTAGGGAATAAAATTAGCAAGATACAATTGGCCGATTTATCTGGCGTTGGGCAATTTGAGTAGATTTGTCGATTTGTCTAAACGAACTGACCGCATTACAATGCGTTGGCATGCTGTGATGTAAATATGAGTCTGTTTTTACCTAAATACTTAATCATTTGCACAGGTTCCCGGGGGTCATATTACGACGTTTTAAAGGAATTATCATCGATAAGTAAGGCAAGATATTTGATGTAAAAACTATACTAATCTGGTTGTTCTGTAAACTGGACCATCATGGTGGCATGCACATATTCGCCTGATAGGTCTGATTCAACCATATGTCCAATATGCGCATTATTGTGCTGCAACAACAATCACAATCTAATTCTTTTGAAGCATGTTAAGTCGTGGATGAATAGCGTTATACGTTCCCCATATTGTTTTCCATTGAATGGTGCTTCTTTGTTTATGTTGGACATTATATACTGCAATGTAATTAAGGATGATTGCAAATGCCATCAAATCAATTCTGTATAATTTCCGCTAAAGCTGCATATTATCCTCATTCCCATGAGAAAACCGGGAAGCCACGCACATTTGCCATCCAATCATTCAATTCTGTGAATCACGATACGGTGAGTGTTGCTTGGTGTGCAGGGCGAATGAAAAGAATATAGTCACGTACATATTGGCTGAATAGGAGGCATAATTGGTAATAGGACGCATATAACCGTTTCATCCACTCCCTGGTGCGAGGTAGATGAATCAAATCAAAAGTTGATTCAATAATTTACCCGTCAGTTAGAAACTTCAATTTCTGTTAAATCGAGAGCTCTGTCACGGCGGCCAAATATAATGACGAGGATAAAGTGCACGTATGCGATGCTTTGCGGGAGTATTTTTCGCAACATTTATCATTCTAAATGGGGATCGGGTGAAAACGTTCAGTGCAAAGCAGCAAATTATGTTTATTCACAGTGTAGTTTGTACTTTTAAATTGAATAGATGTCAAATAGTACAAACAGTGAATGCAACAATCTTTTATATTCAGAATTGCACTTTATTCAAGATTGTCTACCCCAAAAATAATCTGTACAATGTAAGCTACCAGCAGTCAATTTATGCACAATGTTGGCCTCTATTTTACAAGGGGATTTATTTAGGTTCAGCAATTAGCTGTTGTACATTTTTGCTAGGAGGGACAATATTGTTGTTATAAAAAATATGTCGGAAATCACTCGTGATCTGTTATGAGCTCGACAGACTTAGACTTAGCTGCTCCACAACCAACGCTCCAAAACAACATGTGCGGTTGTGCATTTGCTCCAAATGACATTGGCCTGCTATGAATCTTGATTAACAATCGACCAATTACCTGCTCAGACACAACAATAAGCATAAGCTGTTCATTGACGTACATTTCAATGTTCGTTTCATATGAAACATGATGAAATGAACTGAAAAATCGTTTGTAACCAATGCATATACAGTGACATTTTCGCGACAGTTGGTCGTCAAGGAGGCGGTACATATGTGTTGATCTCCAGTTAGAAGCTAGATTATTTTGCGACTTCTAAATTTTAATTTGATGTTGACCGATGTCGCCTTCATATTGTCCGAACCACTGCTCAAGTATCAATCAGCTCAGTCCAACGCATACAATCATGTAAAACAATATCTTGTAAAACAGTATCACGTTCAGAGGTGTGCCTGACGACTACTTTTATTACTCTGATTGTATTTGTTATCAGACGCCTGACGTTGTCGCATATGAGCCTGCTAACCGACACTCAGCAACCTCTCACGAACCACAAAACGCTTCATAGAATAGACATAGAACACGCATTGTTCCAATGAGCTTGCCTCACAGTCACCAAACTAGCGAACTTTTGGCCACTTTCAAAGTGGTCCAAACTTTACCAGTACGTAATATTTTTAGCTTCGTCGATCCATTCAGCATCTACAATCTACTACATTTATCTACCTGTGTCTGAAATTCCCTACCAACTTGAAGCAGTATTTAACATCCATAATACGTTTCAACTTGATTTAAAGACTTTCATTACCTAAGCGGCGCTAAGTGTGCTGACGCAAAGCTTTGTAAATATGAAACTAATGTGCAGTCGCCTAAGGATGTCAGCTTATGAAACGAGTTGACTAGATCCACACCGCTTTTCAAGGTTTTCCTGCTGATCAAGCTTGCGCTGAAATAGTCGTTACTTTAGAAAACGGTTTGCAGAACCTTGAACTATCGCTACGGGGTATTTTTGTGCAAACACCCAATGATGGAGGTGCGCAGAAGACTTTTGGATCGGGCCGCTGAACAAATTAGCAAATAAGAGTGCGTTGTACGTGCGAGGATGATTTATCGAAGTATGATGCGATAGTAGTAGAATGTTCCCCTCTGCGACCAAATATACTTATGAAACCATGGCAACAAGCCGCATCAACATCTATCATACAGAAAGGACGATTTCGATTTTCATTGCTAAGTTAGAAAAAAGCAACACATATAATCGAAATATTGAAGTGGAGCATTTTATACAGTTCAATACCTAACGTCGGTCATAATGATTTTCGCCATGCATCTACCTTACAGCAACGCATCCTCGTCATGCATCAACATTACAACAACACATCCTCATCTACCATAATGATATTTGTGTCTGCTTACTCCGCAATTTATAAAGCTGCGCGTAGCAAGGCATGGTTTGTTCAACGCGATCAAATCAGAATGTTACTGAGATGAAAACGCACCTTATCTGTGCCTGTTGTCTTCATATTGTCTTGTATTGTTTGATGGCTGAGTGACATTTGTGTAATATATATTGCCGCAGGTGGTTATACAGAAGACATGCACCGGCGTGACGTAACGAGTCATAACAACTGCGTCATTCCAGCCAAATCGGGCGAATATCTCTCATGAAGAATGGCAGGGCATCTATTCGTACACCTTGCATTAGAAGAACATTCGAAATACCAAGCACACACCAATGTTAAATTGGCGTTCTATGTTTGTAAATTGAGTAAAAGCTTGCATCGTAAGAAACAATTACGCGGATGTTTTGGGTCGTTATCATACCTGGCTGAAAACCATTCACCTGAAAACAATGTCATTTCATTGTCTCGGCCCTATCTTTTCCTATAGCACCAAGCATAATGAAGTGACAGCCCCCGCTGCAGACGCAAATAAAATATATTTTTAAGATTTAACGAGTCGCGGTGTGTGAATGATAGTGACCACATTTCGCTATATGTCTGCATCGCTGAGCTTTATCAAATGACATGCGCATTGCTTTTACGCAGTGTATACGTTGTCAGCAATACTATATTGGGTTGCAAAACATTCGGCGCTAACGTTCTATTATATAAGGTTCGATTGACTCAAGAATATTGAAGCAGATACAAAAGTGTTCATTTTTGTGCAATCATATGCTGCCGACCTATTTACCTAAACCACAGTCCATGTAACAATTCAATGCACTGACCAGATTGACATTTCAAAGTTACATATGTGCAAATGTAAATATATATATATATAAATAAATATATATATAGATATATATATATATATATATATATATATATATAAACATATACATATAGAGCTATCTATATATACATATATATATTCATATATATATATATAGAGATATACATATACATATTTAAATAAAATATATATATATATACAAATAGATATATATATATATATATATATTTATTTATTTATTATTATATATAGATATATATATATATAGAGATATATATACGTACATATATAAAAAATATATATATATATATATGTGTGTATATATATATATATATATATACACATATATATATATTTTATATATGTATGTATGATATATATATGTATTTAGATAAATAAATCCCTATCTCTATATATATTTATATTTATATATTTTTTATATATGTATATTATATATATATATGTATATATATATATATATATATATATATATATATATATGTATATACAGATAGATATATGAATATGTTTACAAATATATATGTATGTATATATATATTTCTTTATATATATACGTATATATACATTATATATATATATGTATATATATATATATATATATTATCATTATTATAATTATTATCATATGAGCATGGCATGTGGTGTGTGCTACATCCCTTGTAATTTTTGTACGAGAATCACCCTACTGTTACAGCAGTGTGATTTGACTGCGATATCCTTGCTTAATGTGCCTAATACCATCTGTGCTACAGTGCTTAAGGTTTAAAGTAGGGCACGCTATCTATGCTGATAGACATACCATTTATTCCAGATCGACAGCAGATGGGATAACAATCCAGTAGTCTATCTGTGTCGGGTAGGAAATAGCACCGGTTATGGCTGATATGGGTATGGCATTCTTGCTACAGATGTTTACATAAATTGATATTATCGATGCATTTATATATATGTGTTTTCATTGCCATGAGGTTCTTATGTACCTGTACCCATGACTAGCAGCCACATCAAAGACAGCTTTAGTAGCTTCTTATAGTTTTTGTGCGCGTGATGGCTAGATTAAATGCTGTGGAGATCATATGCACAATCCATCATGTGTAATATGTACCTTTACTGAAATAAGGCAATAAAACAATATGTCAATGTGTCTCCTCCACGTAATTCATGTTGGCATGAAAATATGCTTTGCATTTCTATTGATTCAGTTCACCTTTTGGATTGGCATGATTTTCGTGGCAAAAACACAATCATCGTTGTTAATTTATTACGCACTTGACACAGACGTTATATTCATAGAGCATTTATCTCTGACATCAATTAAGTTGTGGACTCATTTTAAGGCCAGCAACCACGAGCATTAATCAATACAATGCCGCATCATCGTATCGCATATTGACTTCATCTAAGCCACGATGAAACCAAACCTAGAACAATTAGTGAGCCTCTGTCGAGCACCTCGTGAGGCATGTTTTTGGGGTACATGCGGATCGCGTATTTACTAGACCATCCTAGTCTAGTTGCAGCGTCACATTTGTGCAAAACGGTGTTTAAATAAATTATGTTCAGACAAGTCTATAAAACGGCTTGCATTGGTACACAAGCATAGTCATTTGCCTTTTGACAGTTCTTACAATAACGTGAACGAAGGTGTATTCTTGGAATATATAGATGATTGACGATTATCTTCGCTTTATATCTCACGCGATTCACTGGACCACTTGCAATTAAAAAACCCTTCCCAACAATTTGTTAGTATAAAACATATATATTGCAAATATATAACGTGACCACACCCGAACCTTACACAATCGATCGCTAAGGTCTGCCATCGGCGGCATTTACAGCGCCATCATTTGCCCAATACTGTAAATATGATCCAATCTTTCAAATGTCAAGAGACATAACGGAGCCATTTTCACTCACGCTATATATGCATCAACCACATAATCTATCTCTATAAGCAGGGCAATTGTGCTCAAATCTTGGGTATTGGTCTGTAAATTTGGACATTTTAATGTATAATACAGACCAGTACTTTTCCATAACTGGCCGAAAAATATTATCACAGCACACAATACAGTGTCACGTGGCTGACTTGATCATGATTACATTATTCATAATCGGTACACTTATATGATTTTTGAACTGTAAGCATAGTTGATATGTCAATAAAATCATAACGTTGTATGGTTTAGGTGTATGATATGAGATAATAATAGTGTTTTTCTAATGATATACATAGCCAGGAAGTTGATGGGTGGATACTTTATCCGACCTAACACTTTAGCGACGGTACTCTGTACTTGCCTACCCCAACACGTCCGAGAATGTGAAAACGCCTAAAACCTGCCCAAATAACCTATGCACAACGAAACCTCTTGTATCGGCTTCCAATAAGTGCCATAATGTTTGAGCGACAATGCATCTCATGTAGAGCAGATTGATATGTGCAATGAGATTGCGACCTCAATGATGATGCGCTTTTCCCAATGACTCACTTCAGTATGGCTTGTATAGGTCAAGAAATTGGACCCTGACATGGCGACACAAGAGTGTTTATGTAGCTTGGAGTGCTTTAATAGATCACGCTTTTCGCATTCAGATGTAAATAAAGAAGATTGGACGTCAAGAAAAGCGAGCGTAGGCAAACGGCATCACACTTTGACCTTAGCATTGCTACAGCTCATACAACCTAATATTGATTGCACAATTGGGCGCAGCTGGACAAAGCGGGGTTGGAAATATGTGTTGGAATAGAATTGGTGTTCTTTTGAGTGTTGATGGACTGGCTAAATGATGCTCACTGCAGCAGCCGCGGGGTGACCGAGCGGATAGTTTTACAATGACGCAAATGACATAAACCTGAAGGAACGATAGGATTAACGCCAGGTCGACACCAATCGATCGGCATTTTGAATCATTATGCCTATCGACATCAGGACGGACACACACCACTGTGTATGACATGTCATAATAATGATAGCTGTCGGATGTAAATATGGTTAGGTAGGTTATGGGTGAAACTTATCTAACCAAATACGTCCGATGAAGTGAAAATGATTACGAAATAGAGTTGTGCTCAAATAACCAATGCACAACGAAATATTTCCTTCCGATGTCAGTTAAGTGTCACTGTGTGCTCCATGATCTGCCATATATGGCTCCCTGTGTACATATGTGCTATCCAACCACCACTTTGCTACACCATGTTTGATGCATCTCCACAAGACACTAACGTACTTAGCGTAGCCCCTAGTACACCTTCCCAAAGATTGCCCAGGTAATTCTGCCTAAACCAAATAGGAAACAATACAAACGCAGACGCGTTTACAAATGGACACTGTTATATACTCGGCTATAATGGCCATGGCGCTCAGCTAGAGAAGATCGATGTGGGAAATTACACTGTCCATTCAGGAACATTTCTTACAGGTAGAGTGGCGCCATAGAATGATTCGTAGTATCGTGCGGTTTCATGTTACACTAATGTACCGTACTTGTATGTTGAGAGCGATTTGAACGCGTCATTGTCTCCACAAAGACGAAAACAGCTTCATATACAATGCACATTTGTTATAAAACCAACGTTTATTGAAGCAGATCTTGCAATGTTAATAATTACCAACCACTGGTGTCTGGTTCATTGTGCGCTTTTCCAGGTGACTAATTGCAGCGAGACTGTACAGTAACTGCCTTCAATTTGCTTTGGGTGGACCGGCTACTAAATAGGCACCGAAATTGGACTCTACATATGCGACATTTGAGTGTATATGTAAGCTTTTGGAGTAGTATTATCGAAAACTTCGTACCTTCCATATTCGGCGCCGGTTCAACAGGAGACGGTATAAGCCACAAACAGTAAATGGCCGCACCTTCTGACGATGGCATGGCGCCGGATCATGCAACCAAATATAGGTTGCAGAATAATAAGGCGTTGGGCATATGGTTTAAAGTGTCCTTGGATTAAAATAGTCGACGCTTGAGCCAGTGCGGGTATATACCGTACATTTGTGGATTATTTGTTATTTATACGATAATGAGACAAAGATTGGTTACATGATGCAAGCTATTGCAACAACGACTCGCTTTACAAAATGGCGAAACAACTGTATAGTAACTAGTAAGAAAAAAGATAAAATTTAACGATTCTAGACAAGTTGAACTTTTCACGATTTAATATCTTTTGTATAAAAGTCAATCTTGAGTTGAATTTCTTGCACCGACAGGTAGTTTCCATCCACGTTCATTACGGCACGCATTGTAAATACGAATATGGCACTATTTTACAACATGGCAAATGAACACGATCGATTTTTGGACTGCGGCAACATTTTCTATTCATACGATAATGCAACACCCCTGCAGGCAATATAATTGCTATCACATTGCACGGCACCCCTCTTTGAAGTAAACATAAATGGGTGAAACGATCTGTATAGTAACATTTCGTAACATAAAAAGACAAAATTTAACGATTCTGCAAGACATATTTTAACGATGAAATAATCATGCAATGAGACAGGGTAGTTTCCATCCACGTTAACAAGCGTAAATACGACTAAAGTACATGTGTGACATTGTGAGAAACTACATATTGTTCTTTGTGTATCAAAATAAAATTCGGCTTCTTTATAGCCGGTTAAGGTAATTACAATATTAAATTGCAGAGTCTTGAAAGATTCGCTGCTATCCACCAACCTAGTATAATTCCGTAACTTGAGGATTTGATGCAGAGAAAGCCTGCATGCATGAGACAGGGATAACAATAGCAAGCACACGAAAGTATACATTGTGAGAAATTTTGTGAATCTTCAATGCTTATATGCTCGCAAAGATTCGCTATCCACCAACCTTTATGCAGTCAATCTCACATTATACATTGAGTTCATATCGTCAAGCAATATGCTCGAGAATATGTGGCTTGCTTTGAGTACTGCAAGATGCATTCTCCTGATGTGATTTTAAGACCAGCCCAGTGATTTCAATCAAATATTATGACCGTTATATTAAGTGCAAATATGATGGCAGTAAGTTAACCCTGCCGGAATTGACAGTGACATGTGTCTCGCCATATTACCTAATATATGAATGTTTATTTCGCTGCATATTGCTTTTATGGTGGAATATATGTTTTCTGAGTGTTTCCAGACAGTCAGCATCTCACAATACTCATATAAGAGTTGCGTGATATCAAAGAATGTGTACTGTTGCCTACAACACAAAAATATCATGATGGGCAGTCTTGAGTGTCTTGTAATCATCTGTGGCACGTTAAAGTCTTCAAATCATCTATATGTATATATATATATATCTGTCTATATACGCAAATATATACATGCATATAAATATATACATATACATTTATATATATATATATATATATATATATATATATATATATATATATATATATATATATATGCACATTTATAAATACACGTCTATATGAATACATATATATTCATATGTATATATATGCATATATTTATAAGCATCTACATATATAAGCGTATTTGGATCTATATATGTGTGCGAGATCCCTGATTTTGTCAAACAACGGACTCACGCTACAATTCTTTTGATTTCATTACCCATGGAAAAATAATGCATTCACGCTCGGCCTAAGCCGTATCAACATTTTGCTTTCCAATTGCCTCTCTCTCAGATGCGTGCATTCCGTGACAATAACTGTGTCTCGTGAGCCTGAATATTGAGTGCCAGGTCCGCAATGCTATACAAATGATAATGGAGCAAATACCGACAGAACGGAGTCATTCAACACAGCTAGGCCCGTGATGCTATGTTTTTTTTCAATATCAGAGACACCTTCATAATCATAAAAATTACATACTTCACAACAGCGTAAGATTTTATTATTACCAGCCACACCTCATTTTAACGAATGAATATTAGAGCGTGTTCAACGGTTGTATTTGGCTGATTTTGATTACTAATGATGTCATTGCATATTCGCTGAGACGTAAGTAAGTAATGCTATTGTAAGCACCTTAACTTTGTAACATATCTCGACAATGCTGAAGATAAGTCGTTATTCATGTATTGCATCTGTTCAACCAGTCCAGAATGACTGGCATAGGTTGTGGTTTAGATATTCGCATGTATACTTATGCTGATTCTGACGTTTCATGCACACAGAGCGGTGTACTGATAACCTGGAACAAAGACAAATGTTGAGGGTCCATGGTATTAAATAGACCAATGTTCGACTTGACTTGTTTTTGCAATGTCGCACCCATATGGTGCCAGCAGTTCGTGCTCATTTGATATGGGAATATTCCATGAGCCATGGCGTTTGAACAAATGGCTTAGGGGGATTAATGTTATTGTGGCGACCGTATACAATATGAATGGTGCCCATAGTACCATACTTCCGATGTGGTCCCCAGAGATGTGTTGCTAATTAATATTCCACATATGTTCCTTTCCCTAGGTAATCGAATTCCATGTACATACGTGGACGATGGCAGACCATTTTCTGTTCATTGTCGAAATTATACTTCTAGAATGTCCGTCGAGGGTTGAATGCCAGCCATAGCACGAGGAGTTGCATTGGGATCTATATTCCTCGGGTGCTTGGTCAGTTCGTATAATATAGACGTGATTGCACTCTCACAACATCCCACTCGATGTAACATTGCTCTTAAATATCGCAAAGCAGCATTGTTACGACTATATAATGACTTGCGAGAGCATCACTACTGATTTATGAGAGGCAAAGAAAACATTATGTGCAGTCGCAGCGCCAATTTATTTGACAGCAAGCGTCATAACCTGACAGGTGCGGGACATAACCGGGACTCCAATACCGAGAATCGATAGCAACAAAACGTAAGTGAACTAACACAGCAGATATTTCAAGGATTATCAGAAAACTCGTAAATCTCAGAGCACAACCTGCGTCAATTGTTCGTTCACACTACCCAATGGCTAAACAACGATATGTTAATCAAATTGATCTACTGCAACAGATAAAACATTGCCTGGTGCACCATTGCTAGTTGCGTGCATAAAAACCTTGAGGTTATGTAGGGATTTGTTTCCTTCTAGGATTTTTCCTAATGTGTGGTAACATCACTTTAACAACCGCACTTAGAACTTCAATTTCAAACAGCATGCATATATTTTGCAGTAAATGCCCGCGGTACTGCTGTTCTTGTCTTTATCCGCCTTTCAAACATATGGTTCTTAAAACAACCTCTAATGGAACAGTTATAAATTGGCCCGAGCCGGGTTATTTACATCACACAACAACCACCCTCATCCATCATCGTTACGTTGGGGTTAGATGCGATAGTTTTTTGCTTCATTTGTTTCATTCGCTGTCCTGGGTGTTTAGGAGAATTCGAACGAAATAATGTAGCCTATGGTTGCTTTAATGGCCAGGACGTGACAATAATGTTTCAGATAACTGATACGAGTATTCGATGACACTCTGTTTTTGCCTTACCATGGGTATAAATTCAAATGTTACTCTTGCTCGACGGACATCAAACGCTTTCAATCCAAGAGCACAAGAGCATGTAACAAATGAACGTACTTGAAAGCAAATGGAAATATTTCCCGCTATAGTTGCTTCTGAATGCCATGTAATAATCGATGCGTGTTGTTTCAATTTCAATTTTTTGACGATAAAGCCAAGCATCCGTGTTCTGTAAATATCCCATCATTATCCATTAGGTCCTCTTATTTTATTGTAGCGATTTGTTAACATGTGCTGTACAATAATCAGTAGTTGATAGTTAACGCTGATAGCATCTCACGTTTTTACATATGCTTTACTAGATAGTCTCAGAGTGTAAGAAACTTTTAGCAAGAAGCAAGAAAGACCTAAAGCTTTCAAAATAAAGAGTAGGAATCGCAGAGTTGTGTATGCCCCTTTGATGGAAGCGCGCCAACATGTGAATCCGAGCAAGAAAGAAGCAGGCGATAATCTAGGGTTGTGAGAAAATCCGTGATCAAGACTTGCACAGTCGATCTTTAACAGTACATTTGCTTAGTGCCGAGGGCATAAGTAATACATCTTTAATTTTAAGCTTTGTAGTGCTAAAAAGACACTGATTACAAAATTTATAAATCTGATATGTATGTATGTTATTGCTATGGCGCATCTTCCGCTTAAACGATTACTCTCTAGTTTAGTTTACCATTGTCAGCTTAACTTAGTGTCTGGGCAATGGTGAATGGCAGCAACTGCTGTAAGTTGATATAGTGTCTGTTGTTCAGGCAAGCCATACGGAGCAAGCCATTTATCGTTAAGGCTTTGGGGCAAATACCGGTTTAATATAATCTACGGAATACATTGACGGGGTGACATCCTTCGTTGAATTGTGAAAACCACATTATACAAGGATGGTGTATGAAAACAGTTTTGATCTCTATATATCCAGTAACATGAAAGGCGGAGGCTTGTCCACGTGTAACAAAGCTAAATTGACAATTAACCCATCAGCTAACTTTTTTCAGACATAAAAAAAACGATCGGACCGCAATAATAACTATTAACCAAAAGTCCAATTACTTCTATATTTACCACATAAAGTACACTTAGAAAAAAAATTATATCAAAATAACTGCATAGGTTTACTTTGATAATTATAAATAAGATTGGATGTACATATACTGTATATCCAGGCAAATAGATATGCTTAATCGCTTCTGTTCAGATATCTATTAACTGAGATGCACAAATATTTGTATATTGATCATTTGCCTTCGTTTGTGGTCCATTATTGAAAGGCTAATACCATCCGGTATTGCATCAACAGATGTTGTGATGTACCGTCGCGTGTATAAGCATATCCTTTTCAATTAGGTTGAATATGCATAAGAACAGCCTGGAGCAGTGTCTAAGTGATAAACATAACGGGACCGCAATACCTCCAACCATCCGTTCTTGTATTTACTTCTATCGGTATTGCCGCAAAGCACTTTTGTACACCAGAAACACGTGTTCGTACTAGAACTTTCCAATGCGACGCCGTTGTGATACATATAAAGCCTCTATATAGTCAGGAAAGCGGTTTTTCGCACCATATATAATGCTGGCTTTATAGATACGCGACCTATTCAGACCATCTAAAAATTATATATATATATATATATATATATATATATATATATATATATATATATATATATATATATATATATATATAATATATATAAGACTATAAACATTGTGCTGACAAATAATTTCAATGATATGTTTACCTTATGATCCAATATGCATGTCTCTCATTCAAGACATATCCACCTTAATTCAGCAGCCTCCGAATCTTCATTGACAATCGGGTGATGTAGTAAGCAATATGACATTATTGCCAAATGGTGGAAAGCTCTTTTGAGAATTCTACAAGAGCATAATTATGTGACGCACACGGGATTTGTTAGATTTGGGTTGCCATTTTGAGCCGTGCTTAGGATTTGATTTCGCTTCGAATTTAAAGTTATGGCCCTCGGAGGCGCTATTAAATCCCCTTTCATTGATTAGAGAGGGCATAAAAAGCATCTTTCCGTGAAAATGGATGTTTATGGTTTCTAGCCTATTTCGCTTTGAAATATCTGATCAAACGGCCGTCATAAGCATGATTTTGTCTTCAAAGTTAGTTGCCAAGAGAAAATTCATGCAATAATAGCTTAGAGCATAAATACAGATATCATTTGACAATTTATGACACGATCGCCTCATGAGTCCAATACGGCTCGCCCTAAATGCTACTTTGTAGTGAGAACCACAGTCTACAACTTGGGGTTATTTTACTGCTAGTCGAAACAAATACCATACACTTATTTGGTATTACCACAGCAATAATTTCCAATTCAACCGTTGATATGTCATATTAATCAGACTCCCAAAGACTATAGCTACACGTTAAGGTTTTTGCCGAAGTCGCAAGCGATCATCTGTATTAACATTTATGTTCTTTGTCTTATGTGTTGTGTTAAATAACAACCATATCCAACCCATCACAGCCTTCACACGCATATATGACTCCCGTTAACATCATTTATTTGATCCCAAAGAGTGAAATAGAACAGCTTTTTAAATAGCGATGCTTTGAGACATAACGGAAATAACCACACGCAGCGGCGCAGTATACATAGGAGTGCTGGAATTCGCACAGTTAGTCTTGATGAAGGCAAACATATTTTTACTAACTGCATCAATATAATGCATCGTTCTGGCCATCGGGACAGCTGGCCGTGAACCAATTGATCCCGGCTTGTTGTGCATTCGGATAATTCCATTCCCCTTTGCAGTCCAACATAGCATAATTTAAAGAAACAAGATACTCTGGTCAACTTGTCCCAGAGACAATTGTATATTTTCGTAATTGTCTCTTTTATTGGATGTATTAAACTTGAGGCGGCAAATATATATGCCAAAAGTTACAATAATAGTATGTAAATGAAGGCTTATATCCCCACTAAATAGATGTTCTCAAGAGGATTTCTAATGGTGGTTGTTATTACATATAACAACAAGGGGACTTTTGATTTACATAAAATTGGAAACCAGCTATTAGATGAAAATCACGGCATGTTAAGTGTTAATATTAAGAACTGTGCTTCTGTTATCGATAAACGAATCCACACACGGTTTATGACACAGCGATGGTTCCAACAATGAAATGGACCCGTTTTTCTCTCGTAATATGCTGTGCAGCTTGCGACAGCGTAGAAAGTCTTCATATTATTTTCCGTGCATTAGTATTTTGTATTACAGACATATGCAATTGAACATGATAACATCGTCAGCTGCAATGAAGAGGATATAGTGGCAACAGCATGTTGAACAAACACACAATAGATAAATTTAGTGGCTAAACCCATGCAAAACGGCTAATGAAGTAGCAAGGTTTGATCTTGATGGAGCACATTACATGCAAGTTGATAAGATTTATTCGGCAGTAACTGATTACTATCCCTGAATGTCGACATTTACAAAGACTGACATCAAAGAATATACGGTATTTGACGGCCGCTATGCGAGCAAAGTAAGTCTACAGGGTGTGTTCGAAAAACAAATATATTTACACGTTCATGCACATCAGAATTTGGTAAAAACATTAATCATCAATATATTGCATTGTTCGATTAAATACCGGGCCTTGCATCAAATGTAATCCTAACGTTTCATTGCGAAAGGTTATAATGGATCATTTATCGAGACGAGACGTATATGTGACGAGCTGCATCGGTTAGGACTATAACATTACAAAAAAGATCCATTATTGATTATTTTGTATATAAGTTTGAGATACCTTTCAGGCCCAGCAAACGTGAGCTCCCTTAAAAACGTCTAGCAAACTATTATTTCGTTCCTATTCACCTATCGCCGCAATCAGTTGCTGGAACGTTCATTTGGAAGGCTTCTATGTCTCAGCGTGTGTCTCATCCTAATAAAATGATTGTCAATCGTAGGCTTTGTCCATAAACTATACAACAGACTAGTCCAGCACTGCCAGTCAAAAAAGATGTCTTTATCAAGCCTTATAGCTTAATAGTACCTGACTTCTTTTAAATGCCAATGTCATATAATGTCAGATATAATGTATCGTTGTCTGATATTAATTGTAGATATGCACATAGTCCGCTATCAGATCAAGAACAAAATTAATACGAAGGACCCTAGATACACATGTGAACTATTTATGCTTTATTGCATCAAACGTTAACTGATGTGTTGGTCGTTAGCACAGAAATTAGGCAATTCACTGCAAACAATTGTCCTATTATCTCATTACCGTAGCAGATACTGTAATGGCGCTATCATGCATAAATGCAATTACTCTGTTGAATACAAGCATGTGCCGACCAACGATCAACGCCATTAATTGGGCCTCATTACACATTGCATCATCCAGGTAATATTACGGGCTCTGTGTTAGTCGACTTGATATACATCTTATATTCCCCTGCGACTCCAACCTATAATATTGTCGTACACATAAATATCAGATGTGTGGTATTCAGTAAACGTACTTTCCACTGGCTTTGCCTTTGCAATACCGCGTCCTTATTGCCCCAGCATTTGCACTCGAACGACTTTCAGTGTCTCTTTATGCTCGTTGGAACTGTGAATATATCATGGTCACTAATGTACAAATATATGAAATGTGTGGTTAAAACCGTGTAAAATATGTATATTGCTTTCAGTAACTTACTTATAAAGAAATTTGTCACTAATGCACGTGCCGTAAATGTATATATATATTTAACTAATTGGATTCTTTTTCATACGTGAATAATAGCCGACCACTTCAAATCATAGGCAAATTTACACTCGTTCAATGCCACATAATTGCTTTTTGGTCTTCTTGACCATTTACGGGTTCCCACGGGCCCGGTACGTACCTCTCATTTGTTTCATTTGCAGCTCTGGATGTAATTGATATCTCTGATGTCGAATGAAATGTCAAAGTGCCCCCCCCCCCACGCCCTTCCTACAACATATGATAGCGAGGACCTTGATGCTGGCGAAGAAAATGACAGATGCACACACCCGAACATTAATTTAATGATGATGTCGAAATGGAAAGTGACGAGGATAATAACGATGAAAATACAATGCATCAGCAAGTGTAAGTACAAATACCCCTGTAAACAATATAATTGTATTGCATACTTACAAAAATCAGTTCTCTCTCATAAGCCTGATTAAGCACCTTCGACTTAGGTTTTATAGTGACATTCAGCTGTACGATGGCCCAGGTCAAAGGAGAAGGAAGTGCTTTGATTTGGAACTCTTTTGACTTCATGTTTTGTGGCCCTAGCCCAATACAGATTGGGTAAAAAGAGAGTTTGTGAGAGCTTTGTACCTCTAGAGCGGGTTTGTGGAAATGGACACAAAGCTTTGTGGGAAAGTCAACGATTCCCTGGAGCTACGCCTGCTGGCAATTAAACGATGGCTCCAGGAATTTTCAGTGGTTGATATGTGCAAACATGTCAATATCCTATCCATATCAGTCAATACCTTCAACCTCATGCAGAGGAATTATTTGGTGCCTGCTGCAAGGAGGGTATGTCAGAAACAACAGGCCAGTCTGACCACGGGTCGCCAAGGAGAACCGCTTTCGGGAGGGGATGCCCAATGTTGCCCCCCTCACCACACTGCGGCCAATGTTTATCGATGATTCTCAAATTACTCTGAGCATTCTGAATTTATTTGTGAGCAAAAGAGTAGACTTATGCAGGGGACGTAGGGGCAGAGACATGCTGTTATGTGGTAACCTTAATTTATCAAGGACCCAAATAAGTGAATTCAAGGGAGCCCAGGGGCCCGCCAAATTTATACAGTCTAATTAAATACTTAGTTTGGTGGGGGGGGGGGGGGTTCCTACTTCCTACATCTTTCCGTCATCATCCATCAGTCCTTTGAGGTTTTATGTAAGTCTATCAAATATAAACTGATCATGAATATAGTATCTGGAGGTCTGAATTCTGTACAAGATCCAGATCACACACACTCAAGTCACTTCTTTCAACGAGAGCATTCGGCAGTGCTCGATGTTGTCTGATTGATCTTAATATTATCATACATATCACTGTTGCTCGTTGAATATATTGACCTGGGTTCCTGTAGGCCAGATAAACCCCATTACACGCCTGTAATCCATTTCGATATGTAGACTAATAAAGACGACAAATTGCGAGTTTATGGCCTCAAAGTCTAAGCGTCTTTTCTGTATCGATTTTCCGAATCGGAATCCTTTTCTGAGCTGCAAGCCTCATTGGATGAGTCATTACCGGACTCAAATCAATATCCACGGACATTATAAACCCTCATTTCACCTGAAAGGGTTTCATTATCTTCTTCAGATGACGACATGTTATTAGATTCCAATAAGTAAGAAATTGAGGTGATTGGTATACTGGGATCAGGTGTCATTTTCCCAACCCACCTTCAATTCAATTGCTATTAGTCTGTCATACACATAATTCAGTTAAGGGTTTTCACTTGCAGTAAGTCATGTTTATGATCTGTGAACGGTTGTTGCTAACCAAGAACGACATTAAGCAGGGATGACATTGACAGATTTAATTGTTCAAAATGGTGATATGAAAACACTGTTAGTGTCATGTTGATATAAGAGCGCGTGTAAATCCAAGCACAAAATTATCTCGCGATATTCTATGGTGCTCGAGAAAGTACTTCTTTAAGCACAACGACATTGACAGTAAAGCAGTTGGTTTTAGGTGCTCTCTAAACCTTAACTACGGATGATTATTTTACAATTATTTTACAAAACATTTGATGTGATGTGATTTTGCCATTATAACTCAACCTGCCTATTGGGGCAACAGCTAGCTATATTGGCATTGTTCGTAGTGAGTTGAGGGAATAGTATTATGTGACGAACATATCAAAGGATTACATGGACATCCTACAGTAGCATTGTTTGTGTAACTATGTCTGTCCTTTTAAATCGTTCGTTCCTACAATACATATATGCCATACAGGTGTGCTTAATAGCGTAAAGGCTTTGTGATGTCAGTCAGTCGTACCACGGTTGATTCCTAGCAAAATTATTTGGATAGCTTTGTGCTGGCACTATGGGATAATCTGTCATGATTAGACTGTATAAACTCGTGCATAAGAAAAAAATTTGCACCCGAGAACAATCTAGCAACGATTGGCTACATTGAAAAGTACATGAATGTCATGTGCCACGAAACAAGCAATTAGAATATTCAGCAACTCCCAGCTCCGTAGACGCATTTGCCCCATATATAAATGATTGCATTAGATGACAGCCACTGTATCCAATCGAGCACGAATCACCAAGCCACCTCATGTAGCGCTATTAACTCATGAAGTCACATTGAGTCACACCATGAATGCTATGTGATGGATTTTCATCCCATTAACCCAATGGTAATTGTTTTGACATCGAACAAATTTGCGCATCTTTCTTCCTCAATATCATAGTAAATATCCAACTCCGCATCTGGCTGGCTTAGTGCCGACATCCGGTTATTTGACAATATTTCAATCGTTGGTCATATCGAGGCCACAGTCACCTATAGGGCAATATGAGCATAATATAGATGGATTAGAAACCATGGAATATGAATATAATAATAATTTGTTGCATCTTAAAATCAACGACCTGGCCAAGATAACACAGCACATTATAACTGAATTTGAGTTTGTTCATTTGAGTTGGTTAATTCATTCCACGTGTTTAAAGTATTGTTTATAATACTTCATGAAAGTAAATGTCCATTTATTTTCCGTGCGCGTAAACAACGAGCAATTAAATACACAAATAACCGCGTATTGTTTACGTACCTGAATGCAACGTGTAGGTAACTGGTTTAGAGCTTATATTCATCGGAAGACTATGCAGATTATACTAGCATTGCACTGGGTGTGGTACATAATTCCATAACATGTTTGTATTTGCATATATTATGGAATGGTGATAAAATACTGTTTTATAGAGCGAGGTTCGGGACAGCATACATTATTTGCCATATATTCAAAGCTTGTATTTGCATAAATTCACGAGACATTTTTGTCTTATATTTTGTTTAAGCTGAAAGCAGATATCATGATCGGAGCTAAATGCACTATCCAGTCTGAATCGAATGATAAATTAGTAATATAGTGATTACATAATATATCTATAATGACAGCCAGTTAATGTGTCCATCGTTGAGGCACATCTATTAAGAAAAATTACTAGTTGAAGAGATTGCTGTCTGTTATTTCAGCAATATCCACACACGATTGGGCAAAATATTGCTTTGCGTCTTACTAATGATTTTGTATATTGCCTTACAAATGCCGCATCTTGATCGACCAATTCCCGCAACATAAAGCATTTTAGTACATTCAGTGTACTGACTATCCAACGGTTTAATTTATTTTCTGATAAATGTTAACTGAAATATCTGGACATAAGAGGTCTTAATTTTTTTTCTGTGTATGTTAAACAAGTTTCTTAGGTTCAAATGTTCTTCTGTGGATGTCCTCGCATTTTACCCAAAATTTAGTAAGCAACTGTTTGTGCGTCTTTAAAGGCCACATATGTAAGAATTGCTACAGTACATTTTAAATTCAACGTCAAAAGTTCTTGATTGGAGGTTTATGCTGTTTAATAGCAATTATCAAATCTACAATAAAATTCTGAGGTTGCACTGCGGTTGTGCTATTGTGTAAGGATTTAGTGTATTAAGAAACCTTCGTGTTATTGAATTAATGCCTCAACAACAACCCAGTAAATATTCGACAAAATACGCGGATATAAGCATCATGCAGTCTTGAATTATTGCACATTAATTTGAATGCCATTTAAATATATTTGTAAAGTGTAACCGATGAAGATGTATTGTTTGTAACATTTATTGCCCGATATCACATTTGGCAAGTCGTGCGTTTCCATTGTACCTGCAATGCACTTTGGTGTGTATAAATGAAATACCGATATTGACACCTACGCGACCTTATGAGATCGTCATTTATAATTTGATACAGGATTGAATAATAGTACTCTATGTCAAAAGTTGCAACTTTCACTGGACCAGTGTTAACACCGACTGCAACATAATGAAGCAAATTATTTCTTATCCGCTTCCTGCCTAATTAAGCCACCAGGCACTAACATCAGCGGCGTCTAATAACTAACGAATGGTTATATGCCATCACATTCTTAGATTATGTCACACAGTTATCAAACTCCATTGCAATTACTGTATACATAACGAACGTTTGCAGATAAGGCCAACGACCCCGTCATTGATTGTACCTTATTACGCGAAGCACCATCCATGTTGTCATATAACGGGGTGCCGGTCATTATGCCTTGACCCAAGCCCAACAATCTTCTGTTAAAAGATCCCTTCCATATATCACCAATGAGAGCTGAAAGTGCAGAGTACACCAAACCTTAACGTTACATAAACAGATCAAAGCTAACAGAAGCAACACCTGCAATTTCCTGTGCAGATTGGTGCATATTTAACTAAGTTAAATAAAAAAGAGACTATCGTCCATTCCTATTCACTTACTTAAGCTGAGGCTTGCGACTAGTAAGTATGTTCCAATTGTATATGACGGACGACAAACACAGCATAGCTTAAACCAGGTACCATGTCACGAGAGCTTAAACAGGGATCAGGGGATTATGTTACACCCGGGTATTTGCCTGAGAGACAAAATGCTTCCGTGAAAAGCGATATTTCTGCCTGTCCGCTAAATCATTCCATAAATATTGAATATACGACAATTTAAACATCAAAAAGCTTTTATATGCGGTTGGTGAGAATTGTAATGCCTGACTCTTAGATGAAGCTACACATGTTAATTAAGGCCCGATCGATTATTTTCAATATCTCGGTTTGATGATAACTGACCTCGTCGTGAACTGACCACTGGCATGTTTTGATGACCTGTCGTGTTTCACGACCCGGTTATTATAGCAGATTCGAACAGTTATGAAGTACAATAGCCTATGAATTTGACATACAATAATATAAACTGATAACTGGCAGGTAATGATGTAATACGATAGGTGCACAGTCCTATCGTCTTCTGATTATTTAAGGTGATTACCTTATAATACGCTTGAAAGCTGAACATGTCAAGTGCGTTTTGATTTAGGTATGGTAACTAAAAGATCCTCCTCATATACATCCCCAGGAAGATTAATAGAATTTTTTTTACACGAGGAACGGTATGATATATATGATATAAAATGTTTAAGCCCTCACGACGAAAGCAGCTCCAAATAGGTTTTAGCTTCAGGTAAACGTATTTAATTTGTGTTGCACTCCATGTACATCCTCATACGAATGCAAATTGACGCCATATGAAAGTATATGCAAAGCAGCATTTATTGTGTTATATTTTAACACGCGTTGTTAAACCCGATAAGCCAATGACAGATAGCAAAACTATGCCGGGTCTTAATTAAATGCCGAAGACAAATCGGCGCAAAGAGAACAAATCGCATGACGCGAAATCGCATAAATCATTTTTCTAATGGATCACTGCTGACATGGCATAATAAATAATGACGGCTGTTTCCTTGAACAGCAATTGTTAAGATAAATTGCGAATATATCATCCATATTTGACAAATCATGTATAAAATAGGCTATACAATATTCTGATTCCAATGGGACATCTTCAGCGCTTCAGTGCAACAGGACGCATGGAGCTAAAGCGATGCATCTTTGCAGTGGACCGATAATGTGTTAACAAACGATATATGTATATATGTATATATATATATATATATATATATATATATATATATAACATTTTTTTATATATATATATATAAACATATATATATATGTATATATATATATGTATATATATATATATATATATATATATACATAGATATATGTGCATATACATACACATATAAGTATATATACATATATATGTATATATGTTTATGTATACCCAAACACATATATATTGATATATATATGTACGTGTATGTATATACATATATATATACACATGTATATACGTATATTAATATATACATATAGATGTATATATATACATATATATATTTACATATACATATATATATACATATATATATATATTGATGTAAATATATATATGTAAACATATATATATATTTGTATTATTATCTATACAAATATATATATATATAAACATGTATATATATACAGAGAGATATATACATATATATATAGACACACATATATATATATATATATATATTTATATATATATATATATATATATATATATATATATATATATATATATATATATATATATATATATATATATATATATATATATATATATATATATATATATATATATATATATATATATTTATATGTTTACATCGAGTGCTTTCTGCTATCACAAGTTGTGTTTACGTTATCGATAGCTGAGTGGGATTTACGGCCTCCGTTTTGGGCTGCTTCAGTGGTTGATTAAGGTATGCTTTCCTTTGTCAATGCCACGCCCGTATAGTGCCTGCAATCGCACTAAGCAGACTTTCAGTGCCAGTTCATGCTGGTTTTAAATGTGAATGTCATATGATTAAATGGCGAAGCGGAGCTGTAAAGACCGCGTGAAATGTGCATATTGCCCACAGTTTTTTGCTAATGATGGCATCCTGAATTTGACATAGGACGACCGGAAAATTAAAATGGAGTGTGCATTGGCGCTCCTGTCTTTAGATGGAAGTAGCGGGAATCAGGGGCCGTATCCATAAAGTCCGCAAACTCAGGTTTTTGAGACGGCAAGCTGAGCTGGCCGTCTTATCCGTATCCAAAAAGAATCTTAAGTCTCCTAGCGTGCTCAACTCTGAGTCAGCTAGGTAGCTGACTTAAGTTCGCTAGCTCAAGCTTAAAAATGGCGGTCCAACGGTAATGTTTCCAGAAAAATGCTTTTTACAGATCTAAATAAGAACATGTGTGTTCCTAAAATGAACCAAAACATAATCAGCCGTTCGATTTTTATGACACACCAATTTTTATCGGGATATTTGAACTATTTACGCAGCAAGTTGTTTTCGTAAAAACGAAGCGGGGAATTCTTCACAAACAATCGGGTCGCTTAGGAGAGGCTGTTGTTTCCTAGAAAACGAGGCAGCTTGCAGCAGTCTAGCTCCGAATTAGGAGTGTTTTGCGGGATAATCTGAGTGGATGGGAGTTTCCAAGTGAATAGAATATCCATTCACGATTGGTCATGTTACAGATAAATTTTTTAAACTTCATTAATCAAAACAACGGCGCCAAGATTCACATTTCGTATGATTGAATATAAGAAAAGCAGGTGCCAAGCCTACAAGTATATAAATCCACTTCATGATAAAATGGCAGATATTGAAAGTGCCCCCAAAGCACACCAACGACAAGGGTTATTTTGCGATAAAAAAAACTCCGCTTTATACGTCAAATACAACGACACGTCATAGTCTAATGACGCGCAGTGACCCAGTAACGCGCGAATTCCAACGGACTGTCAAACAACAAAACTCAACAAGGATTGTTTGTATTCATCGCGGAATTATAATGTTATTAGTGCAAGCATGGTCGATGGAATTATTTCCCAATCGTGTGGATTAGCCGTTATATTGCCGATTATAAGAGCGTTGTGGTCATGTTCATGGTCATGGATAACAATCATTACATTTACAGTGCCGAAGATTGCTGAGAATATATTGAAATTCGTATATTATACCTCATATCACCGTATATTATACTTGATACCATAAAATATTGTACAGTCGGATTGAATAAAGGTGAGTGACATATTCATAAACAACCGGTTTAAAGGCTATTCCTTTTTTACTTTGTTTGATAAACGATCAGTTGATAACGACAATACTAGGTCTAGACTGTATTTATATAAAATAGTCAGACTAGACCACCTCCATTCCTTCGTCTAAATCGAACAGTCTTAGCCACTTTATTCCATTTACTGTCTAATGAACACAGAGATAAAATATGATCGCGAAGGTACATGAGTGAAATTATAGCCACTAATCGTTTTTGGCTGTTTGCCAGCCTTGAGCTAGCGGTCTCAGCTGAGTTCGCCAACAATTTGTTTTGTGGATACGCTTGAGTTCACCGACTTAGCTTAGCACGCCGACTCAAGTTAAGACGACTCAAGTTAAGATTCTTTATGGATACGGCCCCTGGATGTTGGTGTTCATTCCAATATGTGAAAGAGCGTCCATCCGACCATGTCACGCCTCGTATCCGGATCGACATTGCCTGTAGGTTGTGTTTCTCCAGTATGCAATTAGCTTTCCCTGAACCCTATATGCACCATATATGGACTATTGCAAGAGCACAAGTAATACTTTTGCTTGATGTTATTGAAAAAAGCGATATTCCTTTTCATGATGCAATTCAGTTATGGAGCCACGTAACGAGGTAAACCTGTTTCAAATTACTAACAATATATGCTTTATCTAATTGGCAAACACCATATTGCTATGTTGTCGGATCTCACCACAGATACTCGATAGCAACAATAGCGTTATTGAACCACCACCGCAGACATTGCAAGGATTGTCAATATCCTCGAGTAGCTCGGCGGTTAGACAACAATGTGCATTATACTTTCGTTCAAACTACCACATTGTAAGACAGACCTTAGCACATCAAAATTTCACAATACAACTGTCTGCTTTAGGTGCATTATTGCTTGGGGCGTAATTAATGAATATGCGGAGATGTTAGAACTTACATGCCTTAACCCTAATTTTTATTTCCATTAACCTCTGCTATTGAGGTTGTAATTCAAAACATGATGCATTTACTCTGAAGTCGATGCGAGTAGTTCGAATGGTGACCTGCCTTTCCAACATAAGGTGGCTCAAATACCCGCATTTGTTGCAAACATATTTTAGTTTGATCCGGGTAAGCAATATAACACCACAATCTCCCTCATCAATCGCCGTTCCCTTGTTGTTTAATGGCTGAGGTTTTAATTTCATTTCTGCTATTTGCAGTCGTTGGGGCTATTGATATAACGGTAATATTAGAATATTCTCAGCGTGAGGATGCGTCATAAAAAATATATTCACCACCCTGTCAACGCCAGCTGTTTCAATAGCCAATGATGTAAGTGTAAACAATTCAGCCAATGTAACTTGACGAATTGCAATTTAATTTGCGTTTAGAGCAAATAAAGCCCATGGTCGGGTGCTGATAATGTCATCACGTTCAATATTAAGCTGCGTTAATGACCAGGATCATTAAGTACCAGATCAATAAAACCAATATTGGCTGGTTCATGTTGTACCCATAGTTTTCACCTAACCATCGGTTGCTCTTAAATGTACAAACGCAAATGTCACGCTTGCCTCATGGACAATGCAAGCTTTGAACCCCACAGAAATTGGACATTTCTTCCAATTGTAAGTACTTAAAGCAAAATGTAAATATTTCATGCTCTATTGGGACCCGACAGCTATGTCATATTTAATGCAAGCTGCTCAAATGTAATCGCTAATGAATTATTCACCTTGCGTGCTTAATGTGTTCGTACGTAAAGAAATTATTTTCCGGTGTGTTTGATGATAAAGTCAAGCTTAATTGCCATGTCCCTCCTGTCACTTTCAAGCCAAACAGGATAATTCTAAGTATGGTAGGTAGGCAATATCATTAACAACCCAACACAAATAAGCAAATACTGCTTATATTACAACTAAACTGAATGATTTTACTGGAAGTGTCTTTTTTAACGCTTTGTTTGTTATGATTATTAGTTGTAGATAGGTATTACAAATCTTATTTCATTTACTTAATGGATCTTGAAATTAGATTATTGAACAATAGATAATGTCTTATATCATGCATGCTGTGATAGATATCCTGTGATCAGGTAGTATTTCCCCCTTGCCCCCAGCAATTCAAGTACTGCTTGAATTTCTATTTGACAGTACTACTGTGTGTCGATCGTACACATTCCATGTTCTATGAGCGGTTGCTCTTTTACCCTGAGCAAGGATGACCAAGCGAATAGGAAATGCTGAAAATTGATGCTTGCATCACGTTGACAGAAGCGCATGGAATATAAATGCAAGCAAAACATATTCACACAAATATGTAGGATGCACGAGGCAGTAGGACAAAAAAAACTCGATGATTTCGATGTTAAAAGTGACTTCGGTAAATATATCAGATCGAATGCAAGCTTTCATTATAAATCAATCTTGTAGAAAAAGCCAGCTATACTGCGATTGCCGGTTGTGATTTGTGTGACACTCTCTCTATGGAAATTGCATAAAGATAAGGCCAACATGTATGTGTGGATGACAATCCTCTCTTTAACAATTTACAAGACGGCATGTGCACTGTCCAAGTGCGATTCAAATATTCATTGGCATATTGCTACACCTATGACCAGGTGACGTAGGTATAGATGATGTCATAATTGACAGACCCATTCGATTGTCTATTGCAAAGCGAATATAAAATTTAAGGCGAAAACTTCGTATAAGACGAAGTGAGTATGGTCTATGAATGCCTATTAAGACATAATTCTGTTTTTGGGTTTGCCTTCAATCTGCAATACAATATCATGGTGGTGAATCTTGAAGATAGTGAATTGGCGATTAAATATTGTGTCAACTCTGAACTATTTTGAACTGCCTGGTTTGCTCAAATGATAAATTACCACATGTACACTTACTGAGAATCAGTTGAAATTGACCGTTTAACCCTGTATTTCAGGCTAAATCATCATTGCTAATCCACCCGCAGCAGTATCTGAGATTCAATAAACAATAGAATATTCTCGATGCAGCCATCTTACCATTACCTTGGCACCATTAGATGGCCGCAGCCTTGGAGTGCACCTGATTATTAAACACATCTAGTTTCTGTATGCTATGCTGCGCCTGTTGTAGGAATACGTTCTCCTCTCACTCACGATGGCGATATATTGAGTGGCGTACGTCAGACATAATATGTTAAGTCTTTAAAATACAGAACAAGCGTTCTAATTTGGTTCACAGGAGTTGCAGCACAACTATTATTCAACAGCAAATTGGCTGAATGTCGATGGCGTCAGAGACACACTTTGCATTTGATTTGCATTGCCGCTTTTAAACTACTTGTTAAAGAAACGCTATTAGAGCTAATTTAGCTAAATTGTATAGGTAAGCATCGTGAAGCACAAAGACCAGCACTTATTTCCATGACGCCTTTAAGTAGATTATATATGCTCTCTAGTTTAGCTTGTCGTGGTAAGTATAACTAAGTGTCAGGAAAATGGTGGATGATAACAGACGCGGTAACTCGGTATAGCTCCTGCAGTCCAGTCAGCAAATATCTATCGTATTCGTTGCTTTCAGGCAAGGACCCGGTTAATTATTCACCTGCCGATAACATTGACGGTGCAAATACCATGAATAATGCCTGATTCCGAGAAAATTAACATTATACCAAAAGGTGCTAAATAATTAGAGATTCTATTCATACAGATTGTTATTTCAGCGGTGGCTGCCTGTCTCTTTTATAAAAAATGGTATTATACGCGTACTATGCAGCCAACAAAACCCATCGGTTAATGTCGTTAAATTCAGTGAGCCCATATCCTGCCCATTTATCGCTCAAAGCACATAGAGTATAATTGATATTGAATATAACTGATCGGGTGTAGGTATGGATATCACCAGCTTAGTACAGTTATTGAACAATCAATCATACGAATATCCATTTTGATCCCAGGCTTGCATTGATGACCATCGCTGATATACTAGATATGTCTTGTCCATGTCCGATCAAAGACATTCCTGAGTTTATCGTTAAAAATATATGGTTTTCTTCGATGGACGCGCCAACACTACTGGCAACTATGATCGTATATTTTACTAGTCAAGCAGATGTAATATGCTTCGGGCAAGGCTTTTGGGACGACGATCTACCAAAATAACATTGCTTTCTGGTCGGAGGTGGATTGAATTTAAAACGAACCAAATGACTTAAAAAGCCAGAACTAGGTCAAAAATCACTCCTCGCATAGAAATGTGACAGCAATCTGATAACTGAACAGCTTCGAAAAACCAGCGCAGTGAGTTCCAAATGGATTAGGTTATAAAATTCCAATTTTAACCGGACCATATATAAAAATTAAGTTATGAGCTCTGCTGCAAAATATACATTATTGAGTTGTCAGTGTATGCTTTACGATTGTAGCTGAACAAATTCCAACAAAACACTAAAGCGAGGAACTGTCAAATCAATGTTTGCTTGACTGTGTTATCTGAATGTACTAGGTATTAGGCGGCCTTTATTATTTCAACTTTGTCGCCAGGTTGTCAAAACGATTCAGTACATACCGGTAAGCTAAATTTGTCACTACCTCGTGGCTGAAATCAATAATGTTTTAGGAAATGAGGTTTTGAATACCAGTCGCATTAAACAAATCAAATACTGCCACTAGACATAACATTCCTGTTAACCACAAATCAGGTTTTGAACACCATTTTGGTACCAGTGTACCAGTGCATTTTACAATATTAAATGCGAAGTGTCCAGCTCCTGCATTGATTTGTTTTCAAAGTTTCACAGAAAGATTTTATATAATTATAAAGCAGTCCGCAGACCAGGTTATTATTTACGAAAATTGCTATAATAATATGACCGCTGATATATAAAACACTTTCCTAGGCTTCTGCAGCCTATTGCTGCTGTAAAGTACGTCTTCCAACGTTTGTTTTTTCTGTGTCGAGTCGTTTTGCCAGTACCTCGAGTGTCACTGCCCTTGAATTAAAATATCACTGCCCTTGACGAAACATGCAATGCTTACCTGAGTTTGAATTTATAGTTATGATAGGGAACGAGGTTTGGTGTGCGTCCAAATACTCGCTTTATACACGAGTAATATTCAGGGTCTGCAAGAAATGATTGTACACTTCGTCCCATGTACGTCGAATGAATTGACATATTAAGATCTAGATGTAGAATGAAACACGAGCCTAATTGATATTTGCGGGGTAAGAGGAGGTCGAACGCAATCAGTGTCCAATGTTTGCATGGTGACGTCATGCAATGATTCAAAAAGCATTGATGTTCTTTTTGCTGAACTATCTGTACATTCTAATATGCATATACTCGACCAAAACAAAATCCGCCATCTTTTTTAGTACCTGAGTATAACGACAACGAGTATGAAATTACAGGTTTTTGACAGCATGTCCTACACTTGTTGTCCGTAGGTATGGACATAACTGCTGAAGAACTCTCTTCAGCAAGTAAGTTTTGTTGGAATATCCAACTCATATAAGTGAACTAATATTGTGTTTATCAGTACTGTCAATAATAAGCATTGCTGTTCACATTCACCATCACTTGTTGGATGACATTAAGCGCTATTAAGTGTGAATGCCGACTACTCGACATTTAAAACGCGGACAGGTTTTGGATATCTAAGTAAAGGCTGTGAAAAAATGTAACGAGTAGGCAATTAATCTGCCGCTCACTAACTATATATTCCTAGAGCAATAATGCAATATGAGGATGCAATATGAGGATGCAACTCCAACCTGTATTCATTGCATGCTTACATGCAGTAAACGGTGTCCCAAACTGCAATGGGTATGATAAGATTTGATACGATAGCGTTGCGATTGTCGTTGCTTCACTGCGACACTCTACGTTAACATAACAAGGTAGATGAGATGTGAATGGCAACATTTAAAGTGCAGATATCCCGAACCGTTATACATAAGCAAGGCTACACACGGTTTACGACATAGCAATGAAAGGGGCCAGTTTTTCGCCCGAAATATTTAGAGCACAACCGTCTGATTATTGCTTATGGAAGCGTGAAGTGCTCGTTTTAATGTTATTTCCGGTTTAATCGTTTTTTTTGCAAAACAGACAGTATATTATATGCGACAATTCGCTGTATATGATGCCAGCGTCATCTGGTATTGAGAGCCTATGGTGACATTTACGGAAAGCTAGCATTGGCTTGGTATCTGGAAAATAGAAATTTTAACTGTTCAAACTTAAGTCATAACTAGACTGTCATATTTATACTGATCTGAGGAGATTTACGACTGCAATAATTGCATCAGTTATCGAACTGGAGCTTATCATTGCAGCCAGGTAATTGGTACCCGTCGTTAAGCTGTATTTTAAGACTACAATGGCAGGCCTACCCCTCGTTATTGGCTAGCATCAATGGCAGTAACATGACCTTCATCAACCCAGCTATGTGAACGGGATACCATTATTCAAATGAAATGAGCTACCGACACATCACAGGAAGAGATATAAGTAGCATTGCCAACATACTTCGGTTAGTACCCTAACTTTGAAAACAAAATCGCATATAAAGCGTTTTTGTTATGTGCAAGACAGTCAGCACATCTGTCTGATTATAGTGTTTATGTATCTAAATCTAGGTAGAATCGGATATGCGGCAAACTGATAAAAAAACTCTTGAAGATATTTCAGTCGTTGGTCTCGTTGGTATGGATTAATTGGATTCTATATCTTATAACATGAATGACGTATATCCCATTTAAAATAATGGCATTGCCAAGAGACCCGAGTACCTTATAATTGATAATGTGTTGGTCTATTCTAGCTGGATAATTCATAACACGTGTTTAAAACATTGTTTTAAATTAGATATATACATAAGTAAATAAGTCGAGAAAAATGCAAATTACGTTATTAATCAAGCGAGCCACTGATATCCCTCTCCGGTAATACAAGGAACGAAAATGTGGCGCATTAAAGATGTTGGGTGCGATAAAGCTGCTTCATTAATGGGTTTTCTGTGTGATCATTGTCCTTCCTGATAAAGACCTGTGTTTCTGCCAGGCATATTGATATTGAATGTATTATGTGGTGGAAAATATGTGTTTTGCTATGATTAACCTCCATTGTTTACTTTATAGAGACTACTGTAGTTATTAAGATATACTTCCTTAAACATCACACTGTCATGTGTCAATATATGGGCTGTGAGGTAACATGTGATTATATCTGTCAGGTGCCAGTAATCAGATCAGAGCAGAAGACCATATCAAGGGAAATCAATGGAAACGCAATTTCCATCCCGCTGAAGTCACGGCACCGGCATACAGATTGGATTAACTAATTTAGATGCTCATAGAAGCGTTCTGTTGCAATTGCTTGTTTATGTGCGGTCTGACAAAGCAAGATATTTGATATAAGGTCACTTACGGTTGCAATAAAGGTTACTCAACTCATCTTTAAAACTGACTCATAAAGTCTCAAGTTAGTACGCTAGTGGATTGGTCGACAAAATGCAAATCAAGTCAAGTCAGTTATTCAGCCGGAATAGAGGACGTCAATATTAGGCACTCTGTTCTTCGCATGAAATATGCAGATCTGCAATTGGAAGAGCAATGAATCATCTTTTACCGATCCTGAGACGTATATTGTCGGCAACAAGTCTGTAATTAATCGAAACTGCGTCAAAGACTAAACGGCAGAACTATTTGATACACCCAAAGCACGGTCGTATATATATATATATAGATATATATATATATATATATATATATATATAGAGATAGAGAGAGATATAGATAGATATATAGAGAGAGAGAGAGATATATAGATATATATATATATAGAGAGAGATAGAGATAGAGATAGAGAGAGATAGAGAGAGAGAGATAGATAGAGAGAGATATATCTATATCTATATAGATAGATATCTCTATAGAGAGATATAGATATCTCCCTATAGATAGATATCTATCTATCTATTTTCTCTCCAAATATAGATATCTTCTATATCTAAATCTAAATATCCCTATCTGATATACATATATATATATATATATCTATATATATATATCGATAGATACAAAATATAAAATATAAATATAAATATATATGTAAATTGCATATATATATATGTATTGATATCTATATATACATATAAGTATATATATATATATATATCTATTGTATATATATATATATATATATATATATATATATATATATATATATATATATCTCTCTATATCTATATATATATATATATATATATATATATATATATATATATATATAGATATAGATATAACAATTTATCAACCTTCACAAATGTTATGTTGCCTTCTTTGGAACATATGTGCAGCTATCACAGATAGCATACCCAAATTCCCAGCAGATGCAATATTGGACCCTGCTTACACTCAGGTAAAGGACTAAAACTATTGCTGTACATCGCATTTATAAGCATTATTCTGAGGGCAGCTTAACAGTATAACGATCTATGGCAGTAACTAGGATTGATTTTGGCTGGTGTAAACATAATCTGCTATATGTTTTGTGCAATACAATAACATAACCAATACAATGTGATGACAATGGAAACAATGCTTAGCTATTTCACTTGATATTGGCCTCATCACATTTCTCACTGCATCACAGTGAAGCAGTGTCATCTACTGATGTAACAGGATATGGCTGCGTACAGTATTTCATCACCGGGGGTGCAATTTATTAATCATGTCTAAGTGGTCTACTCGAAAAACGCAGGTGAACGCATGTTGCTAGATGTTTCATGCTATATTATCCAAACACAACCACACCTAAACTGTCAGGAGGTCAATGTGGCCCTGTTCTGTTTATAAATGGTGTACGCATGTTACAATAAGATATAAGATCATCGTGGTTCTATTCTGTTCATCACAACGATTTGAGTCTACCTCAGTTGTCACACGAAGAATGCATGTAGAAGCTTTATGGATTGAAGTGAGGCGATCCATCATGCTCCAACTGTGTTTGGTGCATATGTACTGTGTGCGAAAGCGCATTAAGTCAATATTCATTATTTCATAGTGAGCATTAATTGTGCAAACTATCTACAGCTGACATTTAATCAATATTAATAGTTGTATCTCCCTAATTAATTGATCAAGTTTGTTAAATTCGAATGACGATGTGCATCTTCCCTTGTTGTATTGTAATATCAATATATACGGTGACAATTTACCAAAATTCACTACACACTTCTGCCAATGTCTTCTACAGTTATTCATTCGCAACGTTTACATCCATGTAAGTGTTATTCGCTAGGTTTTAATTCCAAACACCTTGTGGCGCATTGTCAGCTACTGTGTTAAAAGCAGCGATGAAATGATAGTCACTAGCAATGTACGATTGCCAACAAGCAAACTTTCGCGAGGTTTTCACAGGAGTAGGGAAGCACTGCACTTCTGGTGTTGCCACTTATCTGAGGATTGGTACATGTTGTGGTATAACGACGCCAGTTCTTCGCCCAAAATGACCAACAGTCGATTATAAATTCCAGGTCATATGCTCTTGATTAGATGTTTATGCTGTTTAATACAATAAAATGCGAGGTTTCACTGTGGTTGTGCAGTTGTGTCAGGATTTCGTCCACTGCAAAGCCTTTGTGATATTGTATCATTACTCCAACAGCAAGCCAGATATGACGCAATGCTCAGATAGTACATTCTGCAGTATTGAATAAATGCCCATTTATTGGATAGTTAATCCAACACGCCATTAAAATATAATTGTAGACCATAACCGATGTAGATGTGTTAGAAACATTTCCCGCACAATATCACGCTTGGCACGGCATGCATTGGCAAGGCTCTTGCGTACAATGCGTGTGTATAAATGAAATACGGATATCGCCAGCTACGCGCCCTTGTGGGATCGTCATTTGTGCTTTTAAAAGGGAGCAGAACGTGAAGGTTGGTTCGTTCTTTTTAAGTCGATACGCTGTAGATAAGCACGACCTAACAGAGATCAATTTAATTCAACTTAACTTATATGTCAAAACTGCAATATGTTGTGTCGGATGAAATTTGATCTTAGAACTATTATAAGATCTATATGACATTAAATACCGTGAATATGCAAGCTTAATGCCATGGTCGCAGGTGAAACAATCTTCGACGACAGAATGAATATCTAAATAACAAATATTGTGGAATGGATGTGCATAAATAATTGCCAAACACCAGTAAATCATTAGTAATGCTCCTCACTTCGAACAGATATAATAAATCATAAATAAACTTAAATTAATGATACTGTGACCTGCAAACAAACCTATGGCTGATACGCCGTCATCTGGTCATGGTGGCTACATGAGATGATAACTTGCAGTAATATATGAACGGATGCATCATTTATGCCGCTGTCTTATGAATTTGCTTTGCCTTATCCGCAAGCACATCTGTTGAAAATAGTCGCATGGGTTGGCAATTCATTTAAAACGGAGGCTGCAGCCCAACAAAGTAGGGTATACATGTTGGTCATCATTAGGGCGATGATAAGATTTGTGCTGCAGAAAATGATTATTACCCCCAAATGTCGACATTTACAAAGGCTGCCACATAAGACTACACACTTATTCTACAGCCGTAAAAATATTTTGCTTGCCGTTTCCAGATCTTTCAGCAGAATGAGCTCTGAAGCAATCATTGTGTCTTGTTTGTATGAACATTGAGTGTTAGGTGTACAATGCCACACAAATGATGATGATGTAAATATCGTCAGAACGGCAACATCTAACATATTTATGACCTGGATGATTTTTTTTTTCTAATTCATCAGTGTAATATGGTGGTGTTTGTTCGTGGCAGTCTACGACATTCGGATACAACGCGCCTCAATTTAACGAAAGAATATTTAAACATGTTCAAGATTTGCACCTAGCTGATCTCGTTACTTGCGGATGTCACTGCATACATCGATCAACCGCTGATGCACCCCGAAACGGAGGTCGTAAATCCTTCTTAGTTATCGATAATGTGAACGCGATCTGTGATAACAGAAACCCCGTAGCCATTACGGGTTTAGTTGTATGGTTTGTGTGGTATTTGCTGCCAGTTTGGACGATTGGAGTAGAAACTAAAGTCGTTTTGGATTCCCATATAGACTGACACAGACATTTTACAACCATTAAGTGTTTCAGTACTAACCTAGAAGTGGAATGTATACTGAGAGGGTATGGTTTGATGCAGGACTATTTACGACGTGCTTTGCGTTGGCAATGCCGCACCCATTTCGCGCACGCAATTGCACTAACTTGACTTTCAGCGCCTGTTCATGCTTATTTGAATTGTGAATTTTTCATGAGCACTAGGCTTTGATAGAATGGCTAAATAGAAATGTAAAGATTGTGTAAAATATGCATATTGCCCATAATATTTTGCTTATGACGGCCTCTTGAAGATCTGTCGCAAATAAACTTGTGCCGCAAATGTATCAATCGTTCAGGTTATTAACAAAATGTCCATACCTGAACAATAGCTGACTTTTTACCGATCGTAGTCGCAATTATACTTCTTGAATACTGCATCATGGTCCGTTGTGGGTTGAATGCTGCTGGAGGCATTGTATTGGGACCATTATCCCCAGGTACTTTATTAAGTGGTATGATGAGGTAAACCATACAAAGCCTTATGTTATATGTCGGAGCAGCAGTAAAGCTTTTTGGAAAATTAGGCAATAGATAATATACAAAAACCTGCCGGCTGGGATTCACTATGCTTTTTATTCCATTGAATTGGTTTAAACATAGCTCCAATTTTCCAGCCGAACAGAGAGCCCCTGTCGACATTAGTCAACCGATAAATTCAATAGAAGTGTCCATTAGTGCTCTTAGATAGCAGTTGCGGGATAAGTATGTCGGTGTTACAATGTCTGAATGAGCGTCCACCCAACCAGACCATATCATGTCATACCAGGATCGACAGTGTCTTTTAGTTTTGTTTCCTCAGTATGCATTGGCCATTTTGGCGTTTCTTGAACTCTATATGCACGGAATGTAGACGACTGTAGCAAGAGCGCGAGTAATTATTTTCTTAATGTTAGTGAAATGAGAGAATAATCAACTATTATTAATAATCTTGTGATAATACAGTAATTCAGGTATTGAGCCACTTCACAAACTAAGGGTATTTAAAATACCATACAATATATGCTTCAGCTAATTGGTAGAAAATGTAGCGACATCTAATTGATATGCTGTCGGATGTTGGGTCACAGCGATATTGACTGCATATTGTGGTACAGTCAGTCCACTTGTAATGTTGACACACAGGCTCCGTTTAAGTGCAACTCGACCCTATTGTGCAATACGATTGTGTACTCATCGTTGCTGCGGTGTGAAATACGAGTACGAAGATCATTGGACCCTTAACATATGTCACATGACCTAATACTGATGTAACCACCGTAATGTAGCACTTCAAATAATGGGTCATGGTTCTCCTGAGTATTAGTGTTTATTGGGAGAGGCTGTTGAGACATAATGTGCATCGGGAGAGACAGTTGATGGCATGTTAACGTGACTTCATTTGGACCTGACTGTTGTGTCATTTTATTCAGAGTTGTTCCAATTGCGTTCTTTTAAAACATTTCACCCTGCGTGCTTAACGTGTTGTTTTCGTACTTAAGGAAATGATTTTCAGGCGTGTCCGATGATAGAGCCACCCTGGTGTGATCAGTTTCATTATAATTCAATGGTATCCCGCTGTCACTTTCAAACCCTACAGGATATTGCTAGGTGAGGTAGTCCGCACTCGAGATTGGCATCCTGACCCAAATAAGCAGATACAGCTAATATAGCAACTAAAATTAATGTTTTAACTGGTAGGGTTAGTTTTGTTAGCGATATGTTTATTGCATCATGTGATTATTAGTTGTACATAGGTATTATAATTGCTAGCTATGCTGCCCTTTCTGGTAGTGATTTGTGAAACTCTCCCTTTGTGAAAAGAGCATAAAAATATGGGCAATCGTTTATGCTCGGATGCTAATCCTCTCTTTAACAATTGACAAGACATCCTTTGCACTGTCTTAGTACACTTTATCATTGGCATCTTACATCTCCTATGACTAACCGACGGATGTATTGATGATATCATAATTGACAGACCTATACGATTGTCTAATGCCAAGCGAATATGACATATATGGCGAACACTACGTATTAGACGTTGAGTCCATGACTGCCCGGTAAGGCATTATTCAGTTTTGGGGTTTGCTTTTCGTCTGCGGTACAATATCATGACGGTCAATCTTGAAGAAAGTAAATTGGCGATTCCATATTGTGTCAACTCTGAATTAACTTCCGTGTGTATCATGATGTACCAGAAGTCGAACTACCAAATTATAAATATTCACACGTACATTAATTGAGAATCAGTTGAAATCAACGTTACACCGTTAACCCTGACTTTTGGTCAATATCAGTGCTTACCGACCCGCAGCAGTATCTGAGATTCAATAACCAAAAGAATATTCTTGAAGTAGCCACAGTTCATCTGGTGGATAACTATCTAACCATAAATTTGGTACATTAGATAGCCGCAGCCTCGGAGAGCACCTTATATCCAAACACATCTAGTTTATGTAAGTTAGTTCTTCCTATGCCTGTTGTATCAATACATCCTCCTTACACTCACAATGCACTCACAATGACGATATATTGAGTTGCTTACGTCACGCATAATATGTTTTGTCTTTTCACTACAGAATATCACTCTTATTTGGTTCAAATGACTAGCAACACAACTAATAATAAACAGCAAATTGGCTGAATGCAGACGGCTTGATTGACACGCTCAATTTATTTGTATTGTAGCATTTTAAGCAACGTACCACCTATACAGCACTATACAGCCAACAATTACCCATCGGCTCATATCGTTAAATTCAGTGAGCGAAAATTGAGTCTAACACAAGTCCATAATCTACAAGTCTATCGCCCAAAGAACAGCGACAATTATAAATGTTGAATATCATTGCTCAGATTGAGGTATCGATATCACCAGCTTAGTACAGTAATGACAAATCAATCATATCTATATCGATTTGGTTCCAAGGTATGCATTGATTTTATGATGACCAACGCTGATTTGCTATATATGTTTGCTCCACGTCCGATTGAGCCATAAACTGATCCCCATGACGCATCCACATCAGTCAACAGTGAGTCTCGAATAAAGAGCTCATTTCAGACTCTTTCTTGGCTCTTTTTAAATTCTGATGAAACACAAAGATATCCCTTAGTTAATCGTTAAGAATATTTGTAATCAGATGTGAAATATCAAATGAGATTATCATTTTCATATTCGGTTACTGATCTGTGATCTTTATAACAACATATTGTCCATCCCGCTATAGCAGGTAGTGCCGTAGTGCTTTGACTGTAACATCCTTGCGAAAGTTCGTATAATTTCCGCTCACTAAGTAGGCGTGAATAAATGCGCTAACTCTTGTTAGTGATGTATTCAAAGATGCTCTTCCATACTAAAGGATTTTTATGATTACCGTTACTGTGATATGCCAACTTCAGCTCTTGCTAAATGGCGGCCTGCCACATTATTTATTTTTGTAAAACGTTTTTTTGAAATGCAGGCCACAGACCAGGAAATTACGGAACGAAACGCTCGTTGTTTAGGACATACGTTTAACTTGATTAAATGAGTATTTAAATTACAAAAATTGTAGAATGGATGTGCATGAATAATTGCCGAACACTAATCAATCATTAGCAATGCTCTTCCCCACGCACAAATATTATAAATAATAATTAATGTGCTTGTGACTTGTATATTAACCTCTCTGGTATCGATATGGATGGTACACTGTCATGGTGGCTGCATGAGGTGATAACTTGCAGTTATTTATTGATTGTCATTTATTTCACTCTCTTATGCATTTGCCTTACCTAAACTGCGAACCCATTTGCTGAATAAAGTCGAATGGGTTGGCAATTGATGCACAGTTACATTTAGGAGAAAGGCCGCAATCCAACTAAGTACAGTGTAGATGTAGGTAATCACTGGGGCGATAAGATCAGAATTGTTCTGCAGTAAATGATTATTATCCGAAAATGTCGACATTTACAAAGTCTACAAAACAAGATTTACGGTCATTGAGAACCTACTGGTGGCCTATAGGGTTTTTAGCGGGTTCGACAAACAAGGGCACCGTACAGCATAGGATAATCAGGTCAAACATTTATCATGCGCTGTTCATACAAATCGGTTGTAATACTCTGACAAGAAGAGCGCCAATATATGTTTATGTCCGGCTTTACCCATAGATACTACATGAGCTGTATTATTGTACAGAGGGAAGAAATGCACATTATAGCTAAAATAGAGCTTATTTAGATGGATCAGGGGATTATGTAAAAGCTAGGCATTTTCTCAAAAATGATTCAATGGAAATCGTTTAATTAGGCGAATGTGCGTAACTCATGTTGTATTCTGTTACGTGTACACCCTTAGAAACATCAATACATGTTGACTCTGCTTCAATGCATATGCAAAGCAGCGCATATAGTGTGTCATATTAATGCCTAGGTCACATGAGACTTGTGAGCTGCTTACGGGCTGTCTACAGACCCTGTATGGCCCAAATCTCTGCGAGTCCGAGCGGACCCACGCGGCATGTGGTGTGGTGCTGTGGTGTGGTGCTGCCCCGAGCGGGGCCCGTACGAGTTTTTGAAGATTTTTGGCCCGTACGGGCCCTGTAGAGCCCGTGGCCAAAAGTAAAACCTGAGCTACTTTCAGACACATGCGTGGCCTGCACAGTTTTCTTACAGATGCTCTACTGGCCCGAAAGTCGTGTGGGTCCCCTTGATCCCTTACGGGCTCCCACGGGTTCCCAACGGGCACTCACGAGCTCCCACAGACTTCCACGGGCCCCCACAAGCTCCTACGGCCTCCCACGACCTCCCATGAGACATTGTGGGCCCCACAGGTCCCCATATGACTCATTACGACTTGAGTCATTCGCGTCATTTACAATCGCAAACGTTTTGAACAAAATACCATTATCGTGTAATCATATAGAACTATATGAGACTGTTTAGTTAAAGATCTGGGCGTTAATTGATTTATAGAACTTCCCGTTATTTATTATTTGATCAGATAGATTAATACAGAGCACTGAGCAACTTTTGTGAGTGCATTATAATTTACCACATCTTACGTGTGTCTATTTACACAATTACGCATGTTGTAGGTGTATGTAATGAACGGTGATGTAATATGGGTATTTAGTTCTTCTTATGACCATAAAATAAGTTTTAGAAACAAACAAAACTCCTTAGGGTGCTTTAAGTATTAAAAATAAACATGGAGTATACAATATATGTATTAAGGCTACTAGATAACACCAAGGAATTACAATAACTCAACTGTGGCCACTTGTCAGAATTAATTATATTTTGATATAACTAAGAAACTGAACAACCCGGTAGACGCTCGTAAAGCATATGACCACGAAATCGTACGGGGATTCTTATACGGGCTTCCTAAGGGCCCGTTAGCACCGGCAGATCTCATCGGACCTAGGCATAAAACGTTTGCTACACCCCATTAGTCCACGATAGGTAGCAAAAATTAGTCAGGTCCTGATTAAAGGTCGTAGACAAATCGGCGCCGTGAGAACATAACGGATGACACGAAACCGCAAAAATGTGTTGCCTAATGAATCACGCCTGACACAGCTTGGCAAATGATTATGGCTAGACAGTAATTTTCACAGATAATTGGAATTTATATAAATATATATATATATATATATATATATATATATATATATATATATATATATATATATATATATATATATATATATATATGTATGTATATATATATATATATATATATATATATATATATATATATATATATTATATATATATATGTGTATATATGCATACATACATATATGTATAGAAATATATACATAATCATATATATATATATATTTTTATATATAAATAAACATATATATATATAAACATATAAAATATATATATATATATATATATATATATTTATATATATGTATATATACGTTTGCAGCAGGAAATAATGTTGTCTTGTACTCCCATGTCGACTGATACTGACGTTTTGTAGACATTTTGTACCAACCTATACTAAGTGAGTATGGTTAGATGCAAGACGACCTTCGACGTGCCTTGCTTCCGTATAGTACCCGCAATTGCACTTAGTAGTCTTTCGGCGCCAGCTCAAACTTGTTTGATTTGTGTATATTTCATGAGCACTAGCGTTCGATTAAATGGGGATCAAGTGGTAGTTGCGGGAATAAGGGTGTTGGTGGTAAATGCAATGTGTGAATGAGCTTCTACCGGTGACGTCCCAATCATATCCGGATTGACAATGCCGTTTGGTTCGGTTTCTACACTATACAGTGGGTATTTTGGCTATCTATGAACACTATATGCAGCATATGTAGACAATTGTAAGAGCACAAGTAATAATGTTATTGAAAAAAGAAAATGATAAATTATTATTGATGTTCCGTTCGATAAAACAGCTATTCAATTGTGGAGCAACATCACGAACAAAGGGTGTTTTAAATTCCATACACTATATGGTTCATATGATTGGCAGAAAAGGTATTGACTCTGTGTTGATATGTAATCGGATGTTGAGTTACAGCGACATTGACAGTTTACTTTGGTACATTCATTCCACATATGATGTTGACACACATGCTTCAATTCATTGCATTGATACTCAATCGTATTTGCCATGAGAGTTGGTGATCATCGCTGCTGCGGTGTGAATGATGCATTACGAGTACATAGATCATTGCACATATCTCACGGGACCTAACACTGCCTGAAGCATCGTAATGTAGCACTTCACGTTAATGCGTCACGGTTCGCATGAGTATTGCTACTGGTTGTTAGAACTGATGACATAAGGAGAGATATTTGATGGCAGGTTTACTTGGCATCAAGCATCATTACATAATGGATGTAGAACAAAACTCCAGCACCGACATTCAATGGCGAGAGCCGTTAGTGAACCAGCACCGCATACATTGTGGCTCGGTGGCTAGAGAACAACGTGCATCAAGTTGTGGGTCCCAACAACTACCCAATGGTAAGACAGACCGTATTAAACCAAATGGAATTCGAGAGTATGTACAAGAAAAAAGATATTCACCATCCTGTCAACGCCAGCTGTTTCAATAGTGAATGATGTTATTGCTTAAGACTCAGCCAAGGTAACTTGAGCAGTTGAAATTTCATTTCGGTCACGTTAGGAGCAAATAAAGTGTAGTATTGCCCATGGCTGTGTGCAGACATTGACAGCACATTCAACATTGAGTGACTCGATATTGACAAAGTTTCTGATAACTGCAACGAATACTCGCTGATACACGCAGTACTCCGTACATAGTGTTTTACCTCAGCATTTCATACTTGCTTATTAGACATTGAAAGCTTTGAACCTGACCGAAATAGTACATTTATACCCACAGTTAGTACTTAAAGGCATTGTAAATATGTCATACTCCATTTGTACCCGAATGATATGTCATATATAATGCGAGTGGTTCCATTATAATTTCAATGCTTTCTTTCATGAATTGTTCACCTTACTTGTTGGTGCAGCTGTTCTTCTGGTGGAAAACTATCCAACCATTTACTTGGTATCACTAGACAGCCGCAGCTTCGGAGTGCACCTGATTACTAAACACATCTAGTTTCTGTATGCTAGTTCCTGCTATGCCTGTTGTAGGAATACATTCTCCTTTCACTCACGATGACGATATATTGAGTTGCGTACGTCAGACATAATATGTTAAGTCTTATAGATACAGAACAAGCGTTCTAATTTGGTTCATAGAAGTAGCAGCGCAACTATTATCCAACAGCAAATTGGCTGAATGCCGATGGCGTCAGAGACACGCTTGATTGATTTCGGCGAAGCGGTTTAAGCTACTTATTACAGAAACGCTATTGGGAAACATTTTATAGGTTAGCATTGTGAAGCACAACAACCAGCGCTTATTTCCACGACACATATTCTATTACATAAAACATTCTGCTCATACAATTGCGTCTAGTTTAATTTGCCATACGTAGAAAGTATAACTGGGTGTCGGGAAATGGTGGATGACAATAATGCTGTAAATTGGTATAGCAACTGCAGTGCAGTCAGCAAATATAAGGTTACCCCTAACAACCGTTGGTCATTCTGTTGGAAATAATCTAATATTGTGTTTATCCGTACCTACAATAATGCGTATTGCTGTTCTCATTCACCATCATTTGGTGGATGACATTAACGCGTAATAATATATCAATACATTTATCGACTATTCGACATTTAAGAAGCGGTTGAGTGGGGTTTTTTTATATCTTAGCGATTGATATGAAATAAACTTAACGAGTAGGCAATTTATCTGCCGCTTACTAATTGTTACTTATGGATGCAACCACAACCTGTATTCATCACATGCGTACATGCAGCAAACGATGTCCCAACATTTGCACCAATACGCAGTCAAAAGCATTACAACTTCATAAGCTTCCATACGGGGTCCATTCCGCCACAGTCTTCTTAATGAGGCCGTCAGACAAAACTATTGTGACATCAGTGGCACACAATGAATCGCAATTACGTGGTGCCAAACAGAACAATAGCGGTGATACGATGCGGTACTTTACGAGTGTTTAAGTCACCTCACATTGATCAGAGAGACTATTGGTTCACGCTCTAATTTTTAATGTTTAACCAAATAATAATATATTCTCTATATCAATTTAGAGTGGGATGCCGGATATTCGCGAAATAACTTGTTTGCATACTAAACGATTGGATTGCAACATCCAGCCAACATGGCCGTTAACCAACCTTCCCCACTTTGTGTTACAGTGTGATAATTTCAGCCCCACCCCCCCTTCGGAAAATCATGGCATTAGACGAGGAGACGCGGCACACAAGGTCAACGTATCATAGCAGATGGTTGCAAAAAGTTGTGCGCTTCGTAGGGAATTAACTATGTTTGGAATATTTTCTGTAATGAAAACTCCAATGGGTATGATAAGACATGTGGCCAATTTGTCGAGCTCGACCATAAAGTCGGTCAACATGGTAGCTAAGAGAGAGAGTAAACATTGATTATATATCCGTCTGAAGTATGCAGAAACTTGCATCCCAAACATAAAGATGAATGATGACGTACAGCACAAATATGCTCAACGAGATATGAGATGTGAATTACGAAATCCTAAGTACAAATATCATCAATCCGTTATTCATGAACAATGCTGAACACGGTCAGCGAAACAGCAATGACTTCATCAATGAAATGGGCCAGTTGTTTACTCAAAATATTGGGCGTACATTATAAGTACAACAGTCTGATTATTGCTTATTGAAGTGAAAAGTAAAAGTTTTAATGTTATTTGCATTATAATGTTGTAATGTCATATCATGTTTTTGCATAACAGTATATTATATGCGACAATTCGCTGAATATGATGCCATCGTCATCTGGTATTTAGAGCATATGGTGACATTTACGGAAAGCTAGCATCGGCTTGATATCTGCCAAAGAGAAATTGCAACTGTTTGAATTATTATCATATATAGACTACCATATTGAGCTAGACTGAGCTAGCGAGAAATACGACCGCAAAAATTGCTTCCCTTAGTAATGCCAGGCAATTAGTACCCATCGTTGAGCTGTATTATATTGACAATAATAGCACGCCTACCCATCGATATTACGTTACATCAGTGGCCGTAACGTTGCCTCCATCGCCCTGGTTATATGAATGGGATACCATTATTCAAATGAAATTAGCTACAGACCCATTACAGAAAGAGGTATAAATAGCATTGCCAACATACTTCGGTTAGTACCCAGGAGTCAGTGATTCACATCATGAATGCAACAGAATCCACCCCTTTCAGGCCCGGTATGTATCTATCAATCCATACGATCATACATGTCTGGTGCGACTCGACAACCCGTCATTACGGACAGGCGCCTCATTATGGTGTGAAGTAAATGTGTTGTAATGCGTTCGACATCGCGTATTATATATTCGCTAATAAGCAAGCACATGCTATTGAACAAACCATTTCCAATGCCGCGATAAATCCGGTGCAATGTAACATAATAATGTGTAGAAAACACGACACCGGAATATCAAAACCAGTACATTCTTTGGCAATGCTTTTAGGACAATTACTTTTTTCTTCCATGTGCAACATTCTTTTATTGCCTATCATGCATTATCAAATTGATTTGTCATTGACATTACCATTTGACCATATTGAAATGACGCCATGAATATATAACAATTTTAGGAATGACTTAAATCGAAAGCAATAGTCAGAAGTCGATCAAGGGCGACAGTACGCTTTTTGATCAGAGATACAGCTCTATGTCTGTATCAGTGGGGATATACAATTATGTATAAACAGTGGATCAAAATTTTCTTCCTCCACACCTTGAGAAACGGCTTTACCTTTGCCCCCTTCGCGAATCTCGAGCAATGTGCATCGATTGTGTTAAACGTTGCTAAATATATGCGTTTTACAATGCGAAGAGATGCCACCCTATGTTGCGACTAGTCCAAATGCTGAGTACCTATTCCATATGATTTTGCTGCAAACGAAAGATATGTATGTAGAAATGTTTTTGCTATGACTGCGGGTTGAAAGCATACGTGGTGGTGATAATGAAGGCCGCGGAGGGCGAACATGTATTACAATGGCCTGTACAGCTCGATGTTAACAGAATCCTCCTCCGCACATGCCCAAGAGGATTGACAACACACATTGTTGGGCAGAAGTCATCGCCACTGCTCCAAACCAATTGATTTGACTCAAAATGGAATTCCTGCTCGTTTAGTACTTAAACTGCAGTTGGAGTTAACTACATTAATCTATTCGATGCAAATGTGAGGAGCCCATCCCCAGCCCATGTTTTTCGTCTGTATCAAGTCAATTAGATGTAGAATATCGTGCCATTTACTTAGGAATATATGAACTCTACGTTAACTCAGAGTCATCTTAATCTACCAGCAGTCAGGTATTGTGCTACCTGTACGTTATATCTTAATCCATGCAAAGCCACTGTTATGCGTGATAAGTTGTGCTTGTGACAAAACTAGATTGTAAATTAACCTAATATGCAAAAAGGTAATAGCGATATCCTTACAACTTAAAAACCATCGTTGCTTTTGCCAAGCAGGTGTAACAAACATTCTCCTCCCTATGCCTTTTTGTACTCACAAACTGCTGCTGCTTTAACATCTTAACCAATTTATAATTCCACAGTGTTTCCAACCGATTACCACAATCAATTATGCAGATGTAATTTGTGCCGCTAGATCAATTACCCAATGATGCATTATGATGAATAAATATTTATTGAGTGCGGCTGTCCGCCGTGATCAGGTTATTCATTACTTGCAGCTTGCACTAGGCATACATGTCGTATTGTTTGGTAAAACGAAATCCAGTCACTTGAAGCAACCACTTAATGATGTGTTGCGTCCTAACCTCTTACACAACTCTCAACCATATACAGCATTCATCTCTCTGCCATATCCATGCTCCCGATGTCTCATTATGACTGTAGCAGCTCTGCTCCTGTCTAAGGGAGTAACGCACTGTCCGAAACTGTCAAGAATAAACGATTTTATGTGATCAAATATCATCGTTCCATTCGTACATTTGGCATGTTGCAAAGTCATTGCCTTGCAATTTAACCGAAATGCTAGTCCCGTATTGCGAGTCAACGTATAGGGCACCTGATGCAAATTTGCTACTAGCCTTCCTGAATCGATTTGTAGTACATGTATTGAAGTCATAGGTGTACACATAGGTAAGCTGTTTGAAGCGGTTGAATGTGAATGCTCATTGAACGTTGACTTATTCAGACCATTCCATTACAAGAACTGTTAATTTTGTGGTTTACCTTTGTGTTAAGAGAGTGTTGGCACTACAGGTCTACACCTTACTGTCAAAATTAGGCATTCGTGCATCAGAATTTTTTTTCACCTGAGCTCATGCAACCAACGAATTGTTACAGTTATTGAAGGGTACGTGTTTGTCATTTGTCACAAAACAAGCAATTATAAGAGAGTGTTCAGCAACTCTCAGCTTTGTAGACGCATTGGCCCCACATATTATTGATCGTACAAGCTGCCAGCCACTGTGTCGACACGAGCAAGCTAGAAAAAGCCACTTCACATAGCGCTATACATCCATGCAAATCAAACTTAGCTAATGTTGAAAACAAGATCGCATATAAAGCATATATACTATGTGCGAGACCGTGAGCATATTTGTCAGATTATATAATATATGCGTCTACATCTGGATAGAAACGGTTATCTGTCAAACTGGTTGCAAAACTCATGAACATATTTAGTCTTTTGTGTCACAATCAAGTGATTACTGCAGTATCGTGACATAAGCGATTGCATTTTCTTCTATAGATGTAATACAATTCCAACTGTTTTTATATGTTTTTGCATTTTTGTGTTGTGCACAAACAAATACGAACATGCAATACTGGGAATACTTCTGACTTAATTTGCTGGTCAAATCAACAGCATGTAAATGTTTCGCCAAGGTGCAATATCACCAGAAATGCTTGTAAGCACATTGCCTTGGTATCATGTACAATCAATGTATGCAATACAGGTGTTATACATAAACATTATAATCTCTTTACATCTATATGTATACCTGAAGTCATTATCCATTGCGCATCGGTTATACGAAAATAAAAGTTAGCATTAGGGCTCCCATATCATTCCATCCATATTGTGATATGATGATACACCTGTGTCCTATGAATAGACAGTGGTATCATCCAAATATTGTCTAAAGCAGCTCAGCAGACACATTTGACAAACGTCGAGACAGTGCCGTTAATAACGTATACACAACTGGAATACCCAGCCCGCTCATTACTTGTAATTTGCATGCTTTGCAGTCATTGACCGACCAAGTAGTATAGATCAGTAGCAGTTAAGATATTTCTAAGAGAAACGAATTCAAGCGTTATGTGGTAGGTGGTAGGTCGCGGTATAGGGGAAAGGGGCAGGACTGTACAACATACAGTGACTCTATACTCGCTTTCTAGCTGTCTGAAATCAACGTTTACCCCCTCGACGTCACATTGAATATTTGTTTATTGTATGTCGCGTTGTAGCTAGTTTATTATGCAGTCAAATAAATTTTCGCGGTCTAGCAGCGTAAGAGCGTGTTAGTTGGGTAATTGAAATGGCTTCGGTGGGAGTTGAGCGTGAATGTATTATGTGGTGGATAAAATGTGTTTTGTAAGGGTTAACTTCCATTGTCCATTTTATAGAGACTACTGTAGTTATAAATATATACTTCCCTTAGCATTACACTGGCATGTTCCATTATCTGCGCTGTGAGGTAACATGTGATTTATCAGGTGCCTGTCAACAGATTAGAGTAGAAGTTGATATTAAGAGAAATCACTGAAAAAGCATTTTCCATTCCGCTGAAGTCACGGCGACGACATCCAGATAAGGTTATCTCATTACGATGCTAATAGAAGCGTGCGTTTGCAATTGTCGTGCAATGTTCGTCTATGTGTGATATCTAGGTATTGTCGGACTAATGGCTGACACGCACGATATTTGATATAAAGGTCGCCATATAGGTTACTCATCTATAAAACGAACTCATAAATACGACAGTGCATTGGTTGACAGCCTAAATGCAAATCAAGGCAATTATCCTGCCGGAATAATTAATGTGAACGCCAATATCATATATGTGTATAAATATATGTATATATATAATACATAGATATATATATATATATACATATATATATTTATATATAGATAGGGATATATATATATATATATATATGTAGAGATATATATATATATATATATATATATATAGATATATATATATAATATATATATATATATATATATATATATATATATATATATATATATATATATATATATATATATATATATATATATATATATATATATATCATATATATTCTCTCTATATATATATATATATATATATATATATATATATATACATATATATATATATTATATTTATATATACTATATATATATATATATATATATATATATATATATATATTGATATATATGTAAATATATAAATATCTATATATAGATACTTATATCAATATGTATATGTATATTTATATATATATGTACATATATATATATATATATACATAAGTATGCATATATATATGTATATATATATACTACTTATATATATATACATATATATTTATAAATATATATTTATCTATATATATAGATTGATATATATACATATATATATATATATACATATATGAATATATATATACATATATATATACATATATATATACATATATACATATAAACATATAAACACATGTTGATATATATACATCTTTATGTATATATATTTATATATATATATATATATATTTATATATATTTAGATATTTAGATATATTTATATATATATATATATATATATATATATATATATATAGATATATATATATATATATATATATATATATATATATATATATATATATATATATATATTTATATCAATATATATGTATATATAATTAATAAACACGTAAAATTTACTCGACATAATCTTCATTACTTATTTTTGGTTCGTGATTGGGGTCAATTGAGTAAGGGAAATATCGCGTAATCATAATCACGAAAAAATAAAATACCATTTGTTACTTTTGCTGTAAAACACTAACATTCGATATTGCTACATGATAGGCCTCGTGCCATGTCCATTAAAAGCTGATTTATAAGCAACCATATTCATTCTTGCAATCTTTCCAAATGTTCCTCAAAATGTAGTTCTGTGCCATAACGCGAAAGTGCATACTTATCCTGATGAATTATGACACCAAGCCTTGTGAGTGGCAGCAATCGCAAGAGTAACTTCATTGCACGATCTCGCCAAGCATTCTGCTTGACAACGATCAGAAATAATACACCGATATAGCTAAATAATTGAACCCCCTAACAACATCGCTGTTCCAAAAGATACTATTGTTAACAAGGGAAGTTAATTGGTTGTCGCTTACAAGTCAAATAGTAAGGGTTTTAGTGAGTCTTTCGGCAGATTGAAAAATGACGCAATAGGATTGCCGCACGTGCTGATGCATCAAACGAATCAAACGGCTACCCATTACCAATTTAAAAGCTGCGAACACTATCATCCTAATCCTACTATCTCGGAATGAATCTGACATTTTGCCGACGTCAGCAGCAGAAATTTTCTCATAGTAAAAAATTAAACTCATGACAATATATAGAACTAGAATTTTTACAATGATCCCAGTTGGTCGAGTATATGTAAAATCCAACCTGTCTAATTGTAGCAAGGAGTTATTTATTACTTGCTGTAAAAACAAAGATCAATTCATATATACCTATTATGCACGCTGATATGGTCATCAACTTAGATTGCCACTCAGTGTAACATTTGCCCTGAAACATCCGGAGTCTAAAGAGAAGGATATAGGATTAGCGGATGCGTCGTCGTCGATAATGCAACGACAACTGCAATCTGCCGTCATCATTCTTGGACGAATAATAATAATAATAACAACAAACAGCCACTCCGGTTATGCTGCACAGTCACAAAATGATTGATATAAGCCAATGAAACACTTTTTGTTCGTCGTGTAAGATATTTATCATTGTCTACTGAACGCAAGCTGGAAGCCGTCGGTATATACACGGAGCTTTTGGTGATTTCCAAAACTCAATTTGCCCCTCGTAACCTTTTATGGTCCAGAACCACGGTGTTGCAGAATTTGATAGAGGTAAAGATCGATGAAGCGACTGTGCAAGGCGGTATTTGGCCGCTTCCGGTCAATTTTACACTTATGGTAGGATTTACATCTGCAAATAGCCGCTTATCGATAGTCCGTATGGGATCGCACATGGACCCTTTGTGTGGTATGGTTGCCACGCCCAATCATCCAACGCACGTGCAATTTTGACTGCCCTTGAAATATTGTCTAATTGTGTAGGTTGTCTACAATGTATCAACTTACACAATTACACAGCTGTCATAATTGATTTTGGCTGGTGTAAAGATACTCTGGTATATGTTGTGTGCAATACATTAACCTGAATCTGATGTATATTATGACAATGGATACGAAACTTAGCTTTTTCACTTGATATCGGCTTCATCACATTACCCAATGCATCACAGTGAAGCAGTGTCATAATTATTGCCAAATTTTTTGCTACTGATGGAGCAGGACATGGCTGTGTACTGTTATATGTTGTGTGCAATATAATAACCTGCATCTGATGTATGTTATGACAATGAATACGAAACTTAGCTTTTTCACTTGATATCGGCTTCATACATTACCCAATGCATCACAGTGAAGCAGTGTCATAATTATTGCCAACATTTGTGTTTTACTACTGATGTAACAGGTCATGGCTGTATACTGTATTTGACCACCTGGGGTACAATTAATCAAACATGTCCAAGAGGTCAACACATATAACGCACAGTGAGCGCATGTTGCAAGATGTTTCATGTTAAATGATCCATAGTTCCTTTGTTCTGTTTATCAATAGCGAACGCATGTTACAAGAATATATAAGGTCTTTGTGGTTCTATTCCGTTCATTAAATTGTGGTGCTATTCCGTTCATCAAATTGTGGTTCTATTCCGTTCATCACATTGTGGTTCTATTATATTCATCAAATTGTGGTTCTCTTCTGTTCATTAAATTGTGGTTCTATTCCGTGCATCAAATTGTGGTTCTATTCCGTTCATCAAATTGTGGTTCTATTCTATTCATCAAATTGTGGTTCTATTATGTTCATCAAATTGCGGTTCTATTCTTTTCATTAAATTGTGGTTCTATTCCGTTCATCAAATTGTGGTTCTATTCTATTCATCAAATTGTGGTTCTATCATGTTCATCAAATTGCGGTTCTATTCTGTTCATTAAATTGTGGTTTTATTCAGTTCATCACATTGTGGTTCTATTCTATTCATCAAATTGTGGTTCTATTCTGTTCATTAAATTGTGGTTCTATTCCGTGCATCAAATTGTGGTTCTATTCCGTTCATCAAATTGTGGTTCTATTCTATTCATCAAATTGTGGTTCTATTATGTTCATCAAATTGCGGTTCTATTCTGTTCATTAAATTGTGGTTCTATTCAGTTCATCAAATTGTGGTTCTATTCTGCTCATCAAATTGTGGTTCTATTCTGTTCATCAAATTGTGGTTCTATTCTGTTCATCAAATTGTGATTCTATTCCGTTCATCAAATTGTGGTTCTATTCTGTTCATCCAATTGTGGTTATATTCTATACATTAAATCGATTTGAGCATACCTCATTTGTCACATGAAGAATGCATAGAACATTTCTGTCAATTGAAGTGAGTGTTTCGCGGTATTTCGGTTATATGTTCCGTGCAAGAAAGCGCATTAAGTCTGTATTCATTATTTCATTGTCCGCATTAATTATTCACACTATTTAAAGCCGACTCAAATGCAAATGCATTTTATGAATATTTAGAGTTGTATTGCACGTATTACTCGCAAATGACAATGTGCATCTTCCATTGTTGAGTTGTATAATCATGTCATTTTAATACCACAATTTCCGGCAAAATACAATTTACTTATCTGCAAGCATTTAGTGCGCACCTTTAATAATGTCTCCTTAAGTGTTTCATGCTTACCTTAACTAAATATTATTCATGAGGCTTTAATTGTCAAATACCCATTGAAGTATTGCTGCGCCGACATATATTAAACATATGAGTGTGTAGCGCTATTCAAATAATATAATACAACCTAGCAACATCAATGAAATAATTGTTCATATTGTGTAAAATTCGATATCATTGTTACAGGTGTGCATATTGACGACGTTTCTAAAGGCAAATTTATTGAGCTTCAACCCCTGATCAGACGTACACTTCCGCTGCCATCCTCTGGAAAGAGAGCAGTTTCGTGCCCGACCGAAATACTCTGTATTGTATGGTGTTTGTTTCGCTTATTCAACAATATATGGCTTACTTGGTATTCATTTATTCAGCTACGAAACAATCTTTAGGGTAAACGATTGCCAAGCAAATAAATATTTGTCGATAATGGCCGAAAGAAATCGTCAAATAATGCATTTAATAGCTGGTAATTTTGAGACAACAGTAAGCCGCATGCCCTGGAGCATATAGCTTAATTGGCTTCATGTGCGGGGGTTCATCAATGAATTACATCGCAAGCTAGATAAATAATTGAGCAGAACATGGCAACATACACATGCGCCACAGTTACTCACCGTCTCCAATGTCACCTCTAGTGTTCCTAGAACATCTGCAAGCACTATTAATTTCATATATTTATATGGGATCTCACAAGCAAATGGTGCGTATGCTCTAAAAATACCCCCCAACGATGCATTTGCTCCGAATAGTAACCTCAGAGCACACAATTCGCCCTTGATATGAAAACTAACTTTTGACGGAATATTGCATTCAGAATATGAATCGATTCGCATTTACATCGATACATGTAGGTATTTGCATGTATAAGAAGAGTATTATTTATTTGTTCAGTTCTGAATATCATACTACATCTAGCCTTATATTGCAGCACTGTCGCTGTCAGAACAATATCATGAAATAAAAAACAGAATTTAAAGTCTGATTGATATTTTCTTCAAGACACGGCATCCGTCAACGATTCATTTGTACATGATTTGCATGTCAATACACCAGCAATAACACTCAGATCAATCCAATTATAACATTCAAGCACATCTAATTTAACTAATTGATCACTTAAGTACAAGGAGGTTCGATCAATCAATTTATCACCTTAATAAGTAGAGGCCATGATCGTGGACGATATCCTGATGTCGGCTGTATGACTAATCCTATCACAGGAAGCATTGTATGAATTAAGTGTAGCGTTGTGAACAGGTGTCATTCTCCTCGTAATTAACGAGCATGGTGCAAGCGATAAAACTGTGCATTTCTGTAATCCTCGATGAACAAGCAGTTACAGACACAGATCAGGCTATAAAGATGCGTGTTGAAAAAGCATACTTTCTTTTATGTAATTGAGATAGTATGGTGTCTGTCGGTGTGCCGGCGTGTCTACCTTCTCCTCCCAAAACGGCTCAATATAATGAGTTGCACATTAATAATCATAATCAACCTTTCACCATGCATCGGCTTCTGCGCATTACAGTGAAAACGTTAGTCACTTTTGAGACCATGACTGCATGCAACGCCAAGACGTAAATGCCATGCACTGCAATAATGGAAAACCAATTAATTTCAGTGAGAGTGTTCTTCACTTTTTAGGACATGACAGCCTTCAACGCTAAAACTGAAATTAAATGCCATACACTGCAATAAAGGAAAGCCATTTCGGTCTCAAATAGGATAAGGGTGGGGTCACTGGAGGCATCAGGGTAGGGTCGCAGCGGGTACTAGTGGTCTCTTTAGATAATGGAGTAGGGTCACGGTGGGGTTTAGGGTAGGATCATGATGTGGATCGTGATGGGTCTACAGTAGAGTTACGGTTGGGAGTAAATGCCGCGCTACGCGGAGTAACAGTGCCGGCTCTTCCTTAATTTACATCGATTCAGGATCATCTACAGCTATTTTTTTTCAGCGATAATTAAAGTCAAATAAAACCCTTACTTTATCTAGAATAGCCGCAACATTGTAGTAATTTAAAAAAACACAGTCGTTAGAATACATCACATGTTATCTTACCCCACAGCGTCGCTTGTTATATTCACAAATAAACATGCTTCACCTGTTTCTATATTAACCTATGTGATGTAATTGTCGCCCCTATTAACTGAGAAGGAGCCGCCATAGTAGGCCCCGTAACTGGCCACGAGGAAAGTGCAGTTTAGAGCAAAAATTCCTACATTTGGGCATCCTTCTCGATCTTCCCAGCGATATTCCCAGATATACTCTAATGGAAAGAGTTATAGGTATGTTTGCCTGTCACAGAAGAAATATAAACAGTATACTATTCTATTAACAGATACGTTCAAATTTTTCTACAGCTGTACCAAGCAAACTCGCTCATCAATTACTCATATGCATTTGCATTCTAAACGCATTGTGATTCTGCAGGACGCGCTATACTCTGCCAGTCAACCATTGATTAATATTTTGCCACGCCAATTGTGAAAAATTACGAGGGCTTGTAAAAACAAAACTTTGCAAGAATTATACGCTGCCATTTCCCTTTACATTCATTTAATGGTCAGTTGCAATATGTTTCCTTCCCTTACACACTTTAAGGTAGAAGCACATTTATTGGTTGCAACTTTGATTGGGAGGGGGGGGGGACTCATAGTGGATTGTGAATGTTTTGCTAAAAACCCCTCTGTAGATCCACTTAACACAATCATATAGATTGATCTACCTCTTCAGTACAAAGGTCATTCAAAAGAAGGAATATCTGGATGCGGTATCATATATAAATCGTTCTGCCCTAATTGAATTGACTATAATTGAAGTGCTCATCTCTATTTCCAACCATATCAAGAAGCCTTGCACCGCCGGATAATACAACGTCATAAACACTCCGCCCCATGTATCGATTTATCCCTACTTAATACGTACAGTTTGACCATGGTAAGTTAGTCAAGTACGAAGGGTCGATAGTAAAATAGTGCCGCAGACACAATCGCATACTCAAGGTAATCAAATTGATCCAACAAGCCACCGTCATTGAACACGCTGTTCGCTGAACCAGAGTAATGTCTAACTTATTCCCTTTAAGTGCATGAATACCATATGAGCACGCTCGAGCAGGCGTAACAATATGTCTAGGTTTGACAGAGCTGATCCGGTCGCGGCGCTCTATGAGTCAGCAATATTACTCCAGCCCGTGTCTTTGCAGATCATGCTTAATATAAGCTGCGATCAGCATGTGTGCATTTTGTCTTCGTGGCTATAGTTGATGCGCACCACAACGATCCATATTGTAGAACCATGGCATGTGCCAATTAAAAGATGGTAATTAGTTACATGAGTAAAACCATCGGTAATTGTATCATTCGGGCCGCTGCCGACGCAGTGTAAATAGATATACTGCAATAAAAAGACCCCCAAGATACACTGCAGCTGCAGACCCTCACATAATTAATCTTCTTAAGGGAGTATTTAAGTTGATGATGCGGTAATTCCACCAATGCGATGGATTCAACATCTATATTCTCCCTTAAACGAAGAAAGAGATACTGCACCTGAGCATGACAAAGCGCCAACCTACAGGGATCCAATGTTGGTATACGCGTTACGAACGGGTGACGTTCTACAGCAGATTCCGCTATCCCCACAATTGTTCGAAAAACAACAGAGAAGCAGATTTCCGGGTGCATGCTTTCGGTTTGCAACAAATGGTTTTAAAGGTGAATTCGACCACACCCACGTTTTATGCATCTTGAATGCATCATAGAACTATATGCCATTGAAATTGATTGAGTGCATATTGCGGCAGCTCACAAAGCCATATGCATTAAGCTGGAAAACCTTGTTTTTTATGTTAACGGTCGTCCACATGAAACAAATGTTGATGCACTTTAATTAAATTGTTCCATTATCAAGTACCGGTGGTAAAAGCTTACATAGAAGAGTATGCATCCGTGATATTAGAAAGTATAATGTCCTACCTGACGAATGCAATCGATTTACATTGGGAAATCCCATGAATACCATATGTCAACCATGGTATCATTTGCCATTATGCTGGTCGACATATGAGTAAATTTTGTAAAGGATATTCATTCTTAATGCACATTGAATCGGGGTCTACGAATCACTGCCATTGTATTTGAAAACAAGAGCCGTCAAAGTGATCTCAGAAAGTTCGTGGTCTGTTTTTGAGTCATTCCCTCATATTGTGAATATAAAAGACTGTAGTCTTGAACCACGTCAAGTTACTGATTCGCAGCAATCAAAGGTACTTCTTCCTTTGCACATGAACAAAATATGATCAGCCTTCCACCACACAACATTGAATTATGCTGACGTTCTGCTTTGACTTTTCTTGTCTTGGCAGATTTCTGGCTTCATTGGTCATGCAGTTTTCTTTTATGGCGGCTTCTTGTCAGTTCATGTTATCATACAATGTATCGCATAGAGAGGACTCTAGCATGGTGAGCACGTAAGTTTGTGCCTTACTGAAAAGTATACAACTGGATGTTAATATGATATGATGACAGGATGTACCACAGTCTACTATAATGTTAGTGGCTATGCTGAAAATAAGACACATGCAGTCCATTAGCGGTGACATTAGTGCTCAACAAGTGAGCAGAATGATACTCTACATATAATTATAGTAAGTGCTTAGTTGCGTTTGTATGTCGATATGTAATCCATTATCGGTACCAAACAACTACCCGGCGATATGGGCCGCAGAAGATTCACAACTGCTCTTGGTGAAGTAGTTGGCTCGATTACGCCGCGTAGTTCTGTAATTGATTTACAGCATTACTTGACTACACCCCCATATCCGCTCTGACATCACCCCGATCGTCCCCTATCCTAAACTTCCCCATCACTTTTCTCCATAAGGTCCCCACCCTATGGCCCTCATCAACCCCATCGTTATCCGAGCAGAGACTGAAATGCATTCGTTTTCTATTGTAGCACATATGGCCATTTATTCAAATGTTGTTCTAAAAGGCAGAATGGATCGTGAAAGCGAAGAATTTGTGCGCTGTGGTGCGCAGCGGCATATTTGTGGTAAACACGTTCATACAGACAGAAAGACAGACACACAGTCTGTCTTAAGTATATATAAGGAACAACGTGTTTGTTTTGCAAAAAGAATCTTTATAATCACGCTCAGACATTTAAGGGATGGTTTTAATTTTTCCACAGCTGTATCAATTATTCATACGAATTTGCATCTTTATTACAAGTTCGGATTTGATTGAGATTCTGATGTTAGGGTCAAATATTCGCCCCTTATAAACCACACCACAATGACATGGATTAACCTACCTCAGGTGTACCATGGTCACTAAAAGGAAGAAATGTCTTGATAAGGAATCATCAACTAACCGATTTCTTTTACTTGAATCGATTATAATTAAAGTAATTCGAGCCAATCTGTATTTCAAACCATGCATACCAAAGAGCCAGGCGCCACCAACGCATCAAGCCATTTTTCATTCCACCTTCGTATCGATTTATCAGCGCTAATTGCGACTCACGTTGTATAGGATAACATCAATAATTAGGGTTCATTAGCTCAACATTGCCGCGGCCGTTCGTGCGTACTAAAGGGGGTCAATCCGATGGATCATCCAGCCGTTGCCAAAGAATGATATCATATATCTGAATTTCACATGGTTACGCTCTAGTAGGCTTTACAAAGACGAACCAATTTAATCAGCTGCATTAAACCAAAGCACGTAAGGCATCACCATAGAAGGCAGACGACCAACAGATTAATTGCAAACGCGAGCTGCAGCACAAGGTTGTGAAAGCGGAAATCGCCCATCAACGTGTACATTGAAGTCGCTGCGAAGCTTCTTCAAAAAGGTCATTCAATCTGATTATTATTCTTGTGATTATCAGTTAGCTCTGGATTGCTTTGGCTATTACAATTGCTCGAAATTCAGCTTTAGCAGGTGCGTTAGTATCCTCCGTTGTATCAGGTAACTTAAAACTGAGAAGGTATGTAATATTCCCATAGCCGTATGTGTCCATGCGGATGCATAGTCTAACGAGCAGTTATAGGTAATTTCCATCATCGTTTTATTGGCTACAGTATCAGCGAAGCAGAATTCGCAATTGTTACAAAGGTGAATTCGACCAGACTGGTTTTCATGCATGTATTAATAGACGCCATTGCGATATAATTGCCATCTATTGTAGTGCTTCACAAAGCCATATGCATTTAGCCGGAAGAGCGTTGTTTAGTGTGCTAGATGTCGTGCAAATGAAACAAATGTTGAGGGTAGCGCTCATTCAATATGAGCACCAGAAATAGAACATGTGGCTACTTACATTACACTATCCAAGAAGGGCATGCATTGGATATGATTGCATCAATTATACCCTTCTAATCCGACTGTCCTCTTAACAGATCTGTCATTTGCTAGATGCGACTTAAGATGTTGCGCGGGACGAACGCAACAGAGCCACAAAAGCCGCCTCTCCACCACGATTTCATTTGTCATTTTGCTGGTCGCCATTTAAGTAAATTTCGTAAAGGATGTTCATAAACGCTTACTTAACCAGGATCATCGAAGTGAATGCTCCCCGCTATGTTATTGTTGTAATTTGAAGCAAGATTCGTCACAGTGTGCTGAGAATATATCTTCATACGAAAGTTTGTGGTTTGTTTTGCGTCAGTCTCTCATATTGAAGTATGTAAAATGCCGAAGCCATAGTCCCCAACCATGTTTAGTTGCTGCCTCGCAGCCAACAAGCGTCGCAACTAAAGGTCTATTGGACTCGTATCACTGGTCGGGGCTCATTGCAATAATATTTACTTGTTAGAACGATAGCAAAGACAGTTTCTGTCGACATTACTTCTCCAAAATCACTCGTGTAATCAATCGTAAAATTGAATTAACTCTTCTGATTTTTCTGACAACTGATCATAAGCCTACGCTTGTAAGGCGTATGTTTGATTAAAGCTAACTTTAAACAACTGAAAAAAAACTACCTTTGGCAAGGTGGTCGTGAGATGAGGTAAATAATACACTTAATTTGTTATGGATCCACACACAGGAAGATATATACATAGGGTCTGACGGTTTGAACACAAAGTGCTCTTCCGTCTATGATTTTCTTCGCAGCTTGACCATTGGCATAATCTCATAATAACTGCTAACTCGAAAAATACATAATCCAAGAGGCAACATGTGTTAAGGTTAACTGGAATGGCATTGTGTTCGATTATTATATTATGGGAAGGCGTGTGATTTCGAACTGGGCATTAATGTACAACTGCAGTATGCGTATGGCAATATTGCAGCCGACGAATAATTCATTAGCAGCTTCATTTTGGGACAATAGCATTGAATAAGTAATGTAAGAGGTTATTGTTGACTTGCATGGTCTCCAATAGCAACAATGAGCACGTAGCGCTGACATATGTTGAACCAATGAGTATGAGGGGCTCGGTTCATCAAATGTAATCTTAGCGACGTCAAAGGGTCAAGTGATGTGCCCCTTTTGGGCATTCATGTGGTGCCTGACGAAAAATATACACTATCATATCAATCGTTATTGTTTTGCACATGCAACAGATTAGTGTTTACTTGGTATATATTTCTGATGCCACCAAACAGAGATATTGTGCATCAACATACGTCTATGTTCCATCCAACTTGAGTGCAGGCGATAATTAATGAATTAAATTTTTGAAACGAATACATTTGCTAACTTCCATCGTTTGGACAACGATAGTCTACAAACTTCGGGAGCATAAAGTTTATTTGACTATGCGTGCATGAGGCCTTGGTCCCATGACTATGTCATATGCTAGAATATATAAAGCTTCATAAGTGAGCAGAGGCAAATTACCTAACGCCTTTATTGTTATTCTTGTCACGTCTTGTATCGCTAGAACACCTGCCGTCACTATTGATACAAATATAGGATTCAAAAAGCCCAATAGAACGTATGTTTTGACAAACAATTTTAGCGGCAGCATTAGCAGATGTTACGTGCAAAAGAAAGAAGCAAGTTAACCATGTTCTTGCGTGTCTTACTGTAAAACACACATCTAAATGTTGATATGAATCAATTATATGCTAGCAGGATGTATTTCAATTTGTGTTCATGGCTACATTGAAAGTATGACACATTTGTAGTCCATTGGTTATGACATATATACAATAAGCAACCTGAATGAGACAAGGGAAAGGGTGTAGTTTGACGTTGTATATCGCGACACGATCCTTTATTAGGAGGTTACAAACTACCCGGCCTTATCAGGCGCATTATAGCTCTAGATGATCCAGAGCTGGTGTAAATGAAGGAGTATTTAACAAGGCCACTCCGCGTAACGCTGCAGTCTATAGCACCCACCGTTGACACGGTGCCGATCGGGTACGCAACGGCAAATTGTTGGTGAACTCGCCAGATGTAGCAATGTGAGAGGAGAACATAGACATACGAACCCAAAGATAGATAGACAGGCTGTTCCAGGTATATATTAGTAACAGCAAGCGTGTTTTTTTTTTTCAATACGAATCGGTTAGTTATGTTAGATGGGCTTCTAAGTCAATAATTGATTGGTATGAGGATAATAGCTGTTAAACTCAAATGCTAGCTAGATGTATCATTGGCCATTCACTTTTCTTCAAGAATATATCAAACGGACATGACATGCCTTTGTTTTAATATATCACTCTGACAGCACGTGTGGCATAAAAAAGGTCACGTGACGATAGCTGCTCAGCCCATGAATCAAACATATGCCAACCCTACCTGCTGTGTTTTTCAGATTTTCCCAAGTATATACTCAAATAGAAGAAATGGGTCTGTAGGCGTGATACGGAAATAATTCACATAGTATTCTGTTCACACGATTTCAAATTTCTCCTCGGCTGTGCATCAACTCCAATATACATATTGAGCATGTTTAATGTTAATCCGCTATCATGACTCACTCTACTTCCCTGAACATTATGGGTTGATATTTTATCACACCAACTGCAATGGCGCTATAACTAAACGTCGATGCGTACGCTGTCCTATCCCATTATATCCAGTGAATTATTAGCTACAATGCATTAACTCCCTTTTCATATTTTAAGGTAAAAGAAGATTCATTCGCTGCGACTTGGATTGGGACTCGCAATGGACTATGATTCTTGTGACCCGATGTGTTACACAAGCCACTCAATTTTAAACCTTGTGACCCGATGTGTTACACAAGCCACTCAATTTTAAACCCCTTTGTTGATTACCATAACCCAATAACATACATTATACTTCAGGTGTACCATGGTCATTAAAAGGGAGGTACGTCATTGTTTGGTATCATGAATAAATAGGTGTGAAATATAATTAAAGCAATCGGTGCTTTTCTTTATTTTAAACCATATACAAAAAGATGTGACACAAGTCCTTTTTCATCCCGCCCTTGTATTGATTAATTCATAATTAGCACAACCATCATGGCATAGGATAAGACCAATAAGTCGTGTACAAGGGTCGTTAGCAAATTAGTGCCACAGTCGGGTTTTTTTGCGTATTCAAGGGGTGCAATCCGATAAATCCACCACGCCATTACCATGTAGGTGAATGAATACCATATATCGGTGTTTTATATGATTACACCCTAGTAGATGTGACAAAGGCGTGCCAAATTATTTGGTTTAGCATGACTCATCAAGTCTTGGGTTATTACGATCTAATGTTGGTATTCTACAACGTTTCTTCATCCCTTGTCTATAAATATCATCTGCAATCAGCGTGAGCATATCAAGTTGTGGTGCCAACAGTTGATGGGTACTATACAAATACAAATGGCCCCGTAAGTCATCCTTTTCCAATTAATACATGGTATTGCTCTGCATCAACGATTCCCTCAGGTATGGTATCATTCAAGCGGCGGCATGTACAGGATAGATCTGTACCATGATGCAACGATTCCGATGTTACTAGACAGCATTAGGCCTGACGTATTTAGTCTTGCCAGTTATAGGGCATGTATTGGGATACAAATGGAATGAAGCTTCCAATAGATAATGTGACTTCTTAAGGACGTGTAATCGTCGATATGGCAGTTATTCTTCACAAGCGAGGAATTCGGTGTCTTTGTTCTTGAATAACAATGTTAATGGTAATAATCAATGGTTCTATGATATCTGCGACGTGTTTTAATCAACAAACATATGGGGGTTGAATCATACTAAATATGCATGTAAATGATGTATTCATGAGTTCCAGCTAACACTGATTGTTCCGACTATTATAATGGCATGGAAAACAACAGTTGGAGCACTCACGCATCATTTATAACTAAAATCATCGCATGCTCTGGAACATGCACAAATAAGACAATGCGTTATGTCAATCCTGTCGTTCCTGTCGTTCCTGTCAATCCTGGTACTTACTAGCGAAGGTTCGTATTTTGTATCTGAGTTCTTCTCTCAAAGAGTAATCGTACTTGACTCGTCAACAGGCAAGAGAATAAACATAGTACAATGCGGCTGTAAATCTGCCTCTTGATCCATTACCCTATATTAATTAGCTGAACACAAAGTGCTCTTCTCTCTATGAAACCACATTTCTGAAATAACATATGTTTATCGGTCGGCGCTTACATTGCTGTGAATAGATAGCAGGTTATATATACCAACCGCATGTAAATGTATATGTAAAGGCATAGCAACAAAGTTGCTTGATTCTCTGATGCGCTCCCATTGTGAAATACCGTGTAGTCGTGTCTACAATACCCTATCTTACATATGCCTGCTGCTTCGTCCTTCTCTCCGAAAGTACACCTAGAAAAAACATTTACGTGGCACGGGTGATAAATCAACCATACTACATGCTAGTTGCCATCGCACAACGAGTTTCCATGACAAACCAGCACCTCATCGCCAAGTTGGAATACAGTATCACGTTCTGTGCAATCCATATCCTCGTGCGAGGCTTAGTAAGATAACCTCAACTTGTGTTCTTGTGTACATCAGCCCCTTCTCTAGGTGGACCCAGATGATTACATATACATATTAGAAGGTGGCTTGAAATATTTTAATACTTATGTTTTAAACAAACCTTTGCCATGGGTATGATAACCCACTTTGTAGACTCGTTTTTGTACATTTGTTTTGTTGACTACACAAGTGATCGACGATCCAAATACTTTCTGACCAAAACAAACGTACCAGCGCCTTATTTCATTCAATACCATTCGGACCGTTTCAAGTATTCCTTGTTGATTCGATAAATGAAATCACCCATTATAAAAGATGCTGCATTTACGATTCATAATGCATCATAGGAA
>CM067342.1:40520954-40615954 GCA_034190875.2 Urechis unicinctus | reverse complement strand
CTGCCTCCTTCCGCCATAATGTATTGAGTAATGCCGAGTCGTCAATATTAAGTGCCTCTCCTCCTCGGGTCACGCGCAGCAATATTAATCCAGGAGTCCCCGTGGTATCGTATGCCGCCACGCTGGACTAACGTTATGTGGCCAATGGGCACCTGCAACGTGTTTGCTGTTGGACGTCGATTCACTAAGGTATCCTGTCCAGGTCCAGCAACTCATTATATAGCTGGCTGATTACGCTGGCAAGCGTTATTGACTGCGTCAGAAGCTGGTAAACTCTATAGCCCGACTCGCTTTCCACCAAAGCCAATGCGGGCGATAATACAGGCCAATGAAGCGTGCGTCTGTGCGCCGTGCTGGTAGCGCTTATGGACCGGTGTATGTGCTGGGTGCTGATTCTATGCCAAGTTGACGGTCAGCTGCCTCGCTGCAGGCTGCGCGCCAACCAAGATACCCGAGCCTGTCTTAGCGCAAGCCTCCGAGGCCTACCTAGCCGAGGGAGTAACGTCGGCGAGGCGGCAGCAAAGCGCGGGGGTATCGGTCGAAGACTGCCACATAACCCGGCGGTTTTACGTGCTGACAGGTCAATAGGTCCTCGGTGCATTATTATGGAAACCTGGTGTAAATGTGGCGCTTGGAGAATGTCAGCAATCACGATTTCAGCGCGCCTTCCGCAATCTAAGGGAGTCCGGAACGCCGATGTAAGTGATTGATTGTAAGCTGACACCATTTGCAAGCCAAAAAATTGAAATGCCGCGGGTCTAGCCTGGCCGGTGGAAGCATTGCACGTCTGACTAGCGACCAGCGATTAGCGTAAGTGTATTAGACGTAATTAATATGCATGGGCAAGGTAGAATGACTGAAAATAGCGAGAGGGTCAGGTTAATGGATGCACAGTCATCCTCTGTCCTGGGGGTTACTGTTGAAGTATTTATATGGGTAATTATGCGACGTTTTGCGAGGTCTCCGCCTCTGAAAAGCGTCACTTCTCGCTATACCGACGGTGTCTATAACGTTATGTGGGAGGTGGGGGTGGTTGGTGGGCTACATTTGTGAAGAATGGGTAAGTTAGCAGAGTAAAATTGTGAAGTTTTCTCGCGTGTTCCCCAATCAGTGAACTTTTCCATGCATATTCTGTACTCGCAGCCACGATTTTTTCAAAACAACAACTTTAATTCACACGATGATGTTACTCCGATAAATGGTCGGAAGACTTTATCAAATATGAACGTAATAGGCTGACTGTTGTACATGTGTGAATTGGCAACATACCGAGATGACACAGCACATCAAAGGTCAAGGCAATGGGCACAAATCACACTTGCCGTGGGATAAAATGGTCTACTGACAGGAGCGCCTCTTGCTACGTTCGATCTCTGAAGTTTCAATGATCCAGATGGCAGATTTTGTATTTTTACACATTCCACTGTTTGCTGATAAGCACAGATTACAAGTCTTAAGCGTTGCAATATACGAAAATCCTTTTGACAGAAAGGCTAAGTCTCAGACGCGTAGTCCTGGCAATAGAATTGCTCTGCTTCATCCGGGAAGAAGCTGTTCGCGTCAAGCCGCAATGAACGACTCCCATAAACCGCCATTGCTCATTTGTCGTGTCAAGAGATGTTGCCGCGCGAGCGCTAGGTGGCCATAACACATGGAAATGAAGCAGAGCGACGTTAAGCCAGGTGCATATTACATCATCATTTACCACTGCTCGATTTCATTCAAATCACATTCATAGAAATTTATAGAAATTTACTGTTCTAATCAATAAAAGCGTCTAGCATTATACAGCGATGTTCATGGATAAGAGGATACACTAACGGGTTTGCTAATATGATATGATCTTTAAGAAAAGGTTTTCAATTTAAATTGTTTAATGCTGTTCATTTCGGTTTGTCTGGGTCAATGTACATGGACAAATGCGAGTCACTGCTTCACTTGTATGCAGGCCTACACTCGCGATCCTGTCGATCAATACAAACCGGACTCCGCTCCATATTAACCGATTATTTCATGCAATTCGATTTATGATCGAAAAAAAAATTGTTGACGGTACGTGCATTGTTGAGTTAACAAAGAACGCAGCTAATGTGATCAGTACTTTTTCGCGCGTGAAGTACACCGGAAGCTTAATCAAGCCTGTTGTGTGTATCTACTCACGCTATGCGTAAATTAATAGACGATTAGGACGGCTGCCATGTTCCGTTCATTCAGACGTTAAATATTCATCGCATGTCGATATGAGTCGTACGTTTCATCATCTGGCAGGCTCTCCCACATATTTCTCTGTGCTTTACTGAAGGTTGTGCTTTACTGAAGGTTGTGCTTTACTGAAGGCTGTGCTTTACTGAAGGTGCTTTACTGAAGGTCCTTTACTGAAGGCTGTGCTTTACTGAAGCGCCTATCATGTTGTGACACGCCCGTATTCACCGTTCGTCTCATGTAATATATAACAGAGTAGAATCAGATGGATAAATAGAACTCATTTTCAACGAAACCACATACAATATGTGTCAAGCGCGCACGTGACAAAGCCTATTATGTTTACGTGGCTAGACCGGATATCCGCTTAGTGTCCGGTTTCAATCTGCGAAGAGCGTACATATGTAGATGCTGAGAGAGCAATCGACGCGGCCGTCGGTCTCTGTCAGGTGCAAATTAGTGTATTGATGAATCATTCCCCCGACTAATTGTGGCCGTTAGAGCGGCGGTATATGAATTGGTCGTGGTGTTACATCAATTGCCTACGCTGTGCGAACGAGTTGAGAAATTTCGTCTAATAGCAAGTAATGATAAACAACGTGTATTTAACCCCCACTCGCACAACCTACCTGTCACTTAGCCATTATTCAATCTACGATTAAAATTCAAAAAACGACTTGACACGAACAAAATAGATTCGGAGTCAATTGACATAAAAAGGACACCTCATTTGTACAACAGTACATGCACATTGCATAAGATTGCTGCGTATTGTGAAACTTTGCGCTCCTGCGTGCGCCGTACAACCGGCGTCATATAATACCCCAGTTATTTTTGTACATGTACATGCCATGGGAATATATTGATCAAACAACCCCACCCTATTAATCTTACAGGCGAATTAGGACATTGGCGTTACTTGCGTAGCTATACAGAGCGACGGCGTAAATTTTGCGTCGGCAATTTTTGCATGTTCAATATCTCTTAACCCAATAGCTGTTGTAACTATCGTTTGCAATCAATAAGTGAATCATACGGCGATGGACTAATAGAGAGGTGTTCATGCCCATAGCAGAAGGTACGAAATCATCACCAAGACACACTCGATACATGTGAGGAACAGAAAGAGACAGAGATAAATCGTTTATCCTGATTTACACCAGATGCAGATGAATAACATGAGATTATTGTTAATTCTTGATCTTCTTGCACATGGAAAACACGACACACGTCTTCGTTTGGCACAAATAACACAACAACACGGTGCAATCCTGACCAGATGGCAACTATTAGCGCCACCATAGGCTGTACCAAGGTAAATAATGTGGCGTCTAGCTCGCCTACCCACTGCCTCACTTCAGATTAGTCAATCTTTACTGGTCCCCCTTGTATTCGGCAGAAAACAACAAGGTATTCTAGCTTTCTGGAGATATAACAGGAATACATTCGGAGAAAATATGGTTGAATGTTACAAGGTATAATAAGTTGACCTGATGGTGCGTAAATGGGATATGGTTTTGTTTAAAATGTTTACAGATGCAAATTTTGCGAGGTGATAGAGATTAATTTATTTGAGGCATGTACCTTCAAGTATGCCCTTCCAGCACCATTCGGTGTTTGGAGCTAAATGCACTAGTTGATTAGTGAATGGAGTCTCGCTGATGGGTTCGTTCACTATATCATGTAAAAGAGTAGATCTTTCTCTCGCATTCAAATATTACTTGACGTACTTTACTAAGCCTTTTTTTAAGCTGCCATATTTCAATGTCTATTTACTTTTACTTCGAAAGTAGTTCAACGAATTGCTTAAATGACACATTGTGGAAGGTATATAAAAGCAGTCCTAATGCCTGAACCACCGTAAAATCCTCGCGTATAATTCGATGGAAAGTTCTCCTGTTATTATAATGTTAAATTTACTATTATTAAAGACCGAACATTTTTGTAATTGGCCATCATTAAATGCATAAAACGGGTATTGTTGCTGTCGTTGGCATGGTAACTGGATTTAGGGCCTTCCCTACACTGCGGCCTCAATACAAACCACCCGGGCTATGTGTCTATGTGAAGCAACAAATATACGTTGTTGCTTTCCTACCTGCAGGCAAGATTAGTGCACTCGCGTTATGACAAAATTGTCGGAAGTCATTACGTGAACTTATTTACGAAAAACAGGCGCAAATTATTTCCCCGTTTAAAAGCATATGTCCTCGCGCTACTATGACGTCATAAGCATGGCAACAAAACACTCAGCATTCACATATTACCTCACAAATATTGTTAGAAATTGCTATTAGTTGATCTACCCATCCTGTGATCTAAAGGAGGACATTTCTGGTTAGGTCGCCCAATAAATGGTATAACCGCATAAAGCCCTTCGCCACAAACATACGAGCTGTAAAACATTTGTCCAAACCTACTGAAAAAAGGTAAAGCGCTGTGGAGGAGGGGGAGGGGAGTCTCGGCACTCTAGTGATAACAACCTTGACAAGCTGTTTGTTGGTACCTGGTTCAGACGTGCTGTCTGCTAATGTAAAAACATTCCGTCTAATGAACAACCAGACAACACATCCTTGCTGGCTATGAGGTTGCAATAAGAGCCCTCTAGAGTGTTATGTATATTTGCACATAGCAACGGATGCTACGTCAAGGCCTCCCTTAGCAGAAACATACTAACAGTGCACAGATAGTACACCCTATGGGAAGTTCTCAGTTCATGAAATCTATGTTGAGGCAGATTTATAGCTATAGTACTGATTGACTGCGCATATGGCGCGTACTATGTGGCCTACTTACAAAGGCTGCTCATTCGACGACCCTCTCCAGCAACACAATAGAAGCAACACACAAGCATCTCGTTTCAACTGGTCCCTGCTTAAAGGCAAAGCGCTGACTTGCTAAAACTACTCATGGCATGGCTCAGAGTCGAGGATACAATAATGAGACGCTCCATTAGAGCCCCTTGGATTGTCATTGTTGTCGTAAAGTGCGCTTTCGAAAAATAAAAGATGTGGCCGACCCTTGTCATACACAATAGGCCGCTGTGTACTGGCTTGCAAAGCATAATACCAGCTCATAATGGATCGATGGTGGTGATGGCAATTGTTGCCCAAAGGTACCCGATGCTTCATGTCATATTAATGGAGACACGCCCAGGTGCTCTGGCTAATTCCTGATGCGAAATGCCCTCTGGGATGGATCATGATCATCAAATGCGGCCAATGTGCGCAAACTTAATAGGATTATATGCATATATATATATATATATATATATATATATATATATATATATATATATATAGAGATATAGATATATAGATATATATATATATATAGAGATATATATATGCGTATATATATATACGTATATATATATATACATATATATATATATATATACGTATATATATACGTATATATATATATATACGTATATATATATAAATACGATATATATATATATATATATATATAAATAGATATATATACGTATATAAAGATATATATATAATATATATATATACATATACATATATATATATATATATATATATAGATATATATATATATTTGAGTATATATATATACGTATATATATATATATCTATATATATATATATATATATATATATATATATATATATATATATATATATCTCTCTATATATATATATATATATCTATATATATATATATATATATATATATATATATATATATATATATATATATATATATATATATATAATGAGTGGGGCACTTTACATGTATTTCAAATCGCACATCTATTATATACCCGGTCGGTTGGATGCAGAGGTTTTCAGTTCTCTATGTGATGTGTAAGGGTTATATTTAGCACCAGGATAGATACAAACCATGATCTTCCGACCCCGTCATGTGTTGAGTACTGGTCTTATCATAAACAGGAGAAGTACTTCCTGCAGCTTTCGAGTGTTTCGTCAAGGGTGAAGTGCGGCACGACTTTGCGTCTGGTCGATGTTAACAGCGTGATGAATGTACCACTCGCATAGGTGGTATTCGGATAACATGGGTAAATGCAGGAGCCAAGTTATCTAATTCACTGTATAAATGCTTTCTTCTATTGCTGCATCGACCATCCATCTCGTGGTTCGACGCATTCACCTTCACATCGGAGCTCGTGTACTCGACACCACACAGCTAATCAATATGCTACAGGGCGGCAGTGATGTAGCTAGGCTATCTTGCTCTGGTTCGCAGAACTGCTCGGATCTGTCAGGTGAGCTTCAAATATGACTATTCAGCGTGTCCACAGATACATCAGTGAGTTACCAAGTCGATTGCCTTATGTACATTGGCAAAACCCAGGCTGTATACTTGTGTTGGCATGAGCGTAAAGGCTATTCGTCACATAGTTATTGCAAGAGGTGGAGGATGGAGATATTCGCCTAACTCAAGAGGCATGATCGTTATCCGACTGGGTCAGCAAGGCATCAGTCGCATCAACCGCTGATAGATACTTACATCGGATATGACACATTCCTAATTAATGGTAATTGTTCGTCCGATAATATGGTGACGTTTGGCACTAAATGCTTCATTTTCATCGTAGTTGAAATGGCAGATATAAATTCGCACCCTCTAGAATCCACTCTAACAATTTGTGGACTAGGAGTGTATATGTTTCATGATGTGATGTGGATTGATGTGAAACGGAAACGAAGAGGACATACATTGACTAAATCATGGCAGTGTCTTTTCTTGGTTTTATTTATTATACTAACCCTGAGACAATGAATGAGACTATTACCAACAGATTCGCCATTATTTTAATATATACATTTTAATACATACTTGTAAATATCCAACATACCTTCCCGACAAAAATAGCGCCGGAAACGTTTGCTACTCAGTGCCGTCTATATCTAGCAGGAGCGTCGTTTTGTGAGTTTAGATTGGATAGATACAGACTTCGTATCTGAATACGTGAAATAATAATACATCGATCCAATGCATCCACATCATCTCGCTATCATTGCTTCATACTTGTTTACACAATAAGTGGACCGCAGCGATCATAGGCTATCAAACACTGTTCACGGCATTAGTCTATAGACACGTTAATGGCGAAATACTAAAGTATTAACCAGATGCAACGGTGCGTGGTATATGCGTATGTGATACCATCTACAAACTCATGTACGCCTATGCTTCTTACTATTGAACTGGCAAACACTTGACTTCAGAGTTTTCCCACTTTACTAGTTAGCCAAATGCATATTGTTGTCATTCAACGATTCGGTAGAAGCGCTTCTATATGTTTATTTTCATGTACATACTTACAGGTCAATGTCATTTGTAGTTCATTCGATGGTCGAACAAATCGAACGTTTGGATAACAATACAGCACATTTGGATAACAATACAGCACATTTGGATAACAATACAGCACATTTGGATAACAATACAGCACATTTGGATAACAATACAGCACATTTGAAGCGTAATAAGATATTTGTGCAGCACAGAAGTCCAGTTAAAAAGTCCTACCCATCACAATATTGTAATACACTCCCTGTCCAGTTATAATGCTCCAGTGGTTTATTTAGTACCAGACCCATACTGACAAATGTACTGGACAGAGGTTAATATGCCAATAACTAGGACTGTCCGGTCTGTAACAGTTGTTTGACAAACCAACACTTCAGATAAGCTCTATCGATAGTTAACAACGCGAATTATAGAAGGAAATAATTCCATTCTAGTTTCTCTGTGTAACGTGCTCTAAATTCTCTTTCAAATGTCAGCCGCGTCATACCTAAATCAGTATAGCTTCAGTTCCATGAAATAATATCTGCGTTATATGAGGTTTGGTTGATGGAATGTGTATTTGTTAGCGCCGTAACGCAGCGGATCACGGAGGACAGCTTACGGCTTCTGTGATATACCCATTCTAATATGAGTAAATGCTTGACATTATTGACTCGTGTTAGATATAGATATCGTGAGGAAACCAAACTTAATAATACTAAAAGGGACCCTTGTCGAATTTGATACATCACGATGGTGTAAATTGGAGTGATTGCCATGTTGTCTTTATAGCTTAGAGCATCGCACCCAAGAGTTTAATTGTCGGGGAATCGTCGGGGTTAATCTCTGCCTTTGTACTTTTGCTGATATCTGTGATTAATAATATACGATTATTAAGTTAATATAGACATAAATACCGTGCGTATCTCATACTTCTGACCTTAACGAGTATAAGACCTTAGAAGTCCTGTGTATGTTTGAATATATATATTTGTCCCAATGTTAAGATAGAGTAGCTTTTCTTTGAGACTACCGAGGAAATATATATATATATATATATATATATATATATATATATATATATATATATATATATATATATATATATATATATATATATATATATATATATATATATATATATATATATATATATATAAATATATATCTGCCCTACATTTCCAATAGGAGAATTTTCCTGTCCTCACATAGCATGCCTTTGTGTCGCTGACGCCATTCATGCATGATGCCATAATTAATCATGTATGTTGTGAGAATGTCCTAAATATCTGCCATCTCTGTACGAGGAAGCTTTCATAATTATTCTGCATTGTTGTTGTCCTATGCAAGTCGATATAGACCGGCTATTATATTCATGATCAATAGAGCCCGCACACCTTCGCATGTGACTATACGGGGTGAACCGCCGGTCATCAAATCAACCATATTGTCACTTGCTTGATAGACACAGTATTTATTGAAAGCCATTCATAAAAGCAGAGGGTGCTGTTAATTGGCCACATACCACTCGTTATGTAATTACTTAACAGCTTTGTGTGAAGCAAAAAAGATATTCGGTCGGGAGAAACGCCATTTTGAAAGCTAAAAATGCAACCAACGGGCCCTTATTTACATATGTTAAGCTATATAACTGAGCCGCCCGACATAAATCGAATAACTAAATACTTCTATAATTCAATGTTGATATAGCTAATACATCGTGTATATTTATGAGGAGTAAATTCGACAAAGAATATGCTTGTAAACACCCGAAAATTTCATTAAGACTTGCAGTTTGACTAACCGGAACACTTTAATAATTGCAGTCACGAAACTGGATAATTGTATAAGACCATTGTTTCTTAATGTATAAAGGGTCATCATATCCTCAAACATATCGATGAAGCATCGGCACCACATGTCAGGCTTATAATAAGATGCGACCCCGATTTGTCATTATTTTCAGTGCTGATTAAATTTGTCCTGAACTGGCCCTGAACAGTACCTCATATGATATACTACCCAGTGCGAAACTGGTCAATACAATAGTGTACAATCTAACAGTTTGTAGGCATTACTGGTGTCTCTTCTAACAGAAATTGGGGAAATCATTAACCAACTATGTCTTATTGGTATTAGCACGCCATGAGCCAAACGAGCGGCTTGCATTATCCATGGTCCGATACCACCCATGTACCAGCATAAACATCCAACGAAGCCACGTTGTGACTGAGGGCGTGAGCATGTGAGTCATATGGTATATTGAACGCCAGGATAGAACCTTCCTTTAAAATATATGTTTATAGAAGCAGGCCCTTCGATATCGTGCTATAGAGGGTTCTGCGACCGTTAGAGGCGCCGTCTCATCAACCAGTGTTTTCACTACAAGCTCCGTCAACTACATTGCCAAGGAAAGGGTTTTTGAATTGATGGTCAATACAAAATTCAGATTTCAGAGCATTATAGGCCAAGTAGAGTTCGTACGGTCTTTGACATTAAGAAAAATGTGTACCTATTTACTTCCCAAAACCACATATACAATTCAATGTCTGACTGAAATGGACAATTTAAGTTCTAAAAGCCAAATCAATAGAACGAACGACCCCGAGCATGTCAACAGGAGATATTTGGTTCGATTTGAAGGTATCGACGAAAGAACAGAAATTGACAACCGCTTCTGCATGTAACTCTCGGGGATATGAAGTCATTTTGGTATGCTTAACTCGAGCATACGATCCCAACTGCTCCACCATGTCAATGATATTGACACAGATGTTAACTCTGAACCAGAAAGAAACATATATACCAGAACCATTTGAGAATGTAAATACAATACAGAGGATCAAGGATGTGAGTAAAATGCAATGGGTAAACTTTCCATTATCAATTTAAATGCCAGGAGTCTACGAAAAAATATTGACGACATTATCGGTACACTTTATAGACTGGAACATAATTTTGACATTGTTGCCGTAAGAGACACTTGGTTAAATAATGAATGTAAATGATTATAACATCGATGGATATACTATTGCTTTGTTTGTAAACAATGCAATGATGAATTCGTGTGTGATGGCAATATTTGTACAATGTAGGCAATAAGCTCTTCAATACAGTATTTTTATTCAGCTAGTTACTCGTGGAAATAAGAAGGTTATTGCTGGTTGCATTTATAGAGCTCCACATTCGAGAATTAAAACAACTTTCATATATACTTGGGAACTTAACCTGCACCATTGTATATATCTGTGGAGATTTTAATATCGATTTGTTGAACGCCGATGATTATACAGAGAGCAGATGTTTTAGTGAACGAATGTTCAGTGCGGGTCTATGTCCTTTGATACAAGACCCGCAAGAATAACTGAATAGAGTGCTACACTAATTGACAACATATGTAGTTCAGATATTACACGTAAGGTAACCAGTGGTATACTCATTAATGACATTAGTGACCATTTTTTAGCAGTAAACTGGAATACAAAAAAATATCAAAAACCCATTATGTTTCTATTGAAAGTTGTTAGTCTTGACAACTCTCTATTCGTGAGAGGCACATTTCATGAAAACTGAGTTCACCAGTAACGGCGACGGTTCTTTTTCATTGTGTGACAATTATTTGTTAGAAGCTGCTATTAAGGTTATACATTGACATATAATTACACTGCTCAAATGCATTCGGCACCACATTTTCAGTCATCAAAGATAGCATATGCCCCCCTCGCACTCGACGTCGACGTTGCTTAATTACCTACCAGGCACGGGTGTAGGTCGGAGAAAAATTCCCCTAACCACGGAAATAGGATCATATTGTATCTACTTTATCAAAGTACAAGACTTTTTGTAGTATTGAACTTCTCGTAATGTACTATTAGGTACTATCGTTCTTGATGACCAAAGAGAATAGAATCGCTTTATCATTTATGGATTATTGATATTGTTACTAGAAATTGAAACGTGTTGAATGAGGCTTTCATTCATTGTGAATACATGTAATTAATAGATAAGCCTTTTAAACATTCGGCAAATCGTGTGGTTTATACTCGGCAGTCAAAATCGTAAAGCTAGAATTAATCAATCTACTCACCCAAATAGATTTTCCGCAACTTAATGGCTCGGTTATCAGTTGGTTAATCTGTTAACAGAATGCCTTGTCGTTGTGTTCAATGTACGGCTCATTTAGTCGGGCCAACCAGCAAGTTATGTAATTCAACTGTGAAATGAGTTGAAATGCCCTGTTTAATATCACGACGTATATATAATATAAGATGCTATTTGTCTTCCAACAATATAAAGATTTATGTATTTATTAAGTAATTGTACTACTTAAGTATACATCATACTCAGGATAGTGTGGTTATACGTCAGACACGTCGTATTCCTACAACACAAACTTTTGATCAAAGTACACCGATAGTGATATAGGCACATATCACAACACGAATGGTGGCACGGGGAGGAGTTGTGAATATTGGATAAACTGTTTTTCCAAACTTTTTATCTTACCGGAATGGTACAATTCGGTGCATCAAAACAAACGAATATATCGCCGCCACTAGTGTAATGGATTGAAATGCACATTCACTATGAAAGCGCTGTTGGGGTTAGACTTAATTTGTATGCAGGTACAGCAGTATGCTGCGAAATTATCTTGGGTATTACCATATTTGCGCAATACATAATGCAAATAGGTTGGCAAATAAACGAGCTCCGTCTCACTGTTGGTTTATTGTCAATAACTTAATTAAGGTTCAACTTGTGTGAATAAACTTGAGCCACTTGTGCGCCTTGAGTAAAGCGAAACACGGAGCGCAACTATTAATATAACCGCTACAAGACGTCTGCAACAAAACGATATGAACGGGCCTTGTTGAAATCAAAGCATACATAAACGAGCCACACCAACCGTTGGAAAGCTGATCATTAAACAACCAAAGCTTTAAACTTAACACAACTTTAGTGAGCATTTGACGCCTTCACCGCAATGCTCTCTCTCGCTACGATGTATTCAGACGCTGGCCAATCGATTACGCGAAGTCATTTATCGCAACTGCCGTCTATTTAATCTACTGGTGCCGTTTATATACGTGGGAGCAATATGAACAGTAGACATAGAGGATATTTCATCACATCGGAATACTGTAAGGACAGAGTGATGCCTGACAGCATGTACCCAGTGCGTTTCCGATACACACTGAGCACAACGACGCCCTCTCGTGAGATAACTGTGTCCCTGACATTGTTGAGACAGCTGCCTCGACAACAGGTTCATCGCAGTAAATGACATTTCATATTTGTGCAAGCTTCGCAAGCTTGGTACAAAGTGAAGACAGAGGCCTTTCGCGACCCGACTGCGGATGAGCAACGAGTGATGCGAGCTGGGAAATACGGCAGACGCTCATGTAGTGATTAGTTGATCCCTCACAATATGCAACACAGATGTTGTAGAAAGCTATCGATTGCATTAAACTGTTCTTCAGCTGTGGCGATTTGAAAGGCCCAGTAAAGACAGCCAGCTGCAATTTCCGCCTACTGCGTCATACTAGTTATTGGGTGGATAGTAAAACCATAATCTGGAATAAAAGTAGTCAGGGTCGGGCAAAAAGGCATCGGTCGGGTACCCTAACGCTTAACCCTCCAATTCACGGCTAGTTTCAATATCTGTGTTATCACAGTTAGATGTGCTTCATGTTTTATAGTCTAAAAGAATGATGAGAGCGTTGGACATGTTTCTTGCAACATTCAGCGGCTGTTTGATGTAAAGCGAATACAAATCGGGGTAAATTTGCATTTGATTGTTTTTTCGCCTCAACTCTAGTTGTTTATGATGATACTCCTTGCATCCCTGATTCCAACGAATATGCCGTGATCACAATGTTACGAGATTTATGTCCAAAGAATAGACTCAACCAGATATTGTTTTATACTATTTGCATGCCGGGTCAACAAAAAAAACCGTCTACGGCATTACCATAATGGCAACAGTATGGTAAACCAATGGTCACATTCTAGCTACAAGATCGTTTAAAATAAGGCATAGCTAGCTTGGCTTGCACAATAACGCCTCTGCCAGATTAGACTTAAAAAAGGAAACATGAACGATATGGAAAACGGAATCGCCCCAATCACCAAGTCAAATTACATTCAATGCACAACAGAACACAAATAAAGCCAGAGCATTGTTTTAATGATCAACCCTGCAAAACAAGGATATTCTCCCATGAATGCCTACAAAAAACGTTAACTAGTTTTATATACTCTGTCCGCACTACGTGCATAAATGAGCGTAATAATTTCTTCATATTTACAATATATAATTAACAGCATACATAGTTATTACATGTGCTGTCCAGCAAACAAAACTTACATCGACACATCCCAGTTATTGCTTTTCAAAATCGATTCACCCCCACCAACAGCAAACCCCCGGAAGTTTGGTATTCTGTTGATGCTATTTATTTGGATTACGAACAACGTTCGACGAGACTTGTTCTCATCGATTGGCCAGCCAATCTATTGCCATGGTAACAGCAGGTAAGCCGTAGCATGGATTAAATGATGGTTGAGTATCAGGAGACGAAGAGTCTTATGCGGATATGTGATGAGAATTCCACTGTAAACAACAAGCGGTGTTCCTCAAGGGACAGCTTTGGAGCCAATTTTTTAAATACATTGAGATACACAAGATATATACACTGATGTTGACTAAATTCTACATTTGAGCGGTATTGGGGGCAAACTCTTCCACATTGCTCTGTATCAGCCAGTTGTACCCGTTTGGCATGTGTCAGTTTGGTATACCGTAAATGATGCCAGGTATTAATCGGGGTATTTTTTAGCACCACATCGGGTGTATGGGTTTCAAGAATGACTATAAAGTTGATCGACCCGAGGAGTGCACATAGATCACGGGTAATGTTGTTAATGTTATTTAGCAAGTCTACACATTTACCGCTTAGCCATGTAAGCGTTGACGGAATATACCAAGAAGTTGACTCATCTCTTCACCCAGGTCCATGGGCATCCCAGACTTATTGTTAATCTTACTAGCATATTTCAAAACTGCAGTCTGTCTAGTGTAATAAAGGGCTTGGACGTATACGGCGATCCAGACTCTAAGCTGTTTATTGTCCATTTTATAAATCTTTTACTTAACAACAGATTGCAACTTGAATCAAAACTGTCCAGTTAATCCCTGATCACGGTTATGCTTTCCAAGGAAAAACGGACTGCGTTGTGCCGAGTGATAGCTCTGTAGGAACGTGAATGTTGAAGAACTGCCTTTTACTTATAACGTGCTGACTTTAACATTTTGAACAAGCTGTGCGGTGTAGACTTGTAGTACTAGTCTCGGTTGGTAACATCGATCATACATAGACTTATACAACATTGCAGTTTGTATGGTATCCTCCTCCAATGTATGACGTAATCGTAGTCAAGTGCTGTGTGTGAGTTGTACCCTAATTATTGTGTACACTTGGCTCCGATTGTTGCGCTTCTTACAACGGTCAAGCATTTCCAGAATAAACAAAAGCCTATTGTGATATAAATGACACGGGAAAAGCAGCAAGATCGTCAGGACAAGACCGCTTAACAACAAGGCATCGTAGAGCGACCAGTCACACTATATATGAATATAAGTAAGTTGCGGCATTATAAGAACCAAAATAGGGGAAGAGCTGAAACGGACCAAGAAGTCCGTGACATACAGATGATAAGGTTTTGGGTTGAAGTCCATACTCGCAATAGCCACACGTCTGTGTTCATATAGATGTGCTGATCTACCAATTTAATTTTCTTCAGCCCGATGACCCTTTACACCTTCTAAGCCTTTTGTACCATGACGGATGTAATACTATAGATTTGTAAGGTAAATCTTCTTGGAGATCGGGTGTCTAAAATTTACACTTTGTTTATTGCCGTTAATACAGGTGTTAGGGGATAGGAGTTATTTTGAGCTCTTCTTAGCTATTTTGATGTCAACTGTATAAAGTACTCATAGCTGTGGATATTTTTTTACGAACGATGAGGCACTGTAAAAACCTGGTTCTTCACTAGTGACCTAGAAGGTGTCCTAAGCAGCATCTAAACACACGTCGAGTGTTTGAGTATGTGCTCAATACCACAATTCACCCATATCGACAATGTTGTTGAGGCTTCTGTGTACTGCTAATGGCTGTTTCTAGATTGAGCCCGTTATCATGGATGGTCTCAAAGTATGCCTTCATAATAACGTTTGTGAAGATATTGCTTTCTTTAGGATCAAACTCTGCGACAACTTATCCATTGGAAGCATGTACCTTGAAAAATGACTAAATCCATCACAATTAGCTTAGATCATACACCAAGAAATTAATTCCCTGGCACAAGAGTATGTACATGGAGAATAAACAAATAACTACAATAGTAATATACAACAAAGAAATATCTTCACACAGCTATGTCATATGGGCTATGTGCTATGCGTTGCCGTCGAAGTGAAACGAATTCTACTTCCTAGTTGAGAATGAGGCACTAGCGATTAAGTCAGGTCAGAAGCTTACCTAACAGCCCAGAATTAATATTAAATAGAAAGTGCATTCATTATGGCATCATACGTTGCTTGGAGCTAAACATACCAGTTGTTAACAACCATGACAAGCTGCTGGTTGTTACTCGGAATAGATGGGCTATCTGCTAATAAAAACAACATTTCGCCTAATGGGCAAAAAAAAAATATACATTTACATACCTCCCTTAGCAGTATCATACTAACAGTGCGAACATTGCATCGCCTCATTTCATGAATCTATGTTTTAACGGATTTATCTGTATAATACAGATTGCGCATACGTTTGCATACTATATTGCTTCCATGCAGAGGCTGCTTATTCGCCTACCTTTTACAACAGCGCAACAGAAGATGCGCACAACCAACTCGCTTCACCTAACCAGTGCATTAAGGCAGAGCTCTGACTTGCTAAAACTACCCATGGAATGGCTTCAGAGTCTAGGATTCAACAATGAGACACCCCATTAGAACCCTTAGATTTGTAATAGTGGTCATCAAGTGCGCCCACTTAAGCATGAACTCATGTGGCCAACCAATGTCAAACACAATAGGCTGCTGTTATCGCTTTGCAATGCATTATACCAGCTCACAATTGCTCGATGGTGGTCATGGCAATTGTTGTCTAAGGTTCGCAGCTGCAGACTTGGATGCTTCATGTCATATTTATATATGTATAACAACTATCTATTTCACGATTTCAATGTCACTAACTTTTTCGATCTTAAATAGCAATCAAAAAGTGTGATCTGGGCAACATGTTGTGTTGCATGTTTGTACATTGTTGTTTATCGAATCTTTGACTGAATTTGCTGGTAATGAGTGGGAAATTGTGAACGCAGACGCTAGAACATGACATACCTATGTACATGTGTTTAATATCCGGTCAAAGGTTTGCCACACGGTAAAGGATGTGTATGTGTTATTGTCAGCATCAGGATAGATGCCTATCATCCCGGCGTGATCATCCCGGCGCGTCATGCGTTGTTAGCAGGGCTTATCATACACAGGGGAAGTACTTCCTGCAAGTTTCGAGTGTTTGTTCAAGATTAAGTTCGGCAAGACTAAGTGTCTGGTCTATGTTAACATCGTTATGTATATACCACGAATACAGATGGGGCGAAGATAACATGGGTACGTGCAGGAGCCAAGTTATCTAATTCAGTCTATAAGTGCTTCCATTTATTGCTGCATCGACCATCCGCCTCGCGGTTCGACGCATTCACCTTTGCATCAGAACTCGTATACTCGACACCATACAGATGATTTATATGTTCAATGTCGTAAGGTTTTTTTAGTAGCTTCAATCAAACGAGTGTGCAATGGCACAGGTGCGCAGTCTGGGGGAGGTGAGTATGGGGTGGTGGCGGACATGAGGATGCATATGATAACAATACAAAGACCCTCCATGTTGTATGGGTTTACACTTTGCAAAGCACAGTCGCTGACGCGGAAACCACCCAGACTTGTGCTAGCATTTTCGTATGTACCCTACTAGAGGAGTATGGTGGCGTTACACAAATAACGTAGCGGTATGGTCGCGACTAGACTGGGTCAGCAAGGCATAAGTCGGTAACAGCCATTGATAGATAATTACAGATATGACACACCCTTTATTGATGGTAACTGTTATTCCGATAATATGATGACGTTTGGCACTAAATGCTTCATTTTCATCGTTGTTAAAATTGGTAGATGTGAAATCGCAACCACATGAGTCCATGTGTAGCGCACAAGTAACTCACTGCTATGCTTCATGAATTACACATATACTTGTTCCATTAAGTAATGTTGATGGATGTAAAACGGAAACAAAGAAGACGTTCGCTCGTCCCGCTTCATCGTTTGTACTCGGTTACCGGCTAAATCATGGCAGTGTCTTTTCTAGGCTGTACTTATTAAACTTACCCTGAGACCGCAATTTGCTGATAATTCGTCATTGTTACAATTAATACACGGAATTACCAAGCACTAGCGAATATCCAACATTTCTACCCGACAAACACAGTGCCGAACCTTTGGTCCATCTCAGCACACGCGTCGATTGGCGCGCTTTGATTGGATAGCCACGGACTTCTGAATATGTAAAATAGTAACATTGATATGATGCTGAAATGCTAACAATTCATCCACAACACCACGACATCATTGCCGCGTATTTGTTTTGTTTTTCGCTACAATATACTGTTCATGACATTAGTCTATAGACACGTTCATGGTGTAGCAAAGTATTAACCAGATTCAACGGTGCGTGGTATATGTGTATCTGAAACCATCAACAAATTTATTCAAGCCGATGCTTCTTACTATTGTGCAAGCATACACTTAACTTCACAGTTTTTTCCACTTTAATATTCAGCCGAATGTTTATGGTAGCAATTCAAAGAGTCGGTGAAAGCGATTTTATATGTCTATTTCCTCAACACAGTTACATGTCGATGTCAATTCTAGTTCAAGCGATGGTCGAAAGAACAAATCATACTCGCCTGACGTTGGATAACAATGCCGCACATCTGAAGTGTTATGAGATACTTCTGCAGCCCATATGTCTAGTTTAAAAGTCCCATCAATCGTATTATCATAAAAAAACCAGGTATAATGCTCAAGCGGTATATTTAATAGCATGTGTAATACTCCAGCGGTATATCTAGTTGCAGGCGCATACTGGAAAATGTACTGTGCAGCGGTTAACATGCAAATAGCCGGTCGCCCTTGAACAGCTGTTTAACGAAACAAGACTTTCGATCAGTTCCTTTGAACATTGTTTGCGTTCTGTCCGGTTTGATTGGTTGAGGTCGTAATCGGTGCTTTGAAGGCGAAAGCTATTAATAGATGTACCACGCATTCATCTTATGTTTTATACCCATTTCTAATCGGTTTAGATGCTCGACGAATGGTTAAATCCAATATTGCCTCGGGCTAAATGTAAATGCCATGGATAGATAAATTCACGGTAGTGTAAATTGGAGTGATGGCTATGTTGTCCTTTTAGCTAAGAGCATTGCATACATGAGTTAAATGTTCGGGAAGCTTTAGATGGGTTATTGGTGACCATCATACCATGATTATTGAATAAAAAGCACCAGAGTGACTTTCAATAAAGGTGTGTCTCAGACTTCTGCTATAGCATAACCACCTGTCAAGTTTGAACATGTTAATTCATCAATGCCTCAGAAAAGCCGGTATATAATAACGGATTATTCACATTATGTTACGACCCAAACTTCTGGTGTTGACCAATAATTCGACTAACTACTTTATTGAGGTATATTAGCTTACATTCCCCACACTCGATAACGGGTATGAGTGGTCCTGTGGATGTTTGATTATATATATCTGTTCCATTGTTACGTAAGTCAGAGTAACTTCTCTGTGAGACCTTATGTGATGGGATCCTAATTTACAGAGGATTTCAAGAGAGAGATTTTATCGGATGGAACACCATTTTGGAAACTAAATTTGCAGACTGATATTTATTTACATATGTAAAGCCAATTCAGTGTTAATGTTCTCTAACGCATCATACATATTTATGTGCAGTAAATTCGACCAATAATATGCTTATATTCAACCGAAAAATTGGTTTTGTTTTGGACTTGCAGTGTGACTAACCGGAATAATTTCTAGCATTGCTGAACACATTTGCCTAATAGAATCACAAAATTGGTATCAGTCCATTGTGCCATTGTTTTTTAAGTAATAAAGGGTCATACTATCCTAACATATATAAATGTAGTGTCGGTAACACATGTTGTATCCGCAATACAATGGTACGGCATGGTCATATGATCACACGCGACTACACGTTATGAGGACGATCGTTTATCGCTTTTGCGATGCATGACAACGATATGGCATCATTTTCAGTGCCGATTGATTTTTCATTCATTGGCCCTTAATAATACCTCATCGGACAGCAATGTGGAGAAATCTACAACCCTATAGCTCGCATTGGTATTAGCCAGACATGAGCTAAATGCAATACTTAGATTAACCATATACCAAAATATAGCATCCAACGAAGCCACGTGCGCGGGCATAAGAGTCACGTGAGATATAGAGCACCGGGATAGAACTTTACTTTAATAGAAGTATTTACAAACCATCGAGTGACTAGATTTACAGCGAATGTGAATAGGATTATTGCAAGGGGCGGCAACTTTTAAATCTATTGCATTTCAAGCCCTGCATGAATTATCAAATTGCATGCATACACATCCCGATGATGCTGACTGAACATATGAGTTGGGTCAACGCAGCTGGTATGTAACTTAATTTGTATGCAGGTATAAAATTTGGCTGCGATATGTTCTGGGATATTACCATATAGGCGCATTATACAATTCAAATAGCATGGCAAAAAATAAGCTCCGTCTCGCAGGTGGCCTACTGTATATAAGTAATCCCTAGTTCTGAATTGTAAATGCTGTACAAAACTTGCTGAATATCGTATCAATGAGATATGAAAACTATGCTCTTTCTATCCTACAACCGTACATGTATAACAAAAGCATTAGAGTTCCCTATGGCAAGCAAGCATCAATGAATACCGCTGAAACACCGCGCTTTATCGACAACTCGTCGAGCGACCTAATGCTGTCTGACGCAAACACAAAAATGTCAACACAAACAAAAACCTCCTTTGCGATTATCCCTATTATAAACACAATAGTTAGATCACTAAAACGCTTCTGATACTAACTAGCTATGTAACGTTAATTGAAGGCATCTGGGTGTACAATATAAATATGCTGTCAAATTGAAAGCATACGTAAACCGAACAGCTCCGACATCCTCCAATTACTGCAGTTAATTCCGACCGGCCGTACTTTACGAGCGTACAATGTCCGTCATAAACTGTACAGCCACATGCGTGACCCATCAATTAATGAGGGTATCAATCTTTATTTTGCGTGATATTCGCCCAAGCAAGCTAATTAAGTGATTCCCATGTGGTAAACGTCAGGGTGGCTAGTTTTGTTTGCTGCAGATTTATTAATCTTTATAATGAGCACCTAAAAATATATTCTGTAACCTATTGCTACATGTACTCCGCTGCTTCCAGCTGTGCATCAAAATGCGCATATATCAGTGCTTATATAGAATACTTGTTCTTAAAGTATATACTTGCATACATAAATATATACATTGATGATGTACACTCGAGGGGCCATTTAAAATATCCAAACAAATGGGCTGACACCGGGCCGTTAATTGTTTGAAAGTCTCTTTCCCATTTAACACTAGTTTCAAACACAGGTCTTCCATCGTATTGTGAGTGTTCGGTTAGTCTTGGTCATCGGGAATGCATCGCGTGGGGTCGGTCAGGTATCGATACCTAACCTCTCACACCTGTGCATTCATTCATTATTAATCACCAGGGGATCCAAATACAACGTCTAAAAGTGGACATAATCGCATTCTTGTGTAAAAATAGTGATTCGGCAGCTATAAAGCCTGTTACCGATTTTCGATTTTGGATGATTTCATGCATATCCTAAATTATGAGATACATAGTCTTTGCGCACTTCTATTCGAATGCTGATAGACCGCAATGATGTTAACCCTTCTACGGTGTTATGATATTTGAGTAGGTTGCCTGATTCTTTTGTTTTCGCTGAAATCAAGAACAGATGCAGTAATTGTACACATTGTCGAGTTACTATTCCTGAGGATTTATTTTTATAATGGGTATGCCGTTGTCGTCTCTGTTTTACACTTGTATGTCGTAAAATGTCTTTACATTAGTCCACATATGCAACCTTTCATCACGAACCTGCACTACAGTTTGTACGATTGTCGTCGTCGAGGCCATAATTGCCCTCAAAGGTTGAATTAAATGCCATGAATACAAACTGCTAAAACCTTTTAATTTTGCCTCGGCAACGATCGATGAGGAGTCACAGCAGGGATAAGCGTTGTGTCACAGTTCTGATTATGGTGCTGTTAAGTCGGAGATTAGAGTGAAGTTCCTAAGATGACTACGGGATGTCGTAATCAATTGGTGCGCTACGCCAAGACATCACGCAAAATATGCCTTGATTACCAACAATTCTCAATCAATCTTACCCATTTGTCGGGCAGTCTGCTTGATTATCACAAGAGTCAATGAACAAACTCCAGAGACAATCTCAGTGGAAGCCACGACACTAAGTTAAGGCAGCAAAATATCACAGTTTGATGGGCGTCATGTTTTATAGCCCAAAAGTCATTAGACATGAGTTTAATGCAATATTCAGCGCCTGTCTGATGCATTTGATGGCATTTTTAGCCTCATCTCAAGTTTATTATGATACTATTCCTTGCATACAAGTTTCTAGCGAAAATGCCGTTATCACACTGTTACGAGATTTATGTCCGATGAATGGACTCAACCAAGATATTGTTTCATACTATTTGCATGCCGGGTCAATAAAAAAGACCAACATGTCTACGGTATTACCATAATGGCAACAGTATGGTAAACCAGTAGCCACACTCCAGCTCCTTTAAAAGAAGGCAGAGCTAGTTTGGCTGGCACGATTATGCCTCTGCCACCTTAGTCATAAAAACGAAACATGAACGATATGGAAAACGGAATCACCCCAATCATTAAGTTAAATTACACTCAGTGCAAAAGAGCATTGTTTTACGATCAACACTGTCAAACAAAGATATTCTTCCCTGACTGCCTGCAACTGAAAAAATATGCGCAAATGAATATTTGGCAGTTCAAATGCAATTGATTATTGAGCTATTTCATATTTAGTTAATACACGTAATGTCCAGCGTACAATTTACTGACATCGACGCGTCCCATACTTTGCTTTTCAAAATCGATTAATCCCCATCACCCCCGCCCCTCCAAAATCCTTATTACGAGCGATTACTTTCCTTAATATTTTAAGTTGGGTAATCTGTTGATGTAATGTATTTGGATTACAAACAACTTTCAACAGGACTCCTTCTCATCGATTGACCATCCAATATAATGCTCACAGTAAGAGCGGTAAAGCCCTAGCACGGATACAAGGATGGCTGAGTAATAGGAGACAGAGAGTTATATACGGATATGTGATGAGCATCCCATTGGACAATCGTAACAAATGGTGTTCCTCAAGAGACAGTTCGGGATCCTTTTTTTAAAATACATAAAAAGTAAAGACACTGATGATGATGAACCGATAAGCCCAAATGCTGATGATAAAAGACTTTCAACAATGCTTGCGGAATTCTGATTGGGTTGCTATATTTCGTTCGCATGAAAGTTGTAAAAAATTAAATGCTGCAAAGCGTTCTGCTGCTTTAACATATTTGGACAATATTGAATACAAATAAAAAGGCGACTCTGTTAGCGGACGATATCCTGATGGCCAGTGTCTGCTTGTGCTGTATGGAGGTTCTTAACAATCAATTAAACTATTCTGATGGATACAGGCTTAATGAAAATCTTACAGTTGCAAGGTGATGTAAGAAGGTCCTTATCAATCAACTGAACTATTCTGAAGGGTACAAGCTAAATGAAAATCTTGCAGTTGCATGCTAATTAATAGCGCTCTGTATAAAATCGTTAACAATCATAGTTGCGTTTGACAATGCAATGAAACTATTCTGAAGGGTATTAGCAAAAAGGGAATCAGCTTATTCGTGCAGTTACGCGTATTTGTAATATTTTTCAACAACAGTTTGATATGGATCAACCTTCTACTACATTCTAGATTTGAGCGCTATGGTGGTCCACTCTTCCACATTGCTCTGCCTCAGCCGGTTGTAACCGTTTGGCATGTGTAAGTTTGGATCTTAAATGTATGTATCCGCAGCTTCTTTGTTGACAACTTCAATCCCTAGCTCCATTACCAAACTGCCACTCGAATTCACTGCTAACCGATTTAACCCAAATAGTAATTAGGGTTTCAATGGTGCTCCCTCAGCCAACCACGTCATGGCGTCAAGCTGCATGGGTCCTGTTGACGGTCATCGTGTAACAAATATCAATCAGTCTCTGAGAGTTCTCATCAGGTACATGGGTGTTTTGGCACATTTGGAGAGTTTGGATAGGATGCTATCGGCTCTGTGGCTCATCTGGGAACCATAGATTCTCAGTTATATTGACTTATTCTCGTCGTTGCATATAGAACAGTGCCTACTGGCTCTCTTTGGTTGTACATTACGACGCCTTTACCGCTCCATTCATATTATTTCACTGTTCCGCCTGTAACATTGCGCATACTGGTTTAAGGAAATGTGTTGCTTCCATGTCATCAAAAGAGAAAACGCAAGCATATACTTTTAAACAGTACGATACGAGCTCCATTTAGCACGCTCTGTGCATTCCTGATTGGATCGTGATGATCATGAAGGTTGATAGAGTGATCAAGTTTACCTGCCGGTCGGCCGTGTATATTTCAGAATCGATCCATCAACCACCCATGGCATCATAAATGCCCAATACACTCAGCACTGAATTGGTGACGTCAACATACATCCAATAAGGAGCTGTGAAACCATAGACAGATTTCGCTCGTGATTAACATTCACCATTCCATTCACATTTATAGCGTTTGTATATATGAATATATGTATATATGTGTATATATATATATATATATATATATATATATATATATATATATATATATATATATATATATATATATATATATATATATATATATATATATATATATATATATATATATATATATATATTCATAAATACAAACGCTATAATTGTGAATGGAAGGGTAAATGTTAATCATGAGCGAAAACTGTCTTGTTTCGTCTATCCCGCACACTATAAAGTTGGTCGACCGAAAGCGTACACTTAGATCACGGGTGATATTGTAAATGTAATTTAGCTGTGGCACATTTGGGCTTCGGACGCTGTGTGACTCACACGTCTACGGATTTACCGCCTAGCTACATAAACGTCGACGGGATACACCAAGCAGTTGACACATCTCATCACCCAGGTCCATGGGCATCCCAGCTTTATAGTAAATCTCACACGTGTATTGTGAAAGAGATGGCCGCCTAGTGTACAGCAGATGGCTGGATTGAAAACGGTGAACGGCAGATGCTCTAACCTTGTAACCCGAGAATGCTGTGACAGTACCAGGTTCTATGCTGTTTATTGCACTACTGTATTCATGGTTTACTTAATAAGAGGATGCATCTTTAATTGAGACTGTCCAGTTAATCCTTGACTAAGAATATGGTTTCGGACATGACGTTTAACAAAATACATGCAAGGCAAAGTATGGCGACTGCTCTCCCTTAAAAGACAAATGTAGGCATGCGTTGGAGACTTGTAGTACTAGCCCCTCTTGGAAAATCGGTCATACATAGTCTATTGCAACATGGTAGCTTGTATAGTATGCTCCTTAATGCAAAAAAACGCTGTTCATCGATCTGGATGTCGACCCATGTATTGCGTTTTCGTAGTCAAATGCTATGTGTGAGTTGTACTCCATTTATTGTGTACACTTAGCTCCGATTGTTGCCGCCTTACAACGGTGAAGCATTTGCAGAGTAAACAGAAGCCCATTGTAGTATCAATGACACGGGAAGAACAGAAACCGCGGCAGGACAAGACCGCTCTGTTACAAAGCACGTTATGAAGCTAACAGTCACACTATATATGGTAAGAAATATGATAAGAATCGAAGAAGGGACAGCACTGAAACGGGATAAGAAGGCAGTGGCATAAAGTTGAAAAGGTTTTTGGGTTAAGTTTAGCAACATCATCGGGCGTGTGTTCATATGTATGTGCTTTTCTATCAGTTTGCTTTTTTTACTATAGATTTGTGTAGTAAATCACCCGATTCTGAAACCTGCAATGCCAAGTAGCGTGTGCAGGTCTCCAACTGCTTATGCTAATAGACATTGCAGCTGGTCTTATCGTACCATGTGAGATACCTGCATTCGCCAATCAGCGTTGCAGGTCGAAATGCAACCAAAGACATGCAAGACCGGTATAGCGCTACGCCAATATCAGTAATAAATTTTAAAAATATGGGATATGGTCGATAATTATTAATTTATAATTGAATTACGAAACGATTATAGAAAGAGCATTCTGGGATGAATTGGACACAAAGTCATTAACTCTTGATATACGATTCCCATAACTTGGCTATAAAGTTTTTAGATATTACATGTTTGAATCATATTCAGAAGCTCGTTGCTTAGGTTCTTGGACGGGGATGACGTAAGTCTAGTGAAGTGTCAGTGATGGGTACATTTTTAAAAAAAGCATCATTGATCCAAACCCTTCGACTTTTCAGGGCGGTTCGCCGCGGAAGCACCGTTATCGAGCTAGTTTAATGATCAACAAGCCTGTCGCATATCACGTGTGACGCAATGTAGTGTCTGTTCTAATGGACTGTGCGAGTTATAATTCAGAGAATATTCATGGTATATGACAGGTACCTTACTCGCATTGTTTCATATATACTCATTGCGTGTTGGTCTCTTGCATGTAGGTGAAGCCAGAGAAATACACTTTGTATTGATATGAGCGATAATATAACAGTGGCTTGATAATTTCAGGCGAGTGCTGTGGCCCGTGTGGGTAAGGACTAGGGGGCGATGGTGTGTGTAGGTCGCAGGCCTAAGCCCCGTTGGATGAGGTTGATTAAGCTTAATGAAAAAATTAGTCCTATATATTTATTGGTTACCGTCACATAATAATGCAGTAATGCTGTGTTGCCACTTTTATCAGCTGACATTTATTTACTCTTCTTGCTCGAGTACGTTCAAATAAAGCAGGTAGTTGGTAGTGGGATAGTCTCTTCCTCAATCTGCACTAGCAGAGGGTCAACTGAGGTTGACTCATCAATGGCTTTTGTTCTTTAGTTTGGGTCGACTGGCAATAAATTGGTCACCATATCTGACAAAACTTTCATGGCTAGAAAACCATTTGTCATTTTGCGGTTTGTCAGGTTAGCATTAGCATAATTATACATCCGCGTAGATTTTACCTCATTGCTATATTTAAGGACACGTTTTGTGTTTTAATAAAGCAGCGGTATTAAATCTAGCATCGTTATTTATTATACAACTGATTAATTCATCGTTTTCCAGCAATGTTGTTGCCCTTTGTTAGAACGTAAAATTCTGACGTTTATTTTTAACGAAGTTAGTATGTCAGGGCACGAAATTGGTTATAAAAGTATATTCCACGGACTCATTTGTCACATTTGTCGTTCGCCAGGCCGATAACTTTTCTGTTACCATGCTCGACGTCAAAAGATAAACATGTTGACAATAGCGCGATTGTTTGAAATTGTGAACTGACCCATTTGACTTGACCTCAGCTTTTATCCAGAGTACTTTGGTTATTTGTGTATTGACGAAAGCACACGATTATCAATGAATTTGTATAACTCGTTTTTATTGGTCAGTCTATGTCAAGTGCAAATGAGTGTCGAATATTCCCGGCATTACAAGTCTCTGATTTGATACTTCACGCAAAATATTTTTCCCAAGTTTAACAACAATGGACAAGTTTGTCAAACCTTTACCTGACTGCAACTGTGATGAATTAGAAAAAAAGTCCACCTTCACTCAGCTTTTTCACTTCTACTTTCAGCATTGTGAATAAAAAGGCCATTGAGAGGACCAGTTAAATACTGGTAGGGCCAGTTCATTTTGTTGAAGGGCCAGTTGAACAAAAAAATTTGAGGGCCAATTCACATATTTGCCAATTTCATGCCCTGTATGTTTAATCGCCGCAGCTTCTTTTTTATATTGCACCGATAATTAAGCTAGCATAGCTGTTAAAATTACACTTTGGAGACCGGGGAGTGAGGCTACCAGAGTGCTCATCCTAAGCTTGTAAATTACTGCAGCAAGTGGAATTTTAGCATGATTTTTTTTAGTTCCTGATATGGACGTAAGTAAAACAACACTTCGTTAACATCTCCCCATGTTTTTCAATCAAGTCCTGCTAATTTTTACTAGTCCGATTGAAAATATGACTAACAAGGAATTTACCGGAATCGCCGATCACCCGGTGAGTCTTGCAATGCAGTTAGTTTAGCCGTTGATGTCGCAAACAGACAATTTAGGTTTTCTTTTTTTGGGTAAACCGAACCCACGTTCCCAGGTATCGCTGATCGATCTTAATATACTTTGTTTAAACAAATTTGAATATAAAAAATGACTTGTCCCATTGTACAAGTTAGATGGCAGCTTCACTTGTCCGATGGCTACCCTACTTGCCAGGGACAATCAGGTGATGGTTAATGTTTCACCCTGTAGCTGTAAGCGATATTGTTGTAATGGTTGCAATCATAAATAGTTGATTGATAGCAGACAGGGAGCACCATATAATAACAACACTCACTGCTGGTGCTGTGACAGTACAGATGCACCCTATCGTTGTCCTGATTGCCTGTCTGCAATATGACTCTACTGTGGCGCATTGAACACCCATTCATGAGTGGCAGGTATGGCGCCACTGCTGTATGTATTATTAATGAAGAAATAACTATTGCTGACAGTTACTTGTGGTCCTTTTTGTATTGTGTTACTCTATTCAGGGCGACCATTTTATCACTGCTGATCTCCCGGGTTCGAAGCAAATCAAGGATCCTCATGAATCCCCAGACGCACCATCATCTTTACTAATATTTAAGTAAGTTAACCGAAATAAGCCAAGCACTTAACCATTGCTTTCTTTCACACATTGATTGAACCTGACACAGCAAAAATGCATATGAATGGTTCATCGATTTGATATAAATATTATGGTAATACAATAACTGAGGTTAAAAATGTTAAGTATATGTACATGCATATCTTATAAGTCTCTCTATTTGTGCATATTACAGCTATGCAGGGTGCACCCACTCTGGTGTTGCAGCATGGAAGAGAAGGACCTCACAAATCTTTTGAGGAATGGCTTCTGGCCACTGACCCCTAACAAGCGAGGAGTTATAGCAAGGTAGCTTGACCAACTGCAGTGCCTATCACTTGAGGCACAGATTTAAGTGCAGGCATTTGTCACTTCCACTGATATACACACATCCTCAAAGTTGGGCAAGGTAATTTGTGATATATCTTAAAAATTGATTAACAAATGAGATAAGATATGTGTGATCAATTCATATTTCCCTTTGTGTAACAAAAGGAATCTTTCACACTCTGTTCCGTATCAGTCGCAGTGGAAAGATTCTTGAGTATCCACAACAAGTCAATGTCCCCTAGCCTGAAGCCTGTGGGCGCTGTTTACATGTTACTGATATTCAATAGTCTCTAGGGCGAGAAGCGTAGCGGAACCCCTAGAGTCTGGGACGCAGACTAATCCACAACTGTGGCAGGAGATGAGGGCTGCCCCAATATCACTTTCATTGCCTGTTTCTTGGCTTATTGAATTTCCAGTCTGGGCTGCTAGACTCAGATGATGCAGACACAACCCTGAGGATCACAGCTAAGCTCACCATGTATGTAACTATCATAAACAGTTTTTAGCTCTTCTGTTCAGCAGAGTTTACTAAGTACCTGTCTGTTTGTAAACTTTTAATGGCACAAATTACACAAAGACCCACCTGTGACAATTGTACCCTGCAGACTAAAAATCTGCCCTGCATGACCTTCGCTGAGTTATTTATGAAAAAATTATGAATTAGTGTTTAACCCTGGTGTGTCATTAAATACTTTATCAAACCATAATAGTGATTAATTGTCCTCTAGTCATTACTTTAAATTGAAATTCATGCCAAAAGATGAAGAGATCCAAGGTATATTGACCTCTCATTGAATGTTTTATATCTAGTTGTATTTTTTGTAAACAATGTCAGAAATGTATTTGATTACAGGTTTGACAAGAAGCTGACTGAAATTGGCAAGTAACATCAAGGTTGTTTGTTCTCTATTCACTATGCAACCAAGGTCTACAGAACAAGGCTCGACAACCACCATCAAGCTGTTACAACATCTTGCACATTCTTTTTCAATTATCTCCATATATTTTTGCACTCTTGTCAGCATGTCTGAAATAAAATAACCTGATATTATGAACTTTCTCATTTAGTGTTGATTCATGCATGGCTATCAAGCTAAGGACTTATTGTGCCATCAATAATATCAATACAGTACCATGAAGATATTAACCGATGAATGCACTAAAATACATAGGGGAATGATGAATTATTCCACCTCAAGCTATGTGAACATTGACTAGAATAGCTCTGGTATTTGTGCTGGGTCTGCAAGTAAAATAACAAGAATATCATAGCGTTTTGAGCTACAATATGGAAATTTCCGACGTGAATTTATATGCTTTATAATTACATCAATCGAATTTGACAGTGAAATAGAGGTCAGTCGATAGAGCACTCGCTAGAGCGTCCACATCGCTTTGCTAACGGAACTATTAGACACCGGATATATCAGGCTACAAAGTGATGCCGTTATTATCCCGTGCGACCCCATGTTGCGCCCCGCAAAGATGCGAAAACCCCCCACACTGGACCCAACAACATGAATAACTTTATTTTATGGGGCTACATAATTATGTCGTCATAATCAACGATGTGACGTCACACTTGTTAGTCCTTTACATGTAAGATTTATATCAGTCTTATTCGTGGTCGTCGGCAGATTCACGCCACCTCTTATCAGTTATTTTGGGATCAAAGGGAGTGGCGTTTATACCCCGGTAAAACTCACATTAACGGATCAGCTGTCCACGGCAGAGCAGGAAACCACGGAGTGCATAACTTTACAACACTTTCGGAGTCCGCCACTGTACCCCAACTTAAATCCATATTAAATATTCGAGCTGCCTATGATAACTTATGGTTTTAACAGGATAGATCCGACACAACTAGATTTTATATGATAGATGAGTATATCATATGGATGGCTTTTGATAAAAATAACAATTTACTGCTAATCTGAAAACGCTTCATTTATCTCACATGCTACACCTTACCCTGATTAAACTAACTACCGTAGTTAAATGTTTAGGATTTCTTGTCGGGGATAGAGAATATTCTGGCGTTATTATTAAAGTGACCGACAAGTGAACACAGGCTCCGATGTATAACAATCATTCCAAGAATTAAATTTAAACGCGGTATGTGTAGAATTATATGCTGGTATTTTTTCCAGAGATTAATTGCATAGTATCTTATATTGCCCTGCTTTGTATATTTTGACCATCATTAGGGTATTCTATCATATGGGTGAACGGGACAATCTTGATTGAAATCTATTACGTCCACCTATAGCGAGTAGACTATTAATATCATGGTAACAGTTACCAGATTCAAACATAATTTGCAGTCCATCGGCGAAATCACCACATACCTAGATCTGATTATTTGCTCTATGTGTAGTGCTTGTTTCACTGGATTATCGAATGTCGTGTATTGCAGGGTGGCGATAAAAAATGTGGATAGAGTGCCTATATATGACTGTAATTGACGGGACCATCACAGAGCCTGATATATTCAGATAGGGTGATCTCAGCGGCCTGGATCAGAGGTGTATGTTGAGCACGTGGCATGACTTGACATGTTGACGGCGCAGCAAGCGTCTGAACACCCCGACAAGCGGGTACTTTCAACTGTCTAGAAGTGGTGTGTTTTCGTCAACATTAAGCATATTACCTTGTTTAGTCCATGTTAAAGCGATACAAATTGGGTGCCCGAAATCTAAAGTACATCTTAGTATAATAGATATTTTGCAGCCAGGTCTATTTCCTATATTTTTAAATGTGGTAATTTGTATAAGAATAGTATTTCAATATATATTTTTTGTATCATACCCAGCAAACACATAACGTTCCGCCAACGTTACTGTTAGTCACAGAATGTTGTTGCAACACAGATAGCACTACAACACTGGGCCAACACTGGCTAAACTGCTGGCACCAAGTCGGCATACCAATATAGGCCCACCGTAGTCTTATCCGGCAGACCAATGTAGGCTTGCTAATGTTTTGTCAACGTTGGCAAGCCTACCTAGTCCCAGACCTAGTGTTCCAACGATTAGGTGGACATGGTTGAACTGATTTAGTTGTAGTTTCTATGTGTATAAATAAATAACAACCAGATCTCAGAAAAACATCTACTTTATTTAGTGTCATATTTTTATTCTGAACCAGAATCTGAGTTCTCGCTGTAATTGCTTGGAGTCAAGTTTCACTGTAAAACATAAGTACAAAATTGTGAGCTAAATAATGTAGAAAAAAATACAGAACAATGTGTTTTTCACTGAATCATCATATTGGAGAGAAGCCTAGACACTTATATGCTGGCTCGTTTCCTTTCACCCACCCACCCACCCGCACCACAAACCCACACACACACACATACAAACAATCAAACAAAATTTGAAGCCTCCGACAGAAATATGGTGGTTACAGTTTACTATCTACTGACAAAAATTCTTCTTTTCTTCTTCTTCTTCTTCTTTTTTACCCTCCATTCCTGTCACTAGCTACCAAAAGCCATTTGTTGATGCATTCCTCAACATCTGCCACCTTAATTGACAGCATTTTAGCCACATCTGATTAAACATTTTATGCAGGTTATTGATAATTTATGGCAACTGAATTTATCATTAATCTACTAACCCTACACACCGCTGACAAGACCTTTTCTTGCCCAGTTGGAAGATCTGGCCAAGCTGTTACTCAGTAGTGAAAGGAGCATTTTCTCCTCTGTATCTTTCACCCCAAATCAATGCAGGGAGCATAAATGAGTAACCTAAACACACACAACAACAATCAGACATTTTCCTGCTATGCTGTAAGTAATACACTCATGACAGTATCTAGCTATATGGGTTTTGTAATTGAAAACACCTACATGAAATAAATATTGATTGAATATTGACTCTAGGTAATGTCCTGTGTGATTTGATATTGGGGTGCTAGTAGAATCAATGGGCTAGTTTACCTAGCTTATTCAATTGATAATAATGTAATACCAAGTATTATATTAATATCTGTTCAGAAGCATACACATGAACTGAAACGAACCGCTAAGATAAAAGGAAGAAGGGTAAACACATCTTTAACAAGGCATATGGTTAGTGAAGCACCATACCTATTTGAAAATTACTGTCAAGAGTAACTTAGTGTCATTAGTATTTATGTCGTTTTATTTACCTGCATTGTACTTTTTTAATTAAGATATGCTATGTTGAATGGTCTGTCGGTAAGTGCATTAGCTGAAACAATAGGGTCACTGCGCAAATGTCCAAGGTGGAAGCTGGCAAGGTGCAAGCATTAGAAATGCCTTCTGGGGTTGTCTGTTAGCGACCAGGCAATTACAACCTGATTGAACTGGATGCTGTTTTGACCCACAGGAAAGACAAAGTTTGAGGGTACATACAACAATGTTCCAGACTGAACACTATTATTATATATTGTATTATAGAAAAGATATGCAGCTATAGTAACTGATACCAATATCATTGAAAACAATAAGAGCACATATCATAGTCAGTCAGAACATCATACATATTGATGATTAAATCACCACTGTTTCAGTGGTCACCGACAAGATGCAGTGTAGGTCGACGTTGGAAATAATTCCCTCCCATGAATGAGGTCCAGCCAACTGTTGACATGGAAACAGATGCTGTAGATGCTGTGAAGGACAAAAGCAAGGATACAAACACATGGGAACCATATTCCTTTGTCAAGGGAATTTTGGGGCAGGCGAATATTCTGTTGTGTGTGTGAAAAGCATAAAAAACTTATAGAGAGATAATCAATCATTATTTTGGATATGTGGATCTTTAATGTCAACTCAGTTGAATTTAATAATGTTATCAGTAGCATATGTTTCTTTTGAAATGTTATCGTCATTGATAATGGATAACTATGTTTGATTAAACACTGTTTCAGTGGTCACCAACAACTTGGAAGGTGCAGTGGAAGTCCACGTTGGAAATGACTCAATGAATGAGGTAGAGCCAAGTTTCGACGACCACAATAAGGTAATGGAAACAGTAGATTCTGTGGAGGACACCAGTACAGGTACAGTTGAAGGTGTTTGAAGAGAGTATGAAAGAAAGAAGGGAGATATGAAGTGGAAGACATATATGAACGGATGAAACGAGGACGAGGGTGGAGCTATTTAATAAAGTGGTTGGGGTATGACAAAACCACATGTGCACTATATTCTTTTGTTAAGGGAATTTTAGGGTCAGGTGAATATTCTGTCGAGAGAGTGAACATCACAAAAACCTAGTTGAATATAATAATTTAATCAGCAGCATGTGTTATGAAACTATTCCAGCTATAAGCCCTTAATTATCAGCATGATGTGGCCTGTACCAAATCCCTTTGATTAATGGCTGACAAGAGACCGTGGACCAATGCCGTGGGCTGTTCAAGGGCCTCGGGGGAATACAACGACCGGGAGCACTATATAATCAGCCCGCTCATATACCCGGGGGGGGGGGGCACTTGGCCTTATTCTGAATAGGTGTGTGACGCGAGACCTAAAAAAGGCCAAAAGCATACCCCGTCGTACAAGGTATTATGCGAATGTATAACCCTCCGAACAGATTTGAAGCTGAAAAAATTAACCCTGTTGTACAAGTATGAGGCCAAAATAACCCGTTGTACAAGTTGAGAGGCCGAAAAAACATACCCCGTCTCGCGTCACATATATACTACCTCTATACACTTAAGTGCCCCACCCCCCCCCCCCGGGTCATATCATTTCAAAATTTATCTACGGCTATGCTTCACACACCAATATTTATGTTGATATTATGATATTAAACACTAGTTTCAAACTCACTCACTCGCGTACATTAAACACTCGTGTTGTTTTATTAATGCAGCGCCTGACCACTTCAACTCAACCGAACTCAATATTTCACGTCAATCGCTTTATCTGTTTATTATCGCCCATATAAAGTCACAATGTTCAGACAAAACTCGCTGTAAATTATTAACAATGCTTTCGATAAATTGACACTTGACCCCTTTGGATCGAGGAGATATCGCATATCATCTCCAATAATGCTTTCATCCGCAAAACAAAATCACTTCAACAATTCGACAGCCTAAACTTTCCCATGTTCATGATGTTGTTGTTGGTTATTCAGATTTGAGTGGTTTCGGCAGCTTTTGCCATGTACCACCTAAACTCTTTCAACACCAGAGACCGGTATATCCGTCTGGGCGTCGTGGTTATAATATGACTGCGGAGACGTGTGATTGGCCTATAGAGGGGATTCCATGCCAGGATTCCATGACGTTGCCAAAAATGTCGCCTTTTGCTGCAGATACCCATTAAGACCTGTTACGGATCGATTTTGTAATGAATAAGATGTATGGAAAACATGGATGGAAAAACAATGTTCATCCTTGGGAAACTACACAGCCAACTGTATATGACAGAAATCTGTCCCAGAAATCACTCCCGCTTGTACACCGGCAATACGTCACAAGATGTAGAATGTTAACGAACCCTCGAGTAAGGCTATTTAGGTTAAACATTGGCAATTTATTAATGACCAATGTCCGAATTTCAGTATTAAACCGAAAAATTTGCTAGATGAGTTCACCGCGTATAAATAGTAACACCGATCATAAAGATAAGGATCATTTAAAAGATTTATCCGGGGCCAAAATTAAGGTTTGAAGTAAAACATGAATAAAGTTTTAAAATGTGGCAACTAAAATACCAGATTTCATGCTTGCGTTTTCCATGATCGCAAAACGATTATCGAGATTAACGAGATGGAGATCACGAGTGTCATTCGCTAGGTGGCGATACTCACGCTGCATCCAATCTCGCAGTTCACCGCTCGCGTCACGAGATCTCGTTCCACCTGCAACGCTGGTTGGCGAATGCAGGTATCTCACATGGTACGATAAGACCAGCTGCAATGTCTATTAGCATAAGCAGTTGGAGACCTGCACACGCTACTTGGCATTGCAGGTTTCAGAATCGGGTGAGTAAATCGTCTTGGAGATTGGATGTCTAAAATTCACACTTTGTTTATTGCCATTTATGCAGGTGCTAGGGGCTAGGAGTTGTTCTCTTCGTAACTCCCTTGATCTTAAGCGTATCTTTGTCTCTAGAAACGATAAAGAACTCGTCACAGTGGATTATTTGACGAACAATGAGGCGCTGTATCAACCGGTTTCTTAAATAGAGACCTGTAAGTTTTTCTAGAAGCGTCATAATATCTATACACACGTGGAGTGTTTGAGTGTATGCACATTACCCCCAAAAACCTAGCTATATCGACAATGCCGTTGAGTTGTTTGTGTATTGCTAATGGCCCGTTATCATGGATGGTCTCAAAGTATGCCTTCATTATAAATGGGATCGCATTAGTCTGTGCATCTTTTTGGCAAGTGAAAATATTGCACTATCTTTCAATCCCAACTTTGTTTGCCCCAAAAGACGACTAATTCATTAAAGGCATGTATCTTCAAAATAGCCTCAATCCATCAAAATTGACTTCATCACAAAATTCATTCCCTGACACAAGGGTACGTACATCGAGAATGAACAAACAATGCAATAGTAATACACAAACACAAGAACACAGCTGTGTCATATGTGTTATCTTTGCTCAGCTGTTGAATTGAAATACATCGCACAACCACTCGGCCACCTTCTATGGTTAACCGAGGCAAAAATCTAAATATATCGCTTTAGAATGGGACATTGGTTAAAGGTCAAACGAGTGTGCTATGGCAAAAGAGTGCCGCCTGGGGGAGGTCATTTGGATTCAGATTTGCAATCATTTCATGTCGCTATTCTGAATAGAACAGCATGATATGATAACCATACCAAGGCCCGCCGTGTTGTATGGCCTTACACTTTGAAGAACACATTTGCTGACGCAGTGTTTGCCTTTTCGAATAAACATTACTAGAGGTTATTCGTATCGGACAGGCATGATCGAAATTAGACTATGTTAGCAACAGCCACTAACTGATATGACATATTCTTTATAAATGGTAACTGTTCTTCTATATACTAAAATATAGCATCCAACGAAGCCATGTAATGACTGGTGGCGCGGGCATGTCCAAGAGATATAGAGCACTGGGATAGGACCTTTCTTCAATATAATTATTCATAGAATAAAAAACGCCCTTTGGTTTCGTGCTATTGAAGGTGCTACGACCTTAATAGTCACGGTCTTATCTACCAAGTGGAGGCTTCCGTGTTTCCATTGTCATTACCGCCACCTACACCACATACACATCCAAGTTTACTTGAACGAACAATTCCTAGGGTTTTTGAATTGGTGGTCAATGGCGAAATTAAGATTGTTCTCAGCGCTTAAAAGCACTCAATCCGATGTCTTTACCATTAACGACAATCTGGCGATTTTTACCTCTTTGCTTCCCAAAACCACATGATTCGCGAGGGAAAATGTAGGTGCTGGGCATAATGATTGTTGATGTATTACACACAGAACTGCTACCAAGCTATTATTTGAAAAGTATTTCTCACATCACCAACATCACTTTTAATCATATGTAATATTTACGGGTACATGTACATTTGGATGAGCGCCAAGCAAACAATCTAATGACCTCTAGATTAACAGCGACTGTGAATAGGGTTATTTTATGGGCGGCCACTTTTAAATCTACTGCATAAACAACAGACGGATGTTTCGTCATCCCGATGATGATGACTAAACATATAAGCTGAGACAACGCAGCTGGTGTGTAATTTAATTTGTAAGCCAGTACAACAATAAGGTGCGATACCTTCTGGGATATTACCATATAGGCACAATGTATAATGCAAATAGCATGGCAAACCAATATGCTCTGTCTCGCTGGTGGACGGCTGTCAACACATATTGCTTAGTTTTCCTAGTGCAATAAGTGGCAATATTACACCGCAAAACCATTATAAAATCGACATTTATATAAATATACATATATATATATATATATATATATATATATATATATATATATATATATATATATATATATATATATATATATATATATATATATATATATTCGATTCGTCAAGCTAATTAGTGCTCGTGAACGCACTCTGACGCAAACACATAAATGCCAGCTGAAAACTTTTTACCAACATGCCTATTATAATTTCAAATATCCAAATGGTAATACAGACACCGGGCCGTGGATTGCTAGAATGTCCATGCCAATGGTACACCTGTTTTCTATCGGACAACGGTTTCAAACGCAGGTCTCCCAACGTATTGTGAGTGGTCTGTTCGTCTTTGTCATAGGCAATGCATTGAATGGGCGCTCGGGTATCGATGCTTAACCTCTCACACCTGTGCATTCATAATGCATTTTATTAATCACCAAAAAGGATGCAAATATTTCCCTAGCTTTTAGTATTTCATAACAGCCTAAAAAGCAAACACAACGTCTTGTTGTAAAGTAGTGATTCGAATGTAACAAAGCCAGTTACCAATCTTCTATTTTGAATGTTTTCATGCGTATGCTAAATTACGTGAAATATAGCCTTTGCGTTCTTTTATTGGAATGCTAATATACCACATTGATGTTAACCCCCGGGGGGGGGGGGGGCACTTAAGTGTATAGAGGTAGTATATATGTGCCGCGCGACGGGGTATGTTTTTTGGGCCTCTCGACTTTTACGACGTTGTATCATGGAACCAAGGAGCATACCTATGGCCGGCCAGTATTCGTTTGTGCTGTAACCGAGAACAAGAGCGGTACTTTTTGACATTGTCGAGCTACTTTTCCCGAAAGTTAGTTTGTGCATACGGTCGTGGATATGCCTTTGTCATCTCTGTTGTGCCCGTGTACGTGGAAAATTGTGACGTTTCTTGCTGTCGAAAACTCGACAAAAAGTCGATTGACCATTTTGTACAATGATCTGCATCTGTCGACTTTGCCTTGTTGGCATTCCTAAATTTGGTATATTTTCTCGATGACCTGGCTGAAGCTTTAATGGAAAGGCATCGTTATACATTGGCTAAAGTGAGGGTAAATCAGTCCACATATGCAACTTTTCACCACACACTTGCACTTCAGGTAAGGCTGTCGTCGTGGAGTCCAAAACTGTCTCCAAGGCCAACGCTTGAATCAAATACCATGAATGCAAAATGTTTCATACGTAGTGTACAAATATTTCATTGTGATTCGACAATGATGGATAAGGAGTCACGGGATGCTGTAAAGAACTGGTGTGCTATGCCTAGCCAGTATGCTAAATATGCCTTGAGTAACCACAATTTTGAATCAGTCACACACACGTTTCAGCCTCGACTAAACCGGCCAAGTCTGCTTTACAATCATTATAATCAGTGAACATCTCTAGAGGCAATCTCAGCAGAAGCCACGACACGGAATCGAAGCATCAAAATACGAAGCGGTGACGCTGTGCACAATGCGCGCCATATATCACCAGTAAGATAGAGCGTTTAACACAGTAGTCGATGTCCACCTGATAATCCGTGGATGTGAATGGTGACGTGGGGAGGAGTTGTGAATATTGGATTAACTGTTTTCTCAGAGGAAGTGATGCAATTAAGTGGTAAAAACAATCGACTTATTTGCCACCACTATGTTGATCGATTGAAATGCACATTTACAGTGTCAACGCGGCTTGTGTTCGACTTAATTTGTATGCAGATTCCACAATTTGCCGCGAAACTATCTGGGTATTACCATATTTGCACAATACATAATGCAAATGGTATGGCAAACAAACGAGCTCCATCTCGCTGTTTGTCCATAGTCAACTAAACTCTTGTTCGACTTGTGCAAATGAACTTGAGCCACTTAGGTACCTTGAGTAAAGCGTAACACGAAGCACAAGCGAATCTATTAATATTACCACAACAAGACGTCTGGATACAGTGGTAACTAACTGTAAATACTGCGGATATTTTTTCATTTATGTACAGATTCAGTTGATGTACAATTGATTGCGATCCATAGTCTGGCTAGGTTATCATATCAGGTGACATCTGCATACACTTATTTACTTGTTATTGAAAGTAATAACAGTTTGGATAGGTGGCATATGTTTACACCCCCTTAACCCCCTGGCCCTTTTTGATTGCCAAGTTTACACAGTGTACAATAGTTATTTGCCCATCAACCATTTCATATTGGTAAATTAAGGTAAAAATTATAAAAATGATCCGCATAATTACTTATTGTGCATAAATACATGATATAACAAGTTCGTTAAAATGTATTATCGACCACTATTTATAATGTGCATTTTAGTGACAGAACACATTGAGGAAAAAAGCCTCTCTTGACAAACGTCCTCGACAGCAGGTGCACTGCGGTAAATGCATTTCATATTTGTGCAAGCATCGGGAGTTTGGCATAAAGTAAATACAGTAGCCTTTATCGATCTGACTGCTGATGGGCAACGAGTGACGCGGGCTGAGAATATTTTTTATGCCATGGTACACCCCGAAGAGATAAAGAGCTACTAATTGCTTAAAACTGCTCTTCGCCAGTGGCGATTGAATGGTCCACTCTTAACCTGCTACACTGCAAATTAATTACATGTCGACAGATGTTTTCTCTGCTGTATTCCACCAGCATATTCGATATTGGCCACCAGTCGCAACACCGGCTGCAATTTCCGACACCTGTCATACTAGTATTGGGGTGGGTTGTAAAACTATATCGTTGTTATCACAGTTAGATATGTATCGTGTTATATAGTCCAAAAGAATGCTGATGGCGTTTGACATGAGTTTAATGCATCATTCAACGGCGGTTTTTTATGATAATATTCTTTGCATCCAAGCTTCTGTTACGAGATTTATGTCTAAAGAATTGACTCAGACCCGATATTGTTTTATGCTATTTGCATGATGGGTCAACAACAAGAGATCAAACTGTCTACGGTGTTACCATAATGGCAATACTATGGTGAGCCATTAGCCACATATCAGCTTCAGGACCGTTAAAAAAAAGCATAGTCAGTTTGGCTTGCACTATGCCTTTGCTACCTTAGTCTTAAAAACGAAGAATGAACGTTTCGTGAAACGGAATCGCCCAAATCACCAAACCAAATTACACCCTATGCCAAACAGCATAATATTGAAACTAGAGCATTGTTTCGCGACCAAATCAACCCTGAAACACAGAGATATGACAACTATCGTGCAATTATAGTGCAAAGGAATGATTGGCAGTTAAAATGCAATTAATTATTGAGCTAATTTTTATATATGCAGACATGCCTCCCAAACAAAAAAACGATGACGAGCTTTATATACTCATTACGTGGTTAAATTAGCGGAATAGATCCTTCACATTTAATACAAATCATATATGTAGCGTCACTAATTGAAAGCATAGCCCATAGTTAATACATGTGATGTCCAACCCACAATTACCTGGAACCAAATCGTCAAATTCATTGCCGTTCATAAAAAAAATTACTTTCTAATAAGCACATAATACCGGGATCACAAGTCTCAACAAACTTTGTGGAATTCATTAAACTGGTGGACAGATGTAAAGTATTACATATCAGTCGGGGAAAAGAAAAGGTTTGAAATGATACAACGATGTCAGCAAAATACAGCTAATGGAGTTCTCGGGATGATCACACAAACATTGAAAAGCCGCCCCGAAGGAGCTTTCTCCTAGCCAGTTAAGCCACTTACTATGCCCCTTCAAGCATGGCCCTCAAAATCTTCAGAGCACAAACTGGAAAGAATTGTAGGTCGGGATACAAAGCTTGCAACTCGTACACCAGATTTGATTTACCAACAAAGCTTACATTTGTAAAGGCGGACATGTCTTTAACGTGATTGATTACACCCAGTACATAAAGATCAACGAACACCTCATCTGTAGCCATGTCAAGCATCTCATGGTACCACTTTAAAAATACGGCATTTCAGCAATTATATTGTCGTTGACTTGCTATGATGTTCAAATGGCACCATATTCAATTAATTAAACCGCAAATGTTTGGTAGTCCTCCACGTTTTGTGGTATGATTTCCGGCTCGCATATAATAATGTTAATAATATTACATCACAGTACATTTGAACGGGTAAAACTGCCGACCGTCTGCCATTCATTCAATCGCCTTTTTATATTTATATATAGTATATGTTACGTGTAGAAATAAAAAGGTCATAACATCGACACCACTGTATTGTGAAAACACTGCCTCGTTTAGAATGTCGGGTAGGATTATAACCTTCCACACGTATGCATGCAGTAATTGTGCGAATCCGAACTAAGACAGTATAATCGATTTTCTTTAAAATATGTATGCAAGTAACAGAAATGCAGACAAACCGTCTACGGTATTTCCATATTTGGACAAACAGAATGTCACTGCTTTATTTTGTCGAGTGAATTATATAGGTTACTGCAGTGCAGAAATGTCTATGGATATGTATTCGTTTGCATATGAAATCGCCGTTGTAACATAAAATGCTGCAAAACGTTCTGTTGCATTACCATATTTGGACAATAATGAATACAAATGACAAGGCGACCGATAAACAGATGGTCAGTGTTTGCTTGTGCTGTACGAAATCCGTTAACAATAATGGTTGTGTGTGCAAATTCGAATGATTATTTTAAAAGCCTCACCTATTGCTAAATGGAAAGGCAATCATTGCAACTACCCTATGTTAAGATTGATGTTGGCCCTCTACAAGCGTGCTAGCGAATTTACTCCAGTACTTACGAGAAAAATCCTGCCGATAAGCTTCTGTCAGCAGACAACCGCATTTTTAATATCCTGCCGAATGATAAATGTATGTATCATCAGCTTGTTGCTAACTTTGATCCCCAGCTCTGCCACCAAGCTACCACTCGAATTTCCGGCTGACCGATGTAGGCTGATGCTCCCTCAGCAAACCGCGTCATGACGTCAACCTGCCAATTGTGTAGTTGGTGTTTTAACATAAGTCAATGTTGTGGTCTTTATCTTGGAGATAACACATAAATCAGCCTGTACTTTTCTTTTCCGTTTTACATTGACAGCCGCTTTGTTATTATTCAGGTAGTTAGATATTGGTATGTTAAAGTCACCCCTCAACGGCCTTTATCAATCAACATGAAATCCAAAATATTTGTCGCTATAAAAAAACCTCAACAAAAGCCCGGATGAATAAGGGAACCTCGAGTTTTCTACCAGTTTATAGAAGGTATTTACGGGCGCTTTGGAGTAGTTTTTTTTTCGTTTCTAACATATCTCAATCGGCGTCGTAAATCCGCTTGAAAAGGTGCAGGAACATCAATCAAGTTTTATGGTTGTCTGCATCTTTTGCGGTAGGCCTGTGCTAGCATTATGCAATATGAGATAACCAATCAAACTCCTCGTTTCTTCCTTTCAAATCTTCCAAATAGACACAATGCCTCGAAATATGGGTCGAAAGGCGCTGCAGCATATCACTACGCCACTTGAACCGGCTCACCATAACATGGACGGTCTAGTGGTGCAAGGCCTACCCACAAAATACACATGTCTTTGGCAGGTACTAAGGCTGTCTACTGCAGATGAGTTAGGTATAGGACATCGAGAGTGAATAATTTTTATTGCCGACCTTATGTATACTGCATATATGTGCAATGCACAGCAAAGTAGTGTTATCATGATTTTAAACACATCTTTTAGTAGATGCAAATTATAGACAAATAATACCCGATATGAGGTTTAGATTTGCAGATCGGTATTATGCTGCCAAGATTGACGAAAATCAAAACTTCCTCGTTCAACAGTGGGGCTAGAAAGATCAAATAGGGCTTTCCGGGGACAATTTCAAGCAATATTGGGGTAATGGAATTATGGATTTGAATGAAATTACTGTGAAAAGCGGGTGCTATTAGAAACCCCACTTTGTAGCCTTATATTTCAGGGCAGTGCGATTTAACCCATGACATTAGCGGATTATTGTGTTTGCTGCGTTCAGTTTAAGTATTGTCGGTATCCGATTTTATCATTAATGCTCACCGCACATTTGGCCGCAATTCGCTTTGTCCAGGCCGACAAATAATGCAGAGATTTATTGTTAAGCAAGATGAGTTTCGAATAGCTCTCATTGGCGGATATAAAATACTTAAAAGGCATATTTGTGTTACCTTGACGGATGCCCGTTGGCATATGAGGCAAAACAGCAATAACCGACATCGGTAATGAGTGATGACTAAACCGGCCTGTTTTTCATGCCGAGAGTAAAGGTTACAGATGGAAGCTAGATCCGTTACTGCCCATTATCCTTTCAAACAAGGCAAACAAGGATCTCTCGACGGCGTCAAGAAAATAATATAAAGTCATTTTGTGTGTTACGTTGACGGATTTCCGCGGGCATATGTAGCCTTGCAACAAATCAATCATACATGCGCCTCCCGCACGCGATCATGCACCAGCAAGTTAAACATTCTACTGTAACTATAGGGAGGGGAATATTTGGTTGTGAGATCCAACAGTAAAAATCGCCCAGGTCATCATCCCGTCCTTATTCAATCTTTTACAATAATGAACATTTTTTGAGATTTGATAATTGTATCATGTGTACGTGTGATAACAATATGTACTCGCCCCAAGGCATCAATAATAATAGCTGATGATATTTGGCGATGAACTGTTTGAATACATAAAAAATATATTTTATAAGATCTTTTACATTAAACATGTTGGCTTTTATGAACAGACCGTGGGTGTGGGCGCTAAAACCGATCATTATACGCATAACCCACTTCTAGTATCGATTTCAACACGTACAGAGTATTTGGTGCAATTGTTCAATCTATATTTATTGAAAGCATTGCTTAGAGTTAATTGATGTTCAGTAATAATATATTTTGGACATCCGTTAAACATTTATTTTTATATCGGTATTGTTGATTTTAGCGACGATTGTGAGACTTTTTTCTGATTAACCGACTGTATTAAACTTTTTCTGATGATCTGATATGTCGGTATACATCAGGCCGCAATCGCATTGCTTCGCCATAGTGTCTCACTTGCTCACAGTTCAAATCTAATAAATAAGCTGCAGTTATTTGTCCCTTAGTGTTGAGCTAATTTATCAGCATCACCCTTGAACCATGTCAAATATGGCATGAATGTGGTGAATGCGCCCACAAGGGCCACACATGTCCATGTTAACAAGTACATTTTTCCAGCCGTTCATCCCACGTGCCGGTTTTTATTAAAGGCGCCATAACAATATGGCGCACGGGGGGTTGTTGTACGGCTCATACATACTCCTACACTCAGTTCCTGTTACCCGACAGCTCGTTATAAGTCTATGCTGCAGTACACGCGATGTCCTCCTGACCTGGAAAGCAGCAGTGTTATTGCGTCGCGTGTAGCGTCATGGCGAGGGCATCATTGACCAACCCCCAACCCCCACCCCTCTACACCCCTTTCAGCCGAATGAGATTGGTCACATGAAAAATGAACTGCAAATAACATTCTACATAGGTATTAGGGATAGGGGGTGGAGTTGGTTGTTGGCGACTACTTGTCGGTATAGATACATAAACCGGTGAGGTACCAATTCTATGAGTCATTTGTCTTTCCCCAAATGGCAGCAGTTATGTAACACACCAATAAGCTCAATATGAATTACCTCGTCCAAGTTAGAAGTCTATTTCACAGTATCTGGCGATTCCCTGTCGCTTAGAGCAGTAAAGATAAACATGGTATGCTGTTGGGTGAAGTAACCAACTATGAGGTGTGGGATGAGGTGTGCGCCTTAACTGGCAGCACACGTTTTCATTTGGCAGGGTTGTTATTGAAATAGTGGCACAAAGACGGAAGTTTTTCCCTCTCATTTTTGGATTATTTTATGTATAAGTGATCCGTGAATTGAGGCAGGTGCACGGTTTAGGTGTGAAGCCGCAAAATAACAGGAATTTTTGTGAATTTTCTACAGTTTCTGAACTGAAAGCAGATATTTCTCAACAACCCATGGAGACTAATTGCAATCGACTTAAAGCCTTAATACTGTTTCCGCTGACCCTGAATGTCAACCGACACCTCTACAGCATCAACCTTGGATTATGACCCCCACTCTCGCCAGAGTTTGCTATAACAGAGAGGATCTTTTGCTTGTCGGCCAGAAAGAAAATTGTGAATTCCCAACTCCCAAAGGATGTATACGCCACCCTGTGGAATCTCAAAATTGCTATTCGACCACGCACAAGAAAAGGAAAGAAAGTGGCTAAGACGGGAGCAGGAAACAATTTTACGAAGTTATGCCTGCTGAACGCTAGATCAGTTAGAAATAAAGCCGACATTTTTAAGGATTATATTGTGGATCACAACTTAGACATCTTAGCCTTAAGAGAGACGTGGTTACGACCTGGAGAAACTGACAGAGTCAAAGCGAATGATTTTGTCCGAATGGCTTTGCTTTGCTGCACAATCCACGAAAAGCAAGCAAAGGAGGGGGAGCTGGTATACTCCACAGGACAAACATTCGACCAGACAGCATAAGAACATCAGGGACGTACAAATCATTTGAGTACATACACTGCGCCATTCGCTCAAATACAAAACACGTCAGATTGATTGTTGTTTACCGAGCTCCACCAAACACAAAGAACAAGCTCTCTCATTCTCTGTTTATGGGTGAGTTTGCAGCTTTCCTGGAAAAACAAATGTTGGCCCAGGGAAATCTGCTTATTATTGGAGATTTCAATTACCATGTCGATGTTGCTGATAACACCGAAGCAACCCAGTTTAAAGAGCTTTTGTTGTCGTTTGATCTTGTGCAGCATGTTCACGGACAAACACACAGTCATGGACGAACTTTAGACCTCGTTATCACATGAACAGGCGACGACACTGTAAGTGACATTTCGATCTTTCATCACGGTGTTATTTCTGATCATGTAGCTATACACATGAAACTTAGTATGAAAAAACCGAGTGCCACCCGCAAGGAAATTACATACAGGAAGCTCAAAAACATTGACTTGACTTCATTCAAAAACGATCTTCAGCAGCTGTCAATTGTAACACAGTCATCGTGCGCGGCTAGCCTCGATGATCTTTCCAACAAGTATGACGCTATGCTCAGATGCGTTTTGGATAAGCACGCTCCACTAGAGCACAGGGTAATCACTATCCGCCCAAACACAGATTGGTTTAATTGTGACATCAGAGAAGAGAAGAAAGCCCGCAGGAGATCTGAACGGCGTTGGAGAAGATCTAAGCTTGAAGTTGACAGACAAAATTTTGTTACACACTGTCGGCGGGTTGATTCACTCAGTGCTGCAGCAAAGGCTAAGTGTCTTAGGGCAGAGATATTGGAGAGCACCAATGATCCACAAAAACTTTAAGATTGTAGAAAAACTGACACATACAAGGAAAGAGACCAAGCTACCGGTCAGTCTGTCTCCCAAAATTTTGGCGGATAAATTGGCAGTGTTTTTTACAAAGAAAATACATACCATCCGATTGGAATTAGCGAATATGCAATGCAGCCCACCAGACGCGGCCCCTGAGAAATGTTGTGACTCTGAGCTAAGTGAATTCAAACAAGCAACGGAACGTGAAATACGTAAATATATCACTAAGGCAGCTCCAACGTCGTGTGATTTAGACCTACTACCAACATGGATGCTAAAAGAATGCATGGATATCCTTCTTCCTGTTATAACACAAATGGTTAATCTTTCTCTAGCTTCTGGTTCTGTGCCAGAAAGATGGAAAACTGCAATCCTGAAACCACTGCTTAAAAAGAGCAATCTGGATCCTGAATTATTGAAAAACTATAGACCAATTTCAAATTTGAGCTTCATATCCAAATTAACGGAGAAGGTTGTAGCCAATCGATTTCAGGACTATAAATTAGCCAATCGACTTGATGACAAGTATCAGTCAGCCTACAAACCTGCCCATAGTACTGAGACTGCACTTCTCCGAGTATACAATGACACCATGCTGTTGCTCTCGTGTTTCTTGACCTCAGCGCCGCTTTTGACACTGTCGATCATGAAATCCTGTTACGTCGCCTGTCCGACAGTTTCGGACTAAATTGAAAATGCCTCGCATGGCTCAAGTCATACCTATCAAATCGTTACAACGAGTCTGTGTTGAAAACCGGTATTCGGAAACACATGTGGTGTGCCACAGGGATCAGTCCTAGGGCCATTATTATTTATTGCCTACATATCACAACTTGGGAATCTTTTAAAGAAACAAGGTCTGCAATACCACCAATATGCTGATGACACCCAAATTTAATTTACATTTGCTCCGACGCAAAAATATGCGAATGACGCACAAACCAAATTGGAAGAATGCATCCAGCAGATAAAATCATGGTTGGCAAACAGTTTTCTAAAACTTAATGAGGACAAAACTGAAATTCTATTTTTTGCATTTCGGTACAAATGCTAGCCGTCGTTCGGCCCAGTTATTATTGGCGATATGAGTGTACCTACATCAGATACAGCCAGAAACCTCGGTGTTCTGATGGATTCACAGTTTACTGGAAAACCACATATTATGAAGTCAACTCAATCTCTCTTTCATCAGATCAGAAGATTAGGCAGCATAAGGAAGTACCTGAACCAATCCACAGCCGAAATTCTTGTACACGCATTCATATCATCTCGGCTTGATTACTGCAATTCGCTGCTATATGGAGCTCATTCGTACCTTATCGCAAGACTGCAACACGCACAAAATACGGCCGCCCGCCTTGTTGCAAAAGGAAAGCACGGGATAACATTCAACACATCATGCGTACACTTCATTGGCTTCCTGTGGATAAACGTATTGTATACAAAATTCTTCTGCTCGCCTTTAAGGCTGTTATTAGAACCGCACCAAGCTACCTACAAGAACTTACTGCTCAATACCAACCTGCAAGGTAACTTCGATCGATGGACAAGTATCTTCTTCAAGTCCCATAATCCCCAATTATGTCGTCATACGGTGCCAGAGCGTTCAGCAATGCAGCACCAAGTTTGTGGAACGCACTTCCCATCGACATTCGTCGGCCGAATACGCTTGATGAATTCAAATCAAAACTCAAGACATCTCTTTTTAATCAGTGCTATGTCAATTAACAGCGTGCCTAAGCGCTTTTAAGCAGGATTACTTCCTTGAAACAGGCGCTATACAAATGCCATATATGTTATGTTATATTATGTTATGTTAGCGCAAGAATAACTAACTGAATTAAGTGAAGATAACGAATAGCAGATATATTGTTGTTGGATAAAAATAACGACTTGCATATTGGTAGCTTGGAAGAATGAGCACCCGCAGAAAATATTGTTGGGTAGATTCACCACCAGCTGACCGTGGACGTTTTGCAGGATATCCACCCACTGTCATGCAATGCTGCGCACGATAACGACTTACGAATACCAGTATTTCTTGCGGATTTGTTATTTTTATTTATATGAGAAAATTAAAGTGTCTCTCGTATCCATAAATCCTGAGAGCCGATGGCGCACCCCAAAGCGACTGCCAGTATCCAATGTATTACGCGAGTCTGTGCTCGTCAAGGCTTCTAACCCGCAAATCTCATAGTTAATCAATACAGGATAATCTGTGGTGCGCGAGGCAAATGTGATTATACACAGTATACAGATAACAAAAATGGTTGTAGGGAAAATCTAGAATGCTACCGTACAGTAAAATGGTAATTTTTCCGTTATGAAGGCCGAAGGTGAGAGGAATCGGATGTAATTGAATCAATGTCTGAAGTTCTATATAGATATGTTCATTGCAGAAAAATCTAGCTGATGAAAAGATTTAATCCCCCCAAACGAAATAAATTATAATTTATAAAACTGCTGAACAGCAACTTTGGTCCATTTATATACCGTCTTTTCGTTTTTTGTAAATCAAAACCAAAAACCAAATACGAAAAACAATAACTTAATAACTGTAAATCGCGTTTCATACGCGACAACGAAAAACGGGACACAGATTCATTTTTCGTTCGGCCAATGCCAAACGAGCGGCACTACGGTCGGCGATGTTTATATTCATACAAGGGGATGGATAGGTTGGTTGGTATATAGACACAGCGTCGCACTGATAGTTCGCACCAGACGCCTTCCGTGCAATGAAAGAGCATACGAGCCGCTATCTATCAATACAACTATATGTTTGAGGCCAATATCGGCGAAGTTTGTATAAATATATGACAGGGCTCGTCTTCCCACCTAAGCAGCGGTCAACGCAACTGTGAGCCCTCATAAGCCCACAAACGTGTAAGAACTCTCGTGTGGTTTTGACCTCCACCTCTTATCTAGAGTGATCAAGTTGAGATGAAGCACACGGGTTTTCCGTTTCTTCAGACAACAAGATGATATTGAGGCCGCGATGGGCGAAGGTGTTGTTGTAGTATTTTGACAGGGCTCGTCGTCTGTGTCTCTAAGCAGCGGTCAACACCTTATTGATCGAGCTTTAAGGAAGTAATATGTCGCCTCTAAATTTGCAGCTTCTGGTACGCAATGCAGCTCGTCAATCGTCATTGCAGCAAGTGCTTGTCCTAACTGAACTTTAGCATTACTCTTATCAGGATTATGTTGTGCATAATCAAAGGCGCATAAGGGGCGAACATATATATATAGAGAGATATACAGGATATATATATATATATATATATATAGATAGATAGATATATATAGATCGCATGTCTATCTATCTAGAGAGATGTCTCTCAGAGGAGTCTCTCTGAGGAGAGAGGGATATATCATCTCTCTCTCTCTCTCTCTCTCTCTCTCTCTCTCTAGAGAGAGAGAGGAGAGAGAGAGAGAGAGGGAGAGGAGAGAGAGAGAGGAGAGAGGTCTAGAGATAGAGAGAGATCTCTCTCTCTTCTCTCTCTCTCTCTCTCTCTCTCTCTCTCTCTCTCTCGAGAGAGAGAGAGAGAGAGAGAGAGAGAGGAGAGAGAGAGAGAGAGAGAGAGATCTCTCTCTCTCTAGAGATCTCTCTCTCTCTCTCTAGAGAGAGAGAGAGAGAGATCTAGATCTCTCTCTCTCTCTCTCTCTCTCTCTCTCTATCTCTCTCTCTATATATCTCTATATATCTCTCTATAGATCTCTATATAGAGATCTCTATCTCTATCTCTATCTCTATAGATATATCTCTATATATATATCTATATATATCTCTATATATCTATCTCTATATATATATATATATATATCGCCGCCGACTGCATCGCGATTCGCCTTCCTTTTCAACGATTATTCTTTATTCATTGGAGCACTGCAACACATCTGCTCTATCGTTAGATCGGCGTCATGACACCCACCCAAAACCTGTATTGTCAGATGCGCCGCATGCATAATGTAGTCAAAGAGATTAGTAAGTTCCCGGTTTCGAGTTCTTCAGTGGCTCCTAGCGTAGTTGCGATCGTATTCAGGACACAGGAAACTCCGAAGATGTGACCAGTGCTGCTGTCTCTCGTTTTAATGATTATGATAAATTTATGTCTTCGCCGTAATAAGCTATACATGCGGCACACAGGCAGCCATATTTCATCGTGAATGTCAGAATAGGGTTATTATAGACATGAACGCGATGTAAATGAGGTGCCTAAGTCATAATATGGGTGTATTGCACTGGAGGGGCTTTGATTCGGGTATAGAAATTGCTTTGCCTTTCCAGGTGGATATATTAATACGATGACTGATATGCGGCGTCAAATCCACAATACGTGCTTTGAGTCCATAAAGCATACTCTACAGCAAACCAACCCGACTACACAGAGCGTAAATATTAACAGCTGTGAGACGATGGTAGCAGGGGACTCATTGTTATGTTATCGGGGTAACTCCCCTTTTTTCTGCCACTTTCTCTATTGGCATTGATCCTCGTAATGTTTAGTAACCTTTGCTTGTTGGTTTAATGCCCTCTGGCATCATGTCTTAGAGCAGAATACCCCGAGATTATCTATTTGCAAGCATTAAGTCATAACATAAAACATGACTGCAAATCATTTAAAAGCCCACTTTGTCAAATTATAGTGCTCTTCGGAATCATATTCAGTGCTTGATAATGTTTTTGTAGACTTTCAACATTCATTTATCACCATTGTATCCCACAAAATGGTTTCACCATGCATGTTGTATAGGTTACTATCACGATGTGAAAGCATTCTGTTTATTCAGTCATGTACATCATTTATATTTATGTCTGTGTAGTGAATTCATTGTGCATGTAGTGTTCTTTTTGTGTACTTTCGTCCAAACCGTTCAATGTACCTGTATAAATATGCTCATAAAACAATAAACCATCAGTGCAATAAATATATCAATTATAGATTAACTAATCTTGACGGTGTTGAATTAAACGATCGCTGGCATAGGTCAAATGCACTCAATCAAATAAAGGGACACTAACAGAGCAATCAAATTGAGAAGTAGCTGTTAAAAACCGTTAATATTCCAAGTCACATAGGTATAAGTTCAGAACAAAGGTACTGCCTTGTATATGAACATCACACAATGATGAGTCAATTGCTTGTTTTTCATTATGAAAGCGTTTTGTATTTATAATCATCATGACGAACTCTACAGAAGATGATTCGAAAAATTGATGACCTTAATTTGTATTTCACTTGACAGGTATTGTACCTGTGGCCGTGTTATACTCTTCTACACGCTTTTTCTGTATTCGTAATACAAGGCATATCGAAATTACGTTTTAATGCAAGCAGACACAACATACTTGGAGCCGTCCCCTCTCTTACCCGTCCCTCGTATCCGGCCACTTTTGGAGGGCAAATGTTGAGGACATATGGAAATAGCATTGCCTTCTGCCGGGTCACTGGCATTAATTCTTTGTTGCATAATGTATCTGAACAAATTTATGGACGTTCATTTTCAGAGAACACTTGCGTTATAACTGCACGATGTGTCCCGAAAGGTACATAAAAATCTAGTGCATGAGCAGTGTGTCGATCCCGAAGGGCCAATTTTTTTCTAATCTTAACATATTGTATCAATATTGTGCCAGCCTACATTCATTATCAGCATTTGATAACGGACACCCTTGTGTCATGTTCATACTAATATCCCGTATTAGGCGCATTATTTCAAGACCCTTAGTTAAGCTTTATTACGTTTAAGTTTGCCAATCATATTTCCCTTCAGTAGACGTCACTGATATCTCAAAACATCATTAGTAAACAAACTGGGTGGACTACTTAACGCATTTGATGGGATGCTTACATGATTCATAGTCAAAAAGGTGTGTTTATGTTTGTGCGTTTATGTGCATGCATGTGTTTGTGCGTGTCTTCTGTGTGTGTTTCTGTGTTTTAGGCGGCTGTATCGGTACGTGCGTGCCTTATAACAAATGCACGATGGCAAACAGGATGAAAGATGGACGGCCAGGTTTTGCACCTTCAACGAGAAGGGAACACGATATAAATCAGCTCCATCTTTAAATATTCCATCTTTCACCACCCTTATGCCTCACTTGTTACATTTTATGCTACCGTTGTCTTCAGAAAGTTGTTTAGTGTAATAGACCTATTGAACTGGAATGCTATATTTCATATACTTTTATGATGGCATATCCAAAGAACACGCGTGTTTATAGCTCATCGACAAACGACTACCTTCCTTTTTAGGTCATAACCACCTAGATAAATGTGTTTGATTCACCTTATCTGAACTCGATGGACCTACGTCATCTTGTATGCATGCAACTCACTGTTTTGCATTGTGCTGTCGATCATTTCGCAAAGCGAACCTAAAACATTGACAAATCACGTAGACCACAAAATATGTAGATAACACACATGATAGGGCCATTGCACGTTTTACTCCATTTTGCTCATGATAATTGATGATTCCGTGGGCCGCAATGAGTCAAAACATGAACTGTAAGACAAAACGTAATTCAAGACCATGGACATTAATCCTTGTAGATGCAGTATACAATCTTGATATTTGCATTTCCAACTGTCATCGTTGATGAACATATATTGTTTAAATCATTAAATAGATAATGCCAGTATCCAAGACATCTGCATCACAATATATAATGTAGTCTAACAAGACATATACTCTCTTGTTGATTATTTTAAGTTATAGGGTATCCTATTCTAACTTTGCATCGTGAATGACGCATTTGATGTTATGCATGCCTAAAAAGGATTGAGGAAATGAGATTATACCGTCGCTATATCGTCATTCCAAACGCATAGCCACAGGTATGGATTATATATCCATGGCTGTATCCAATTGTGTTATCATTACCGCAATGTGATAAACTAACTACATCACTTGAATCGGTGTTGCCCATGGGCGATAATGTGCGCAGTAAAGATCACGAGGTCACTAGCTTTACTCGTATAGATATCTCACAGCTACTGGGATCGGCACTTAATGCATCTCGAAACCAATGTAAACACCTCGATCGGTTGCAGCACATGCACTCTAGAAACGAGTATCTATATATCCTGCCGGTTTCGCCATGTGTGGTCAAAGGTGGAGCACGAGAGCACTTATGCTTTCTGGTTGCTGTTCACCAACGTAAAATGTACTATATTAGCAAACGGGGTGAAGATAATGTCGGCAGAGCAGCTTACATGGCATCAATTATGTGATTTGATACAACAGATTTATAGTTTCGATTGAATCAAAACGTCATTAACCAATAATGTAAAGCAAGTCGCACGATTAATTAGTGTTTTACATCCATTTTCTAAGGCAGTGACGCACTGCTTGTGCATTCAGATCAACGAATAAGTCTTCTAATAGATTATGATATTCAAATAGCAAGAATGCACTGGCTGGCCCAGCCTTGCGACACGAGATGATATACATAATTTACTGGAAATACCTTTTGCCATCATTGAATACATGGCTCAGCATATGCAATTCAGGCTCAGTCAAGCCTAGGGCTTACGACTAATTGAAACTAATTCTTCGCACCAGCTTCGCAATTCAGATCATGTGCAGGCTCGATAGTAAACCGCTGGCAGTGAAGTTAGGCAAATCGTATAATCCTTCTGCTGAATTTTATCATCATCATGTACGTGATTCCGTTAGCATTCTGAATTGATATTTTGTCTCAATCCTGCTCTAAGGATCTCGGGAGCTTCACGCGTTGTTGATAAGCTGAGCTGGAGTATTTTAAGATGATCTTCTTCTTGATGTTTCGTTTGTTTCACATCATATGACACGCCAACGCATTCAATAAATTCCATATTTAAGACACGTGAACTCGAAATAAAATATAGTAATTAAACCATTTAATAACACTATTTAATAGCATAAAGCAGAACAAATGCTTGGAAATGTTAAGAAGCACGCTGACATTGAGCTCATTGCGTAAGTCCATATGTCGTTTCTATTGTTAGCACTTTCATATAGCAATGCATATGTACTCATGCAGGACATACGGTAAGCATAGATGAGTTCCAATGCACTATTATAGGCAATATAATGACACTTCGGTTGCGCATCATATATAACCAGAAGAAAATCTTCCATTATCCCAGCCCGTGTTGATCGCTACTGGAAAGCAAGTCGATCAATGCCAATTCTGCCACATTATATTAAGAACATACAGAAATTGACGCATACCTGATTGAGTTTTAATTGTAAATATTGATTAGCATTGCCGCATCAACTGTAGTTTTGTTGTCACAACTGAACCGATGATTTTCTCTTCTATGTTTTGATAATTATAAAGCTAGCGTACTGATTAGTGGTTGCCTGATAATATTTATTTTTATGCAGCCAATCCAGATTTTCCAGATTTGTCTACTGGACTCCTTGTAATGCACTAAAGAAAAGTTGCATTATCCGAAAATATGAAGAGAACACTTGCTTTACAACGAATCGTGTCAACTTACTTCAGGAAACGTCGAATCAGCACCAAAACAAGTCATGCTACCTCTTAGGCAAAATAGAACGACAGCTACATATACACTTTCCACACCAAATATCTTTAGCGATAAAAGTGTAACCGCTATCTAACGCTATCTAACGACCAAACCGGATGAACGGAATTGAAACGAAAAAATACTTACTTTCAAGTGGTTTGAATGTGGAAATTACTGCAGGCCATTCTCGAAAATAATTTCCTGCTAATATCCGTTGGAATTCAGATGTACGTCGTTTGATGAAATATAAATGAGATATCAGCCCTTACAAGTGGAATATTACAATCATACGCATTTGGTACGAGATTTGTAGTACGCCATTGCATTCTGTAAGAAAATTTATCTTTGGCACGATTCTAAATGCGGCCCAACTAGTACCCTCTAACGGTTGGAAAAATACCTCAGAGCGACCAATTTATGCTCGTCTGATCATCCTGAAAACTTTCTTTATTGCTTTCAATTATCCTTTCCTCCTTTACAAGCCTTTGCTCTTGTCGCCTGCACGATTTCTGGTGCTATGATAATGCTCGACACGGATTCCCATAATTGTATATAAAGATGTAACTATATAAATACACATATATATATATATATATATATATATATATATATATATATATATATATATATATATATATATATATATATATATATAGATATATAGATATATTTATAGATATATTTATATATATATATATATAGATGTATATATATATAGATATAAATATATATCATATATGCATATATACATATATATATGCAGAGATATAAGTATATATATATTTATATATATATATATAGAGATATATATATAGATATATATTATATATAGAGATAGATATATATATATATATATATATATATCATATATATATATATATATATATATATATTGATATCTATTGATATATGAGATATATATGATATATGTATATATATATATATATATATATATATATATATATATATATATATATATATATATATATATATATATATATATATCTATATCTATATATATATATATATATATATATATACACATATATTCGAATTTTATGGGATCAGGTGACGCTGCTATGAAATGAACAACAGTACATAGGACTCGACTGTTAAAGATATGTACTCTTTTGATTGGTCGGGGCCCCGAATGAATATGCAAGATAGTTGAGAAATCTGACTCAACGTTTCACTAGAAAAGTAACATTTGCACCACGCATTCTATGTGAGGCTTTGAAAAAATCACACCATCTTTTGTTTGTAATTACGTTATGCAATTTGTTTTATTTAAATCGTAAAATCATTTGATGGGCTACTTACAGCACTTGCTCCCTATAAACCACGAATTTATCCAGTGGTGTAAGATTTCTTCAGAGCCCAAAGCATAGCGTTCAAATACGATCTCCCATTTAGTTTTTTGTCTCAACCACTAAAGGTTCTATATTGCAGCACATTCACTTCAATACATGAATAGGGTACTCAACTTCACTACAAGCGAAACAATAGAATTGCTTTATCCGGGCGTTATTTTAACCCACAACCTTCTTATTTAGGTTCAGGCACTCAATCGCTGTACCACAAATGTATTTATGAATTCAGCTGTAACACCGAGTGTACCGTTATAAGCGTCATAGAAGCAGTCGATGATCTGGTGAACTACGCAATTTCAAATATCAAAAAAGGAGCAAGTGTGAATGTACAAAACAACTTAATTTCGCTTGATCATAGGGCATTGCTTAACCAACCAATAAGTGAATTATTTTTGCCAATTTGCGGATGATATAGAAATGCCCTTCCCAAACATCACGTCCATCCTCACGTACCATTGTCGCGGCGATATCAGCTCGCTGTAGAAAGCGATGTTTGCATCCCAGTTGCCTTATTGCATTTCGTTTACAATAATTATGAGCTATAGGCCGGTACCAAACTCGACTAGATATCTATGTGGTCATGACTAACTATGTCATAGTCAGGGAACAGCTTGCTTTAACGTTGATGCCAATATCAACAACGATTATATTTCAAGCATCGTTAGCCACTCACTTATTGAGTCTGTGGTTTTGATACAGTATATCCTACCGGTTACAAACACATAACTTCACCTACACCAATGATGCAGCTGAGAGAATTTGTGTGTGATTGAAGCAAACTCAATGTTTGTCAGATCATTTGGAATGATTTGATTAAATTATGCAAAAGAAGTGACATGCAGCATTGACAACATGAGTTATATATAAATAGGAAGGTCTTCAGCAAATCTGATCAAGACAGCAAGGCAACAGACGCAAATCAGTTAATGATTGCCTACATTTATCATGCTCTTTGGACACTGTCAGAAACTGATGGTTAGCGCCAGTAAATCCTGTATTGATATGCTATCCACGCTGTGCTATCGCTACAAATCACACGAAGTATGCATTTATGTACACTCCATGACATGTATTTGTATTGTAATAGTTGTGCGGTTTATGCTATACTTGCTTTTTACGCCCCATAGCATCATACCTTCAATGACATCTCTTTACATAGCCTCTATGTGCGAAATCACTGAAAGTACTGTTACTGAAATTCTTCGAACTGTATTCGTGATGCAATAAGCTTATTAGCCCTGGGTTGAGTGCCCAGTATCTTCTGTGGCCACGCTGCGTTGCTGTCCTGGTGTTTGTTGTTTTTGGTACGTGATTCATAAGTGCATTTATAAAAATATCCAACGTTTAGTGATCCATTACTGGGACAGTACAATACGACATTCTGAGCGATATTAATGGTACCTACGAACTTCGCCAGATAAGCTGGATACGTAATCTATTTATAGACGGCTTGGCATTTCACACATCAAGCGCTTATAAAAGGCAATGTACCATATAGATTCTGCGGCCCGATGTTACTGATTGATAGCGCATGATATTCTCTGTTGTTGGAGTTTTCGTGCTGAATTTGTGATCAATGCTTAACAAATCGACCGTTTTAACGGACAGATATACCAGCAAGATGCCCAATCATTTGACAACCACTTATTACCAGATCAGTATAAATGATGCCACACGTCTGAGGTGCTTAAGCAAAACAACTATCTTACTAAACTAACTTACTTAAAACATAACACATTCCTATATCGCCTCAAAATATATGTTATGTCCAATTACCAAGACTAAGACAATTACCGAATCATAGTGAGCTATATATAAGTAATCTTAGCAGAAGACAATTTTATCTGGTGTGACGTTTTGAGTGAATAATGAATGCTCCTCTATTCATTCAAGTCAATCTTTGCAGCCGCATATACAAGGGTCGGGGCCAATACCGCTGTAGCAGACAGCTGATTTAAATTCAGATACACATTCCAAGTTTACGATATTAAAATGACTGTGTTGACATTGCTTTATTGTACCTAATCCACTCTTGTTGCATGCGGATACTTCCACGAAGACGCCTCAGTGACAGCAGGAGGAACGTCACGAATATAAATAGATTGGTTAGGCCGAAAGGGTCTCGTCGACTAAAGAAGGAAGAAACCCACAAGCAACGCATATTGACTCACTCAGCTATAGATACCAGTAAGACATCGCTTCAAGAGCTCTAGCAGTAGAGGCTTCAACATTGAAACGGCATCATTAGTATTTTAATGCATCATAACCAATCAAATGCTATATTTGTTTAAATGCACTGATAGCCAAAGTATGGAGCAGGTTTCCTTTAGTGGGATCAGATCATAATAGCAAGGTTATCAAATACATTATTTACCATTTACAACATTGTCAGCAAGTACAAATTAGATTGCATTGAAACAGCTTGATTCGTCCAAACAGTACTCATGCCATGCGATATTCTAGCATTAGATGGATGGCGGTTTTATAACCAGTCAGAGAGGCGTTATGTTTTAATAATGTGATAGAAATTGATGGCGCAAATCGTATGTGTTATTTCGTCCGAGGCACAACTCTATAGCCATTTCTTTGCACCTTTCCATAGGCTTCCTTGCGTTCGCCGCTTAAATATTCCGCGACTACTAATGGGCCTTATCAGCTCTACCCACAAACAAGCGCAGAAGTTTATTTGCCTTCAGGGAAATAAACTGCCTTATGGCTTAGATATGGTATTGAGCATTATCCTCATCATCATCATCGTCATCATCATCATCAACATCGTCATCATCATCATCATTACCATCATCATCATCATCATCATCATCAAAATGGAACGTCTTGGGCATTAAATGCTTGGTAAGCCCATGTCAAAAATCTTATACAATTTATCTTGTAAAAAAAGAAGCATAAGGCTATTAGTGTTTTTGTATAGATACGCAATCACCATGCGTAGTGATATATCGAGTTGTTTTGTCGTGCAGAGTAATGACTTGACAATTTTGCATCAAGCGGAATGACCAGAAATATCAATCTGTACCACTAGAGAAGAATCGGAAATTAACTGCCCCTAAAGCATTCGCTTCTAATAATAGCATTTGGACAATGTAATGCATTTTGCATTTTGCAAAAAAAGCCGTTTCAATCAGCCAACGGCATTAAGAGCACTTTCAATGCTTTTGACGATTTATTTGCCACGGAAAAATCAGCCTTCTTGAGAGATAATACGTGCATTACAGAGCGTACCATGCTAGTTTAAAAACAGGCTTCGTGATGTGTGTATGCGAAAATGTTTCTCAACAAGTTGCGTCCATCTAGCATTTGGAATTCGTCGTTGATCTCTGGTATATCAGCGATTTACATAGGAATAAAACCATCTGAGGCCCCAATAAATATTGTTATTTGGTCTGTATTTGGAAAAGAGAGTAAAACGCTTAAGAGACTGGTTGAATACAATCTATCAATAATCGGGAAGCCATGCACATTTTTTGGATGAATTCTCTCATCGTAATTTCAAACACACTTCAAGCTTGCTTTATCATTGTGCTAACATTCATGGTGTTTATTTGCAGTTTTGTATTAGTAACCAACTACGTACGATGGATTCGATCATGTTATGAAATAGTCCTGCCAGTAAATCAATGAATTAAATGGGAGAATCGATTTCCATTCCAGACTGATGTCCATTCACAATAACATATAGAGAGGGCGGTGACGAAGGTTCTATGTCATGGAAATTACTGAACGATTGCCATAAATTGTGTTCAGAATTGATCAATTGCTCGTAATATCACCAATTGTGATAGTATAACTTCCCTCAAATCCTCGAACTAAACCCATTTGCTTTGCGGTGACACAAACCATTGAATCAAACTTTAATTTCATTTTATCAATCAAACATTCTCGTTCGTTTACATTATATTTTGTGCAACTAAGACGAATTGGGGATGTTATTTATAATTCACTAATGTGCATTATTAAACAGAGCATATAACTATGTACGCATTGTTGTTGCACCATCTGAGATTCGGCCGGATGTAACGGGACATCAGTTGTCCGCAATGCTGAATATATTCAGCAACTCTTATGTTTGTCATATATTAGGAATCCGAAATATTCCCGACATAGTATAGTCGCAGTCTGCAAATTGGTTCATATGCATCATGATATTTGTTATTTAAAATACGTGCTACGTAACTTTCACTGACATATAAACGCACATTGTTGGCGATCCATCATTGATCTGTAATAAGCGTCATAAACATCTGCATATTGGAGCTCCCATATTAGATGCAACTCCAGAATGTTGTCATAAATTGTTCCGGTCTAACCTTCTACTACCAATGTTGAACGATCCCAGATGTTAATCGCCGACATTGTTTTGGGGAAGTGCCAGTAATTCCATTTGCATTTACGGCTAATGATTTTTTTGTTATTGAACCCATCAATATATATGCATTTCTGTAGTGTAAAGGTTTGCCCGTTTGCAAAGTTAATTTATGCACCAGGTTTATGATCGGTGTAGTGCTCGCTATTTCAAGTATATAAGTTATGTCCAATATTCGCCAATAATAAATTGAATTGAATTTTTACGTTAAAGTGTACGTGCAAGGATAGAGTGTGTCGAAATAACTAAACACCAGGGTTATTTTATGCGCTGGACAGCAAATGCAGTAAGGTTTCGTTGTATACTGATTTTCTATGATTATTTGCAGTATTCCACTGCGACAGTACCACTGGCTATTTAACACCCAGCCTGCATGATTAATGTTATCAATCATATGCGTATTGAAATTCAGCGAGATCAGCCAGTACATGATTTATTCAGGAGCTCATCGTCCCGAATGTTCCGAGCGCACACGAGGCTTACCATTACGCCTCGACTAATGCTGCTGTGTCATATGGTTATGGCAATAATAAATTTGAGCTCTTGCCGTAAAACGCAATACCACTAGCGGCAAAATAGCCGGGATATTTCATCATGAATGTCGACAGGGGGTTATTACAGACATTAGCGCACCTAGATGAGGCGCCTTAAGTCGTTACATTGGGGGTCGGTAGTTATGCAGCTTTCAGGCGGGGTATAGGAATTTCTCTGCTTTTTCGGGTGGATATATTAATACGATGATTAATATGTGGCGTCAAATCCGCACTACTCGTGATACATGCCTTGCAGATTATCTGGGGTAGAACAACTCACCGCCAAATGTATACACCACATAATGCATTCTGCCTGCCAGATAACATGTGTATTTTAATGGGAAACTTCTATAATGATTCCATATTTAGGAAAAACGAGAAATTATCCCATGCCATGAATGCTATCCTATCATGGTATTTGCTAGTTTTCAGTCCGTTTACGTACTTTGGATTCATGTTCAGAACATTCGTAACTTTCCTTTTTGGCAAATAACTATTGATTCATTTCCGCAACAGCCGCTGGAAGAGCAAATTATTGTGCCCGTTACACAAATTGCATTAAACAATAACTGTATGATAAATATCTGAAAAAGAATGCAACATTGTGTGACATCAAATGCACTTTTCAATTAACACTGTCGGGGTGCCAGATACAGAGTTTAAACCTCTAACATAAGAAAATATATATATATATATATATATATATATATATATATATATATATATATATATATATATATATATATATATATATATATATATATATATATATATATATATATATATATATATATATATATAAATAAATATAAACGCATGTTTATAAGATCCGCCGAGCGTACGGTTCTTTTCTCATCCTCCTCACCCAACAGGATTTCCATTAGTCGTCTCCAAAATCCTCATCGGATTCGACAGCAGCGATGATTTGGAGTTTTATTTCATATTCAAAGTTTTAGAAAATATTTATTTGTTTTGGCATTAGGGATAGATTTAATACAATCCCGCGCAATATCTTACAAGTTCCGCAAGCTTACCGTTCGTGCAAGACTGTGTTTTGCAGTAAACCATACGATCAATGATCTGTCTCCAGAGAAATAAATATTTTAGTGCCCGCTTTTTGTCCCCTTCACTGGGAGAGCTACCATTATTATTCATCAAGGTTATGACTTAGTGCATTCAGTGTATTTTCGCTGCCTAGCTGTAACAAATACACATGTACACATTCCAGTTGTTCAAATGCAACGTGCATGAACTTATTCTATCTGTTGCTCCCATCGTAATTTAGTGGCAGATGTGGCAGCTGACGTATCCGACTGAACCTACAAGTCGTCATCATCATTATCATCATCAGTATAATCATTATCATCATCAGCATCACCATTCATGCATTGAAACGCTCCTTGCCATCCGCAGTCTGTCAATTGTCATAATATGCCATAGTTTCAGTTGTTATAAACCTGGATTATTAGTTCTAGAATGCGTGGCATATACAACAACGTGGAGGACCATTATTGATCCGAATGAACAAACATTCGCAAATATCAATGTTCCTGTATCAACAAAACGAAAGACAGAAGCCGTTTGTAATTTAATCCCCATCAAGCCGACAGTAATGGTTAATTAATCGAAAGCGTAAGTTTTTGTGCTAGATTAAGCCATTTAAAATATTTGGATGACCTGAAGTTCTCTGTAAAATTTTATGGTGATAAAGGTCATCAAACATTGCATCGCACTTTGATTACACTACTTCTAATTGCATAGTTCAACAATCAACATACTTCGTTTAGGAATTAACTCAGCTTCATACATATGCCACTTATATTATAGTGTGTGCAAATATAATGTCTATTCAATGCCATGGAAGATTCAAATTTCACCTTCTCACCAAATCAGCTAATGCATTTTTCTGGCACAATTGGGATCTTTTAGATTGCAAACTGGCACACTGGCTTTAAAGGGCTTTCTTGCACTTGTTTCGGTTATGGAAAGTAAATTGGTTTCATCTCCTAGGTTTGGCTTCACTGCAAGATGTCGGTACAATAGAACAGTAGGTTATGTTATGGGTTTTTTCAATGTCTGTAGTGTATATGGCTGTGCATCAGTCTTATTAGATAATAATTATGCATGTAATTAGCAATGAAGAAACATAAACACCATAGTATTATATTAAACGCCGTAGTGTTAACCTAGATGTTTCAATAACAAAGTTTGAGAAGCTATGCATCAGATAGTGGTGATAAAATGCATTGAATCAGATTGGAAAAGGGTTATTGGTAGATCCCGGGACCAGTTCTTTTTCTAATCTATACTGCATATACCTAATTAGTAATATATTGCTGATGACCAATGACAGGGTACCTTACGGTCATTTTGCCCTGGCCGCCCATCATAAGGTATGGGGTGACCAGGGTAAATCATACATGAATGTTCGATGTCTTGTTACATTGTAATGTTTCTCGGTTTGAATAATTCAGAAATATCATGCTTCTATAGTCGCAGCAAATGGTAATGCTTATAATTGTTTTGACAAAGACCATTGACTATATGCGACGAGGACTTTGCAGCAAAACACCCAGCAGGTAGTTGCTAGTTGAATGCTAGTTTTGTCCTGGTGCCACGTAGAGCTGTGCAAATTAATTAACGTCCGTACTACATCACGTTTTACAATGCTGCTATAGAATAGTCAATGACTTCGAGAGCATTGTTCACGCTTTATACTTAATTACATATGTACACATGCTTATGATGCTTGCAAGCTGTCCATGTGTTGCGATTGTATTTTTCGATTCGTAATCAACTGCAATTGTGTTTTCTGATATATATATATAAGTATGTATACACAAACTCATAGTTATATTGGTGAATCATTAAAAACAAACTCTGGCAACTTATATATATATATATCTACATTTTAACATATCCACATATATGCTTATATGCGCATATATACATAAATATGTTAATTACATATATTTACATTCATATCAATATCTCTATTTTTATATATTCTATATTGGATTATATGTAGAAGTTTGATACTTATATATATATATATCTACATTTTAACATATCCACATATATGCTTATATGCGCATATATACATAAATATGTTAATTACATATATTTACATATATCAATATCTCTATTTTTATATATTCATATATGTAGGAAGTTTATTATATAAATATATGTATGTAATATATTGTTATTTATATATTAATATGCATACATAAATATATATGTATATATATATACATATTTAAATATATATATATATATATACATTTATATACGCATGCATATATATGCAGATATTTGTGTATATATATATTTATATCTATAGAAATATATATATGTGTATATATGTATATATATTAACATATATTTATATGTATATATACATACTCATATATATATGCATGTTATTCACTACATATATTGCATGTGTACGTGTTTTTCCAATGATACGCCTACTGTTTGCGAATGTACTGTAACTTGGCGTTTGTTAAAGCTAATCCTGAGAAGTGGTATGAACAACCGTGTGCCCAATTTTGGCCGCATCATCAATGCTGCCAGAGTTTGTTTTTAATGATTCACCAATATAACTATGAGTTGTGTAAACGCTCTATGTTGAATCGCAAAGGCTCAGTGTTTATAGTCTACATTCGTAAATGATCTTATCACAACAACCGTATCAAATGCAGGTGTAGTAGGAGATTATGCGTGTCAACAATGATTGAATACAAGTCCTTACATATTGAATCGATTCCGAGGTCGTATGCATTTAGTATCATATCATCATATTCAGTTATCTCAAAGCTCATTCCTAGTTATAGCACCTCTTCCCATATAATGGAGAGGATAAATCCGAGCCACGTTGAGTAGGCATTGTGGGGTTGATAACAGACAGCCCAATCACCAGTGGAAGAAGGGTTCCAAAGGAAATTCCCTGGGCCCCTTGTGGTCCTACTGACACTGGCGAGTAGTGTCATACCAGGGGGCGTTTGCACTTTTTAGCACACCCTATGGGATATACTCCGGAGGCTCATCTTTGTCACAGATTATTGTGCAGCTTATTTTTGCATGAAAGCGGCGCTGTATAAGCATGTTTTTGGGTCTCGTTGCCAATGGTCACCGTGCGCTCCAGTCTGCATCTCCTTTTACATTTGACGGAACTTAGGCAGCATCAGCTGATTTCATGTATCAACGGTGACAATTGATACTATCACTGAAATATTTTGTTGTTCCAGCTTCATTTTACCTTCGAAATATGATATTTGGTAGCATCATCAGATATGAGGAAGATACATCAACGGGGGAAATTGATACAATCATTGAAATATAACTTCTGACCTGATTCACTTTAGGATATGTCTATAGTGCCTAGAATATCACTCAAAAACTACGAAATACGATATGTAGCAGCATCATGTGATATCAGCACGATTTATCAACAGTGAAAGCTTATAATATCACTGAAATATGACGTTAACACAGCTTCACTTTAGGCATTGACCATATATCAAAGGTTATATATTATGTGAATTTCCTTTGGAGATGCCTATAGTGCCAAACTATCACTTGGAATCTACCAAATTCGACATTTGGCAGGGATTAGCTGATGTCAAGTTGATGTATCAACGGTGAATAAATTGATACTATCACTGACATATTACGTCGAACCAACTTCCCTGCAGACATTGACCATACATCAAATGTGATATATGATATAAATATCATTGGGACATTCCTATAAGTGGTCACATTTTCCCTCATAACTAAAGAAATACGACCTTTGGCGGTGTTGAGCTATTTATCATAACAGTAAAGGGTTCGTGAGTTATCGAGAGTCATTTCAAAAATCTGCGTTGCATTATACATCTCTTATGTTATATTAATATGGTGTATTGGTGGGTTTTGTCAACGACGTTATATCAGAACTAAAAGCATACTCACGTCCTTCACATAGTGCGCCAGTATATCAGATGATCTGAAAAATAAACATCACCGCCACTAATACATACGAGATAATGGCCGCAGTATATTTTCAATATGTTATTGGCAAAACCTAATGTTCCTTAAAAGAAATTGCATCAGACCGATAGTGAATATTGGTCACATGTTCGTAGCATTACAGCTGCTTTGCCGACACGGTAGGTTATATCTTCGGATGTGATAAGCAATTCGAGGCTGTAGTATGGTTGTCTATACGTCCTAGCTCATACTTTCGCAATGCTTCGTTATGATTAAATGCATGTGGTTTCTTACTGCGTGCATTGATCCCCATCCATCTATGTAACCATTTTTTAACTTAACTAAGCCTCTAAAATGCTATATCGCATCACAAATGATATTCGTATTGAACACTGCACAATAGGGTGAACACAATTAATGTTTGTCGTTATAATAGCTGGTGTCATTTGAAGTCTACAGAGAACCAATAGACTTGACACGACACCTTCCAACTAGTCCTGGCTATTGAACATATAACGTTACAGTCAATTAACATGCCGGCAAGATGTAAATAACGATTAACGTCGTTAATTGTACGTTTAACCTTCTTAACTGGGCGGGATTGACATTTGATTTATGTGCTGAATTCATTCATTTTGGATCAGAATTTAATAAATTGCGCACGTAATGATAGGAAGAGCTTGCATGCATCGTGTAAGTTCCGTATTATATCTGATAACCATATTATTGCAGATACATTCAGTAAAGACATTGTAAACATTGGCCCAAAACATTCAAACAAAATACCGCAATCTGATGTTGACCCACTTCTATTTACGAAGACCCCTAATAAACATTTAACATGTTTAAAAAATCCTTACGAAAGAGAAATTGAAAATATCATTTGGGGTCTTAAATTGCCACGAGGGTATAAGCAGCAAAATTGTTATATTTACACTTGCACATATTGTCCGCTCGTTAGTTTATGTTTTCAACCTTTCATTTAGCCAAGACATTCTACCTAGTGAACTAAAATAGCTCGTGTCACGCCGATATATAATATATGCTGTACATTATTTGACAAGATAAAGATCGACAGTAAATATTACCAGATTTGGCACAACACTACTTTGAAGAAGGTATAAAAATGTGATTTCGACATTATAACCGTGCCACAATTTATTCTGAAACATAACACATCAGTAGAAGTCAAATGTAGTGCGACTGCCGCGCTGCCCTTGATGGCAGGAATCTGGCTTCTTAAGTGCCACTATGCTAACCGTTCCCGTCTAAGCACTAAGATAGACGCCACGAGAATCAATATCAAACTTGAGTATACTATTGCAATCAATATCAAGTTTATGTTCCTTGGCTGTGCTAGATATAAGCATTGATCTTTTCGCTGCGTCATTTTATATATGTGATTTCCAGTTTTATACATATATTCCCTTAATAAACCTGGTCACACATTTTCGAGCATGTTGTTATCATAATAAGAAGCCCTTCATTCTTAAAATACCTCAGATTATTCACATTTACAGTCGTTCAGTTTGAAGCAATATCTAATTTGATACCAACAGAAACATAAAAACTCTCTTTTCAAAGATTGTGCAGCAGACCGCCGAACCAAGTTATATTGCATATTGGCTGCAGAATCTTATGTCGCTATTCAAGATGCAACAGACCGTATGCGATGTACTCTTTAACATAAATGAGCATAGGCTCCGTTCGCTTTTTATGACTGGCACCAATGAATTATGACCATATTTACCGGATTTACAATTAGACGAAATGTACTTGCCGCAAGAAAGTAGAGCTCTCTTCAGAAATGCTGAAAGTCATTGACATAAGATACGAAGTACTTAGACTTCTTAGAACCTGATTGTCATGAAGGTGCTAGACGTAGTGATGTAAACGTACATCTCAAAAATCATCCATTGGTTTGGTTGCAATGCTTTATAAAAAAAGTTGCTAGAATATACTCCTATTGCAACTTCAGAAGCAGAGACATGTATGATATTTACAATGAATCAATTGTACATTACGAGCGACCACATGTTATGTTCACCAGCCCCGGCAGCTATAGCAGTAGAACATTGTTCCCATTAACGGCGCTCATTCATCTGTATATGTATAATAAACATGAATGTGCTGTAGTTTTGATAGCAATGATCACCAACGTCATTACCACATTTACGTTATTTAGCGATGTGTCACATTGTAGGCATGGGCTTGGTATATGTCAAACACACATGATTCAATGTGAATGCATGGAGATGAGGCCCTTCTTGAGAACACATGTATCTCCCAATCCATTCTGCGCTCGCTCATCTGCATACCCTTGCAGGGTTTCTAAACCTTGATAAAACCTAGCAGAAATGGTCACTTAGCACTAATACGACTAGTACAAAGCAGCTAAATCCCATGTATAAACTAATATTAAAAGTCGTTTCTCTTGCGTCTGTAAGTTAACACCAGTATAACAAAGCCTCGACAATAAGCTGCAAAGCGCCGAGGTAAGCACCATATAATACGTTCTTCTTGGAAAAATGTTTCATTGTATAAGAGTACCGACTCAAACCTTGAGGCACGGATTACTTGATATAATAAAGGAAGCAGCTGCATATCACGAGGTAGTCACTCAAAGGAGCCTTGTAAAAAATTTGGAGTATGATTATGAAACAATATTCTGAAATCATGTTCCACGAAAGGTAAATAGTTTGTTTATTTGAATTTAATGTCCCAACTTAACCTCATAATATTGGATCAACTATGATACACATGGATCTGACAGATAAGCTTACATATAGCGCCTCATAATAAGGAATTAGTAACTGAATACATTCCTCGGTGAGTGAGGTCATATTTCGCTCTGATGATTTACCATTTTATCTACAGACAACCATATATAACCAAACCTCATTCATGCGCACTGCTCTGCGAAAACAAACTAAATCAGTCATATCGGGTACCCTGACTTTTGTTTTTAGTGCTAGTATTCTAGGTATCACCCCATAACTTGGTGTACAATTGACACGAGCTGCCGCACGGTGTGCATTACGCGATCCGCATATTATGCCTGTGCGGAACTAAGCTAAGTGACCAAATATTATTGCTCCTAGCACACGTACCAGCAGGATGGCTAAGTATCATATGTACCAGCAGGATGGAAGAGTATCATATGTACCAGCAGGATGGAAGAGTATTGCATGTACCAGCAGGATGGAAGAGTATCACTTGTACCAGCAGGATGGAAGAGTATCGCATGTACCAGCAGGATGGAAGAGTATCACTTGTACCAGCAGGATGGAAGAGTATCGCATGTACCAGCAGGATGGAAGAGTATCATATGTACCAGCAGGATGGAAGAGTATTGCATGTACCAGCAGGATGGAAGAGTATCACTTGTACCAGCAGGATGGAAGAGTATCGCATGTACCAGCAGGATGGAAGAGTATCATATGTACCAGCAGGATGGAAGAGTATTACATGTACCAGCAGGATGGAAGAGTATCACTTGTACCAGCAGGATGGAAGAGTATCACATGTACCAGCAAGATGGAAAGTATCGCATGTGCTGAGAGGATGGAAGAGTATCGCATGTGCTAGGAGGATGGAAGAGTATCGCATGTGCTAGAAGGATGGAAGAGTATCGCATGTGCTAGAAGGATGGAAGAGTATGGCATGCAGACATCAAGGTACGCAGCAGCAAGCAGGACTTACATATATATGTGTGTGTGTGTGTGTGTATATATTTATCCACGGAAATAACATCTTAATTAATTGAGCCATTCATCTTGCAGGAATAGAACCAATGTGGTATTATGTATTTTGAGATGATATTATTATATCAAGAAGCACTTCATGTGCTGATGTACATAAGCAGAGTCATAATTGAAATGATCGCAGATAGTATGGTAAGCTATATGCGGGAAGCTAAGGGGATAAATTACTGTGATGGTGTAATTCTTGGACTTGAATAAACCTGATTGTTGCAACAATGATAGTAAAACTGAGACAAAATGATATCTCCGGTAATCTTTTACTTTCTTGAGGCCAATTATAATTACATATTGATTGCAACGAATGTAGAGTGATGTATCTTGCAGCTTGGTATGAATATAACGAACTTAAGTGAATAAATACTGCAATTTATATTGAATTGACAGCGTTGGAATATTTTCATAGCGGGTGGTTAAAGTCCTTTTGATAACCACCTTCAACAAACTTGAGCCAGTAATCTGCTTTGAGGACAACTGTGTCCATTTGGTAATTTTATCAAAGTTAGCAGAAGATTGTAAAGCAGGCTGTGTCGTTGTTGGTGTTGTGCCATGCTGTTTCTCATGTAGCCTACAGTTGTATAGTGAATGAATCTGCTAACGTCGGCAACAAATTAGGAACTTATGTTGCTTCTTCCCACTTATGTAGGAGTAAGATAAATGTGAACTTCTCATACTATTTGAATGTATCCAAATGCTGGATGATTTCAGGCGCTAGCTACTGCCCTTCAATACTCTGTTCTACACAGAGAGACGAGCGGTTGAGCTACGTTATATTTCGCATCCAAATAAAGACTATTTTGTGTACATATTTTACTATTCTCACGTTCGATTCAATTGGTATCAACCAACTGCTAATGGTAGACTCACATTGTTATATCTCGGTTTAGACAGTCTGTAACACGATAGACAGAATACTGCCCGTGTTTGACAGCTGAATCGGTTTATCGTCCAATTAGGTAACTGTATTTTAATTGCTGCGCTTACCTTGGTCGTGGGCGGTAGCAAGACAGCGAAGCTAATCCGCAGTGTAATTTGTAGAATACAGAAAAGCACTTTTGCAATTAAAGATTTGCCACGACACCTGCTTGCCAATCCGTGTGTTCCTCCTACTGACAGAAACCCTAACAGTCCATTGACACGCCCACACGATGTGAAAAAACCCCATCTTTCTGCCCTTGTTTTGCATGAAACCTTAATAATTGGACGGTGCAAATGGAACTGACGGTTATTGTGCTCAGTTTATACACGTAACTTGTGTCCTTTTAAAGCATACTGCATGCGCAAATCAAGCCACTTGCTCAATTCCAATCAACCTCGTGTCAAGAGCAGTTGTGTTTAGCGACATGATGTCTGTGAAGTATTGTGCGACCGATATAAGACCAGATGAGTGACTTTGCCTCCTTTATGTGACTCCGTTGAACTATTCGTGCATACCTTCCAAACATCATAGAAAATTAGTCGTGTCGGCATTTACTATTTTTTTGTCACACGAATGTATTTTTGTTTGTATCTAATTCATGTTCGAAGCCATAACTCAAACAATGCAATGTTGTGGCCAATGTGTCTTGTCCTGGTCCTTATATCATTGTTATTAAGAGTTTGACCGCATGGGTAGAGAGTCATACTGTGTTTTCTTCTTAATAACCCATGTACCGACCCTGGACACTATAGTTAGCCAGTTGACTGGAACATCAAATAAATATCGCTAAGATACAGGATGAGACACACTGTGTTGAAACAGTGAACCTGGTGGTTTAAATGTCTTACAAAGAATTGACACTTTGACGAAACTGTCATATATCATGCGAAATCTTGAAATATCCTAAAAACTTCAAACTACACGCTAGATAAATTGGCTCATATTGACGATGCCAATAAAGGCGATTTATGTCACTCGGTCCGGCGTAGACAAGGCACATCCATATCTTGCGGACAATAGACCAGAATTAAGTCACTCAGTTGGATGTAGCCAAGGAACATAGATACCTTGCCATACTTTCATGCTCAGGGAACATACATAATTCGTATCGTTGCGATGATATGGAGCCAGTGAATTTTGCCTCGTTCACAATATATGAAGAGTCATACTTTAGATGACATAAGGTGTTTTGGACATCGCCTGTAGCATCGCAGGCGGTAAAGGGGTATGTTCAACTTAAGTCCTGTTGTACATTCGGCACTTAGCACTGTGCAGCTAGATATTTCAATGTAGTGCATAAGTTATTCCCTGTTATTTGTGTCGTTACTCATTCAGATCTCAAAAGATTACCAGTTTGAGAAAGTATGTCTGACCGAGCAAATGCACAAACATTGCTTACAAAATGAATATCTTCTGTGATTTTGACATTTAAGCTATGGAAATATACAGACAGTCCCATCCAAGTTTAATAGTACGAACATGTCTTGTACAAGAATGATAATAAAAGTCAATGTTGGAAAGACCAGTATGCTGCGTCTAATGATGCATGTAGACGCCATGGGAACAAGAACCAACCTCGATCAATCTGCCAGAAATGATGTCAAGTGAATGATCCCTGGCATGGTAATATGCATAATTACACGTGGTTGACAAGGCTTTTTATTTCGAATATAACATAAGGGGGGATGGAATATGTACGATGCAGCTTGTAACTCTAGTAAGCAGCAGTTGGTTGTCCAATTTGAGGCAGCTACCAGCAAGTATCAATCATGTTTAAGTTAACGACATCCTCTTTCACCAGCGTGCGGCCATCATAACCAGCTTGAAGTCTTACAACACGCTGTTGGTAAATCTGTAGTGCGTTTGTGGCGCTATTGTCATTTACGTATTGACGACAGTATGACACAGACAATAATAGCTGTTGAAACGTTCCAATTGCACTTCGTCAATCATATATCAACAGTTGGATGGGATCGATTACATGAAATCAATCGTAGGATTGTAAATACAGCACACCAAATTAAACACAAAATATGATCGATTTGTTGCTAAATTGTATGTTATTGCCAAAAGTTAATGCTGCATATCATTCCGGATGAATGTATAGGTATAATTCTATATAAGGTTAGTAGTATAATGCACTTTTGATGAAAATTAAATTACTTTTTCATTAAGTATCATTAAGTGACAGTTACATGTGATATTTGTAGTTGATAAGAATAATAATGTCTTATAAAGAATCGTAGGGTTGACACTTTTATGAACAGCATGAAAACAGTAAACAATGTTTGGTACCACCAAAAGATATCAAAGGCTGTCGTTTGTAATAACATTGAGAAATCGTATTCATCTAAGAGTTGTTATATCAGCAAATTATGTAGAATTCTGCTTATGAAATAATTTAGACAGAGTTTAATATTGCAAACTATATTGATGCATCACAAGTACCTATGCATTGCGTGCATAATTCTACCACCTTGTGTTGTTTAGAATATTTACACCCTTTTTGACGAAAAAAGCTTGGAATTGCACGGAGCGCTTTGGCATTGCTGATCCAGACAAAACAAGTTCTAACTTCACGGTTGTCAAAGTGGTTTCTGTGAACTCTGATTCGGGCTGCTGTAGCTAGATTCATCAATTTACGTCATTTCCGGTTGACTTAGGTTCACTAACGAGCTACCGTTTCGCACCAAAGAACGTCGAATAACACTTTTATTATTCATCGGAGTCCAACAATTACGACGCCATTCGATCCGCAGCGATTCGTTCAGTTTATACTCAAAAATCATATTTTGGGTGTCATGGGCACTTTAAATATAGGATTTGTAAAACCATTGCAACATATTATAGTTTGAGGCTGAGTGAACGACATGAATCCAATTAGGCAGCTTAATAAGTCTCAAGAATAACAGGGTGACCTAGCGTGATAGCATTAGCGTCTACAAGGTCAACTGTGCTTTGGCAAAAATGCCAACCTGCTGATTCAAATCAGCATTACAGGCGAGTGACATTGATGTGGCTGATTAGATGTCGACATCAAATGCCTTAATGCGAACAGTCCACGCCTTTTGCTAGCACCTACATCTATTGCGACTGCAGAGGAAGGGACGCCTAGCATATTTAGAGACCGTCTTAGCCCATTTAATTATCTTGTAATCCATGGATGCACCGACCGTCACCCTTTCCACTCAGCGGAAATAGTCAACCGTACATTACGACCATACACCTTTAGCGAACTGCAGGATTCTGACTTGTAATGATATCGTTGGAGGTGATAGGATATGGCGACCTCTATCGTTTTGTTGTCGTGTTGGGTGACAATAAATATCTTTTTGAGTTGTACAAAATCTTGCTCAGGATTTATCATGGCGCAGTCGGCAGGATATGTCCGTCGGCAGGATCGGTCCTGTAAGCAGGCAGTAATCTGAATACATTCATATCATCCGTACGTCAACCGTATCCCCGTTATTAAGCATAGACATCCACAAGCGGGCGATAATAGCGGCGAAACTTTGAATGATCGTAAGATGTCGGAAGGCCAGGGTAACCCCAGCACAATCGATGATACTCTGGGCGCAGGAGGTGACCATCTGCCGTCAGTCACCATATCGGCCCAGCAACTCAGTGACCTTGTAAATAGCGGTATCCTCCTTGTCAAACCATCTCCGCCACAACTCTATATCACAGTCCCAGATAGCCTCTGTCAAACGCCCTGACCGCCCCAACATCGACCTGAATTGCACTGAAAGTAAATGGGATTTCTTCGTCAACGAATGGCAACTCTACAAGCGTCGTGCGCAACTTCCAACATCGTCCCCAGAAGAACTACGAGCCTGTTGTTCAGAGGAGCTCCGTCTAGAGCTTTTTAATTATGTTGGCCCGTCAACCATCGATTCCCTGGATGAGTCTACCCTGCTTAACCACATACGACGGTTGACTGTCAAGGGGAAGTACAAGGCTGTCCACCGCCAGGAGTTTAATACCCTCCACCAAGACCCCGGCATGCCTGTCCAGCAGTTTGTGGCACAACTCCGAGCAAAAGCTGAGCACTGCATCTTTCTATCTACGTGCCCCAAGTGTTCCGAAAAAGTGAGCTATGCCACCTCAATGATATCAGATCAGCTGACAGTGGGGATACACGACAAGGACATCCAGGGCGAGGTGCTAGCTAAAGACAGCCAACTTCAGTCTTTTGCAGCTAAATTCGATCTCATTCAAGCACTGGAAGATGGCAAACCTGCTAAGGAGCAACTCAGCAGCGATTCAACCCTTGCAACCCAACCGTCGAGTTACTGCAAACGACGTGGCAAACGTGAGAACGGCCATGCAGGCAGCCCTCAAGTGACCCCTGTGTACAGCACTCCACCAGGCTGTGCAGTTTGCGGTAGCAAGGAACATGGCAGAGGCACCAGACTGCCACGACATCTCCATTGCCCTGCCCATGCCTCTAAATGTGAGCACTGCGGCATCGTTGGCCACCTACATTCTGTGTGCCGGAAAAAAGAACAGGGTACCTCTAGACGCACAGACACTATGCGTGATGCACCTGGAAGCCACAACTTAATGTCAAGCACATCTGTCACACAAGCTAATGCAGACAGCACTTTGACATCGTGGTTTATGACTCATGGCTGCCAAGATGAATTCACCCACGCCACCCTTCAGGCAAACAGGTCTGCCTGGCGCTCGAGACAGCACCCCCTCTCAAATCACAAAGCTGTACACGAGAGGTTTGTTGTTCCCCACATGGAATGGATTGAATCAGTCGGCCGCTTCGCACACAGACGCCCTCACCAACTACCAAGACTGTCTGTTACAATTAATGTTCTCTCTGACACGCATGCCGCCTTTCACTGCCCTCTAGACAGGGAGGCAGCATCACTATAACACTATAACAAGCGCATAGAGGCAATTGCTGACACTGGGGCTCAAACCTGTGCCTGTGGCATAGATATCCTCCACTTCATTGGACTATCAGAGAACAGGCCTTATATGTCGGACGCAATATCAAGGGCTTGTTCCTCTCGATCCGAGCCCTGTAGGACCTGAGCATTGTCCAGCCATCATTCCCATTGCCAATGGCTTCAACCATCAATACTACAGTGACATGCACGTGTCCAAAAAGAAATCCTGCACCCCCACGCCCGTCTGAAATTCCATTCCCACCAACTAAAGAAAATACCCAGAAGCTGCAAAAGTGGATCCTTCAGTACTTTGCCAGCTCAGCAATCAACATTTGCGAACATCAACATCTGCCTTGCATGTCTGGTGAACCACTAGAGATCCATTTCCGACCAGAAGCCAAGCCAGTAGCACACCACACTCCTATTCCGGTCCCCCATCATTGGAAAGCCCAAGTCAAAGCTGACATAGATCGAGATGTACGCCTGGGCATAATTGAAGCGGTGCCTCCTGGAACGCCCACTGTTTGGTGCTCAAGGATTGTAGTTGTACCAAAAAAGGATGGTTCACCACGCAGGACAGTCGACCTGCAAGCCCTTAACAAGGCTACTTACCGTCTTACTCACCATACCCCCAGCCCGTTCAATCAAGCTGCACTAGTACCTCCCAAGACATGGAAATCAACCCTTGATGCATGAAATGGCTACCATTCCATGCGGCAGAACCCCAGCGCTAGTGAGGCAACCACATTTATCACTGAATGGGGCCGCTTCAGGTATCTCCGAGCACCACAGGGTTCTCATATGGCAGGCGATGGTTATACCAAAGCCTATGATGACTTCACCATTGATGTCGAACGCAAGACAAAATGCATTGATGACACCCTCCTATGGGACGGCACCATTGAGCAGTGCTTTTGGCACACTGTCGACTACATATCATTGTGTGCCAACAACGGATTGATGTTCAACCCATCCAAGTTCCGATTTGCTCAAACAGACATTGAGTTTGCGGGATTCAACATCACATGGAATGGCATCAAGCCATCTGAGAGTCTCGATGCCATTAGGACATTCCCTAAGCCCAGAAATATCACGGATGCCAGGTCATGGTTTGGGCTAGTAAACCAAGTTGCCTACAGCGTTAATTCGTCCGATATAATGCAGCCCTTCCGTGCCCTCTTGAAACCAGGCAAGTGGTATTGGGACACAGCTCTTGATGTTGCATTTGAGAAAAGTAAAGATTCCATCCTACGAATCATTGAGGAGTGTGTGCAGTCATTTGAGCCCCACCGCCCGTCATGCCTCGCCACAGATTGGAGCAAGACAGGTATTGGGTTCTCTCCTCCAGAAACATTGCCGATGTCCAATGGATGAAGCACCTCACTGCTGTAAACAGGGCTGGCGCCTGATTTTCGCTGGGTCAAGATTCATAATACCGGCGGAGTCTCGTTATGCACCCATTGAAGGTGAGGCTCTTGCAGTTGCCTATAGCCTAGAGAAATGCCGCATGTTTGTTTTAGGCTGTCCTGATCTACTGGTGGTGACTGATCACAAGCCTCTAACTACCATTTTGGGCGATGCCAGTCTTGAGAAAATTAAGAACCCACGTCTCTTCCGCCTGAAAGAAAGAACCCTCCCATTCAGCTTCAACATCAAACATGTTCCTGGATCATGGCATGTTGGTCCAGATGCCTGCTCCAGGAATCCATGCACCCGTGAAGAATCAACTACTGCCTATTTTGTGAATCAATCCGTACCAATGATGACAGCACTGGAATTCAAGACTCCCTACTCGTTGACCATGTGGCAACAAACAAACTGCATGCGTCGTTGAATGCAATCTATGATTATGATGACATCCATGCCCACGCCATCACTCTTGACCGTGTTCATGAGGCTTCTCTGGCTGATCCTTCCTATACCAATCTATGTAGGGTCATCACTGAAGGGTTTCCACAATCCATAGACTCACTTCCCGACGAAATTAAGCCTTACTGGAAGATTCGGGATGATCTAGCAGTGTTCGACGGCATCTGCGTCTACAATGGTCGCATCGTGATTCCTCCCACCCTCCGAAAGGAAGTTCTTGATTGTCTTCACTCTGCACATCAGGGAGTAGCAGGAATGAAGGCACGTGCAAACAGGAGTGTTTTCTGGCCTGGTTTAAATGGAGCCATCTCGTCTCGTAGGGCTCAGTGTCAATCATGCAACCGGATTGCGCCTTCACAGCCTGCGGAACCTATGCAACCATCACCAGCCCCAGCATTCCCTTTTGAACGTGTGGTTGCTGACTACTTCCATATGCAAAGGCATCAATACCTGGCATATGCAGACCGATATACAGGATGGGTCACTATTTCCAAATGTGATCCACTCCAAGCCAACGCTTCAAAACTCTGTAGGGAACTCCGCACCGCCTTTGGCATATATGGTGCCCCGTTTGCCACAGATGGAGGCCAGCCCTTTGCCTCACACACTGTCCAGCAATTTTTACGCCAGTGGGGTGTAACATGGCGCGTATCCTCAGCACACTATGCACAAAGTAACGGGCGTGCAGAAGTCGCGGTCAAAACTGCTAAGCGACTGCTAATGGACAATATGACAGACAGTGGCGGGCTGAACACCGACCGCTTTGCCCGGGCATTACTGCAATACAGGAATACTCCACTCGTAGGCCTCAATATGTCACCAGCTCAGCTCCTATATGGGCGCAACCTGCGTGATCACCTCCCAAGCCTGCGGAGGTGCTCCGTATCCGGAAGGAATGGACCGTTTTGGCGGAAGACAGAGAACGAGCCCTGGCCCATCGCTTCATGGCTGCTGTTGAACGATACGACGAACACACTCGCCCTCTACAACCCCTACATGTCGGTGAATATGTCTTAGTACAAAACCAAACAGGCAACCATCCGCTACGATGGGACAAAACGGGACGTATAGTGGAAGCCAGAGACCATGGGCAGTATGTAGTGCGCATGGATGGTTCGGGGCGTTGCACCTTGCGTAACCGGCGCTTTCTCCGCCGCTGTCTCCCATTCTGCTCTGACCCCCCACTGACACAAATGCGAGACAGCCTGGAACGCCAAGAATGTACATCATCCCCTGCCCCATCAGCTTCCTCTGTACTAACCCAGAAACTTGAGACTCCAGCGCCATTAGATAACCCCGCTGTACCACCCGAACCCCAAATTGGGCAGAATAATCCCAGGGACCGAAGGGCAGTCTACCCATCGATGGTCCCCGGGGATTCGGGTGCAGTCTGTTCCCCCACAACAGGAGATGGATATATTAACACACCAGCCGGCATTGCTGTAAAACCGCTCATATCTGGTGCACCACCTGCAGAGCCAGCTGAGGTTAGGGATACTCTCATACGTCGCAGTGGCCGTGTCCGACGCCCTCATCGCGATCTATCACCATCATTTAAAGGTAAAAGTCACGAGTACAGCTGCCACAGAAGCCACCGCACAGAGCCTGCAGTGACTACCCCCGGGGAGGTGGGGATGCAGGATTCTGACTTGTAATGATATCGTTGGAGGTGATAGGATATGGCGACCTCTATCGTTTTGTTGTCGTGTTGGGTGACAATAAATATCTTTTTGAGTTGTACAAAATCTTGCTCAGGATTTATCATGAACACAATAATGACCAACTTCAATAGCACATTTACTTTATTCAGCGATGTGTCACATTGTTTGCGCGTGTAAGGTTATGGAACACATACACGAGAACGCATGTCGTTGAGGTACTACTACCTTTCTAGGTAGTACTCACCCAAAAGCTTGTATTGTAATGAGATTTGATATACATAGTCAATGATATATCGCCGCATGGTCTTGAGAAAAGATTATTACGTCTTAAGTATTGAAGTATACATTTGACTTCTGATTTGAAATTCCTTGTGTCCATAAGGTAGAACTGGACCTCTTTAGTGTTCGAAGCCGAAGGCACAAAGAAGGTAATGATGCCCTTGTTCAGTACGGTGAACGTACATTGTGGCGGCAGGTGGGCTCTGCATAGCCACGTAATCAATTCCAGTAGCCTTCGGTGTGGAGGCGTGGATGATCTTATATTAAAGAGTACGGATAGGAGGGGAGCAAGGGCGCGCATAGACTGGCGGGGATCTGGAACCAACTGTGTTACACTTACTGATGGTAAGGTAGAAATAGTATTATTTAAGACGTTCGCCTACACCACACCAGAGAACAGCATTGAGTGTTAGCTGGTACTGTGGATGGAAACAAGCATCCATGCATTTATGTATAAACTCTACAGTAGTACATTGGCTGGCATACCAGCAGTTCCCTCGAACTACCAAAACCCCGAAATCTTAATACGCAAATACATATTATTGACTGTATCATCGTCCGCCTTTAGTGTGTATTCTCGAGCAATGCATTTGCCTTGGTAAAAAGGAAATGAGCTGCCAGAGATAATTCAATATGGAGTTGCAACCGGTGTGGTGCAAATGATACACCACTGTCTGTGATCTTTTCGTTTCTGTGCTATAAGCCGCCATAATTTGCGTAAAATGTTTGACTTGTGGGTGTTTTAGGATGTTGCTCTTGCATATATTACCTAAATAAAAAAATAGTAAATTTAAGATAAAAATAAATGTTTTCATGGCTGGCACAATTCCATTATGATGCCCCGCCAATGCGCTCAACAAGGTAAATATCATACAGTAGTGTTTTTACAATATAGCCTAAATAACGTGTGAGAAAACTGTCGTTTCTCACAATCAACTTCAAATAAGCCTAAATGGGAAAACATCTGTTATTGCAATATTCAAGCTAATTTCTACCTTGCCATTAGTTCTTGGTATAGTTTTAACACAGGCGTTACTTTGCTACAGACTTTATGATTGATAGTATGTCTGCCCTGCAATCAATTATGTTTATGAGACGATCAGCTTCTGTCAGCAGGAAAGGAGTTTGCATCAATAATATACACAGTGCATCTCTCACAATAGACGCTTCCACGCTTGGGGAAATGCTCTATTGATTATTGGATCTTCTTGGGTCCAGCTAAATTTGAGTAGAATAAAGCGCTTTGTTATAAGAGTAATGTTGCGAAGGTTTACACAAATTCGGAACATTGAGTGTAAAAAGGGGGTATATTGTAATTCAACACATAAAAAATTCTCCCTGGTAGTCCTGAATCGTCCGAATCAATAAGCTTTTGAATTATTTGACTAAATGAAGAATTAGTGTCGTGCTGTTTAATAGTTTTCGGGAAATTGCAAATTGACGACGTGTCGTTACACATATCTTACAATGTGAATGTCTATTTGATGCTACGTTATGTATATAGTGCTTAAGTTGGGTATGACAGGTCGTGGCCTTATGAGAGAACTCTTCGTTTGCTAAAAGCATACTTTCGTCGTTCTATTAAGGCGTCAGCGTAGCAGATGTCTCTTCTAGTCTTGTTAGCGAAAAATATATGTCACCACCATAATTAGAAAAGAACTACTCTGACCGTAGTATGTCTCCATTGTGCTGGAAGGATGTGTCATTGACATTAGCAAAGCATGAATGAGGTTCTTTAAAACATTGCATTATTCGGATATTCATGAATAGTCGTGGCGTCAGAGTTTCTGTACGGATTTAAATTTTCCGATGTGATGAATAATTTGTTGGTGTAGTATCATAGCCAATGCTTTTTAACAAGTTATTGCGCGTGGGGCCGTGCTATGCGAAATGACCCCTAGTCTATTTAAATGACCTTAATGGTGAAGCTAATCGCATGTTTGTAGAATTTAACACAACAGAAATATCATACCGATCTCTGCAATCTTGGTTCTGAAACCCCAACTATGAGATTCCAGGAAGCTAATAACATCAGTGTAACGCCTTAAAGGAGAACGCCTCTGTCGGTGTCTCGTGAAGCGTTGTCCCTATCCCACCCTATGCTCTCATGAGGATGGATAGTGGTAGTATTTATTGATTCTTACGTAAGACATTCAACCTTACCGAAGAGCTGCGGCAGCTTGGTCAGGTGTGAACTTTCAACCCGCGGCCATCGTGTTTTGCGAATGATTGCTTATTGGCGAGCCTTATGTTTGAGGATTTTTTTCTTGAAGCGTTCTCTTTGTCATTTCCTTCATACGTATGCGGATCCAGGACGTGCACTTTGGTGGTTGTGTGCCGAAATGCCCTGAAGGTTTGATGAAAAGTTACTTTTTGACGTCACTTAGCTTCCTTTCCTTGAGCTATTCATTGATGTTACTCAATATTTGCTTAATGTTTACCATGCAACAGTACTGACAAACGATAAAGCAGGAATCCCGGAACCAGTTAGATGATTTACTGACGTTAACTGACAGAATATGTTTTAGTGAGGACGATGTCCTAATTGTTTAAACTTCTTCTAACCCAAACAACGCACATTGGCTCAGATATCCACGGCTTCCAAACGTACTCGTCACGGAAGATCCGCTGCCGCTCTTTATCATATTTAACAATTCACTTGAGTCAGAAATATTCCAGACGACTCGCATTGTGTTGATGATATACCAATATTTACTAAAGACGATTGTCGGCAATGGGGAAATTACTGGATGTTACTAAAATGGAGATCCTGTGGATGTTGTTTATTTCGAATTTCAAAAAGCGTTCTATCGAATTCTTCACAAACGGCTTACTAGCAAACTTAAAGCCCCGTGTTTCTACGGTGAAGTATGAGTATAGCTAAATGGGTGGTTCAATAATAGAAGGCACAGAGTGGTCATAAATGTCAAAGAATTACATTAGACAAGTGTTTTAAGCGGTCCTTCAACGATCTGTCCAGGGACCCTCTCCTGTCTACGACTAAATGTAAGAAGTAAATAATGATGTTGACATGATGTTGAAAATATTGCAGGTGACACCACACTTTGATCTAGATTGAGGACCAAAAACCAGACTAACCACGTGGCTTACTTGACGCCTTAAACTGGTGGCATCTTTAAACCTCAAACAATGTTAATGTTATATGTATCGGAAAAACTATTGAATACCGAATGGGTGATTCTTCTCCAGGGGATGTGTCAGAGGATATTAATTTTGTCTTTCCTCCAATTTATTTGGTATCAATACTCCGAGGACACTTGTACACATTGGCAAAACCTACGGCTAGGCAGTAATTTAGAAGATATAGCTTTTCACTGACCACTTTTAAAAAGCAACACGAAATGTTTCAATCTGACGTATTGTTAAACTTTAAAGATATCGTACTCAATTGTTTTTTGCCATTGTCAATGCACTAATGTACCAATTAGTTTTTCTTGTCTTGCCACCATCACAATACGTTATTTGACGGCCTTTTTTTTTAAATATTTGTCCTCTATTGTGTCTCTTACTTTTTAAGTAGCGGGCTTCATGCCATTAACATTTGTTAATATCTGATGCTCGTAGCTAAATCCCAAACAACACAATTCTATGACCATTATGAATCGTGCAGTTTGATTATCACAGAAAAAACGTTTAATAGCTGTGACGCGCTCAGATCAATTGAATGTAATGCTTAATTTTGCATGCTTTGTTAAATGTACCCCAGCTATTTTTTGCACTCCAAAGGATTACATAAAAAAATTACCTGATTGAGTACAAAAATGGCTAACAGTATAATTTCCCAAGTATTCCTTCAAGAAGAGTAGTTCTTTTGTTATTTGTACATTTAAGATTTTATGATGTCCACAAAACGTCAATAACGGTTATAGCTTTCATGAGATACAATGAGCTATATGAGCAAATAGTAAAATTACAAAGTATCACTTTGCGCTTACCCACACATCGTTGTAATTTGAATATTTAAATTCTGTTAGAGAATCGCTATATATCAAAACTGTCAATGCGTTATGGTGAGCATGATCACAGCGGTGATTTTTTTTTTGCTTTAAAACGCATATTTCTTGGACCATGTTGCACTGAACGGCTTCGCGCTAGAAGAGTAATGTTATAAATATATGATTTCCCTATTCCGGGTTTATTAAAAAAGAACGTTGCTAACGGAGAGCAATACGCAATACTTTTCTTAATATAAAATCATTCAACATAACCTGTCTTTGGGTTATTTAGCCGTGTTTTCTTATCAAAATGTTAAATGGACATGCAACATATATAAATGAGATGATGGGACATACATTATAGTGGCTGCATAAATCACTTATGTTCAATCATTTTAAAAGGTGTAGCAAATGTACTGTGGCCATTTAAGAGTGATTCCTTTTACCAAGAAGTAGCTAAGCACGTATACAGTTGAGAATAGCTACCTGAAAGTGGGATCGCGTGATAGGGTACGCTATTTATTACTGATGAAAAGGGCAGGAAACGGGGTACAGGAGCTACATGAGTAATGGGACAGGTCAGACGTCTTAATGTGAGATGCTTTGGGGTTAGATAGGGACGGAACCCACAATACAAGGCCTTATATTGAATGCCCTCTCAAATGATTTGCAGTTAGAGTATGCGTGATCAAGGTTTGGTAAACGGTTGTAACATACATCAAGGTTTGGAAAAGAAGGTAATAACATAGATCAAACAATGAAACATAATACAGATTTTGCATTTCAAACGCAATACATTTTGTTCAGTTTTCATTTAATGCTTTATACCGCTAAGTTGTAAATTACACCCAAATACAATTTACAGCCTGTTTTTGTGTTAATTTATCACTACACAGAGCTTTTTCAATAGATCAAAACAGTAGTCAATGCACAATGTAAACTGTTCAAGGGGTTTATATATTACTCATGAAATATATATAACAAGCCTCTACCACATACTTATTGCATCTTAACAACCATTATATACATGCTGTGTTTAACTTACAGTACACATGACAAATATGACGGACGGGTATTGAATATCAGACGCGTGGTCTGGCAACTATGACAGTGTAGGCATATATTCAAGGCCTCACATTACATGGTTCAGTGGGCTTCGTTCAAAGATGCGTCATATGATGCGAAGAAATCATATTATCCCGACTTCCCGCACAACATATACTTTAATGGCAAATCCCTTCGCCAGCAGTGGAACCGTTTATTTTTATTTAATCAGCGAATTTGGTGATTAATCTTTATCAGCCAGCCAACAGATATATAACTTCTGAGCGTTACATCGCACAACAACCTCGTGTCTTACCATTCATTAATTCCTAAATTGTTAAAGACATATGAAATAGATCTTCTATTCGTGAAAGGTGTTGGTCGCACAATTTCATAAACACCCGATATCACGTCAGAAAAACGGTGGAAATGAGGCACACAACCGCGACAAAATGTCTAGACAATGAGGCAGACAGGATGGACCACTTATTAGTCCCATCATCCATAAAAGCGAACAGCTGGAGTATTATATATATATATATATATATATATATATATATATATATATATATATATATATATATATATATATATATATATATATATATATATATATATATATATATATATATATATATATATATATATATATATATATATATATATATATATATATATCATTTATTCGCAAATGGTTGGTTCATTCAAACATGTTGGTAAGCAACATAACTATAAAATGCTACAGTAGCAATTACTTTTTGCTTAGAAATAAATCGAGCTCCTTAGTCTATGAATGGGAGGTCGACATATGGCTTTAACACTGCTGACGAAAATCATGCAACGTGCATTTCGTTGCCCTTTCGTCTGTGTATACTTCACTAAACCAGGTTAAATTCAATAGGAATTCACGTACATTATGTATGCTTGCATAGCTAATTATACTTATTTGATGATAGTCCCACTTCAGGACAAAGATAAATGTTCGAACACTATCTGATACGATAGAAGAGCTGACATCCGCAAGCTAAGCTAACAAATAAGCAAATTTAAAAGCAGTTGGGTAAATACATCTGGTTTGCCGAATGTTAACGGTAATCAACGTGACCTTGTTTAAGACCTAGGAGTGGTCCAACTAAAAACCAAACTACAGGTAAATGGTGCTCAAAACGTTAGAATATTTGGACAAAATAAGGATCTAGAACGTTGCCTACACTGCTCAACCCATTTGACCATCAGCTATTTCTGTCGCATGCGGATTATCGTATGTTTAGGTAAATGTCGTATGCTTTAATTTCTTGCTTATGCTGCGCTCCTTCGTTATTATTTTCGTTGCTGCTTGTAGTTGTTGGAGTGGGGACTAACCAGATAAATAACACGAGTCCAGGAGTAGAGTTCTTGTTGTTTATTGAAGTTAGCGTTATATCTTTACTGGGATCTCGGTCAGAATCTTTCCACAATTTCTTAGTTGGATACTCTCGTCTTTCTGTTAGCTACCTCTACAAGAACCATCGTGTGTAACCGCTCGATCATCTGACCCCTCAGTGGTTCAGGTAAAACCGGCCCATTCCACACAGGTCTTGATCCTACGGTCTACATGGGACGTAGATTCGTAAAGTCATTGACCAATGGGAATGGTACCGGCCAGGACTACTTAGGCTAGTGTCTCATGGGCACTTCAATTATATAAACTTTGGTGTTAAGGAATTACTTCACGTTTATGACGAATCATGTAATTTAGAACGAATTGAATGTTGCAGAATCCCTTGATTAATCCCAGATAATTACGCTTAGTGGCGAGTGCACGGTTTTTAATGGCTATGCCTTCAGAGTGAAAAGCTACATAAGGAATAAAACATGTAGGGAACAGTGAGGTAACATTGTAGTGAACTGATGGCACTACCACTCGCAATAGACTTTCGTTTCTAGCCGCTGTCTAGATATACAATATGTTGATTAAAAGCAGAAAATTGCCATTGCTTTCAATGAATAAGCAGTCACTGTTTTAATTCTGTTTACCGTATGAATGATAACGGATATGATGAATATGACGGTATGAGTGTTTTGTGCAATTGATGTATGCAAACACATATTGCATTTACATACCAAATAACGGGTAAAAGCTTAGACTGTATTGCTACAATACAAAATGATCAATTGTTCAGCACATTTTGTTCCATAACAACCAGTTGGAGGCTTATAACTCTTTGTCTTGCTGGATGCTACACATTTGTCATAAGATTTTATCGCTCTATAATTTAGCTGCGCTTTGTTTATCTCAGAGAGCTGATTAGCAGTTTGTTCACGGTGATAAGTAGGGTTGATTTGACTAACTCTTCATTTGCATTGGACCGTAACTACAATGAAAAACCACACAATAAGTTAATGGTCTATATCAAAGTGTAAAATACGGTCAATACACTTTGCTAGCATCCTTTAAACTAACGTTGCCCTAGAGAGCGACTTTTGCAATGTGCATATATCACGAACTCTTGTGTTCGGCGAATTGCCGTTTCAAAGTTTTGTGTCAGTCGATATGAGATGCTGTTTTCCGTCACGACGTCAACTTGATTGACAGGCGCTTTTCAACTGATATGGTTAACGCCCCAAACATGAAAATTTTGGCCGGCTTTGACAATTGTGCTTGCTTTTTTTTTAATTACTAATCGTTTTAACAGTCATTTGTGCATGCCGCTATATGGCAGCCTACATGTTATCATTAGTGTGACAACAGTGGATATTGAGTGTTTGCATTATCATCGGTAGCCTAGCCCTGGCCGCCAAAATTGGTTGTGCCAAGAAGAATATGGTGCCTCATTTTTGTCTTTTGTAATAACTGCGTTCCGTCAACTAATGTGACTACACGCACATTCATTCTTTGTTGGTGAGGTCGTGATATGATGCCTTTCATTCTTTTTGCGGTTTTTTTGCTGTTTCCAATTTCCGTTCTCTATGCTGATTTTGCTTTTGTTCAATGTGAGCAGCAGTTTGTGAGTTGTGAGGTTGCCTAAGCCAAGCTTTTGATGGTCATTTTGCTGTTAACCCTAACATCGCTATTAAATAATTGCGAGACCACGATAAAAAAAACTAAGCAGTGGCTCAGTTTCCTTTCCACGAATAGTATTTCCAGCTTGAATTATGTTTTACCACATTTGATAAAACATGTGCTAAAATTTACTAGTTGCTTTTACTTACATTAACCTGACCGTCGAAACACGTACTAGACGCACTTCCAAGTTGCAATACTAAATCATTGACGTGTAAACAACGTATGTATATTTTTGTACTGATTTCAGGTTCCGTTTTTCTCACCACCACATTTGTCAAGGGCAGAACAGAAGCCTGCAGCATATCTACACCGGACATAATTTGACCTGGGGTGGGATCTGTTGCAACGAATCTATCCCATAAGCCTCCAACACTGCGCATGCAATTCTGGCGAAAACTATCGTTGGAAGACATAATAAGACGAGAATGGCCGACAGATACGAACGATTGACGGATATTATATCTTTGCTGTGTGTATCTGCAACCATGTTTCTGTAGGCATGGAAAATGCAAGTTTCATCATATTTGCAATGAATAATTCAATGCGTTCCATATATACTACATGCCGTAGGAGGGGGGAGGGGGCTGTTGGTGGAATTGTTCAGTGTATAGTGTATCCGACATTTATTGGGGATGGAATCGATGATGGAACTTGAGTGCTATGTAATCTGATTCGCTCGCGATGAGTCGGCCCTGTAGCGGACTTTACATCGGCGCTACCTATGGTAATACCATCACCTTTAAAAGGCTTGACATCCAATTATGTACAAAAATAACAGTATTGAGATTTTAAGCTTATATGTACATTGCCTGATGGCTTAAATTTCGAGCTGTAAGAGCTTTTTGTTTTTTTATAAATCCCTTCGTATATCCTTAGTCTTTTTGTCCCTTTATCCATTGGCCTTCGGCTGAGTTACTGACCTTCCCAGGAAGGAAATGTCATTTCCATGAAAGTAAGCGAGAGTGCGGTTTATCCAGAATTGTAAACTGATATGGTTATGACAGACAGTAGGCTCCAACGTGCTCGGCAAAAACCAATCTGTGTTCGTTTGAGCTGCAATCTCGTACTACGGATAAGAGTGCAAAAATTGAAACAAGATAAAAATTATATCATGCAAATGGAATGATAATTTGATATATAATTTTGGATCTAACAATTGTTTGTAGATCTTGGTCGAAGACTGTAATATGTAAAATAGATAGTTAGAATCGGGCTAAATTCGTGTGTTCGGGTGAGTGCAATGTGCCGAATAGTCGGATTCGCATTGTTATTACACAAAATACACCTGACGATTCACCTTAGATACAGAACCTATTATTGTATTAAATGAATTTTGCAAACTAACCATTGAAGATGAGCAATGACGATCTCAGTGATTGAGTGATTAAATGCTTGGTGAATGCTTTCGCTACGTTATCTTGATCAGTGCGGTTTGTTTGTGTTTGTAAACTTTTTGGGGGCTGGCGATTCATGTCGCAATTTATTTTCAAATTTCTAATTATGTTGCGCAGAACCCAGACTCTTTTTGTTGACCTTGACCTCAAACTTATGTCAATGTGATCGAAAATGTGAAAATCTAAAAACCCGAATATCTTCGAGGACTATTGTTCGATCTTTACAAAATTTACACCATTTTGTAGCTTAATGTAATTGCAAACTTCTTTGCAATATATCTTGTTGTAAAAAAATGATGGTTTTCCCAAGCTCCTAAGATAAAAAAAAATCGTGGGATCAGTCCAAATTCTAAGAAAATTAACAAAAAACCTCATCAAAATTTATCAAAAAAATACCACAAATTTACCCGATCACATGTATCCCTAACGCACTTATACAAACATTCATCCTACAACGCTTCTATAAGTGATAGATTTATCTCAATAGAATGCTTCTTAGAGAGTTTAGGAAAACATTGACTTGCCCATGCCAAATCTATATGATTGGATTATTAACATATATTTCACACTTAGTCAATGTTTGGTCATTTGTATAACTAAATCAAGAATTGGCAGTCCAGAATGCTCGACCCATTTGGTTGGGTGGTGGGGGGGGGGTCGAAATTACTTTCCAAGAGATTGGTCTCCGTTCCTATGAATCGCTTGCTTCCCATATATAGTAGTCCATAGTCCTCGGACCACTTTTGAGGGGGATGTCGCACCACAAATGGAGCCATTATTTCACAAATGCTGACACATAGAATATCCTATGGCGTAACCCAATGCATCCGCTCATTCACCATTCATCCCACCCGAGCATGATATCTTCTATACACGGGGTAAGCCTACTCCACCCACGGGATCGATTACATCGCAGTCAGGTCAAGGATACGTTTGCCAGGTGATGACCCTTAGCGTTATCCTTTCTATCCAAGGACCACTCACTCTCATCTCTCACCTCATACCTTTGCCACAACATATCCCTAAATGGATATTTTATTATCCAAAAGAGACAAAGACTAGACAGCGAGCGGACTTTGACCTTGCTGACTGTGCCACAGATTTCTGTTTTCATACAGTCCTGTTCTTTCCTGGAAATCCTGTAGCGTTGTCTTCATGGGAACAAAACAATCAGCGGTTTCTTGGAAATCATGTAGCGTTGTCTCTATGGGAACAAAACAAATGCGGTTTCTTGGAAATCATGTAACGTTGTCTTTATGGGAACAAAACAATCAGCGATTTCTTGGAAATCATGTAGCGTTGTCTCTATGGGAACAAAACAAATGCGGTTTCTTGGAAATCATGTAACGTTGTCTTTATGGGAACAAAACAATCAGCGGTTTCTTGGAAAATCATGTAACGGTTGTCTTTATGTGAACAAAACAAATGCGGTTTCTTGGAAATCATGTAACGGTTGTCTTTATGGGAGCAACACAAATACGGTTTCTTGGAAATCATGTTACGGTTGTCTTTATGGGAGCAACACATTTCTTGGAAATCATGTAACGGTTGTCTTTATGGGAACAATGTCATGCTTTTGTGAAGCACTTTTTTTCTTTTGGTAAACACGGCTGTGGTTGACTTTATCGTACCCACAATCCACACACAATCCCAGGTTATTTTTTATACCCTTGGGTCACCCACGACCTACCTCTAATATATAATTTGGTCGCTCTTTTAGACGGATGGATGGTAATGGTTTATAATGCCTACGGCAAACAACACGCGTCAGTGGCCTCAGCTGAAGAGTCACGAGAAGTGTGGCAAGAAGTGTCGCTTTGAGTACTGTAAAGTACACCGATTGCGGCTAAACAGGGGATCGACCATACCCCGTCTGTGTATATTATGCGGACAATCTCAAAGGTTCAAATATGTTCAGGGTGTAAACCAAAGAGGGAGCGTCGTCATTTCCTCGTGAGTAAGCTACCCCTGGAAGAACAACAAAGCAGATGGATTGAGCGTCGCCATGTAGAAGCTCAGCTACGAATCAGTTGCTATTAGGTATCTTCGTGCCTAAACAAAGTAATTACCGTTTATTGCTTCTTGTTTTGTCCCCCTGTGAACATAGGTTATCTCTCCATATAGGAAGGGTCCCGCCCAAATAGCCTGTACCCGTCGTACAAGGTGAAAACGGTAAAAAGCATACCCCGTCGTACAAGGTATTATGCGAGTGTATAACGCGGCGTAGGCAGGATAAAAGTGTCGGAAAAATCTCAAAATCTGATCAGCTGATTTCTGATTACATGCAGTAAAAACTTCGCGCGCTTGCATGGTCGAGCGTGTGATTCTCGGCGCGTCAAATAGGGATGGGAAGAGAAAATCTCGACATACTGAAACAAAATATATATTAAACCCGCTGTACAGATGGGAAGAGAAAAACATACCCTATCATACAAAACAAAGCCCCCCAAAAACCCGTCGTACAGATTGCAGCTGAAAACATTCTCCGTCGTATAAGTACGAGGCCCAACAGAACCCGTCGTACAAGACGAGAGGCCGACAAAACATACCCTGTCGCGTGGAACATGTGTGCTGCCTCTATACACTTAAGTGCCCACTCCACCCCACCACCCCCCCCCCCCCCCCCACACACACACCCCCCCCCCAAAACCCCCGGACGATGACACTTAGCCAGAGGATTGCCTATGTATTCGCATCCAGATTTGACCCTCATATTCCCAGACAAAAGCTTAAGGACTATTTTCAAAGACAACTCACAATGTATGAACACGTCGAAAGTTAGCCCTACAAGACGTCAGTATATATTTATATTACCGTTCGACCGGGGCTAGTCGTAAGTATGAAAACAAATTATGACTCTTATGCATCATTCCACGTCACTTGTACTTGTGACAAACCAGATGTGTTTATCGAGAGCCATATCTGGCTTGCTGGGGGATATGTACGCTGGTGGAAAAACTATGCTCAAAGGCAGCCTCATGAACAGAGTGCTGTTAACCCCCAGACAAAACGATCTCTTGAGTCTGAACCTGTAATGGGTGAAAATACCTTAGACAACAGTGTTTGAAAAAATATCTACCTGAACATTCTAATTATTAACATACAATTCCCGTGGCTTCCCCGAGGACAATAAAAGTCACCTACATTGACCTGACATCCTTGATATACCCAATTAATCTGATATTTTATGTGTTCAAGAAACTTGGTACGACAAGCAAGATATTACGGCACTGAATAATATCCCTGAGGACTTTCACGGAGCTGGTGTTGCTACAGTAGATATCTGTGACGGACTTGTATGTGGTCACCCTCCTAGAGGAGTGGCTATCTCATGGCATAAAAGTTTAGATAGGTATGATGAACCAGTCAATCTTCATTGTAATTGGTGTATAGGCTTAGAACTGTCAGTAGGTGACAAGAAACTTTTAATCATCAATGTTTTTCTACCTTATCTGAAGTTATGCTAATGAAGATGCATATGTTCAATGTTTAGGATCTGTAAAGTCCATTATAGATGACCTTGATAACACATGGTGTGTCCTTTTAGGTGATTGGAATGCTGACCCCAGTAATGTAAACAACTCTGGTTACTTTGTTAATTTTAGTCAAGATCACAATATGATCTTGTTTAAAACAATCGGCTGATGTAGCACTCCCTGTTTCTCCTGGCAAAAAGTGTCACAATAAGCCTTGGCTGGTCTGATCATGTTGCCGATTTCTACAACAAATCTCGAGAATTGTATGTGAAGTGGTCAGTGCTAGTAAGCCAAGACAGGGACCCGTGTTTGATATTTATAGCGCTGGCAAAGCAAAGTTTAAATATGCTGGCAGATATGTGAAACGCCATGAAGCTCAATTGAGGAAATAATCTCTTGTTAACAAACTAAATGACTCAAGTATGCTGGAAAGAGGTCAAACATATCAACAATAGTAAAACACCCCTACCAACGAGTATTGATAGAACCTCAGGTGAGGCAAAAATAGCCAACTTATGGAGGCAGCATTATAATTCTTTATTCAATTGTGTTACTTAAACTGATTCGAGTCCAAATTGTTACTTAGATTGTTCCATATAGGTGCTCTCCCTGACATGCTGTTAATGACTATGTAACTCAGCTGTGTATTAGATGGAATATTTTCTGAAAAAAGTACCATCAATTAGCTGTATTTGATATCGTACTCTCCCTACATGTGTTTGACTATCCTCAAATATACCATCAATTAGCTGTATATATCGTACCATAATATCCTCAAATATATGTTAAATTTACTAGTACTAGCAATCTGTGTACAGATCTAGATAATAAACATTATTTATCGGTTCTCATGTAGAATAGATCAATCTGATAATAAGTTTGTTCCATCAATTTTGCAATTTACTTTACATTACCATTCTAGAATAAGGCTGCGCTGTTTTAAACTTCTCTTTGTATACTTTGTAATGTAATCACTGTTTTGGCAGAAGTGTCTGAAATAAAGCAGGATTATTTATCTATCTACCTATCTACTGATGTTGTCATATATTTATTTAGGCGAACATACCAGTGATATGTCACCAATTACTGACCCATGGGAAAAGTTCAGTATTCCAAGCTTCACATTACGTTGGTACAATGTTGCATGATGGGCAATATTGACTCATTCTGTGTTTGACTGATTCTCCAGGATGCGGTCTGTCTTCATGCATGGTACAATGCGTTATGACGCCACCGATATTGAGCATGCTATGGGGTCATAATGTTCGCAATGATTAAACTTGTTCAATTGCGTATGTTCAAATAACGTATGTACGTACATACATACATACATACATACATACATACATACATACATACATACATACATACATGCATGTACCTACCTACTAACCTACCTACCTACCTACCTACCTACCTACCTACCTACCTACCTACCTACCTACCTACCTACCTACCTACCTACCTACCTACCTACCTACCTACCTACCTACCTACCTACCTACCTACCTACCTACCTACCTACCTACCTACCTACCTACCTACCTACCTACCTACCTACCCTACCTACCTACCTACCTACCTACCTACCTACCTACCTACCTACCTACCTACCTACCT
>CM067342.1:40350954-40518454 GCA_034190875.2 Urechis unicinctus | reverse complement strand
CAACACAAAGGTTGTGACCCGGATTGACCTTAATTGCGCCTGGCTCATGAAGCTGGCTTGTGATACGCACCCTTCGGTTCCATGTGACGTCATGGACATTGTAGTGGTCTGCATCCAATGAGAACACATTGAAGGTCTTCTGGAACTATCGGCGTCTCAAAAGTTCAAATTGGAACTACAACCAGCGCGCTTTATCGCGTAGCTGCACGATAGTATGTTTACGTGATAGTCAGTTTAAAAGAACCAGCTGTGTGTCTGCTTCCTCGTCGACTGTGTGATAAACGGTGCCACTCAGCGTGAATCAACAAATCGGAGTGTCGTAGAATGTGTGCCCGGCTCATAAAAATCACTCGGCCGGTTGGACAAGTTCTTCGGAACTTGTAGAATAGACCAATGAGAGACAACGACTCAAAAGTACCGAGAGAGACCGAGAGACACGGCTTGTGATTGGAGCATCCCAAATCTGGGATGCCTGTCCAGTTCAAGACATTATGGTCTCCCAGACCTGAAGGCGAGACTATTGAATATCAGTAACATGTAAACAGCGCCCGCAGCCATCAGGCTGGGGGACCTTGACTAAACAAGCACACTAAAACAATATTTTAAAACCAGAGCTCAATTTATCCATATAAACACTGAACTGATAGGTTGACAATATGCCTCCCTGTGTTATGCCAATAAACACACCAAATCAGCCAGACATAGTTCTGCACCATCTTACACACACATCTGATTGGTGTACCATGCAACCAACCATGTATATCCAGGGACACCTTTGTTCGACAAGCTCCCCCCACCACTACAATCTAAGCTGCAGTAGTCCTATATACTGGTGTGGATTTATGATAAAATAGTCCTTGTGCATCTGCCATAGAGGGCTTTCAAGGAACTAAGTAAACAAATATCAATATTTGATTTTTCAGAAATCTACACGTACAACAGCACTTAAAAACAAATAAGAGCACAAATTTTCTTGTGTGGGAAAATGTCAATGTCTAACGATTTTTTCTCTCCTTAACTTACAGTTAGCCTCTCTCAGGGAATGATGCAACCTGATGTTCACCATAATACATATTACAGAAACATGACACCTGCATGATTCACATTGGAGTTTCTCTAATGAGACCTCTTTAGCTATAATGCTTACAACCCTGGCTTTCACTTGCTTACTGTATAATACTGTGTCAATGAATTTGTTCCTTAAACATGCATAATGCATCTACTATTGATTTGCTTGGGACAACGAGCCCTTCCTTTGCACTTCGGTAATTCTTCTGGTCATGTATATCATTGACTACATTGAAATTTTGTTTCTGCATATTGCACACAACCTAATTTACGGGTAATATAGCCAGAAAGTATGCTAGAACATTCACTTCCTGGTTGGAAAGGCCTTGTCAATTCAAATAGTTAATTGCAGCGCAGAAATGTCCATTTGTGTTTGACTTCTAGTCATACATACTCGCAAGTCATAACGAAATTGGTTGGCTGCTGCGCGTTGAGTAGCTTCCACCAAAGTAGGGGGCGCTGCCTACGAGGTGTCACGGAATTTGTCGGGCGAGCTGCCGAGTCGGGTATCTTATTATAACAAGATCTTTGGTGAGAGATCGAATCTGTGAGTATGAAAATTGTCGCTGTAATTTATAGTGGAAAATGGGGGCTGGGCATAGGTGGTAAGTTCTGATTGGTCTTGTGATGCTTGTGATCGCACACCGTGACAATTACTGAAAGGACGTGAAAGGATTCATTGGAGGGTGATGGTGACGATCTAAAAGTCTGACGTTAATTACTTTCCAATTTTTATTGGGGGTCAATGACTGGATCGGGTAAACTCTGAAGGTCCCGAGCGACCTGTTCAATGAAAGCGTTGCTTTATTCTGTTCGGGAATGTATATGTGCAAAGCGCCGTCTATGGTGGTTGCATGTAATCAGTAACCACCGGAAGATAACTTCTGGAAGACGGAGTTAAACTATATTTAATATATAAAAGCAACATATATACAACTTACACACACTACACCAGATAGACAGGTTTATATACAAATTTAATACACTCTACATCAGCTAGACATGGCTATAACCCTTGAGTAGCTGTGAAGCTGTCAGCCTATCCTCCCTATACTCCCGCCACAAAGTTTTCCTTGTGTCTGTCGCGTGGACTTCTTTTGTAGCCGAAGCAATTTACCTTCCAACACCAAAGATACCCGAATTGGTACTAGCTTTGCCTCTTGATGAAGCAAACTGAGTAGCGCATAGAAATGGAGACAGGATCTTCCCGCTCTGGCATTAACCCTCCGATGCCAACCCTCGACATCATTGTTAGTCCTCGTGGCCCTCATGAAGCTTGCCTTAACAACGGGAATTAACTGCCCACCACACTACCCACCCTAACGTGTTTCCACTATTGCCATCATATTGCAGCCAATTGTTTAAGACTGACTCCTAGGGAAATGTGACGTCATCTCAGTTAATTCCCGTTGTTAAGGTCACGTGGTACAATTACAATCAAACTTCGCCTTACAGGTAAGTCTCGTTTAATTTATAAATTATATGCTCTGCTGGCAAAAACGGAAGCGCCAGTATCCTCCGAACCAGTCAGTTCGCGACTCCTCCTGCCTTGTATGCAGCACTCAAGCCCAGCTCCTAGGCTTTCCTGAAGACGGCCTGAGCGGTCCGTGTATATACCGTCTTTTCGTCTATCAAAACCAAGAACCAAAAACGAAAAACAAGGGCTAAACCGTAAACCGTTTTCATGTGCGGATAACACCAAACCGATTCATTTTTCGTTTCTCGTTTGATCAAACGGAAAACGAGTGGCGCTGCAGTCGGCGGTGTTTGGATACAAGCGGCTTGATATGTTGGTCGGGGGTCTCACCGACAGCCCGCTGTGGACGTCCCCCGGTCAGCTTGGTGTTTGTAATGATACAAACGGCTGGAATAGGGGGGGGGGGGGGGGGGGGGGGGGGGGGGGTTGGGTTAGGCTTTATCTCGGGTAGGGGTGTGCCGCGGGACCTCGAAAACCCGTACCCGTCGTACAAGGTGAAAATGGAGAAAAGCGTAACCCCGTCGTGCAAGGCATAATGCGAATGTAGAACCCGTCGAACAAGGTCAAAAATGGCAAAAAAAGTGTAAGTACTTACCCTGTCGTGCTAGGTATTATGCAAACGTATATCCCGGTCGTATGTCGTAAACTGATCAGAATATATATATATATATATATATATATATATATATATATATATATATATATATATATATATATATATATATATATATATATATATATATATATATATATATATATATATATATAATCATTGTATTGATTATATATTTGTTTATATAAACTCAACGTTATTGTACATAAGCGAATCACACGCAAGTCCGTTATTAATTTTAAAACTTGGGTACGAGTACGAGTTGACCCGATCCCCCAGTCTAACCCCGCTTAGCTTTTGACTTTGCTGCCATTTTTGCCATATTTATTTTTTCACTTTTCAAATTAAAGTCAAGCACGTGCGTAAGTGCGTATTGCTGGCTACGCCCCTGTTTGTCTATTTTGCCGTCTTCGAAAGGTCAAGTTTATCTCGCAACCGACAGGCGGATATACTGATCATAAACCGGAAGTTGTGTTTTATCTCGCATGATCTCGGGTATTAGAGCACCTGAGGGGCTTTTGTTTAATAATATCGTTCTACAAACTGTATAGATTGTGTGGAAGCCGCCATGCCTAGGTTTTGTTGCGCAGTAGCAGACTGTAAGGCAGATGTTCGGAAGAAAATAAAGAAGCACCCCTGGATGAAAGAGGTGAAAGGCTTCACAAGATTCCCAACAAAGCGTTTTGAACCCCAACGGAGGGAACTTTGGGAAAGACTTTGTAAGAGAGAGCTGGCTGGCATGCAGGTCTATACAGTGCTGTTTGCTCCAGACACTTCGTGGAGTGGAATAATGGCCCCTCAGATGAACATCCAGACCCAGAGTTGTTTCCTTATAATAATTGGGGAAAGAACTGCAGCACAGTCACCTTAAGGCCTAAAGTCACTACAGGTACTGTTTACAAATAATTTAAATTAATTGCTTAAAAGTGATTCAATATATAAACTTATGTGGTACTCAATAAACTGCAAGTGAAATATTTAATCACCTGTAAACAGGAGATGTTACTGGTGGACATATGAACTTTCACTTTCAATTAAAAAAATGTATACATGCATGCCTTTCATATTTACAAAGCTTAAATGGAATAATTTATGAGTTTTGGTGCTTCTGTTTATATACAGCTGGGTTCTGTACCTCAAACTACCACAAAGCAAGGTGAGCAACTCTATCAAATCCTATTGATATTATAATCATACCTGTTTAAAAAAACATTTAAACATAACTATGTTGAAGAAAGATAGGCATACTTACAGTAATACTGACTGTAGGCCTTGGGTAGGGTTGGCATTTGAGACTGACAGGTATTGCAATGGGTCATTAATTCCCAATGGCCAGGTGTATAAATTGGTCAGATTTTCAAATAAACTGCATGAATTGGTCGGTTAGGGGTAGACTTAGGCCAAACAAAATTGCCTTTCTCAATATCTGTGTAGTTAACTGCCCTTAATTTCTTGTGTCCGTGCTGTAGATGATGATTTCAGATGGTCAGGGGTGAGGTTACTGGCTAAGGGTAGACACTAACGGCAGTCTGTTTGTCAGGGACATGTGGTTCTGCTGGTGGGACGTTGAAATGCCTGGGAAACTTGTATCAACAGTCAAGTTAATCACTTAGTTGAGTCTCATCAATAGAGTGTACTGATATGCCTGGGACAGGATGAGGTTAGTGAGTCGTTCAGCTGAGCATGCCCCAGAATAGAATGCAACTTAACAGACTTTAAAGTGTGCTAAGGCCGTTTTACTGCTTGTAAGTGTTTCACCACACATGTGTCTATTTCGACTAACAAGGTGTGATTAATTCTGGTGCGGCATAACTCACTCCCCATCTCCCCAACACACCACAGACAGTAGAACTGATTTCTTTGCATTTTCATTACATGTATACATGTGGCTGCTATTGCTGCATCAGAACACGGAGTAATTGGAGTTATAGCGATTTACCTTTCATCATTTCTGAATGATTACGCTAACTCTTTTATTTCATTTGTGTAGATGAATGGGTCACTTTTTGCTGAATCTTTATATCATTTGGCCCATTTTGCAACAATTTGGTATATCAATGGGTCCCTTTTACACGCTTCACGTATAGATGTGGGACCGATTTTTCCCAGTAGAGAACCACCCCGAGCATGGTATTAGATAAATCACGGCCTCATGTATTGATGTACAATGGATCTAGTTAATTTTAATAATACAGCTTTTGTCCTTTCATGAGCAATTACTGCGATGGAAAATCCATGAATGAAACACCCTCAATGGGGCTACCAAGTGATGTCTCATTATCCTGTCCGACCTTACGTTGCGCTCGCCAAAAGATGCGAAAACTGCTAGATTGGACATAACAGGGGTCTCTATCACCTAGCTTAGCAAATTGTATACCGTTTAGTTAACGTGATCTGTTTGATTTATTCCTATAAAGATTTGGTGTCAAATAATCATATGACTCCAAGTGTTAAATAAATTGGTTTATATATCTTCCAAGTTCTCACCATTCTCTTACCACTGTTACTGGAATACATCGTTTTATAGCCCAAAACATGGTATCCATATTTCTTTGTCCTGTAATGTATACATCATCTTCATATTAGTAGCATAGTTCTTTCATCAAATATCACTATCTTATAAGCCATGAATGTTATCTCTTTAATGTTATTAATAAGACCAATTATTGGCTTCTGCACCTATACAAGCTTATGGCTCGGGTTTTGAATTACTTACTTAAGAGTGTTTCTCTAGCCATTATGAATTATATTAAAAAAAATTCCATTTGTTGTACCAGCAGAGAAATCTACTGATGTGACTGAATGTGAGCTGAATGCACCATATGTTCCACCTCCATCATTTACCGAATGGTGAGTTTCAACTCCTTCAGTTTGAAATAAAAATATCACTGCAAATTTGCTTCAGTATAAAAGATGAATGAAGAAATTAACTGTGCAACTTCCTCAATGGTAGAGATTTTGTACAAAATTTACATTTAACCCAAATATGTGGTGAAAAATATTAATATGTATTATCCTGCCATCATGTTGAGAATGGAACCACAAATTCAATGAAACCTGCCCAAGTGGTGGAGAATAAAATAATGACAGTCAACATTCTGTGGATATTTGAATATGCCTTCTGTTACTGTATGATTCTTTATTAGAAATTTCCTTTTTTGGGTAAGTTGAGGATCGGGATATGTAGCAATTGAATTTTTTTTAAATTAATGTAGATGGTAATTAATGTAGTGTTTGATTAAAACATTGACAGGAAGGGACAGAAAAGGACGAGGAAGCATTCTCCACATCAAGAAGATGGTACCAAAAAGCAACAGGATAAAATTAAGGTGCCAAAAATGACAGTCCCTGTTATCTTAACAGAAGAAGAAGTTATGGGGGCAGCTTATGTGCCACGCCAGTACAGAAGTCAAAAAAGCCAGAAGTCCCTGTTAACTGGAGCTCAGTCAGCTCCAGTCATGAGTAGAATGTCTGTGTTGGATGGGTCTCAAGCCACTCCTAAAGATGTTACTCCTGGTTCAGCTGCATCATCACATCCTGCTGAATCACCTTTATCAATTATATATTTAGGCCAATTTTCTGGCTTGAGGAGCATTCTCACTAACACACCACCAGTGACATCAAAAGAAGTGCATGTTTCTGCCCTGTCTGATGCTGAGGTATCTGTTGGTGGCACGCCTATTGGATCTCAACCTTCAGGTATTGGTCGCCATGTATTAGCCTCCTCCTGTGGCTCCAACTTGACATCTTCAACTTCTGTCAACCTCGTATCAGCATTGCTTAAACCCAGGTCTATTCCCACATCATCAACTATGGCATTAGCTAATGGGAGGCCTTGTTTGATATCACAACCTGCCCTTTTACCAGTAAGAAACTCTCTAGGCACACCCCTCATCCGCCCTGGAAAAACGCTCACCCCAACAGCACCTGGAAGCCTAATTATCAGGCCCACATCACACCCTAAAGATACAGGACAGATTACAAATACTCTTCCATCCACGCCACCAGTGTCTGCTTCAGCAAATGATATTCTTGCTCAAATGGGAGCAAAAACTGTTACTGTCTCTAGAAATACTGGACAACAAAAGATTTTGGTCTTAAACCCCTGGGAATGCACCCAAAGTCTCTCCACAGGCAACATCAGATCAACACACATACCAGAAATGGCGAGTTGTCAATGGGCACTTAGTGGCTGTGGAAAGGAAGTTTTCCTCACAGAGCTGTGAAACTACACTGGCGCAGGAAACTGAAACAGAGACGGGTGACGATGGGCTACCTTCAAACAGGGTGGATGGCGGAGTTATCGTGATTGAACCAGATAGTTCCAATGTCAGTTATGAATCTCTGAATCGAGATATCAGAAAGGTAAAACTTTCAAAATGAAGAAGATTCATTTGTCTTTCTTTGGAAATATGCCTTGCTTTGTTTTCCTTGTAGCTTCTATTAGTTTAGAATATATTTATATCAAGTCATTGATTATTTCTTTTGCAGGAAGGGGACAAGGTATGCTTTCCTCACTTTGAAGAATTACCAAAAAATCCTCAAGATTGCAGGGAACTGGATATTATTGATAACTGTGCCATACCAACTGTTGCCCCCATTACTATCGCACCTTGTGGGGACAAATCCGAAACTACAGAGCTGAAATCTGAAGAAGGCAGTGTTAAGGATACAAGCCATTTATCACTCACCAGCCTGCTGGGCACAGTACATTACAGTAAAGTGACAAATAATACATTGTCTTCAGTCATAGGAGTAGTACCGCCAATCGAGAATCTAACTGTGTCCAAAAAGGAATCCATCAACATGAATCCTCAAGAACTTACCATAGCTTTAGACCACTTCATCAATGAAAATAAACTGGCCTATGAATTGAGTGATCCTGAAATCATCAAGAAGTTGACTGAAGAGTTTTGGAGTCTGCCTGATGAACAGAAGGTTTGCTTCCTCAAACTGTGCCTTCTGAAACTATCCTGTTTGTTGGTTACATATGATTATGATATATTCCACAAATCAATAATATTGCTTTTATATTACCTTTATTCAGGAAGTATATAAAAAGCTTGCTGATGATGTAAGATTGAATGGCCCGGAAGCCCGGTTAGTAATTTGTCTGACCTTTGTGCTTACTTGTATCAACAACAGCGGTGTCGTCTATTTTTGCTGTGTAGCATTTACAAGAGTTAAATTTCTTTCATCTACAATTCCTGCATTGAAATCTAACCGTGAATTTGCTGTCATTCATACTATGTATTTTGTGCATTTTATACAGGACAAGTCCTCCAGAAGAAGAGGCTACTGATATTGTAACTGAAGGGTGCATTTCTTTATTTCTTTGTCATTTGTTTATCATTAGTATTCTGATTCTGGTCAGTTGCACAATGTATAATATTGTTGGTTTCATGTCCAATGACCTCATATTTCCCTACCACAAAAATACAAACCAAGATAATTATGAAAACTGACTTATATTATGTTTTGGGTACTTAAAGACATGGAATGGGATGGGGCATGTTTCTGACTGAAATGAGTCTCACCAAATATGTTCATATCGAGAACGTTCAAATGCGTTGGAAGTCGATCTGCTCTGCCTGGTCGAGACTCTCAGAGGCTGAACAGAATGAATGGCATGAGCGAAGTGTGCATCTGTCTTGTCCTGGTCAAGAGACTCCTGTCACAGAAACCACTCCAACTAGCTCTGTGAGTGGTTCTAGCAATCAACCACCATGTGTGGTGCCTCAATCCTATTTTTTATCTACTCGTCTCTGTAAGAATAGTGCAGTTTATAATAATGGTAATTTGGTGTTTCCTTATAATATGTTTTCATGCTTTACCTGTTATTCAGGTCACAGCCCCTATCTGCCCCAGAGGTAAAAAGAAACCACAGTCCAAGTCGGTCCGCAGAAACCCTAGTCTATTCTACCATCTCTTTGTTAAAGAGGTACCACCCACCTTACCTGCTAAACCAAAGGAAATCAAACTCATCTTGTTCCTGGATAGCTATTTTGACATCACATCTTTTAAGGATCAATGTTTTGCTGTAGAAATACCATGAAACACGAAAGAAAATTGCGAAGGAAAAAGGAGTTGACATCTCTAAAGTGCTATTAGCTGCCATCATGGAAAGAATGTCCAAAGTGTGGAAATCAATGGGCAAAGAAAAGAAAGATGTGTATAGACAGCTACTCATCAAGAAACAAGAACAAAATGTAAGTGAAAGGGTTAAACAATTGACAATGATTAATCGAAGGCTTGCATCTTGGAGTTAGCCTCTGAAGTAGGCCATTCTTTGATTTGTCATTCAACATGCATATCAAATCAACAGGTCCTTATAAAAAATGATCTACTCTTGATTCTATTGTTCCTGCTCTTTGCCTAGTGTATTACCATGCCCTAAATTTCAATTAATGGTAAGTTTTATTGATAATTGAGTCGTTGATAAAATCATATTGTTGTTGTTTCCAAATTAAAGTGGATTTGGCGGCTTTGGCCATGTACCACTAAAATCATGTACTGTAGAAGGTGTTCTTTATATCGAGCGATGTCTGCTAATGTTGGGTGTCTGCTAAATCAGGTTATACTGTTTGTTTGTAAGATCTATGTTACCTATATAGTGTGCAACAGCAAATACTCCAGAGAAGATCAAAGAGAAACTTAGACGCAAAAGGGAGAAATTCCAGCAAATGAAATTCAAAGCAAATGGCATCCGATCATTTAAGAAATGCCGCTGCTACTGGAAGTTTGTTACAGAAGTAAATCCCTACAGTTCTTTCATATAAACACCACCATATCAACCACTGCAGCTGTGTTAACAAACAAGTTATTTGTTTACCTTCCTAATGTTCTGTATAATCTATCATTGAAATATCAGAACTAGAACCATTATATTGAACATTTACTGACATATATGGTACCTTTGATCTGTGTCAGCAATTCAACAATGTGCGAGCGGACATAGCAGCTAAGCGTGGTATGAACATTAGACATGTGCACGTCTCTGATGTGAGTCGTAGACTCGCTCAAATCTGGAATGACATGGACCCCCAAACAAAATATCTAGACAAAACTGCCAAGAAAGTAAGTTATTCCCCACTTAGCTAAAGTAATTTGGCAGATCGGCTGGATAAATGTTGTTCGGTACATTGATTGACTAAATCAGTATTTTGTTTCATCAAATTGTGATCAATGCGGTGATAAGTTGTGTTTTGCATTATACCAGAGGAAAGAAAAAGAGAACATTGATGGCAGATAGATCCTTAGGCTTGAATGAGAGCCCAGCTAAACCATTGATACTGCTAACAGCTCTGCCACAGGAACTAGTACTGCCAGCGGGGAATCCAGACCTAGAACTCGATCCTATGTCAGATCTTGCCTCGGATCTGAAGCCTGAACCAGTATCACAGTCAGTATCTGATCCAGTACCTGAATCAGGAATTGACTATAGCCCCAACAATGCAAAAGTGAATCATGCATGGTGTAGGCCATTTGCAATGGCTGATGGTGGATATGATGAGGCCAGTTGTATGGGAGGAATGGTGTTGTGTGAGGCTGTGGGAGACACCAATGTGAAGCACACTGGTGTTGATGAGGGTGAGAGAGGTAATGATGTGGAGGTGATGCACACTACAGATGATAAGGACAAGATGATGTGCACTGGTGGTGATGTAAAGGAGGAGATGTGCATTTATGATGATATGGACAAGGAGATGTGCCCTGGTGAAGGTGAAGTAGGGGAGGAGATGTGCTTTTGGGAGTGAACGCTCTGTGGTAATGTCCATCTGTTGCTTCTGGTGTTGTCAAAAGTGAATCTGGTTTGCTGATAGATGATGTCGATGAGCCTCAAGTGAAACAGCAGTTGTCGGAAATGGTTGCCTCTCAAACTGTTGTCACTGAACCATCTTCAAATCAACCTGCCTTTCTAGCCACCTAGGTTACCTGCATGCTCCACCTACCGCCAGTCAAACAGCTTCCCATCAATCTGTTGTCAGTCAACCAGCTTCATATCAGCCATTTGTCAAGCAGCTTCCCATCAACCTGTTGTCATTCAACCAGCTTCATATCCAACTGTTGTCAGTCAACCAGCTTCATATCAGCCATTTGTCAGTCAAACAGCTTCCCATCAACCTGTTGTCAGTCAACCAGCTTCACATCCAACTGTTGTCAGTCAACCAGCTTCATATCAGCCATTTGTTAGTCAAACAGCTTCCCATCAACCTGTTATCAGTCAACCAGTCCCACAGCAATCTTTAAACCACAAGCCATCCCCGATTCCCACTGCTATGTATCAACTGCTGGTCATCAGATCCATACTATCTGCATCCAACACCACCATAACCCTGTAAAACGATGAAGCTGCCCAAGCACGGAAGGAGAATCATTGTCACGTGTCAAGAGACTAAGCTGCAGCCTCCGAAAAGGTCATCATACCGATGAAGAAATCCAGGCCAGTCCCTGATACTGTGACTTTAGACGCAAGGAAAAAGATGATAAAAGACAAAGAGGGAAAAACAGCGTCTGCAGGCTGCTGCTCAGAGCTGGGCCCCGACACAGCCCATCAGGCCAAACTGAGTGTCCGAGGTTAGTAAGTTGATAAGTTAAAAGGGCTATTGTAAAGAGAGTGTATGTGTATATTCAAAGCACAGAATTGCCATATTTGTGGATCATTTTGCTATTGCTTCTTGATCATTGTAGAAATTCAAGGAGGTGCAAACAATCGTGGCCATGAATGTGCCTGAGCAGAGTGTGCCCGAGAAGAAAGGAACTGCAGTGTCCATTGTTATCATCATTCACGCTTAGATATGACTTCCAATTGTTGCCAACCACGGCAAAAAAATTAACTTCAAATCCCTTAATTGTATTTGTGATGGAAATGCGGGGCAGTTCCACATGATCAAACGTTCAGACGTGCAACAGCTGTAAGCCAAGCAGCAGTGGTCACCCACATCAACAAGATCATGAAAGTCAGATGCAGCAGCCAGCTGCGGTTGGTGAAGTCGGTGATGTTCATCAATAAATTCATTCGGCTGGAGCAGTGCTTATTAAACCATTTTAGTATCATACATCCCCGAGTTTTATAGCAAATGTCATACGCCAGCAAACCAAATTTCCTTACGTTTTTAGGTGATTTTATATCTGTGTGTTGTTACTATTTCTTGGACAATCTTTATTTAAGGTACAGAGATTTGAGTTTAGCTGAATAAAGATCAAATCGTAGTTTTTCCCCCGAAATAATAAAAAGAGTGACTTAAGGGGTTTGCAAACAGGTTGGTAAATTTAATATGCACATAATTAAATTGTTTTATGGTTCATGTGCCGACCTTCGTCTTGCTTGCTAAGCAGGCTTTTTAATATAGTTGGGAGTCATAACGATTGCTATATATGGTTGGCTTCCTTGCTCTACTTGTATGATTTGCATGCCATATCTCAGCTAACCACCCTGCGTGGAGGTCACATGACTCTTGTTATCTTCTTTGTCGATAGGTGCTTATCACATTTTTTTTCAAGCAATGTTGGTTCGTTGCATTTGTGTGTTTGTTTGTTAGCATGTGATACAGGTCGCAATTTTCATTCCAAATGTCGGTTAAAGTTTCATGAATATTTCGAGCGCTTATAAAAACGTCAATACATGTTCGATGGTAATAAAAATTGAGTCGCATGTTCTCCATGGCAGCTTAAATCACATCCCTAAATTTCATGCACCAATGACGTCAGGTCTGGTTACGAATGCATCAAAGTTTCTGAAATTAGTCGCGACACGAGTAGCTAATATATCCGTGTATAATCTGATTTTTAAAAAAGTTTACATATTATTGAAGTATAATATGTCATTGCAAACTTTGGATTAGTATATGTAATTGTGAAATGATTTCCAATCTGTGAGCCCAGCTATATTTGTGGCCTTTGTTAAGTTCCAAGGCTTAACATTATCCTACAGTTTCTAACTAGCTTGGGAAACTAACTATCCCGAACAAGATATTCAGTTCCCCGAACTACTTCCAAGTTGTGATTCAAATATAACAAAAATGCAGCTGCTCTAAGAGCAGTACACATTCTAAAAATACTAAATAATTGTGCTAAAAAAACCATTTTGCATTAAATATCACTAAAAAAATAGCAACCCAAATAGTGTTCCTGAGATTATCAATGACCAAGCAACATAAAAAAATATGTCACAGATGATTTATAATGAACAATTGAAAAATGCTATTAACTCCTGAGATCAACTGGAAACACCACTTATATGTACTAAGGCCACTGGGTCATAAAACGCTTTTGCAATCTTTCTTTCTCGGCCTCATCTTCCCTTGTCTTTTCACTCGGCTCAGCTTCCCTTGTATTTTTCTTTGAAGTCTGTATTACCGTAAAACCATGACTCAGCTATCCGCTCTTCGATCCCACCCTTTTGAAGTTTCTTTTGGATATATGATCAGGATTTTGGTTGAACATCAAACCTTTATACATCCAGACAAGAACATGCCGTGTTATATACCTGATAATCTACATAGAGTATAATTGATTCTCATTTCCCTATCCTTTAGGAGCTGCTCTAGCTGATATACGGATGCAAATTGAAAAATCTGTATGACCGTGAAGTATTGTTCTTTGGTGCAATAACTAGTCATATAGTTGTAAATATCATCATTTTCGACCTTCCGAAATTATTTTCCCTTTCACATACTTTAATAATGTTATTGCCTGTACAATAAATTAAGTGCCCCTTGTTAAATCCGGAATTGCCTAATTACGTGACAAAAATTTCGGACCAAGATATGAAGATGTCGATATCATTGTTGGCATAAAATATCGCGGACAAAAGCACGCACCCAAGTTTCAACTCCTTCGACTGAGTCACAATCGACTTAAACATTGGGTTTTGTTTAAGGAAATGGACAGTTTTTAACGTTCTGGAAAGTGCGTTAGTAGTATAGAGACTGGGGGTACGAGCGCAGCAATATAATACAGCAACCCAGAAAACACATATACAGGCTGACTCATATGAGCCAGCGAACCGCTCGCACCTCCACCCCCCACCATATGCTACCATATGAGCCCAGCCCTTCCAGCCCCTATGGTATAGGCCCACACCAGTAGTTAGTCACCATAGAGGTCATTGAGTGATAAATATCTACGACCGTCGCTGTAAGTTCCATTTTTCACGCGGTTGAGGTCCTGTATAAACTGGGCAACCTTAGCGTCGTTCTTCTCGATAAAGTCGGGATCAGGACGAGCGGTTATCAATCTCATCGTAAAGAGCTTCCAACAGTAGAAAGCCCCCGTCGGCCTCTCTGTGGTCCCACTCGGTCTTCCCAACCAAGGACCGTGATGCTCCTGTTCCAAGCCCAGGCAACTATTAAACCTCCCGTTCGCACTATAGTCGCCGTCTCAAGCCCCTCCAGCCCCTCCACCCCCGCCCACCCCCAAGCCACCGTCTCCTTATACTTCTTGTGATCCTTGTGATACACCTGGTTATACACCTCACCCCTCCCCAGGTCCTCAAAGGAGCACAACCTGAAAAACGCAATCGACAAACACCCCCGATGGTCGCCACCGGACTGTGGTGCAACCCCAACAGAACCTGAGGCTTATACATATTCGGAATCACCCTCCCAGGACTCCGAGTGTAGGGGCACTTTATCTCGAGCAGCACAACCTCCTCAGGATGCCCCAGACAGACAGCATCCACTCCAGCCTGCCGGATTGGGAGCACACAAAAGCCATCCGGAGAGTAGGCCGTCGCGCCGCCATCAATATAGATATTATTTCCATAGACCTTGGTGTCGTACACCTTCTCCAATACCGCAATTGCAACCTCCTCAAAAGTCGTACCCCAGAGGCAGGGTGCGCTAAAGCGAACACCCCCGTTGCTAGTTTTTTCTGTCAGCTTTTTGCTATAGCTGCTGAAGTAGTTTTGCCCTATGATAGAGGAGTAGTCACTTCCTCCAACGCAGCCCTTCCTCGTGGTCTCCCACTGGTCCGTATTTTGTTTGACTCCAGTATGATCGTTGCAGTAAGATTTTATCGCTGCCTCCATTATATCTAGCAACCCCCACTCTTCAAATGGACTGTCAGGGTAATACCTTAGCAGGTCTAGGGGGCGATTCTGCCGCTTTCAAACATTTTGCTTTAATGTCACTTTTCATTTGACTATATTTCATGATCTCGACCGAAACTAGCTTAAACTCATCATCTGAGATATACCCATCTTCAAGCGCCGCCGATACAATGTCAGCAATGGTATTCAATTTGCTCTGAGCGAGAATGCGGATCTTATCATGCTTTTTTAACTTAATGGTCAGCCGCCTACTGATGAATTTTCCAGCAATTACAAGTAGCCCACAAGCGGCTCCAGTAGCACCCAACACTGTGGCAATAGGAATGGCAACAATTGTAGACATTACACCTACACCACTTGCGCCAAGACACATACCCACAGCAACTAAAGCAGTGTCTACAGCGTCCACTGAGTTTACTGCACACCTATATTTTTTATACATAGCACCATATTTTTCAATTTCTTTCTCAAGGTATTGCTTCTTAAGACTGATCTCATTCAGCCGATAGGCCGGATTCTCATCAGGCGGCACAGTTGGTTGTTGTTTCATACTAACGTTATAGGCATATAATTCTATAAGTCAAGTTCAATTAGGAGCGATACTACAGACCAAGTCGCCCCTCTGTTTTGAGTGGTTGTATAAAAGTTAATAACGTTGCCTTGTTCTAGCTGTAAAGGCTGGTCAAAAAATATTACAACAGCCCGTTGGTCAGCAGGCTTACTTATTCCTACCGCTTGATTCGTCCCATTTATAACAGGAAACACTGCTATATCAGCAGTATCAGCACCAACACCAGAAGACAGCCCCATACGAATGATCTTACCACCACATGTCATGGTATATCCACAGCTTGAGTCTTGTGAGTCTCGACCCCTAGCCCCATGGCCAAACGACCACTCATATCCTGTCCGAAGGGGGCCACTTGCTTCTGCCCAAATAGTAATGAGATGTTTCGTTTGGGAGCTTATGTGTTCTCTCAGGTCCCTGCGATGCTGCCTGTGTCTGTCATCAACATACTTTCTATTAGCAGCATCCGTTGGCGAAATCGGGTCTCCCAACTGAACAATTTTATTATCTCCCATTTCAAGGTCTCCAGTCATAGTACCGCCACTTTTATCCATTTTTTGTGAGTCTACATAGGTCTTTGTTGCATATTTGGAGAGGTCGGCGCCGCCCTGATCCGTTTTCAGTTGAGTTCCATAAATACTCGCCTTCATTGACATCTTGTAAATTGAAGAACAACGCCAATAGGAAGGTCGTGATTGTTCAATAAACGTCCCTTATTATCTCTTATCTGAACCTTTAACTCATTCACAGCTCCGACAGTAACACGTTTTGACACAGGATTAGCAATGTTTGTGGTTATAATATCACCGAAAGAGCTGCCCCCACAGCCCACAACTTCAAGAAGCGTAGTGGGCGCACCATCAAGCATGTTGTGCGTGGTACCGACTTGGTCGAGGTGGACATAAAGTGGGTTAAAGATGCTAAAGTTCACGGGCCGGTCGTCTTTGTGAAGACCTGAAGGAATCCATCCTCCACCCAGACCGGTATCAAGACCTAATATTTTTAACACACCGTCACATCGTAAAGACCCAGAAGGAATTGAGAGGGTAACAATCCCAGTTGAATCATCAACCTCCAAACTAGGGCCTAAAATATCCCGATTTATAAATTCAAATTCCTCCTGTATACGCTTGAAGCTCCAGAGGCCAGGCGGGAGACTGGAACGTTTTAACCCCCCTGGGCCAGAACTATCTGGCAGCCATAGAAGGGGCACATCTGATTCAATGTTATACCAACCCATAGTATACGTGATTGACCTAAGACCTACGTATAGATCACCCGCACTATTGTCAATAGGATTTTGCAGGGACACAGCGCCGCCGCTTTGAACATTTGACAGAGTGTGATACATAGCACTATGAATAAACAAGCCTTTAGTTTCAATAGAAAAGCTACCCCATATGGTGCGGGCGGGGTGTATCCAGCCACATATGGTGTGGGAGATAAACTAACCCGACAAACAATTCAAGTTGTTCACAATGGTGGTACATTCACAGCAAAGTTTCCTGATCTATTCAGTAACTATAAGGTGCCGCCGGTAACAGCGGACAAAGTAGTAAAAAACTGGTTGACAAATCCAATGCAGTTTTGGCAGAACCAGTTAAACTTTGCAGTGTGGTGTGCATCAGCCGGCTGCGGCGTGTCATCCCAGGACCACCTCGAGGCTGGGATTCCACTCGTGAAAGCTCTCTACACCTTTCACCTTTATTACACAGTGCGTCGCCTATTAGCCGAACTGCAAGCGCCTCTACCTCAGGATCATGCCTATGACCCCTATAACAATACATATGACAAGAGAGCATATGACAGACTCTGCACTAACTTTGGTGTTCAACCAAACACAGACTGGCGTCAGAAGGCAACCGTAGCTAATAGTGGCCTTGGTATCTTATATGCACATGATGCGTATGGTTACGGGAGTGTCGTCAAGGTTGCTGGTCGAAACGTTCGTTATGACCCTACACGGATGGCCTTTGAGGCGGAAAAGGATACAAAGCCAGGTTTTGCCCACGCGAGTAACCTACAATCCTTTCAGGAGAAAATGGGTGCTGTTCTACATCTAGCACAGGGACCTGAAGCAGACGAGGCCTGGAGTACCTTCATACTGGACACGTCTGAGGGCTTTACACAGACCGGCGTTGAGCGAATTAACGACAGCATTCGGACCTATGTCTGGGAAATTCTTAGTGCTCAGGCGCAGACCCGCTCAGAGATACTAGGTGTTGGAACGTCCTTTGATGCCCAAAAACAATTTCAGGCTAACGTTGAGGATGCCATCAACTCCCCAGTGGATATTCCATCATCCATCCGATGGTATCAGAATGTCCTCCAGAATGCCTCCTCAAAGGTTGATTATGTGTTTGGAACGGGCCTGTACATGGCTCCGTCTGATATGAGCCTCGCCATTTGAAACTTTGCTGGGTACAACAATCTGATTACTATCGCAACTGAGGAGCAGCAGATCGGCAGCAATACTGATGTCAACGCGGTTCCGATTGTTCCAGATAGAGGAAGCTTTGACCCTCCGCCAGATACAGATACAGATATGGAACTCTCCTCTCCAGGGCCCGCCCCTATGGCCGAGACCGGTCTGCGTGGGGCGCACGAGGATGAGAAAACCGCTCTTATTGTAGGCGGAATCGCTATAGGCTTAGCTGTGCTTTGGTTTGCTACGTAGTAAGTCACGGAGTATCAGGAGGATAACTCCCCCCACCGCCACAACTGTGGCCCATACATGTTCTGCCATCCAACCAGCCACCTTTGCAGCCACCTGACGTAAGCAGCCATGATACGATGGAGCCAATGATTCCTGGAAGGGCAGCTGCTGCCTTACCGGCTAGGCGCCTCAGGACGTTTACCAAGGAGTTCAGCTGTTTTTTAATCCATTCTTTTAAACCAGGCTTATCAGCTGGTGTCGGTGTTGGTGCCGGGGTTGGACTAGTGCTCCCTCCGCCCGTCAAAGCAACTACAAGGGTCGAGATTGCCAATCCAATCGCAGTGAGTATGGAGGCGATTGTTATACCCTGCTCTCGGATCAGAGTGCGTACACGCTCAGCTAGTGTTGTGTCCTCGTTAAGAAGTCTGTTGATGGTTTCCCTGATGCGGTTAATTTGGGTCCTTAGACGTTCACGGTTTACAGAGGCAGCCTCAATACGGGCACTCCGCAGGTCCTGCAGCTCTGCAAGCTCATTTGCTTGGAATCTCCATGCTCGACTATCACCCCTCCCTTCCTCCTCCAGGCTTGCCATTTTAGCTTTCCGATGTTTTATATCCCTTTCTAACTCAGTTATCTTAGCTAGGTTGTTGACCAGCTCACCCCTCTGGGTCTGCATAGCCTTATCAAGCCCCATAAGTTCTCTGAGTGGTAGTTCGTTGTCTGTTTGTGTACCTAGGTCTTGGATGGTGTTATGAACGTCCTCTATGAATCCTGTTTCTTCCACACCACCTTGCTCTGTCACAGCTTCAAGGCTGCTCATTTCTAACATATCTGGAAGTGCAGCTTCTGCTAAATCAGCAGCTTCGTCAACGCCTTGTAGGGCTTTTACTGCTTCTGTGGATAGTTCAGCGGTCACTCCAAGAGCCCGAGCAAGCTGTTTACCACCGTAATCTAGGATACTTCTAGGAGAGAGGAATTTGTTTGGATTGTTCTTCCATGTCAGAAGATTCCATTCTCGGCCCCACTTAACCCAAAGGTCCCCTTGTTGAGACGATCTAAACTCCAGAGTGGTCTGCAGCCCATGCTTAGACACTGCCTTCTCCCACCTCGTAACTAAGACTTCAGTTTCTTCTATGGAACCCACCTGATCTTCTGTTAACCCAGCAGGCATTTCAGTAATAGCCCATGGTGGAATAGTCGAGTACGACGTATCTAAAGTTTCGTCAATCAGGTTAGTCTCCTCATCATCAAAGCCAGTCTCATTCCTATCCCCTCCCATAGCCCCTTCCTCCTCAGGGTCGTCAAATGCTGGGTTATCAAACTCCATGTCTGTGTGTTAAAGATATAAGTGTAATTAAACATTCAACATGACGAGTACTTACGGACGCAAACTAAACCCACACCGCCGGATACGCGAACCCCTTGGGGTAAAGGGCGTGCGACAATCTGTAGTCGTTACAAACAATCCAAGCACTATTGATCAGAACCAACAACTGCTGGTTCGCTTCCCCAATCTAGGTGCAGAAGACGTCATTGTTCCAGGGACAGCACTACTGGCCTTTACAATCACGCTGACCTCGACTGATGTTAACCGCAGCGTTGTGCAAAACTTAGGTCGCGCCGTGGTTAAGAAAATGACAATCAAGATTTCTGGCAATGAGGTCATGTCTATTGATGACAGCGATATGTACCACTGTTACCACGAGTTGTGGCGGACGGCACAGGAGAGACAGGGCCTTCAGTACCAGGGCATTGACACATCAGATGATAGAAACGCAACTAAGATACGACTGGGGGCAGGAGACAAGGTTGATACCGAGGAAGAGGACAAGGCCGTAGCCGATGTGTATGGTAACAGGTTCTACGTTCCGCTTGATTTTGAACTCCTCGAGAGCCACATGCCAGTCTACCAGAGCGCGCTTAATGACAGATTGGAATACGAGCTCACGTTCAACGACTACAACCGCGTGATTCACGCAACAGGCGACACCGCTGCAAGCTACAAAATTGATGGCATCTCGCTGGAGTATGACATGGTTACCCAACCAGAGTTGGCCCGTATGATACGCACCCAGTACACAGGTCGACTCTCGATTCTGTATGACCGTGTGCTTCGTCACAGGAAGCTTGTATACAATAAAAGAGATACACTGTGGAACATCAACCTGAACGTGGCGGCTCGCAGCATGAAGGGCATCCTACTGCTCTTTGAAGACTCAGCCAATGTCTCATACGCCAGGAAGACAGAGTCGTTCTACAACCCAAAGATTACGAAGGTGACCATTGAGGGCATCCCCAATCAGCTCTATGCCCAGGGCATGCGTGGCTACCAGCAGTGGGATGAGGTGAAGAAGGCCTTTGCAGCAACGATTAAACGAGACCCCAGTGTAGCAATAGCTGCAAAAGACTTGGCATTGTCGGACGTGTGCCTAGGAGAGTACCAAACCACTAAGTATGCTCTGTGGCTCGACTTAAGGACGAGTGATGACGACCAGCTGCACGGTAGTGGCAGGGCTGTGGAGAATGCGTCTGAGGGAATCACCATACAGATCACGAAAAAGGCAGAGGCGGCCGGTGCATTGAACATTTATATGTATATTGTAATGGATGCACAGCTTAACATTAAAGATGGCAGGTTCGTCAGCGCAGTCTACTAAGTTTACATTTCCAGATGGTCCCTGTTCGGCAATTGTTTGTGGGCAGACAGGATGTGGGAAAACCGCATTCATCCTCGACCTACTTGAAGGGCCCTTCTTTGGTGCCTTTAAGCATATTGTAATCCTCTGCCCTACCATACGTTTCAACGAGGCCTATCGGACGCGGTCATGGGTGTGGGATGATTCAGAGGTGTACGTGGTTGATCCAGGGGAGCGGCTCCATGACCACCTGAGGGCTTTCTACCATTGTTTTAAGGGCGAGCCAACCCTTTGCATTATTGATGACTGTTCGGCAACAAAGGCCCTAACCATGAAGAAAGACATGTTATCCGAACTGGCCTTTAGCGGCCGCCATGCGCAACAAAGTGTCTGGGTCCTCACCCAAAAGTACAACTCTGTGCTGAAGGACTTACGTGAGCAGACTCGCTGGATGGTGCTCTTTCACACCAAGGACCGTGACTCGTTTGAAGACGCCTTACGTGAAAATGATGTAATTCCAACAAAGGAGGAACGTGCCACAGTACGCCAACTACTAGCAAAGACCAAGCACGCAAAACTGCTGCTGAAGACTGATCAGCCTACTGCATATGCCGTCGATTGAATTGATATTGGCCTTGATAGCAGCTGCTGCCTCAGTAATCAATTTAGGTTTCTTCATCTGGGTAGCGGTGCAGTATTTTGAAGCTCGAAAGCGTATACGTATATTCATGGATCCTGATACCATTATTGATAAACTCCTTGAACAGGACTCGACTGGCTTAGTGGAGACAAAGTCTGGGGGAGCGGAACCTAGTTGCACCTCTGGTGTAAATATGTCTTCTAAGAGAGATAGGCTTGCTGCCGTCATAGCCGGAGGTTTGAAGGACCTTACAATTGACCAGGTTGAATCAATGTCTGATGAAGAGATCATAAAGCTGTATGTAAGATACGAGGCTCGGCTAGGTGCCAGCATGACACGTACTCTAGGTCAGACACTGCTACAGCTGTACTCAGGTATTGCTTGTATGTTTCTACCAATCCCACCAGAACACCAGCCAAGGCTAATTACAGACCTCAAGACGGATCCGTTTGTTGGACACGCGCTAAGCACTGCCACTTGTGAGCTATATCATCGCTATGGTATGTTTTTAGCTCCCTTAACTGCGGCTTTAACAACAGTTAAGCACTGTCAATTTGGAAAAACAAGCACCGAAACAACAGGGGCCGGTGGAGAGGAAGACACCACTTCGGCGCTATAGCATGTGTTTAACTCTGATATAGCATGTGCTTAACTCCGCTATAGCATAAATTTAGTAAGTAAACATGGAAGAAACGAACACGAATCAAGGGGAGACAACACCGGTGGAGATAACGTCAGTGACAAAAAACGCTAAAAGGGTTGCGGCACGACGAAAGGGTGCTGCAGCTCGAAAAGCCAATCAAAATAAGCTTCTGAGAGAGCTCCGAGAGGCTAAGGCAGCGCTTACAGATGGTAGAGATGAAGCTGTCGAGCCAATATCAACGAGCAAACCTATGGAAAGGTGGACGTGGTCAACATGGGCTGTGCCTTTGGTTGTCGGCGGTGTTGGCGTGTTGGCATTGTATAGCTACAGGCACCAGATGGTAGCCTCACACCCTAAACAGGTTGTGGTACAAAAGCCTCCAGACGCTCATTTAAAGGATCCGTTTTATATGGAATAAGATGACAACACCAATTACTGATGGAAAAATGCTCGTCAACGCTCTGTACCACGGTGTAGTTGTTTCCGATATTTCAATAGGCTATGCCAAGCTTGCTAAGATGGCTCTGGGTGGTGGGGTGCCACGTCTTGATTTCACCCCACGGGACCTGGCTATGGCTGTTGCCGATGTATCACTAGCTATGGCCACAAAGGATATGCTAATTAAACAAGGAATCTTACCAGTTGATATACTGAAGTAATGGCCACACTCGCGCTACTTGTTGGGGGAGCTCGTGTTAACGCCCTTGCATTCTCTGGGAGCAACTTTTTATTCTCTTAATTACGAGGCAGCCAAGTGGACGCGGAACGTAAACGCCATGATATGGCAATCGAGCAGCTTCAATCTGCTCAGGCAGCATGGGCCAAGAAGAGAACTGAGCGCTTAGACTTCATCAATGAGCAACTGCGCCGCCAGGGCCACGCCGAGCATACTTTTAAGGATGCGGACGAGGCTATGCGTGAGTACACCCTAATTACGAATAAAACCGTCGACCCGCTGGGCTCTGAGCCGCAGCTTTCAGACTTCTACGAGCCCTCAGATGAACAGAGGGGGCGTGAGGTGGCATTCATTATACTGGGTATGGCTGCGACTGGGCTGGTTGCATACAGGCTTGCTAAGTAGGTCATTTGGAGACTCGAACGTTTACTGTATATGGATCGTCGCATGCAAAAGATCTACTATAGTCCTAAGGGCTACTGGAAAGGCATTACAGCTATCAAGAAGCTTGCAACAGAAGCGAGGGTTTCTGAGGAAGTTGCCAGGGGGTGGCTAACAAAGCAAGCTATTTGGCAAATCTACCTGCCAGTGCCAAAACACATTCCCAGGCCAAAGTTTGATGTCCCTGTCCCTAATGAGGTTCACCAAGCCGATCTCTTATTTCTTCCTCATGACGTTGTGAAGCGCCGGACTTACAAGTATGCCCTAACATTGGTTGATGTGGCCTCGCGCTACAAAGCGGCTGAGCCATTGACTACAAAAGAGGCTAAGGAGGTCGCAGGTGCACTTGAGAGGATATACAAACGATACAAACGAGGACCGCTGCATTGGCCTAAACTACTTCAGGTGGACCCCGGACGGGAGTTTATGGGTGCAGCGAATCAGCTGTTAGTAAAACATGGAGTATCAGTCAGGCGTGGCCGTGTGAATATCCATCGAGACCAGGGTATAGTGGAACGCTTTAACCGAACCCTTGCTGAACGACTCTTTGGTCACCAGTATGCCGTAGAGTTAAGGGATACTGGAAAACGATCGACTGAGTGGGTTTCTCGACTGCAGGCTGTAGTCTCTGCGATAAATAATGAGGTGACCCGCTTGACTGGAAAAAAACTAAAGATGCTATAAAGGCAAAACGAGTTGCACAAAAGCCCTCTGCAGTCGTACCAGGGCGCCCTCTGGGGGTCAAAGAGCAAAAGCTTCCCTCTGATGTTGGCGTTCGCTACCTCTACCAGCCTGGTGAGGCAGAGCAAGACCAAAGACCTGCCCCACGCAGACCTGTCCCTGCCCCTGCCCCACGCATCCCCACAACCCAGTCCCCAGTCCCCACAGCGCGTCTTGCCTTCAAGAAGACTAAGTGGGCTGTTAAAAACTATTTGCGTGGATGGGTGATGAACGTTCCTGAGTCTCACCCCCTTAGCTCGGACCTTATGATGTTCTTTAAGGGCATGCGTCTGAAAATGCATAAAGTTTTGACTGGTGAGCTGGAAGAGCTAGGTGGAATCAAGTGTCAGTTTGCCCTTAAGGTAAGACTCTCCAAGCACGCCGATGATGACAGCACTGATTATTTTGAGCCTGTGTTGCGTAATAAGCAGCAGGTGGTTCTCTCCTCAGAAGACATGGATGTTGCGTTGGACCAGAGTGTTGTTAATATCCAAGAGCGGTTGGAGGAGTGGACCAACCAAGGTTCGGGCTGGGAGTTTGAGGCGGTCACAACTCTGTGGATTGATATTGCCAACTACCAACCGTTGAAGGGTGGCTCCTACCTGCGACTTCCGGCTGCGCTGGCGGGTAAGCAGGCCATCATAAATGTAAAGAACTGGGACGACTTCTGCATTCTATGGGCTGTTGTAGCCGCTCTGCACCCGATAGCCAAGGACCCACAGCGACCATCAAAATATAACATTCAGTGGCTCTTAGATCTGCTGGAGGGTGCAGGTGTAGAATATCCAACACCGGTGTCGCATGTTGAGAAGATAGAAAAGCATGCTAACCTAGCCTTGAACGTTTTTGGCTGGGATGGGAAGACCACTATCGTACACCGCATCAGTAAGCACTCTGGTGCCGGTATAAACCTCATGCTGATTGAGAAGGACGGCAAGTTTCATTACACGCAAATCAAAGACCTGAACCGCTTGCTGTATGACCAGACGAAACATAAAGAGCGCAAGTTCTTCTGTGAGCTATGTCTGCATGGATATACCTCAGAGGGTCTGCTCCTGGCGCATAAGCCTGAGTGTATGGGGATATGGCAAACTGCTGTGCGAGTGGATATGCCTGAGGAAGGGAAGAACATATTATCCTTCCAGAACTGGCAGAAACAGCTTGCTGCACCCTATGTCATCTATGCTGACTTTGAGGCGCTCACAGTGAAGCTTCTGGGTCCTGCGCTTAAACCTGGTAAGAGCAACACGCAGAGAACGCAGGAACACCAAGGATGCGGCTATGGCTATGTGGTTGTTCGTTGTGACGGTAAGACCGAACCACCTGTGGTTTACAGAGGAAGCGATGCTGTGGAGAAGTTCTTACAGGTTCTGCAGCAGGAGGAGCAAAAGATCAAAGCAGTTCTGTCCAAGCATGTCCCTATGCGGATGACTCAGGAGGATAAAAGGGCACATAAGGCTGCAACTCACTGTCATGTGTGTAAGAAAAAACTGGGCTGTGACTCTGTCCGCGATCACTGCCATATAACAGGCTTGTACAGAGGGCCAGCCCATAACGTGTGTAACCTGAAACTTCGGCTGAGTCCCAAGACAACACCCATCCCTGTGGTGTTCCATAATCTGCGGGGCTATGACTCCCATCTCTTGATGCAGGGTATAAGCAAAGTGGAGGAAAACATCAACTGTATCCCCAACAACATGGAGAAATATATCTCCCTGTCGCTTGGACAGTTGCGCTTCATTGACAGTGCACAGTTTCTCCTGGCCTCGCTTGATAAGCTAGTGTCTGCAAACAACCCAGATGCCTTTGCTGTGACGGCGGAATATGAGCCAGACCAGATGAAGCGGCGGTTGCTGTTGCTTAAGGGAGTCTTCCCCTATGAGTTCATGGACAGCTGGGATAAGTTTGATTCCCCTCTGCCGCCAATCCAGGAGTTCTACAGCAAGCTCTCTGAGGAGGGTATATCTACTGTAGACTATGCCCATGCACAAAAGGTCTGGAGCGTGTTCGGGTGTAAGAACATGGGTGACTACCATGACCTGTACCTGCGGACAGATGTACTGCTCCTGGCAGATGTGTTTGAGGTGTTCCGCAAGACCTGTCTTAAGCAGTACGGGTTGGATCCGGCCCACTACTATACCAGCCCCGGTTTGTCATGGGATGCTTTGCTTAACAGCACATTCGTGGAACTCGAGCTACTCACCGACTATGACAAGCACCTGTTCATTGAGAAAGGTCTACGCTGCGGTATAAGCATGGTGTCGCGCCGCCACGCTAAGGCCAATAACCCGCTTGTGGATGACTTTGACCTGGATAAACCAACGAGCTACATCCAGTACCTTGATGCTAACAATTTGTATGGGTGGGCTATGAGTCAGCCTTTGCCAACTGCGGGTATTGAGTGGGTGGCTCTGCCGGAGGATCTACGGATACAGGACCACCCAGATGATGCCGAGACTGGATACATACTTGAGGTTGACTTGGAGTATCCTACTGCACTTCATGACGAGCACAACGACTACCCGCTGGCTCCGGAGCGGCTTCTTGTAGAGAACAACTGGTTGTCTATCTATCAGAAGAACCTCCTGGGCGAGTTGGGTGGCACCCTGGGCGAGGTTGAAAAGCGGGTCCCAAACCTGCGGAATAAGGAGAAGTATGTGGTGCACTTCAGGAACCTCAAGCTGTATCTTTCACTTGGTATGAGGCTAACCAAGATCCATCGTGCACTTATCTTTAACCAGAGTCCCTGGATGGAGCCTTACATTCGTATGAATACGGATCTGCGAAAGGTGGCCACCAGCGACTTTGAGAAGGACCTGTATAAGCTTATGAACAACTCTGTGTTCGGCAAGACCATGGAGAACCTCCGCAGGCGGGTCGTTGTCAAGATTGTTCGCTCAAAGGAAGAAGAAAGAATGTGTAGGCTTATTGCAAGTCCTGCCTACGCGCGTCATCAGGTGTTTGATAATGACCTGGCCACTCTGCACATGCACAAGACTCACCTGGTACTGAACCGCCCGGTGTATGTGGGCATGTGTATACTCGACCTCTCCAAACACCTGATGTACGACTTCAATTATAATACCATGAAGCCCAGATACGGCAAGAACTTTGGCTTGTTGTACACAGATACGGATTCGCTGCTAATGGAGATACGCACGCCTGACGTGTATGCTGACATGAAGGAAGATGCCCATCTCTTTGACACCAGCAACTTTCATCCCTCCCGTAGTCTCTACAGCAGTGTGAACAAGAAGGTTCTGGGGAAGATGAAGGATGAGTGTGTCGGCGTGCCCATCAAGGAGTATGTTGGTCTGCGCCCTAAGATGTACTCGATCTTGATGTCGAGCCGGGATGAGATCAAAAAAGCAAAAGGCGTGAAACAGGTGGTGGTGAAGAAGCATCTACGACACGTGGAGTCACTGTTCGCCCAAAAGCAGTTTCGCCACGGAATGAACATGCTCAGGAGTGACTGCAATAAAATATATGGGCTCCACGTTAACAAGGTGTCTCTCTCCCCCTTTGACTCAAAGCGGTGGATAGCTCCAGGTGGTGTAGACACTCTGGCCTATGGGCACGCGTCGATATGTTGAACATATGAGGGCTGAGGTATAGAATGAGCACCGATGAACATATTGGGGTGGCCGAGCTGCAAGCAGATGTGGAATATATATGGGAGGAGAAGGTGGTCCTTGAGAATGAGGTGAGGGATTTGGAATCAAAGTATGAGGACCTTTTGGAGCGCGTGAGTCGTTTAGAAGAGCTTATTCCTCAGGGTCCTGGTGTAGAGGAGAAGGTGAGGGAATTGGAATCGAAGTATGAGGACCTTTTGGAGCGCGTGAGTCGTTTAGAAGAGCTTATTCCTCAGAGTCCTGTTGTAGATGGTTGACATTGCTGTCGCCCTCTTTAGTGGGCCTATACCATAGGGGCTGGGCGGGCTGGGCTCATATGGTAGCATATGGTGGGGGGGAGGTGCGAGCGGTTCGCTGGCTCATGTGAGTCAGCCTGTATATGTGTGTTTTCTGGGTTGCTGTATTAGATTGCTGCGCTCGTACCCCCAGTCTCTATACTACTGCGTTAAATCATCTGACATTATTCAATAGTTCCGTGACTGACTATTGAAAAAAATAAGCCGTTGTTTTTGAGTGCATTCGTTCAATAATATACCGTAACGCGCATTGGCCGAGTTCTGACGGGGTATCGATCGGGTCGCTGTCCAAGGCATACCACGTGTTAGCCCTTACAAGACGTCTGGGTATATATTTATATTACCGTCCGACCGGGGCTAACCACGTGTTAGCCCTACATAACGTCTGGGTATATATTTATATTACCGTCCGACCGGGGCTAACCACGTGTATGAACCAATATATGACCAAGCTAAGCGACGATTTATTAGTTCTTTGAATGACAAAAGATTCATGTAAGCATTTCATTTTATGTCGAAATAATGACACACCTAGAACTGCGCAGTTGCTTGACTCGTGCACTAGTCTTTGAAGGCAGCTTTGGAAGCACTGATATTGGTAACTTGTTCCTAATGCCAACTTAGTATTGTTGTGGAGTCTTGTCATCGACAGAACAAAGATGGAACCAAAAATATATATTGCACCAAATCACAGAAAATGCTTCTTTAAACCATATGGTTTATAGAAGTACACAATAATTAAGTTTATCCGAGTGTGTGCTTGTGCGTCTGCCTGTATACGTGTGTGCATGTGAGTGAGTGTGAGAGAATGTGTTTGTGTGTATATCCATGTATCTATGCATGTATGTAAACTAACGTTTGCTAGAGATTATATTGGTGCTATTCCTCAATAAATAAGTCCAACTCCACACTAGCTGTACTTCGATGTTATATATCATGCTTTACTACACTGTTTTGGTGATGCAGAATTAAAAAAAAAAGTTTTGTTATCTGAATGAATTTGTCTCAACTTATTTCTTATTTTACTGTATTTAACTACTTTGAACAGGAAAATTAGTTGAAACAAGGAAACGCAACTTAATTTGTCGCGTTCGGCTCAAAATAACCCACTCGATCTACATACATATCATCTTTATTAGAAGCTGGTTGTCAGAGACACGATATATTTAATTGTCTGTGATCACTTACTGTGCAACACACACCCAAACTCATATTTTACCTTTAACCCATTTATTGGATAAGAAAATGTAAAGAGTATTCATTCAATGTGGAGCCAATAAAAGAGTAATTGCTCTTCGACGTGAAAAGACATCTCGTTATATGTTAATTACAAAATTAAATGTGAAGACACGTTTCCACAAATCAATACCTCATTGCTTTCGCGAGCTCTTGGGGTCTATGTTTTTTTCATTTATAGTCTTTATACACCACAAGCCACTTCTAGAATACCCAATTACCATCCTTTAACCCGCAATTTCCAAGAAAGCATCGTGGAAATTTGAAACGGGAAGTACCCAGCATGCATATACATCGAAGCTGCAATGCTATATAAATTCTTTCCTCATCAGTAAACCTAAAAAGACGTGGTTGACCTGGACGTCTAACAGCCATACTAAAATCAGAGCCACCATGGAGAAAACGACTGAGGCAACACCATCTTACAAGGAGGTAAAATCCTTTTCACCAGGCTCTTATATCAGTCCGTGTCTTCTTGAATACACACACAAATAACGTCAGATCTAAAGTGGTCAGAAATGTAAAGGGATCATTGCTTCATATGTATATATATATATATATATATATATATATATATATATATATATATATATATATATATATATATATATATATATATATATATATATATATATATATATATATATATATATATATATATATATATATATATATATATATATATATATATAATTATAGGTGTGGCGGGACCGTTATTCATATAGTGTTTACTGAATGCAATTACGACCGACACTTGCGTTTCCAGTTTGAGAGTCAGTCCTCTGGCGGGTCGTCTAAGAGCAAGTTGTTTCTCGTCATCTATTCTGCAGTTGCCAGCACACTGCTGGTGGTCGTCATGATCAGCGGGGGTCTTTATTACAGTCATCATGTGTCTCGCTGCTCTCCGGTTTGTTCGCTGGTGCTTGACGATGTGTCTCTTCAGAATTAGTTCTGCGAACATATCTGACCGTACAATGTGAACTAGCACTATGTGTCATTAGCAATATGTGTCATTCAACGATGAGAATGTTTTAGATGATTGCCTTTATGAATTATAGACATTGACAGAGTCTTCGAGAATTGCTACTAAACTTGAGGTGAGTAATTGATAATTATGTTTAGTCACGTAAAGGAAATGGGTTTTAGCAAATAATAATAATCATGATACTCGACAGGTCCATGTGTCTAAAAGTCGTCGGGATGCCCTATGTACAGATACTGATATCCGCATCAATCCGCAAATTTTCACATATTTTCGTCGTAGATGCACGAGGAAACATTACAAGGAGAACGGTCGTGACGTCACTCAACAAGTGACCGTTGACCCCGACCGCAAGGTGGAGGTTATTAGGTACAAAAGTCCGTCTGAGAGTGGAGGCGTTGTGGTGGTACTGGACTACACTAGGGTCAGTGAACTAAATGAATCCGATGAACTAGGCTCATTTTTAGTCGGCTCTTTCTTATGGTGGAAGTCCTGAATTTCTTTGTTGATAAGTTAATTTGGCGGTCACAAAAACTCGTATTATTGATATCAAATGTTAGTGTGATCGACAGCATATGTAATATTAAATTCGAAAATGCGGAGGAAACATACCGTTGCAACATACTAAAAGTAATTTTCTGCGGGGGCCAGAGACCATCCATGGCACAAGATGAAACGTAATTTTGTTTTCGAATACTCAATCCCGGATAATAAATAATCAATGAGTCACCTGAGTTTGAATGTGGTCTGATTCGCCAGAGTCTTACCAGTATTTATGTACCTGCCGCTCGCGAGTGCTTTCTCATTGGGGGTATCGACCGCAAGATCACGGCACCACTCGCCACAGAACCGGTCAGTTACATACTCCTCAGGTGGGGTCATTAAAGCTGTGTGCATTCTGCTAAGTTCATCAAACGCTCAAATAAAAATAGATATTACCTGATGAGAGAATTATCTTAGAACTATTGTTAATCTTTGGTAATAGCACGTACATACATATTGAAAATATCTCTATGGAAGTTAACGTTGCCGTTGCGTCTTATGGTAGAAATATTGTAAAGAATGCCGCCTACATCCGACGGGTAATTACAAAATAGTCATATATGGAAGTAGCTCGTGCAGCTCTCGTTTGATTGAACGAAGCTCCAGAACGAACTACATCTGGAATAATCACTTCGATATCAATGCGATCGGCGACAGTATGACGTTCGTGGTAATCTGGTACAGGTGGCTGCTGCTTCCGCTGGTGACGAGGAGACGATTAATTATATGAAGGCCGATGATTATCCTGTAGTCGACCACACGATGCTTCCTATGGATATACAAGACACATGTAGAGACAAACCAATCTTCTGGCTCGAGCGACAAACTCAGGCACATGCCAGCAAGGGTGAGCGGAATGCTGTTCAGCATGTTAAGTCACTCTGTCTTTGGTTTGCTGGGTTCGTCGAAAATTGGGTTCAGTTACGGTAGCAATACTTGTAGCAAATTAACTCTTCCCGTCGCATCCACTGTCACTAATCCGAAACATCTTGTCTAAACGATTTCCCGACTATGGTTGAAGAGTTGAAAAAAAGGTTTTGGGTTGCATCAATAGCTGTGATTTTCACACGTCAACAAGCATAATAAATTGATAACTTGTTTTGTTTGCAATAGCTAAGCGAGAAGTCTGCGCTTACGCCTGTTACAACCGTAATGGCGTTCGTATCTGCGCGTACTACTGCAACTAATCGCCATACTCGTCAGACAAGGACGCATAATTGTTGACTTATCTAAAAAATGATGTGATTCCAGAAATGATTTCTTTGTATTTTTCAAATATGCACTTCTCTTTTTGTCATGTTATGTGCAAGGACTACGAATATGTTTCTATATCTTGTGCTATTACTCAATACGATAATTATAGTATAATAAACTTATGAAGAGCAAACGCTGCTGTTTATTTCTTGATTAGAATTCACTGCTGTAGTGTTTATGAAAAACTAAATCTCAGATACTGTAAAAGTCAGCCAATCAATAACTTTTGAAAAAGAAATATACATGCGTGGGTGTGTGTGCCATTTAATCTGCCATATGAATATGGCTGTGAATAAAATATCCATAGATATTCTGTAAAAAGTGATTTGGGATATTAAAAACATATGCCGAATATAATTTGTTCAGAGAAGAAAAAAAAAATAATCGTGAAACATGACTCGGATCACTCAGCTTGAAGGACTCTCTTCCTAAAATAATCCAAACTTGTACTTATACTTTTCTATTCTTCCTTCACCCCAGTAAACTATAGTAATGTAATATACTGTACCTCCTAAAGTGTACCTCAGATACTGGACCAGGATTGTACTGTCTATAAAACTCACACCGAATTATCGAAAGTGGAAGTAAGTATAGAGTTTAACGGCACACCAACACTATTGTGTTATATGGTGCCTCAGTACGATTAATATGAAGAGGTTTCTATGATAAATGGGGGGAAAAGACGTAGATGAAGATGAAAATGATACAAATACAAACGATTATTGTAGGGAATGTCACCGCCAGCCGATTGACAAGGCGAAATCTGGGCCAGAGTGCTGTGTTGCAAATATGCCCTTCCACAAGGACCACTCTACTGTACCACCATGATCCAGTATAAACCAGCAGTTTCACCCTACGTCTGAGGCCCAGAAAGAATCGCAACCCACGGTCCGACCAACTATTAGTTATAATACTATTTTGGCCTACGTTCTTGCGACCTGCAAGAGGATACAGTTGACTAAACTTAATATAATACTTTTGTCACGTGGGGAGTTTTAGCAGCAGATGAGCACCCTGGGTCAGTCACGGAGAGATTCCTATGAAATAATTTTCCAGGGAGCTAGTAGTCTACAACTCTTCAGATTGCGTTGACCCCCACTCCAGCAACTACAGGCAGTGATTACTATAACGACCAACTTACAAGGCAAGGGAAATACAGCTTTACCATACCACCAACAAAATGGTCGTTTAACCCCAAAGTGGTCAACATGAATTTTCACCACTTCGGGACTCCGTTTCTAGACCTTGTTGCCACTAATTTCAACAACTAATTCCCATCAAAGAGTGTATAGCTTTACTCTTTGCTCCCATCTCTTATGTCGCCAGTCCCCAGTCTGGCCCTAGCAACGAATGTATGAATCTCTGAAATAGAAGGGGATGTGGGCTTATGCCTTTCTGCCTGAACAGTTTCTTATGTCAATCATCTGAGAGAGAGAAAAAATAAACATGCTGTTACGTCAGCTGCGATCATCGATTTTTCTGAGAGTTATTACACATTCACGCTGGGCTGCTCTGTTACGTCAGCTCTCTCCAGGCGGGGTTCTCTCGGGAGTCGGCTGAGGCAATAGTTACTCCTCATAGAGCATCTACAAGAGCAGTGTATATAGCAAACGGATAGACTTTTGCTATTGGTGTTTTTCCTGTTTGTCTTTAAAGAGGAGTTACAACGAGCGTCTAGAACATGCAGAAGATCTCCATGTTCTCATGAGACACAATGGAGTTCGTTTGGCAGATGAAATTTTAATAGTTGAAGGATTTACTAGAGCTGGATTATAGAAGTCTAACGACTCTTTCTTTTCTTCTACGAACTATTCAGGGTGGCGTCCCAGGGTCTTGGGCACCTGCGCTACCGGGTCAGAAACCCGCGAAATAGCCAGTGGACACAGCCAGATAAAGACCCCTGTTGGTCCGGGGAACAAATAGGCCCACTGTATCCTCCTGCATGTCGTAAGAGGCGACTAATAAGGGGCAACTTGTTGGCCGTGAGTTGTCGATGGGCAATGGGATCCAGGTGTTCGAGAAGAGAGCTTCTTGCGAGGGACATATCTTCAACAAAACCACTTTGGCCCGGATTTCACATAGAGAGGCTGGAACGGCCTGGCCCAGTCAATCGGCTGGTGGTGACTTGCCCTAGGATAATCGTTTGCATTTTTATCTTTTTCCCATTTTTTTCCCCATTTATTCTAGAAGGCGACTGCTTAATCAGGTGAAGTGAAACTTGTCTATTTACCTTTCGAGGCGCCATACAACACCTTAGTGTTGGTGTGCCGTTAAAACCTATACTTACTTACGCCATATGTTGAAGGCTGTCATTCTCTAAATTCGATAATTTCACTATTAGTGGTCACCAAATACAGCCTCCCAGACATGACTTGAATGCTACAAAGGTGTCAAGGAACTAAGGAAGACCGTAAACAGCGATGTTGTAGCCCAGCCTCTCACAGCATCTGCACTGGTTACTGCTCTGGATTGTTCACAACTGGGCCAAGAAATATCACAGCCCTCTATCATCACAGCCAGACCCTCATACATTTCACAAGACTCTCAGGACCTCTAAATTCACGTCATATACACTAATCCCTTTGAAACAAACAGAACTTATTTCGATCTAGCCATAGCCCTTACACAATTAACATTCCAAGCTATCAACTTCAAACCCCTTTAACTCCCGAAACGTATCAGAATTACATTATTATTTTGTTGTGTTCTGGTATTGTTCTGTGATTATTTTTATGTATACAATATTGTCTTTGATTGGCACGCTCAAACACAACATACACATGCATACCTAGTTTTTAACACAAGGACACGGAGTGTCCTTTTTCAAAGAAGAGGCATATATCACAGCCCTCTATCACAGCCAGACCCTCATACATTTCACAAGACTCTCAGGACCTCTAAATTCACGTCATATACACTAATCCCTTTGAAACAAACAGAACTTATTTCGATCTAGCCATAGCCTTCACACAATCAACTTCAAACCCCTTTGACTCCCGAAACGTATCAGAATTACAGGTAATTAACACCAGGCCCTTTGATCTCAACTTTAAACCTTATCAATATTCATCCTTAATCCCTTTCATGTTTAGTCAGTAATTGTGGCAATGTCCAGTGCGGGCAGATGCCAGTGGACATCCAATCAGAATGCGCCACCTATGTCCAGTCCACATTTTGCCCTATAAATACGACAAACCTCATATATCAGACTTGGAAATATATATCGTACGCATCTACAACTTCGAACATCTCAACATCACAGTTGTAGTAAAGACCATCCAAACATCCCCAGAGCGTGCCGATCTACAACTTCGTAAATAAAGGATTACATCTACAGTTCGCCGTATCAATTACTCGCTACACCTCTCGCAAGTCATCGTTCGAATCCCCGACGGTCACAGAAACTCCTCCTCTGACAGCAAACGCTCAGGTAACTACTTTCAATCTCTCATGGATGCGCTTTTGACATGGGAATATCAGATCAGTGGCGATACCCAATTCAGTCGTCCGGCTGGCATAAAATTCGCAACAGACAGCCAATCACTGGCCAGCGCGCGACTATGAAACAATGAGGCTTATCAAGAGCGACTGGCGCTCCAGCCTCAATACAACCACACTAAATGAACTCATGACAATAATGCTTCAATCACGGGCCATTGAGTTACGGTGGCCCCAGAAAGTCATGTTCATGGAGGGGAAAGGAGACACTGATGCAGAGAGCGATGGTGAGGAAGATGACACTTCCACTGTGCATGTCGCTCTTGAAAGAACTTGCCTACGGGGAGGAGCTAAAGGACTCTAATCTGTGATTTGTTTATTTAGGTTTTTGTATGAGCAGTGGTATTTGAAATTCTGTGACTAGCCGTCATCTACTTACTGAGGCTTTTTGTTATTTCTGTATATGCGTTTTTGTTCTATATGTATACGTTTTTGTTTGAATAAATATGACACTCAGGGAAAGTCCTTACACATTTTTTGGGCCTGTAGGTTCATAGGTGAGCCGGTAACTTTTTCCATGTACCGGCCCGGGTGACCGGTTGCTGAACAAACCCCTGCAGATGATCAAACATTAGGGGCAAGGTAACTTGCCTATCTGTCAGCTTTCAGGGGCGAGAAACTCAACGTGACAAGTTGCATACACATTTGCCGTGGCGCCAGGTTTATACAGTAAAGCTCATTCCAAGGATAGTATTTGTCTGGTGTATTAAAGGATGAGTCATTTACGGTTGCATTTTTTTTTTGCTAGCACATATTTAAATAACAACAATTTATTATTACTGTCATGATATGCAAAACAACAATTTCCAAAATTTCTTGGATTTAAAAAACATAACTAGTGTTCTATTGTATATATTAGATGACAGAGGGTATGTTAAATAATTTATTTAATCTGTCAAAAAGTGTTACATAATGGGATGAGAGGATAGTCGTCTGTTATCTTCTGCGATCTCCAAAGCCCAGCATGTTTCGGGCCTGTCAAACAACAAATACAAAACACTGCACACAGGGCAATAAAAATAATACAAAACAACAGATGACCAGTTATTTTATCGCACAGGTGCAGTATAATGAGTTAATCAAACTAATTAAGCAGATTTGAATGGTTTGTATATGAAGATCAAAGTATCCCAGCTCACAATATGCATGCCTCCGAACAGCAACTCGCCACAGCTACCTGTTGATGTCTGCATCTGTGTATACAATTTGAAGATCAAAATACCGTAAGTACAAACTTAAAAGGAACTTAACAAAAACCCAAAAAATCAATATCATCAGTTCTTCACTATGTATGCACAGCTTTTTTCCATCCTCAGATTATTATCAAGAACTGGGATAAACTTAACATTCAAGAACTATGCATATAAATTCATAAACAGTCACATTCAAAATGGAAACAAAGGGAACGAGTGTTTGAAACAATTATAATCGTTGATTAAGGTTTTATGTATGGTTCAAAATGCAAAACCTTTTTGGCAAATTTCCCGAAGCTGGCCAAGTCTCCAAGCCTCCTATTCATAAACTGCCAGGTATCAATGAAGTCCTCTGATTTATCCTGCAGCATGAAGAGCTCTGTGCTTTTGTACACTGCAGCCAGACTCACTCGTTTCGTGTACCAGTTGATCTATCAAAGAAAGACAATCAACAGGTTAAGGTTGAAAATGTTTTGAAGGATTTCACAGTCTCAGTATTTAATATCTTTTTATACAGCTCATATAGCTTGAATGTACTGGACAGAATTTTGAAAATTAGTCATCATATTATCAAACTGGGTCATTGTAGGCTTTGAAACTACAGAGCCATAGTTTGAAATTAACAGCCATACATGTACTTGAAGAAATGTCAATGCTACAAAAGGCAACAAAATCTGGGTATGGCTAAATATGTGAAAAGTGAAATACACCTTGGGATACTCACATCAGTGGAGCGATCCCCAGCATAGTACCATATATCATCACATAGCTGAGAGAGGTTCTGTAAAGCCAGAGGTGCATTGGAGGGCAAAGCAAATAGACCCATGGCCTGTCACACATACAGCGACAAATGTTATCAAAAGAAATAAAATGATATGATTCAGCAGTTGCATCATGCACATCAAAACTTCTTTCTCGTTCAATCTCAAGCTATACATCATAAAGTCCTATAAAAAACATTTGATTTTCATGATGACAACAGCAAGGTTATAATATTTGATTAATTTACCTGAATATTGGCTTTCTAAAATTAACATGGAAAAATTAGTGTTGTTTTTTACCTGTGGCCAGGTATCGAGGTAGGGAATCTGCATAGTGAGCCTCGTCTCAAGTGCATCACTGATGAAAATGTGAACTTTCTTACTCCTGAAAAACAAGAGAAATTCTTTTTAACCAGGACTAAAAATTATCTAATCAAAAAGACATAAAGCATGATCACGACTAGGTAAGACCAGGCAGTTGTTTATACTGACAATATGGTTTTCTAAGTTCAAACAACAACATGATGATTTCCCCATCGTAAATGACATTACAGCTGATTGATCAACAGATGTCACTCACTGTGTGCTGTCCTCTGTTCCTTTTGCCATTTGGTCGGCAAGTTTTTGATTGGATGAGGCATAGAAATACAGAGCCAGATCAGCCCCTCCACGGGGAAACATTCCGTGGGCTATTCCAGGAAAACCCTCACTTTCAGCACCTACAGAGACCATCAATTAATGAGTTATTGGATGCTTGCTAATTTATATTTACTGATTGGATTGATTCACCAATAGAGCATGATAACAGATATGGCAATATATCTATGGTGTGACAGTGATAATGATACAGGTGAAGATGATCATGCATAAGATGCCGAAACCATTGATTAATTTTGCATACTTATGAATATGATGACAAATATGATGATGAAAATTAGTACGAAAGAGAAGGTGATAGCAAGTTAATAACGATAAGAGCAATCAAGCTGTAACTTGAGTAAGAAGTTGGCCTCGTCTTCCAAAACCCATATCCAATCCAAGCCTCTCACATCTCCTCCAAATGCTTTCTTTGTAAATAACAATACCTGCAGCCAACGCATCTTGAGACCAGCCGTGCTGAGGTACAAAGCCGAGTGCAGACTCCAGGATCCTGCCCCTAACAGCATCCTCAGATGTTTCATCACACTCCCCACTTCTGACAACGCAAATACAAACTAATCATGCTACCTTTTTTTTAATCACGATTAATACTCAGACCCTCAACCAAGGGTTACTCATTGATTTATGAAGAGTAACCATGTATTCCCAAAAGAACAAATTCCATCAACTCATCTATTTCAGGGATGCCAACAGGTTTTTGTAAAAAAAGAGGAAAATATTTGCCGAAAAAGGAAAAGCACCCCCCCACCCCCTCCCAATTTTTCTCCTCGGATTTGCATTGATCTCAAAAATGGTCCTGGCGGCCACGAAATCCGCGGAAAATTGGCGTCCCTGCTATTTGTTTAAACAGGGCCAGCAGAGATTTGAACATAGGGTTTTATCTAACAAATTGACACTATGTTATGCTTGACACAATAGTTACAGAATTATCAAAGAAGATGCTTATATAGTGTAAGGTGTAGTATTCGTCAGCATAATGCCCAACATATCTGCCAAGTAATATCAAATACAAACATTGCATTTTGCAAGAATAGGAGACAAATTACTGATCAGGGTTGTTGGAGCTTAATTGGTCAGAGATTTGAGACACTTACTGCTCCTCTGCTGGGTTGGCTTGACCTTGACCTGACTGACTGCATTTTCCAGTTTGAAACAGACGTCTTGCCACCCAGCCTGTTGTAAAGAAGTGGTCAATTATAATATTTTACAACCACTCCAATATTTAGGCTCATTAAATGAAGAAATAAAAAACAATGATCATTGTGAATACTTATCGTAGTAAAAGCTCCCATGCAATCACTTATGGGAAATTTTGAACCTTAATGGTGGGAGTCTGAAAGTTTGTCTTCCAGCAGCTCAATTCAGCATATGATAATATTAACACAGGAACACAAAATTCCAAGTCCTGGTAAGTTGGGATTTCAGAGTCAAGACTTATGAGAATATTGTTTATTGTTCTTTTCACTATTTAATTGCTGTTTTGCAGCAACATTACCAGTTCCTACGATGTGGTCATGGCCAAGGCAGTATCTGAATCACTGTGTCACCTACACGATGAATAGGGTTCCAACTGCTTTGTTGACATTATACAGATCCAGCACTTTTACAAATTGTAAGTGTCGGATTTTACAAGACACCAACACTAATGTCGAATGTATAATATGGTGCCTACAAAGCTAGTGTAAATAAACAGAGGTGAGATTGACCTGACTGAGCATCCGCGATCTAGGATAAATGGAGAAAACATGAGAAATCCACATAAGTGAACATTTATGGATGGTAAAAAACAAAAAACAGACAACTAATCCATATTTTATTTCATATGTAATAAGATTGAAACAAACTAAGCACTGGAAAGAAAGAACACAGCTGACTTGTCAGGGTGTACGACAACAATATATCCAGCATTATGATAACTATGGAAAACTATACAGCAGCTTTCTGTGCCAGTTGCTGATCAATAAGCTCCCCAACCCTTCCCAGAATGCTTTCCATCATATCAAAGGTACACAGTGCCATCTGCATGACATGTAGCTGCTGCTTTTTGTCAAGCCCGGATGTGAACTCTCCACCTATATTGAAGGAAGCGTCCGGTTGCTTTTTCTTTGGTCCTTCCTTCAACTGACGTGCCTCTAATTCATAGTGAGCCCGTGACAAATTGATACCATTGCGCAATGTGGCACAGTATGTGTCTTGTATGTCAGGGATGAGGTTCCATATGCCAGTAACATTCTGCTTGGGGCCATCTCGTAATACACAGAAACGAAGCAGAGCCAGAGCAGCTAAAATCACTTCCTTAGCATCCAGTAAGTCACTTTTCTCACCATCAGGGAGGCAGAATACCAGTTTTAACAGCCTCTCTAAGCTAGCTCCACAGAAATTCTCATCTGGTGTTTCAAGTTGTAAGCTCTCACTGATTTCGTCTTTCAACAAGGTGATCACATGACCAATGATCCCAGAATGCTTGCAAGTGTTAAAAATATATGAGATAACTTTGCTTCTTCCCTTTCGAGAAAACCTTTTAAGAGCAACAGAGAGGACCTTGACGGACAACTGTCCTAGTTCCTTGACCTTAGCACTACTCATGGTCATTATGAGACCATCAATAATTGATGTCACATCTGGATCCTCCAGTCCCTCAGCTGGCAGCGTAAGAAGTGGTAACCTGGTCAACAGGCTCCTCAGTAAACTCAATCCTTTATACACAACTAAAGTCTGTGGTTGTTGTAGCAAAATGACAATGAAAGGAAGGGACAGTTCCAAGCGATACCCGTGGGAATATGTGCATGGTAGACTATCAGGGCTTAGCAATTCCCCAAATGTAAGAAAAAGGAATACTGCAAGAGCTAAATCTGATACCGATTCCTCAACGTTATATTGGTCTAGTTCATCACCTGCTTCATTGAAATCAGCTCCAGTGTTTCTTTTCTTCTCTACCCTTCTGATTTGATCAACATAATTCAAGAGAAGTGAGACGTAATTTGGATGTAGGTCACTGAGAAAGGCAATGATCTGTTCACCACATACTCTGGAACGAGATTCAATCATGTTTTCGTTGACAGGCAAGGCTAGATCCACAAAAGCCATAGGATGGGAAAGGAGTTTCATGAGGGAGAATGATAAGCACGAAACCTGCTTTCCCCGAGTAGCTCGGTGATCTTCATTTCCACTCCTCTTCCACGAAACTTCTTCCACAAGGGGCTTGAGGAAAGACAGATAATCGCTGACAACAGCAATAATTCTGGTTGTTGCGTCATCCGAATGCAGCAATAGTTTCTCTTTGCCTTCTAGTTCATATTCATTTGGCATTGGCAGCTGATCAATGTGAGCATTAAGGGTTTCCAAGGTGATGGCTAGAGAATGAGATCTCTTTGAAGGCAATCTAAGTAGACAATGCTGTATTGGTTGTAGAAGCATCCTAAATTTGACATCATCCTTGAATGTGTCAGCTTGTTCCAGCAAAACTAATAACAGCTCCTTGGGGTTACTGATTTCAGCTAGATGAACCAGAATTAACCCTGCACCACTAACCACACATTTCCTTGACATCTCCAATTCCAGCGTAAGAAATTTACAAACTGCAGGCACCATATCCCATGCTATTGCTGCCAGCTTGTCTTTGTTGTCTGGAGACTTAAGCAAAGTCATCAGTTCTTCTGGACGATCATGTTCAAGGTATTCTATTGTGGTTTCCAGAAGTGAGTTTGATTGCCCCTCCTCATCCATTATGACTAGTTTTAGGTACAAATCAGATATCAAATTCTTTTAGCAAATGGTGGTTGGGTTATCAAGATTCTGAAACACACAGATGCAGACACAAATTAATTCTCATTTTCTGCCCATAATTTGAATATATGGGAAAACAGGTTAGAATAAAACTGACAAATTCTGTGTCTGCATCTGTATTCACCTTTAAAATGATATCATGGTAAAGGGAAAGGTTGGTAGGTATTCATGTATCACACGCTTAGTCACAAAACACCTCAATGGTCTCGCCTCTCATTGATATTCAATATACATTAAAAAAAACCCCCAGGGAATGTGCCTCTGTGTATTGAGCAACCACATTACACAATCATATGTGTAATTTTTTCTGGATATCAAGCATATGTTGAATACCAAGCAGTGTTGTTGACTAAACTGAGGCTCACTGATTTTTCGACAATCGACATCAGATATAGCGCCACATATTTTATATATACAATACTAATGGGATGCAGCTTCACCATTGCTGCTTATGGATCAGTGTGGTTTGAGGGCATTTCTTATGGCAACATCCACTCTTCTCTTTGAAGGGTTATCTATCAGCTTTAAACTATATATTTTTATACACAAATTAATGTTGTTTTTCAGGTATATATTAGCTTTTTTGAACCAAGTACTGGAGATGCTGCTGCACTCCCTCTTAGTTCTAGTGTCTTACCACAATTCAGTTTGGGAATTCAACGGAATGATCTGTGTTCCAGTGATTTATCTAGTTTTATCTAATAAAACAAATGAACATTTATCTGAACTTAAGGCAAGTTTCAACGACTTAAGACTCCTGTGAATGAGTATCTTGGCCCAAAATCACACCAAGGGGTAATATCTGGGCCCGACTTGGCAACATGGCGGTGAGGCAGTAACTGACCAGCGAGGCAGCTCGCAAGATGCTGGTTAGCAGGGACTATTTGCAGCACAAAGCTAAAAGCTAAAATGACCTTGTCTAACATGTAGAAAAAGCAATTAGCAATCACTGTCGCACAAATATCACACCGAAGCACGGGGTAAACAACGAAAACTTGGGGAAAAGGTGACAGAAACGATTAACTATAGTTTTTGCCTATGTTTTCACCGCCATATTTACATCAAAGTTTCTGGGGCTCTCTGTGATACCGTCCTGCACGCTTGTATTTCTGAAGGAAATATCACCGGTAAACTTGGAAAGTTATCGCAAATATTAGGGTGGACAATAGATTTTTCAAATATGATGCATGGCATTGAAAACAGCACAATCAGAAGGGGATTGGTTTGGGAAACTCAAAACAGTTGGAATTTTTAAAATATCTTGAACCGTTCAAAAGTTATTGTGATTTTTCGGTCCAAAATATAGGGTCATTTTCTGATTTGTTGTGTCCAAAAACCTATAATGGCACAGATGACCAACTTTATATGTCCAAAATATGTGTTTATATGAGAAGTAACTAATAACCATTCATTTATGCTGTAGTTGGCCCCAAAATTAACCATATTGTAACATGTTTACATGAAAATGTACAAATTTTATAATTTTACGGTCCAAGGAATATCGCGATTCATTCACTGAAAATTACATGTTTTTTCTCATTTCCAATTACTTGTGTACAATTAAGCTTTGCAAGTAACCCAAAATAAGACATTGTACCATAAAGTATCCCTGGAGGACAATATATGCCTTTAATATTGTTTGAATATATTATATACATCATTTATTATTTTGAGTACAAAGTCATCGAATAATGAAATTTGCAAAATCGGCCAAAAATACACCGCGCGGCAACGTAATTTACTTAAAATCGCAATATCTTGAAAACCGCTCAAGATAATTTCATGGAGTAAACTGCACCATGATCTTCTATTAATTGATCATTGTTGGGCTTTTGATTCCATTTCTGACAAATATAACATGTGTTGGAAGGGATCAATTGCAGCAAGTACATGCAAGGCAAGTGGGAACAAAAATTATGAAAATTTTGTCACAAATTTTCAATTTTGGGCTACTGGTTGCATATTTTACGTTGAGGATGTTGATTATAATGTAAATCTATTATAAACAATAACAAATGATATTACCACTTCAAAAGTTTTTATTTCACAAAATAAACCATTCATAATTGTAGTATACTATATCAGTGTTCAATCATAATCAATCAAACCTCACAATAGTGACCTGTCATTAAGCACTACCATTATCTGGTACATGCAGTATAATAGAAATCAGAGACAAGTATTAAAAATGGCACTGCAAACTAATGCATTGAATGTATTAAAACTCCTCATTTGCAATGCAGTCAAACTTAGCATTAATATCGGCTTGCTTTTTCAAATCCTAGAAGGTATGATCTTCATAATATTTCAAATTCACACTTTTTGGTTTACCTGACTTAGACCTCAGAATTGTCACTGCATATCTGTTTACACTTTATGCACACAAACAGGATACTTAGCATGTAGTATTGGCAAACAGCAAACAATGCAAATTAAATTCCAAGGTTATGTACCGATTTTCGTAACTTCTCTAGTTGTTGATCTCGTTAAGAGTATGACTGGTCTTCTTCCAAAGGCTGTCACAGAGACACTCAGGGGCACTGAAAACAAGAGTGATTAAGGCATGGAGAGCATGTTTTGGATTATAGTCATTTGATGGAACTTGATGGAAATAATGTGCTACCTGTCCCATTATACCCTTGATTAGCTTGCTACTACTAAGCCTATCAGCACCCCATGAAGTTGGTTTAATAAGGTGACCCTCCCTGATACCAAGTTCTACTAAGAGGCAGATAGTTTGATTGATACTGGGTCTGACATGGCAACTCAATATCTACTGTTTTATCCAAATAACTCTTTAAGAACAATGGTAGTTGGGATGAAACATGAAGAATCACACTTACCCAGCATGACTTACATGACTTGCAGCAAATCCTTACCACTCTCCTTGCATAATTCTGTGAGTTTCTTGCTTTTACCTATAGATTCAAAACAACGGTATATCAAATTGTTATCTCTAAGTGTGTGCATTTAATTTTCAAAACTTTTTTAATTGTAGTAAACCAAAAAAATCATTACACCACTGTCAATCAATAATATAATAAAAGTAGTGAGATTAAAATACAATGAAAAATTTCAAAATCATCACCACAACCACATTTGGATATGAAAATACCCACCACCATGCTATTCAAAATAAAACACTCAAATATATGGATAAAATATATAAATCAATATTGATAATGGTTCGAATAAAAGAATGATCATGTGAAAATATCTTTAGACGTAAGTAAAGGAGATATCCTAGCCATAGGTAGACTACTGTGCATTGATTATTAACTGTCATTGTTATATATTGACATACATAAAATGTACCCAGATACAGACAGTGAAACCAGGCTCTTTTTAATATTTTTTGAATTCCACATTGATAGTTAATCGGGGGGAAAAAATAATCCAAACAAATTCGTGTTTTTTTGCGTCTCCTGCCAACGCACTACCAGTGTGGGTCATTTAAATGCCGCTTCTTTGTGGGCGATGATATGATATCGAAAAATAAACATGAAATATTCTTGATAAATTAAAAGAAATTTATCATAAAAATGATTCTCCTACCTGAATAAATCTTCGCTTGAACCAAAACAGCCCCAAAAACCCCGGTACATCGTCACGGGGTCCATATCAATAAGCGTTGAAAAAGTCAGCTGTGCGCTGTTGCCGGGTTAGGACAGCGCGGGAATCCCCGGATGACGTGCTATTCAAAATATGTGCTAAACGCGGTTGGGATTGGTCAAGGAAAGTGTACAAGCGAATTTTTGTGTCAGGTCATAGGTGAAACCTGAATACGTATTCATGGTGTGCACATGTTTATCTGTCGGACGCAAGTGCGCTGGGCTGATCGGTCGGGAAAGGGCAAATTTGCGGAGTGTACAAGTATACGGCGCTATTTTACTATCACTTCTGCATAAGTTAGATATCCAGCGCACTCGTATTTGGTAGCACAACATTTCATGATGCTAATCCCGAAAAAAATAGCAAGATTGATACCGGCATAAAAATTCGCTTGCCACCTTTTCTACACCGACTAGCGTAGAAAAAAAGTGACAAGCCATTTTTCGATGTCGAAAAATCGAAAATTGTAACAAGCGCTGTAAATTAACTGTTCCAGATAATGTACTGATATTTGATTAATCGGTAGATACAATTGTTATCTAAACAATTTTAAATGATGGATGCGATCTGATGATCGATTCTCAAATCACGGCGAGGTGAAGTTGGGTAACTTTTGTGAAAAAACCGGCCATATCAGAATTTTGACGCGTGACGTTTGGCCGACCTACAAATATATTTTTAAAACCTGACGTTGGTCAATTGGGATAGTATATATCTAGTTTTAATGTATAAACGCGAATCTGATCGCTGTTGGGAACAAAGTTAAGGTCATTTCGGTTATAAACTTTAAAGCATCCACCGAGAGTCTGTAATTAAATTAATAATGACTCCTTCAGTTAAACCGTCTGGTCAACAGGTCAATGAGCGATAATATGATCAATAATTAAATTAAGTATTTCTACGGAATAATGTATCACGTCTTAAACTTTTTACCGTTTGAGAAATGAAAGTTCCTTAATGATCTACAGGACAAACAGAGCATCATCTCGAGACTGAAGTTAGTTGCTTGAAATCACGTGACTTTTTGGTCGTCAGCCTTTCTATAGATACCGACAGAAGAAATAATTGGAGGATGACGTAATTTTCTACAATAAGCCATTTGACTATATTTTGTTTTGAAACAGAAGAAATTAAGTTACAACATCATTAGGTGTGAAAATAAAATTTCCATTCACTCGTGAATAATAAAGGATACCGAAATAACACACTTACCGCTGTCTTGCTCTGGTTCGAAACATAAGGTAACTTCCAATGTTCCATAGTCATTGGCATTTCATAAAGTAGTAGATTGGTGTTTGAATATATATATATATATATATATATATATATATATATATATATATATATATATATATATATATATATATATATATATATATATATATATATATATATATATATATTTCGCTTATACAAATGTTCACATGCTATTGTAACATCAAAATGATCAGAAGATACTTTGCAGTGTTCGGCTGCGTAAAATGCATTATTATCATGCAGACAATTTTTGAAGCATATTGCACATATTTTCTTATCATCCACTGATAGGCAATTAAATAAATTCTCACAGATACCACTCAAAATTGCTCTGCAGGCTTCTTACATCATGCACATATATAAGGCCTGTCGTGACTAGAATGCTCATTGGCGCCTTGCATAACAACAAGGCAACAAGTTTTAATTATACATAAGCCAAAATTATTGTAAAATATAATACGGTTTAAAACAATACTCATCCAACTTAAATAAAACATACCACCGAAATTTGATCTTTGAGGCATTGATTATGACTGAGTTATATTGAAAATATAATTAGTGGATTTCGTCATAGCTATATAATCGCGTTGATCTATGTGAATTTGCGCCTGATATATATCTCTTGCTAGTCATTTCTTTCTTGCAAATGACAACGTGCACAATTCGCTGTATAGTTTTTAAATATTCATTTGATATTTGGAATAAAAGACCTGCAAATTAAACATTGTCAATGTTCTTGGAATTATATCGACATCTTTACGTCTGTTGATATCAATTTCATCACTAAGCTGCATAGCCATCCATGTGCAGATTGTTTTTTTTTTAAATAGTACATTAATTAATTAAATCTTTGTGGATTTCGCTCAACTTTCTTGGTTATCAAGATACTTGTTAAATGAAGTTAAGTGAAGCACTGATTCCGTCTGGATTATATTCTTTTAATATATCGGTCATTATATATAGCAAATTTGAATGAGAATATGTTTGCTTGAAAGTTCTTGGCTTAGAACCGTGCTTCTTAAACTGCTGAATTCATGATTTATCCATGGAGAAACGCATGATTAACCCATGGGTAAATAGAATAATTATGGCGCGAATTAAACCACATGTAGAATAAGACGAAAATTAATTAATTGGTTTTGATAATATCAAAACGTCTATATGCTCTGCTCATATAATGGCTGGTCAATCGAACATCGGAATATGGGAAGGGATAGGACCACATTGATTAGCTGAGTGTGATGATGCTGCATGACTTTGATTGTTTTGCCCTTGTAAATGAGGACAGATTAACTTTTGCTTAATTTGATGCCAAGTGAGGTCGCGTTTTTTATGTGATCACCAAAATTACCTAACTTTAGCATTCGCCGAGTTTAGGATCTATCAGTGCAGTAAAGAAAACGGGCGAACCGAGCAGATGACTCGTTACTGACAATAATCTTTAACTGAAACCGCTGGGATAATTGTTCTCCATATGTAAATCCGCACCAACACTTGTGGTTGACGTATGAAGGCTTTAGTACAAATGATTTCCATGTCGAATTTTACGTATGTCGCCTCCTGGGGATTAGAAGATAACCTAAACCATGTCAAGCGCCACACTGCGGTAGAAAACAACAGCCGGATGATCACAAAAAAACTACACGGAAAAGTGGGCTGGGTTTATTTATGTAGTCTGTGTTGGTTATTTTGGTGCACAGTTACTGCCAAGTCAACCCACAAAGAGCTATCACTTATGTTCATGCCCGGATAGGTGCACAATTGTGACTGCTCTGCTTATATATTATTATTACTATTATGTTTACTGGGTTCACAAACTTCCGGTCACGACTTAAGTTTGGCACCTCAAATCTCTTGAGTGATATCGAAGACTTCCTGATCGCCTAGTCTTTGAACTGTATACGTTGGATATCTTTCTGAACTCTGAACTGTGGAATCTTTTGTTGCTGCTTGCAACAGAATGTGACAATTCTGTGATTCTCTTAAAATCTTGAGAAAAAATATACTTTCGTCTCAGAGATGGTTGTTGGAAACAACGTTAGCTCCGATCTACAAGGTGTGCTTTAATCAGTTCATATAAGAATAGGATATGCTACATAACATATTTTTGTTATTCTGTATTGGGCATTGTCCATATCATTTATGAAACTATCGTTTTCTTTTTCTCTGATAAAGGACAATCTGTGCCATTTATCTGTAGATAAATCAATATTAGAAATTCCTGTGAAATTTTATTTGTCATCTTATTTTGAATCCAGTTAAAATATAATCTACTTGCAACCATATTATGCATCTTTAACATGTTGGTGCTACAGAGACGGTCAGAGATGTTGTTGGGAGAAACTTTCCAATCTCCACTTTCTGCTCTGTCACCCATGAAACCAAGGCAGACAAACTGGAGATGCGAATTTTGGTAAATGGGTCATCTCGCAATTACCATAGCTACAAACAATGAACATTTTCCAACCACTATAATCAAAATATTTTTAATCTGATGCCAAAATGATTTTTTTACAGGCATTGTCCAACTTCAGACTCTATATTTTGATGAGTGCAAAAGGGGGACAGTTAAAGGTGAGACCTTGTCATTACTACTGTGAATAAACTACCATTGAAAAACCCATACATGACATTTTTAGATTGGTTACAACCAGATGGTGCAGGTTTTCTATATAAATTGTCTTATGTATTGTTATCATGTAGTAGTGTGTCGCTGAAGGTAGCAAATCCCTCATCTGAAATGTTTGGAACCAAAAGTGTTTTGAGATTACAGAATCTTTTTAGGATTTTGTAATGCCTTAATTTTGTATATATATATAATATATATATATATATATATATATATATATATATATATATATATATATATATATATATATATATATCTCTATATATAAATATATGCTAGGAATTTCATTTATTCTCCACCTGTATTTGTTCTTATGGCTCACATATATACATCATGCTATATATCCATTATATATGTTTTGACTAAAGACTTTCCGAATATAACTGGTCTCTATGGACAAACCTCACAACAACTGATGCCAACGATATAAATACTGATGCTGCTTTAGGAATTTTACTTTAGGGATTCCACTCTCATGATTTAGAAACATGATTATCATACAATTACTTGGGAATTTTAGGTCTCAGGGAACATTTACTGTGGAATGAGCCTATTAATATAGGGTGATGGTGAGTAAGAAAGTGTCGGCAAGAATATCGTTACACCTGGTGGATTGAATATCCAGGTTCTTGACCCTGGACCAGGAAGTTGTTACTGTTTAAGTTCATGACATCATTCCATGCATATTACAGCCAACGTTGAGGGTAGATAAAACCATTTTACTATTAGTCACCAGCTCATTCAACCAGCTAGGACTTTTTTCACTCTCAATATATTCATGTCACACCTACTTAATTTATATAGCTTATACCATTAACTGTTATAAACCACTATTGCCTGGCCATATTAAATTTGGTATTAGAATGGTCAGGAATTGGTGTTCGGGGAGTGATGGTGTGGTGAGAGTGACAAAGTTTTTTTAAGGAATGAAGGTTTTACCGGTAGGTCTAGTAAAGCAAAGGTGAATATCCAGTCTGAATGTGCCTTCACTGCCCTCTATTCATTGTGGTGACAATCATGAAATAGTGTAAATACACTGGCTTCTTTTGTCTTATCATGAAAGTGATAACTATATCACATAGAAAATCCTAGATTCAATGACTGAGCTATGCCAAAGGCTGCACTACCCTGTTGAAGGAACATCACAAAACAGTGTGGCAAGGGTTTGTGCCAATTGGTAAAAAATGGTGAAGTCCAAGTTGAATAGTACACTTCCTTCATCCATCACTGCTGCTCGAATTGTAGGCCATGTTAAACTCTCGTAGTTTTATTGTATACTTGAGGAGGTAAGGAATGTCAAATCCTATTTAATGGAGCTACTCTTCACTAATGATACAGGTGACCAAGTTAGCTAAGCCTAGCTGTTATAATGCAATATTATTTCAACATCCTCATACACTGAGTGATTGAAAGTCAGGTGCTGCAACATGATCAATCACAAATTGTTTACATGTAATATGAGGCTCATCAGTCTCAAGATGCCCTTGTGACTGTGGGCGGCGTTACAGAATTTTAGGAGATGTCTTTAACTCGAGTTTCACATAAACTGTAATTGTTTGTTGTAGTTGGAACAGAATATTCCCTATCTGGACCTGCAGAGTATTGAGAGCAAACTGCCGCACAAGGTAAGATTTATGACAAACGTACCCTAATTGATTAAAGGTTACCATGCCAAGTTAAGTTATTATCAAACACAAACAAATATATGTTTAAAAAATTATGTCACACAATAAAATACAAATGTTTATTTATGCAAGGAATATGTAATTTATTTCAAGAAGTAGAAACTACTTGAGAAAAATTATTTAATTTCAAATGTCAAACACGTCTTGGATTCGATATGAATCATAAACATATTGAGCTGCAGTGGAACTTGTGTTTCTGGGGCTCTAACTTTCAAGTTCTTTCTGTCAGTTGTGTCATATACAGTTGTTTGTTGAGTTGCAGAGCTTAAGTCTCACAATTGTTATTGGTCCTACTGAAGCCTCATTGAGGTACATTAACTACTCAGTACTGTTGTATGATGCTTCCTTCTGGATTTGTTATCTTGATGCCTTGTTTTTATGACACTTACAGTTGGTGCTGGGGACTGCCATTAAGAAGCTAGTGTTCTTTGTACACGAGGATAATGCTGCCTTCATTGATACCATTGTCTTCCCTATTGTCGAGTTCTTTGCCCGAGTCTTCCCTAAAGTGCCTCTGGAGTGAGTGCATCTCATTTTATTACATAATATACATCACTGATAAGTTGTTATTTGACCTATGTAGGATGTGTGTTCATTGGATGTTAGATATGTCTGAATGATTGATCGGTTGAATAATGAGTTTATTTTGTGTGTTTGTTGAAATGCCAGACCACTGTATTGTCCCTGTAAGCCTTGTATAACACCCCCAACACCACCACCCCCACCCCCAAACTAACCTCTTCTGTAGATAATCAGTTTGTCTTTTCACGCTCTGTAACAAATCAAATGTTGCTCTGTTAATCAATAACTGCACAGTAATAAGAATATTCTACATAAATGAAAATCTTATAGTAATCAATTATTATCTTTTCTTATACTAACACCAAACCATGCAAATACATCTGTGGTATATTGATCTGCTCTTTTGATTGTCCACAAGTGCTGTAAAAACTGTCTGTCTATACCTGTATACAGCTGCCTCTATACCATTGTCATGACTACCACCAAAATAGGATAGACTTTTCACTCTTTTTTACTCACCTGTGAGTCTTTTCTTGTGATCATATTTTCTCACCTGACATGGCAACACTTAGTCCCATTAGATCCACTGAAGTACACACATACCTCAGCCTTTACCAGTTTACATACTCTTGTTATCACTGTTAGAGAGATAGGTGGAGCTAGGGCACAGGTAAGCTTGTGTCAACATGGTCAGGAGATAACGTGGGTCAGCAGGCCAGAGATAAGAGACAGATAAGAAGTTGACCACTAGATTGGTGTCAGAAGTGGGTGTGTACATAGAGAGTGAGTCAATGTGTGGATGGGCTAGAAAGTGAGAGCTGTAGGAATGGTGTTGTGTTTTCTTTATGGGAATTGAACAATAGCCATGTAAGTACAGCATGGTGTTTTGTGTGTTGGACAGTGAAACTTTTGTCGGCTAATTGTTGATGTTGCATGTCTGTGACATTGTGTTAACAATTTTGGTGTGAGGGCAATCAACACAGGTGCTTGGATGTGTTGTTGTATTCATGCAACACCTGACAGATATTGTTCAAGGGACAGAGATAAAAAGATGAATGGGGAATGGTTGATGTTTAATGAGATTTGGTCAGTTGAAACAATCATTTATTAATCATGAGTTATTCCTATTTATAGAGGTGTTTATTCAGATCGAGAGAGGGCTGGGTATATGAAATGATTGTTGCATACTGTGATGGGATGGATGGGAGAGTTCAGAGACAATGAACAGTCCTCAACTGTTTTAACTAATGAAAGTAAGGTTCTGATGTAGCATATTGGACTCCCAGCATGGGGAATTAAAACTGCCATGAAGGAGATTGTGATAAGTGAGCACAGTTGAGAGATATATCTGTACCTTGACTGTTCCCAGGGACATGTTGCATCGAGTTGATATCAAACATGAGAAAGCCCCAAAAAGGAAGGAAGCCATCTTGGAGCGTGTGGCCCCTTTACGAGAGAAAGATGTGGGACCCTGTGATGGCTTTGCTTCTGCCTATAAATGTGCCTGTGACTACCACTCTCTGCCCTACATGGATGAGGTGGCTTGGGTGAGTGTGTGTGTGTCATTGGGTGCGTAGGAAACTACTCAAGTTTTTTCTTTAATTATGGGGTTTGATAGAGATGATATATTAAACCTTGATTCTACATTTTATACCTTTAATTTCCCATTTTCAAACCCTGAATCCTGTACCTTCACTTATTTTTTTATTCAAATAGTTATGCATTATTCATCAATACAATATTTAATTAATGTGCAACTGACATATTGTTCCACACATGCCTTGTAGGACATTGATACCATCTATCTGGCACATGCTACCAAAGAACTCTCCTTGTCAGACTTTGACCATCTCGATCCCAAGTGAGTATTACCAAGTCATATATCACTTACACATGCTCCATTTGAGTTCATCCATATAAGTAACTTTACAACAAATGTAGTAACGTTGCACCAGGATATGAGATTTCAATGCCCTTGCCAGACTCAGCAGCCTATAAGATACTGGTCCTACTGCCACTTGAAAGCATCATAATCTGGGAGGTTGTCAGAAAAAAAAACTTGACAACCCTCTTAAAGTTTATCTTGAACTCTGAGTATTTTTACAACCCCACCCCATCCCGCCCCCTCTTCCTGATCATCCATTGAGGATACACTAGACTCCCAATGTGTGTCTGTCTTGCTGTGGTGTTGTGTGGCTCATTTGTACTGAGCCTAGCCATTATAAATCATCATTCTTTGTCATATTATTGTTCATAGTGTTCAAGGATGTTGAACCACATACTTTTCATCACCCTTCTGAAAATACATTTCTGCCTACCATTCACTATCCAAAGTACACCCTAATATGTCAACTGTCACTCAACCCACCACTTTAATGTTGAAACATAAACATCATCAATGTACTACTTATGTGATATCTCACACCAAGTACCGTACCCTGGCTGCAATAGACTAGCACACTATGTGCTGAGCTATGCCAACAGCAACCACACTGCTTAAAGCATATCAAATTGCTTGATGTTGCTTGGGATGCTGATACAATGTCCATATTTATGGATACCACAAGCCTGCAGGAGTTTTATGGTGCATCAGGTAGCTTTGAGTGCATGCAACCTAACACCTGATATCCTTTCTCAGTATTAAAACATTTAGGGTGTCATACTTTTTGAAAGGATTTCCAAACAGGTATAGATGTTGGGAGGGCATTAAACTGTGGTCTCTCTAATGTGGTGGTGACCATATTCATCATCATCATCATCATCATCATCATCATCATCATCATCATCATCATCATCTTGGTATAACCTTGGATTTGCCTAGAGGTTTGAACCTCATGAGTTATAAGCTTACCTGGTTGTATGATGCTACAGGTACCTTGTTCCTATCATCACTGCCTTACAATACAACAGCTGGTTCACTGCACTCAATGCTTCCAAAGTCAAACTGGTAAGTCTCCCATTGATCAGGTGTCAAGCTGACTTTTAAATGAGCGAAACACACTTATTTTGATAACATTTTGTAAATATTTTTTTAATAGATCAGGGGGTAAGGATTTGTTTCTGCTGAATTATTTTTTTCACCAAAGCCATTGCTGTTCTAGCTTTACCTAATGATATGATAATAATTATATAATAATGATAAGTGTGGTTACCATATTAGAACTCCTACATTTGCTTGATGTATTGTCTTATATTTGTGATATGGTTCTATTTTTACAAGTGGGTATGTTTCATTGTAGAGTGCAGATTCCATTCAGGAAATCATCAAGGTCATGAAAAGCAACACTGCTATTGAGGAGCTGGTGCTTAGTGGCGTAGGACTACGCAGGTTAAGTCACAGCTGTCACTCGAGAAAGTCTGTTGTTAATGCACAAAATGGTGAACTGTTGACGGGTGTATGTTGCAGCGTATTATGATTGCATAAATGAGGTGTGGTCACTGTGGCTACCATGATGAATCACTCAACTGGCCACCAGGGGTTGGGGGTTCAGGCCCTGTGGTACTACCATATGGGGCATGGTTCTTATAATCAAATTTATTATAAGCATTTAGTGTAATTATTATGCCTCATGAGAAACAATTAACCCAACAACTCCCTTTAGCAGTCGTATTATATGAGTACGTGTGTGTGTTTATATATGCCTGGTTGTGTGTAGTGAACATATCCAAGTGCTATGCCTGTCTCTCCTGGCTAACAACAGCTGCCCCCTCACTCGGCTTGACCTCAGCAATAACCCCATACAAGACAGCGGTGAGTACACGCTGCAACCTCCCTCCTCATGGTTCCCACAGCACCACTTGAATAGCAGTTTACACAACACATATTAGAATTATCTGTAAATAGTTGTGTGTGTCAGTAAATAGGCATGTTTGTACAGAGCGCGTCAGGGGTGGTTTGATCCATTAGTATTGATAATATGGTTGTAGACAAATAGGGGAATAGTGTATGATGTGGTCTTCTAGAGGTCGAGTGCATTATACCGTTCTTGTGAATAATCGATGTCAAGTATTTGTATCCACCTGAACAGGACTGGAGGGCAAGATTGAAAAGTTGAAAATTGGTAAAATTGGTTTCTTGTTTGAGCATGGGATGCCACCCTTCCATGGCATGATGGTGTCAGATAACAGGAGCTTTATAAAATGTGGGCTAAATTAGCAATGCATGGTGGGGGCACTTCTCATGAGATAAAAGGAATGATTTTCGTACATTGAGGGGGCACTGTCTAAATGTTTATCAATAGAATACAGTATTTACCACCATAATCTGTTTGGCAATTAAGTGCTGATATCAATCTTGACTTCAGGCCGTCTGGATCTCTATGTAGAAATTAGGCAATGGGCTTGAGTAAAATATTAAATGACCAATATAAGGTTCACTACTTGGGAAGTTATTTTGAACTACAGCAGTCAAATCAGCATGTCAAATAATCATTTTCGTGGACCTGAATCCACCAGTGTTGTGTGACATGTAGCTAAGGTTTACTGTATGCTAATGTTGTTGATGCATCATGGGATTGTTCATGGGCTGAATGTTGACTGCATCGTGAGTTGGCATGGATGTGATCAGTTGCATGCACAGTGACGTGCACAGATTGAAACCCTGTAGTTTCTCCATCAGCATGCACACCTGCCATTATTGTAGTACTTCAATGTGATGCATCATTTCAACACATCTATATGATTTCATTTGCCCGTTTATCACACTTCATTGTTCCAATCCTTGTACTTCATTATACCCATGAGTTGTTCCACCCCTCTTACATGATTGTTCCATTTCATTGTACAACTTATTTGTTATATTCCGTACTGTGTAGTACCAGGTCTGATACGTCATTATTCCCCTCACAATTCTTTGACATATTTCTCACACTTCATTACACCACTCCTCACTGAGTTGTACATCTCCTCACACTTCATTACACTCATCACAAAGTTGTACTCCTCACTGAATTGTACATCTCCTCACACTTCATTACACCACTCCTCACTGAGTTGTACATCTCCTCACACTTCATTACACTTCTTTCTATCATCATTCAGCTAATTTCTATCACCATTACCTCTTAATTCTACAAACCTGTTTCATCACTACGCATATTGTACGCCCATCACATATATCAAAATGTCCTCCCCTGAGATTGCTTCTTCTCTTCCACATGTACACCTAATGCATGTCGTAGCACCACGATTGCCTCCACTTCACCCCCACATCCTTTCACCAATTCCAGGTTGAATTGTGCAGCTATATCTTTGTGTTGGTGCATCTAGTTGATCTTGCCAAACGTCACTACATACCTTTTCATTCAGAAGGCAGATACAGTAGCTCACAACCTGGGCATTATGAGCTTCAATTTATTATGCAGAAATGATCATTCATCATCTACATCTCCACCACGCCATCATCATCATCATCATCATCATCTTCACCACCATTACCACCATCATCTTCATCATTACCAACTCCATCATTATTATCATCATCATTATAAGCATCTCCATCATTAAGATAATCATCATCATCATTTATACCAACTCCATCTTCCTCACTGTATTCATAAGACCACTATTACAAGAGTTGTCAAACACCAACCTTCCCATAGAATTTAATCATACAGCCCCACTGCTTGTTGAACCGTACACATAATATATGTGTGCCCAGGCCTCAACCACCTATGTGGTCCTCTGACCAAGCTCTCACGGGGCTTAGTTCACCTGGACCTTTCATCAACTGGACTGACAGCCCGGGGAATCAACCGACTTGCTGAGACTTTCTGCTCCAGTAAACTCATCCCCACTACGCTACGCACACTCAAATTGGCCAACAATACCATCAAAGGAGATGAACTAGTGGTAAACATTCACTTATCCATCTTTCTCCCATGAATTGGTCTCTGATCCAAACTCCTCAAGCTCGTTGTATTTATTCTTTTATTTCGATGGAAGAATCCTATTTGTGTAGACCCCCTGATAACACTTGTCCATTGACATCCATTTTGAAATGGTATACAGGGCTCGAAATTAGCACCCGCCCGTCGGCGCACACGCAAACAAGCGCAACAAGCCGACCTGCTGGCGAGTAGATTTTTTTACGTGCTGACCTAACACCTCGCGTTCAGTTCAATACAACAGCAGCGGGGCTTGCGTGATTAATCGGCACTTGAACTATAAACCGGACAAACTCATAAGATAAGATTGCTTCCCGGTTGTATACTATCATGTCTTACGTAATTACATGTATTGACATATGGTATATAAACTGAAAGTTAAACTGTTTAAAAAAAAACCGATGGCTCACAGAAAACGTTACACAACTAACTTGCCTCTATTGTTTGTGAAGATTTAGTGCATAGATCAGTGATCACTTGCTTGCAGTTGGTATTTAATTTTGGGGCCCATCAAGGTATCTGGTGTGCGGAAGTCCGTTCGTTCAACAAGTATTAAGAATTAAGATAAAGGATAGGTTATGCAGAAAACGGGATTCACACATACAAGGGCATTTGGAATGATTATGAGCTGTAGAATCGTTATAACGACAACAACAAACTTCATGCAACAGTGAAAGTAGGCAAGTCAACTCTTTTCGTGCTTGTAATATTTTTGCGTGATTGGCTTATCTGCTCTATAAGATGACAGAAAGAAGTAATATCACCCATGCGCGTGCACGTGATGTTTTCTTCACTCGCTCTTGGATACTTTTCTTCCATGTCATCTTTGTAATTGCAGTGCGCTCTTTTGCTTTGTAACGTCGTCAGTGAGCAAGCCTATATAATGGCATGCGATTTTGTAATAGCATGCAATTTCTGAAAAATATCTATGTGGCGTTATGTCCTAAACTAAACCACCATTGCCTAAGAAGCGCAAATTTGGAGAGGATGAAAAAGCTCGCAGAGCAATGTATGAAAAAGAGAAGTGCTGCAGACGCTGGAATCCTGTATGGTTAATAAGTGAAAGAAGAGAAAATTGTGACATTGAATGAATTCCTGCTTTTAGAATGACATATTATGTTTGTAATTGGAAATGTTGCATTTATGAAAATAATAAAATATATAAAGACCAATAAAAACGTTGTACATTTGTGTTTTTACTATTATTGATAACTGAAAAAGTAGGGCCGGTAGAACATTTTTAGGGCCGGCAGAATTACCTGCCCGCCTGGCCGGTGAAGAATCAGGCTAATTTCGAGCCCTAGGGTATACTTACAGTGGCCATATTTTCACAAATTGTAATCATGTGCTTTCACACTTTTTCCTCTAAAGCTAGCCCAATGCCTCACCAGTTATAAATACCAAAGGTGTTGCCTTCACTTTGCTGCTTGCTGTTGATGTGCAATCAAAATACAGACTGACTTTAATCTGTAACTTTCTATTGACTTGCCGCGCAATTTCCATGGCTTCTGCAATTATGCATCTTTCACATGGAGGGTGCTGCTGCGGAGACATTATGATCAAATAATAGTGGATATTAACGTTATGATATCACCCTGCAGTGCTTGATGTGATGTGTTACAGCTCCTAGGACGGAAGGTGATTGTATAAATAAGACACACTCCAGAAAGCGACCATTGACCTATTTATACTATGGTCCATTTATTTAGGGATACTAACACCAATCTATAACATACTGATGAGCATGCTACTAACTTTCCCTGGTTCATGCACTATGCGGTGGAAGGCCTCATTAGTGCTTAATATCTGACAAATGTCATATAATATTGAAGCCCATAATAAGGTTATGGAGCTTTGAAATGAAAAGGGAGCTTTTTTAACAAATGAGCATTGCATTTTTTTAAAAAACCAGCTTTCGCACTGCTCCCTGGTGGAGCACTAGGTATTGTCATAGGGAGGGGCTAACATCTGGAACATGTAATCATAAAAATGTATCAATTAACCTTTCAGACAACATATATGTTTCAACTAAATCCAAAATGCTCTCTCCCCCTTGCCATGCAGTTGTTTTATTCACAAAGTTGGTCATCTTCGACTGGTAGCTGTATCTATTGGTTTCTTCATTATAAATGTTAACATTTTTGTTTGAATTCATCCCTGACATCGGCATTCGTAGTTAGGCTTCATTTCATCTGAAATATCCGATAATTACAACGACTCGTATGATATCAAATGCATGTTATCACTGATAAGAGTCGATAACGTTTGTGTGTCAAGTATATATAAAGGTACAGCATGTTCTATATATAGCTATAGGTTATGGACGCTGGGATGGTCACAGCATTCAGCATAGATAATTTAATGAAAGTGCATCACAGTCATTCACACCTTCAACTTGACTCATATCAATGAAATATGTCACATTTACATCACTGATATCACTAGGATATGTTACCTAGCAAGTGTTTGGATGGGGGATGTCTCAACATATCTCCATATCTATGAATACTGGAGGCATAGTGAGAAGTCTGAGGGCTTTCATATTATCTAATGCTTTCTAAAATCATCTGCTGTGCTGATCAAGGTGGAATGTAAATCTGCATGGCTGTAAACAACTTGCGCTAGTCTTCCACAAAACAAATCTGTGGTTGTAATAATGTCAAGTGTACTTATATGTTCTGGCCTACTAATTAATCTTAATGTACATATAATATATCCAGTGCATTGGGTGTCCTCATGTTTTATATTAACAACAGAGTCCCATATCATTCATCAAACACATCAGGATGACTGGTACCATCTACGTCCCTTGCTTGCATGTAGTATTTGGTTCCTACAACTTAAACCACTTGCCTGTGATTGGTTGCAGACTCTGTATCAGTTTCTGGCCATGCCAAATGTGATCTCCACTCTCAGCCTGGCTGGCATGGAGTGCCAGTTAGAGCCGGTGAGTCCTGCATTGTGTACTGTTATGGTTGGCAAAGGTTGGCCTCACCATCTGCTTTCTTACTGTTTTACCACTAGGGAATATTATATTCACCTAGCTCATGGGATATGTCGACCAATGTTCCATGGTTCTCCGTTTATATAAACATCAATTCACAGCAGTCTTCTTTTTATTTTCTTTCCCATGACATCTGTGGCACCTTGCACCATCAATTTCCCCCTTTATCTCCCCATCCTCATGTTGGTGGGCTGAACTCATTCCCTTTTGAACCTCCTTCACGACCCTCACCATAACCATCGTACCTAACACTTGACTGCTTCTTCCTTAACAGCTGTTTGCCGCCTTGATGCGGGGTTGCTGTAACCATCTACAAGAACTTGACATCTCTAAAAACATCTATCACAGTAAGAAGTCCAATACCAAAGACAGTGTCGTGCCCATGGCCTGGCAAGAGTTCTTCAGAAGTGCTCTGGTACTTGACTCTCTCAACATGTCAGAGACCAGGCTACCCACTGAGGCACTCAAGTAAGTGGCCACACTCAATGGATCTGATTGTCCATGGCATCCATGTGCTTCACTTGTAACATACAATGGAGGGTCTGCCATGAATCAGTGTCATTTGGACTTAGGCATCACTTCAAACCCTTCACTGATGCATCTTTATTATTGCGCAACCTATACCATACCAACTTGAAGATTGCTTCATTATTAACCCAAACACATTATATGGGAGAATTTCACAAATGACCATGAAAACCATCATTTTTGGAAGAGCAAGAAATGTAGTTTATATCTGGCTCTTTGATGTTTCTAATGATGTGTCTGGTTACAGATACGTGTTGCTGGGCATCGCCAGTAACATACAGGTACAGGAGGTGAAGCTGGATCTTAGCTCGTGTAACCTGGGGCAACCAGGTGCTCAAGTGCTGGAAGCCATCTTACCTGGAATCAGGAACATCACCTCACTCAACCTGGCTAATAATGGTAAGTCATGCCACAGGGGGATATGTAAGTATATACACCCTGGTGTTGGACGCCTGTGGTGGTACCTGTTTTGTGTGTGTGATGCCAGGATTGGAGCAGAGCTTAGCTAGTCTGCTAGGCAAGATCAGCCAGAACCGCAGTATACGTCACCTTGCCATCGGTCACAACCTCAGCAGCAAGAACGCTAAGTGAGACCTAACTTCTATTCTTTCTAATGTATAAGTGGAATGAGATGAAATGTTTATATGGTGAACAAACATTCCCCATCCACAATACCATGATAACCTCATATGAACCTCACTGTTTCTGTCACTATCCCTTGATAAGCCAAGCTCCATTTTGAAAAAAAGTAAATAGTTTGACATGTTTTTGTTTATATGGTGTATGTAGGCATGTGACATCAGCTATGGAGGCAGCAGTGGGCATGATTCACCAGGATGACTCAGTAAGTATCCAACTCCCCCCACCACACCCTCGTAGCATCACCTAACCTCCACCCCTCCTCACTCCTCATCCACCTGTACACATCTCATCCACCACCCTCATTATGCCACCTAGACCTACCCTACCTCCACATCTCCACATCTCCTCACCCTACACTTCATTATGCCACCTAAACCTCCCCACCCTCACCCTACACCTCATTATGCACTGTACCTCCGCACCCTCATTATGCCACCTAGACCTTCCCTTCTCCTCACCCTACACCCTCATTACACCACACCTAGACACCTCCCCCCTCCTCCTCACCCTACACCCTTCATTACACCACCTAACCTCCACATCTCCTCACCCTACACCTTCATTACACCACCTAACCTCCCCATCTCCTCACCTCACCTTCAATATGCCACCTTACACCACCTCAACCACCCCATTATGCCACCTAGACCTTCCCTTCTCCTCACCCTACACCCTCATTACACCACCTAGACCTCCACATCTCCTCACCCTACACCTTCATTACACCACCTAAACCTCCACATCTCCTCACCCTACACCCTCATTACACCACCTAGACCTCCACATCTCCTCACCCTACACCCTCATTACACCACCTAGACCTCCACATCTCCTCACCCTACCCTCATTACCACCACCTAACCTCCCCATCTCCTCACCCTACACCTTCATTACCGCATCTAAACCTCCCCATCTCCTCACCCTACACCTTCATTATGCCACCTGTACCTCCACATCTCATCCACCACCCTCATTATGCCACCTAGACCTTCCCTTCTCCTCACCCTACACCCTCATTACACCACCTAACCTCCACATCTCCTCACCCTACACCTTCATTACACCACCTAAACCTCCACATCTCCTCACCCTACACCCTCATTACACCACCTAAACCTCCCCATCTCCTCACCCTACACCTTCATTGTGCCGCCTAAACCTCCCCATCTCCTCACCCTACACATTCATTATGCCACCTGTACCTCCACATCTCATCCACCACCCTCATTATGCCACCTAGACCTTCCCTTCTCCTCACCCTACACCCTCATTACACCACCTAAACCTCCCCATCTCCTCACCCTACACCTTCATTACACCACCTAGACCTCCACATCTCCTCACCCTACACCTTCATTACACCACCTAGACCTCCACATCTCCTCACCCTACACCTTCATTGCACCACCTAAACCTCCCCATCTCCTCACCCATAGTTTAATGGTGATATTTTTACTTAGTATTCCACCTTCTTGATCAATTTAATGACCTTTCCCCCCCATTTATTTAATGTGTTTTTGTTGCTCTGGCTATAAAGTGCTTGTTGTGTTGTTATGGTAACAGTGTCTTGAATCACTGTCATTGGCTGACTCCAAGCTGCGTTCAGAATTGATGATACTCCTGAATGCCCTGGGCAGTAATATCACCTTGACAGAGCTTGATATCAGGTGAGTTGAAAGAATGACAAAAGCTTCCCTTAGTTTAAGCCACCGTTTTTGCTTGTGTTTGAGGCAGAGGATTTCTCCACCATATAATCGCAGTTTGCAAGTACAAGCGTGTTTTTGGTGGTAATCAGTGGCAATATGATGGGTGACCAAGGGGCCCGCATGCTGTCGAAGGCACTTCAGATTAACACGAGGCTGCGTGTCATCCACTGGGATAAGAACAACACCTCCCCCCTGGGATTCCAAGACATCGCTGCTGCCCTCAAAAAGTAAGTGCTACTTGATATGATGATATATATGTACATTGTGTATTGGTGTGTATGTTTGTGTGTTTATGTGTGAATTTGTATGTGTTTGTATATATAATGGAATGTGTCAGTACATCGGTTCATTTTGAGGACATTGCCACTATTCTTTTTTGCTACCTGTAATATTAGATGATTGATATATTTGACTTGGATGCTATTTCTGTGGATATGTGTGCTTATGTAAGTGTAGATTTGTATGTATATGTGGGAGTTCATGCCTATGTAGTTGGTTTTGAACTTCAATTGGTTCGTTGTGACTGTGAGGGAGGCTGACTGTAAATACATATGAAATGAGTGACATACACTGTGACAGGTGTATAAGTGTATGTTTGAATGAGATAGATGTGTTTTGTGGTACAGGAACTTCACCATGAGGGAGATGCCTGCACCTGTCCATGATGCTACCCAAGCTATCAAAATGAACCAATCCCTGACAGAGGAATCTCTCAAAACAGTAATTACATCAATTAACTAATAGTGATGTTTCTGGCTAGCCTCATTCTCAAAAAGTTATCTAATTTATGTACGCCTTTTCATCCATTTGGCTCTGATGGAATAATACCCAACAAACTTTATTTGGCCCATATCTCTGGACTTTTGTGCATTAATGATATACTTGTGTGTTTGTGTGTGTGTCTGGAATCAGTAGATCTAAAATATATACTTTTGATTGCTGTAGTTCCAGGTGGTCTTTATATAGAATGCTCTGAATATATATATCTTGGATTCCGAATCTAATTTATAGCTAACTGAGAGGTTGCATTTTGAGTAGATTTTGGGATTTGACTTTAGTATAATGTACACCTCTATCTAGTTAAGGCATTACTGGCAGATTTCATGTACTATGAAACAGTGATATGGTCATCATTAACAATACCATTGTTACTGCATCTCCTGCACTTTCACCTTGTTACAAGTGGGAATCGTTGTATTCATTAATTCATTATTCATCATAATCATCATCATCATCATCATCATCATCATCATCATCATCACCATCATCATTTCTCCTTCATCCTCCACCTTCCTGATATGACCCCGACATGTTGAATGGGTTCTTTACCCCTGTAGCCTATGTATGTCAGCGTTGTGATTTACGGTGCAGATTGAGAGCATGCTGCAGAGGAACCACAGCCCCCATAAATTTGGTGGGGAGCAGTCTTTCCGACTTCACCAGGGCTTCCTCAACTCTACAGCTCATCAGGTACATGTACAACCGCATGCTGTCTGACCTCTGCTCGTCACGCTCCATCTCGTCTGACCTTGTCTCTCCCAATCTTATCACTGTGTGGCATTGTGTCGCTTCCTGTCATAACGTACTTTGCCCTTGTAAGTTTAATGCCCAATAGCTGTCAGGTGTTTAGTGCTAGCAACATTTTTGTTATGTTTCTGTTGATTTTGTCTCTCTTCCTTCACTTGGCTTTTGCGTTTGTATGTGATTCCCTGTCTGTGCAGGCTGACATGTTCTTTTCCGCAGTAAGTAGTTCCTATAAGGGCTAACCCACCTCACAAGAACCCACCTCCCCCTCAAATTTGCACCCTGTTTAACTGATCATCACCTCATCAACTGGTAACTCATTCTGTGACCGATGACTGGTTAAAGTTCAATTTGGGTGGATGAAAAGTGCCCTGGCTGGTAAAACTCCCATTTCAACTGTGTATTTGAACACAAGTAGGTCCCATAAATATTTTAGTTTTCACACCTGGCAATAAAAAAGTCAAGCACTCAGAGTTTAAGGGGTAGGTAGGGGTATTATAGGATTGCCCTCTGATACAAAGTGGTAACCCTACTTCTTTCCTAATCACACAATCACTGTAACAATAATTGATTCATATTACCTAAATATTAAGTGTTCCTTTGATCATGAAATCTACATAAATCCACAAATGGCATGGCAGCACTTAATTCACTTAACTGATGATGTTGGAAACCACATTTTCTGTCTGGTTATGGGCCGAATAATACCCAGTAACTACGCCTTAATCAAGTAGATGAACTGTACAATTTTTGGGCCAAACAATAGACCCTATGTCAAGAGTGGGTTAGCACTGGTTTCCATCATCAAGTTGTTGGCAATTGCTTGGCAGTTTATTTGGACATTTTTAAATTCAAATAAAGTTGCATCAATATTATTCATTAATACAGCCTCATTATTCAAAGTAAGTTATCTTCACTGTGATCTATTATTTCTCATAATTACCAGTTTCATATTTGTACCTTTGATTAATTTCAGCAGAATAATATATATAGCCAGACCCTGAGGCATGTTGGTTAGTTGAGGAAGGAGAAAGGGGTTGTATGACTTGATATCCCACTGCCCTTAACTTGACGTTTTGTTTATGCATGTGTGTTAGCTCCTTGACGAGCCTTCGCTGAAGCTACAGGAGTCCCTGAGTGAATTGGAGAAGAACGAACAGGCACAGCAGATCCTGGTGTATGATCTTGAGATGGCCAACAAGGTGCTTTTAGATGTCAACAAATCCAGACAGGTGTGTTCACAAGCTGGTTTAAGATAACCACATAACCTCAGGAAAAATCATAAATTATGACCTCTATGCCAACTTTGAATCCATAGTTTTGACACCAATTATTCCTATGAGATGTATGTTTTCAGCTGATGCTGCGATTACAGAAGGCAGCAGTGAATGTTGATGATAGTGATGGACCTATTGCCCTCAAGCTGGCTGTTATAGCTGATGATCTCAACCATACGATAGAGGATACACTCAAGGTAAAGCTATCATCTCCAATGGAACCATCTCATCCCATTCCCATTGTATATGGTGCATTCCAAAACATAAATCAGAATGAACGCCATTTAGAGCATGTTTGATACACCTTGTGTGGCTCAGCTGCTATATTCCACACACCCTCTTGCAGATGTTACTGATATGGCAGATCTTTTAGTCAACCTTGCTTCTCAGCTCTTTATTTCATGCCTTAGTTCCCGTGTCAGTCCATCCACCTGTATGTAAACTGTGATGACAGATATTGTAATGAAGCAAGCTAGCTGTCCCATATCATATATTTCGCACATGTCATCAAATTTAAGTCCGCTGGACTATTAGCTTTAAGTTATAAATAGCCCACACTGCATGTTCATTTCTATCATGTTGGACTTCTGTCCCAGAGGCGGAGTTTTGTGCCTAGTGGTCTTGTCAAAGCATTTAATTTTTGCTCGTACACATAAAAGTTTTGATCAGACATCATGACAGATGTGTCAAATTTCTGTATCATAATGCTGCAGTAGGGAAACTGGGAGATGTTGTTGAATCTAGTAGCTCATATGGCTTGTACCACAGCCATCAAATACTTGCATTCCCCGATGCCCTGTTAAATCCATTGTTCTCTCAATTTAAACATTTTATTTCTTAGTAAATCCTGTCAGATACAGCAGAGCATCAAGGCCTGTTGGTTTTGCTCATTCTGTGTATATAATCTTCCATTCAGGGATGTACCATGCCACTCATAGAGTGTTCTATTGTTTGCAGATGACAGTGGAGAATATGGTGAGCTGTGCGGAGAAACAGTGTCCAACCATCTTGGAGGACCAGGTACCTCACCCACTCATGTGACCCATGTTGCTCACTAACCATTCTTATGAAACCTCCAGAACCTCTGCAGCTGAATCATGCACATCCTATTTTCACCTGTATCTTGTTGCATCTATCATCTATGATTGTTATACAGGTGCTACGGACGGAGATTACCGAGGAGACGAGGGAGAAGTGTGTGTTACCTGCCAGCTTCACACAAGCCCTGGTACAGCAACAGTTGGCTCTAGATATTGCCAATAAAGTCAAGTGAGTTTAACCATTTGATAACCATTCATATAACTGTGTTTCCATGCTGGCTGTCAACATGGAGTGAGTTCTGAATTGATCTTACTTTGGAAACTTGGTCAGCCATAGGGTATAAACCACATGACAAGTACTGTATTCATTCATCAAACCACACAACCAGTACTATATCCATTCATAAAACTGCATAACAAGTACTATATTCATCAAACCACCCAACAAGTACTATATTCATTTATCGAACGGCCCAAGAGATATTATGTTCATTTATCAGTTTATTAAACCATCCAACCAGTGCTGTATTCATTCATCAAACCAACCAAGTATTTTTTTCATTTTGCAAACTGCCTAACAGCTAATATTTTTTCCAAAACCACCCAACAAGTACATTTATAAATATACCCTATCTATTTATGATTTATCTGAAGCAATTTCTGATGTTTTTGAGCTAAACCAATATTCATCAAATAAGCTTTGGCACAAAAGTATTGATACCTGGGCCCTATTCCATCAAACTTCTTTAGGAAAAACACTTAACATTTACCTAAAGAACTCAGGTAGCGGTGTTTATGCACTGCTTAGTTAAGAAATTGCTTTAAGTGTTAAGTTTTCTAGCATTTGCTCAAGCTGAGAAGTTTAGTAGAATTGGGCCCTGACAGTTGTGGTATCTGTATATTGTCTTAAGTGATCAAGGGTGGGACAATGTACTGTACTCCCCAACTAACTTCTACCATAACCTCAGACTGCTATTCTTCTGCCCTGTAGTGCTCTGAATCTATCGGCTGCCTCTGATATGTCAGACCGTATCCTTGATGGAGCAATAGAAGCCATGAGCAAGATGGACCAGAAGCTTCAGGGCCACCTCAACACGCTTCGAAGTGGCATGCCTTTAGACGCTATGCAGGCCGATTATCGCAAGAGTCTTATTCGAGGATCCAGCATTGATCCCCCTGATAAAAAGGTGATTTAATTGGTTTTCCCAATGGTGGTAGGTTTTTGCTAGACCTGTCTCAATGTACCAAGGTTGCCGGGGTCTTGTTAAATCTGGCTCAATGTCTCAATGTTGGTGGAGCATTGTTTAATCTGGCTCACTGTCCAAAGGTTGGTGAAGTCTTGTCTTGATCTGGCTCACTGTCCCAGAGTTTGTAGAGTCTTGCTTTAATGTAGCTCATTGTCCAGAGTTTGTGGAGTCTTGTTGTAATCTAGCTCACTGTCCAAAGGTTGATGGAGTCTTGTTTACTTTAATCTAGCTCACTGTCCCAGAGTTTGTGGGGTCTTGTTTAATCTGGCTCACTGTCCCAGAGTTTGTAGTCTTGCTTTAATTTAGCTCACTGTCCCACAGTTTGTGGGGTCTTGTTTTAATCTGGTTCACTGTCCCATAGTTTGTAGAGTCTTGCTTTAATCTAGCTCAGTGTCCTAAGGTTGGTGGAGTCTTGTTTAATCTGGCTCATTGTCCCAAGGCTGTTGAGCTTTCTGTTTGATTGGCTTAGATTTCAAATAAAAATTTCTACAGAACAAAACTAAATAGTGATCTCACGTTTGTGAAATATCCATGTATGCACTTCTGTGTAACAGGAGGGCGAAAAGCTGTCTGTGACCCGCAAGACCAGAATTATGTCTCGCATGAGACCCAAGACAATGGGTGAGTCAGTTGCTTGCTACTGTATGTCTGACTCAAAAGCTATGCTACATGGTGGAAGTTGGTAAAAAAAAACCATATCATAGGCTCCAAAGTCTAGCTTGGGCTTGATGTTATCTATACATGTGGTGTTTGTATTAAGCATCAGACCACAAGCGGGGTATATCGGCACTTGTGGCCATTGGATATACTGCCTGAAAAATGTTGAATTATCTCTGTGTCCAAACTTTAGGTGAGGTTGTATTACTGATTGCATATAAAGGATGTCTTTAATAGGTGTACCTAGTAAGTTTTGATGCTAAGTGCTGTAGTACTATCTTGTGATAAGTAGGGGTAAAGAAGAGATGTTATCTGGGGTCGCATCAGTCTTTTCTGTTGGAGTGCATGAAAGTCCACCACCGTCAAAGCGGTCTCTTGTCAAAATAGTCATAATCATTGTGGCATAGGTGTGTCCATGTTAAGCAACACATCATCATCACCAACCAATAGATGGATTGTTTACCATGACTACCAAAACAGGTGCAAACAATCGTTTAACCATTTCCACATATTCTGCAGTGTGTTTGGGATAGGCAAGAAGGGAATACAATTGCCTTGCTGTTGCTTGACGCTGGTGATTGCTCCCCGTGTTGTGGGCCTGCGGTCCCATTTCTGCTCCTGTATAGTGATGTGTGTGAATAACATACCCAGTACATCCTCTTAGGTTCTGTTTCAACCACCAATGAATGGACAATACATGATTTCATGAACAAATGAATCTGTCTTACTGACTATAGAGTAGATTTCTGGTTTTCTTTTTGCTGATAGGTGGTGTGCTTTATTGGGGAGAAAGTTTTGAATACATTTCTCTTGCAGAAGGTTACCTTGGTGTTGCCAGGCTTATGCCTTCTACACCCATTGAACCCTCACTAGCTTCTGTAATGAGTGTTTTATGATGCGATGTTGGCCTGATGGTCACACAGAGCTACTGGATGATGCTCCTTCTCTCTCCATCGCCTCCGAAACCCAACACCAGCCAGAGCTCCTCCCACGTGCACCAGCTCGGCGATCCATCCAGAAACAAGTCCCACCCCCTCCGCCATCAACACCGCCTCCTAATTTCAACCCAGACACAGGCAAATACTCACCCGTCCCAAAGCCAAGAACTAAACGAGACAGCAAACTGAAGTTGGATTCCACGCCTCCCAAGATTGATGCCAAGAACAGTGGCAAGGAAGATATGAGCGGTAATGTGAGTCAGACGGTGAAGGAGGAGGACCATATGCTTCTTGGTGGGTTCACCCAGACCAGCTCGAGGACTGATGAGACTAGTAGCGCTGATAACTCCCCCCCACAGTCCAAGGAGGTTTCTGATGATGAGGGTGTTGCCATGGAGAGGGATGATGCTTCAGCAACGGAAAGTGAGGATACTGGCATGATGCATGTTGATATATGCTGGTTATGGCTGTTGTACGCCCTTGTTACCTAGAGCACCTGTGAGACTTTTGGTTTGTGTTTCTCTCCATGGATGTGTTTAAGTGCATGTGTTTGAATGTAGATGTTTGTTTTTTTGCTGTATGTGTGTGTCTTTAAGTGACTGTTTATTTCGGTCTGTCAGAATGTATATGTATGCGTTACTTTTTTTTGTTTGTGAAACAAAGTAAGTGAGTCTATATGTTTTCACAACGGCATGTCTGTGTGTCTCTTAGATGATGTGTCAGCATCTGTGTTTGTGATTCTGTGTGTCCATGCAAGTGTGGTTGTGTATGTATGTGCGTGTGTGTGTGTGTGTGTGTGCATACGTTAAGTTCAATATGCTTGTCTTACGTTTCTGGGCAGATTATTTCCTGAACTCTGTAGATGGCTGCTGATTATGAATATTCTATTTATTAACACAGCCTAATTAAAGAATATTAATTACAGTTAAAAGTTGCAAGGTTATCCTATTTACTGAACCCTTCATATCTTTCGGCACAGTGCTATCTATTGTAGATCATTAAGCTGCTCACAGCTGTTACCTATTGTGTAGCTACTGTATATAACCATGTGGTGATCATGTTGATTCTGTATAACCATTCTTTGACACTTTTATACTTTCAAATACTTCATGGTTTTATTTTTATGCTTATATTTACCTTGCAAATCTGCATTTCTGGTAATTAATTTGTTCGTCATGAAGCTAGTATATTGGTGATGGAAGTGGCAGGATTACATTTTGTGATCTGTATTGCACAATTTATTTGCTGTTTAGTTATCACTGTGAATGGTTGATTATCAATCATCAAGTGCAGACATATGGGATTACTTTCATACAATATCAGTGCTGTGATTTGAGTCATGGTATCATCGACCATGCATCATGGCCACCCCTACCCCTACCCACTCCACATCCCAACCTGGCATGTATATATATACAGTAATGTATGTATATATATACAGTAATGTATGTATATATATACAGTAATGTATGACACCAGCATAGCTACTCAACACTTGAAATCAATCAGATCAAATATCACATACCATATCTACCCGTGTATAGGTCACATTTTTGTAACCATATTGAAAATCAAAGGCTAGGCTATCCTTTTCTGAAATAAGATTATTGTAAAAAAATCCACTTTAATCAATATCTAAGTACACATAGTCCACTAACTAGTGAGCTCTGACATGCAAAGTAATCTGAAAAGCTCCTTACTCTCTATGGTCCTATCTTTCATGAAAAATTTGAGTGAACATGTTTTGTGTGACTTACATACATATGTGACCTATACATAAGTAATTTCCATTGGTTGATTGCCATTTTGAGAACATTTTAGGCCCGTCTCTGTACCTTTTGATATTAGGGATGATAAATTCCAGTCTTCTGGTATGGCTTTGGAGACGGTCAAATTAAATTATAATTCATGTTCCCGGTGAAAACTTGCTGCATCAACAATTTGTGTTCCATGTGGCAAGTGAAGCATAATGACACCTTTCCATTGTACATTTCTTTTTGTTTACAAATAATGTTAGCTACTTTTTCGCCTTGGCTGAATATACCATTACCCGTTACTACGTTTTCCCTATTCTATATGTTGCAGTGGTTGCTGAGCCTATGACACTGCAGCCTGTGGACAATGTAGACAAGAGCATGGACAGTCTCATTGACTCCATGGAGTGTAGCACTCCAGACAGCCTGCCCCCCAGCAGAGGTAGTCACCATTACATCCATCATGGATATAATGTCAAGGACACTGGTTTATCATAAAAAAACTGAAAAGCTTCTCTGGCCATTTTATCAACACTCTTTGATACTTCATATTCCTATACTGGTTGCAAAGCCTGAGATGCCAACATATGATCCTGTCCTGGGCATATATCTTGACATGGCTGTATGTTGTATTAAGGGTCACATCCTTGTTCAATCATGATGTTGTATAGATTCACTTACCTGGATCCCATCAATAACGAGCTGTGGAGTACATTATTCTCTGCTTGAGGAGAACCCATCTGTTGCTTAAGAACTGGATAGCTGTGTGGTTGTGGAACTTACTTTTTTCAGGACCTTGTTATGTGATATATGATGATGACAATGATGCAATGATGACGATGATGGTTACCTTGCGTTTGTTTGTAGAAGGAACCCCAGAGCAAGACACACCTGATGGTGTTTGTATCAGCAAGCCAATTGCTGCTCCTCCACTCCCTCTAGAAACACCGCCTGCTGCTCCCGATCACCAAGGTAACTGCACTAAGGAGGACAAAGCTGACGATAAGGAAGCAGAGCCGGAGCCGGAGAAATGCCAAGAAGACACTGATAACGAACAAACCAAGAATGATGATAAACAAAATGATGCCATGATACAGGAAACAAAACCGCCTGTAAAGATGACATCACAAGTCTCTTTGGATGAAGGCAAATCCAAAGAGAAAACGCCTGAACTTAAAGCTGCTGCTGACACAAAAGCAGTGCCTGAAAAGGTCAAGCATGTAGAAAAATCGTCAAAAGTCAAGTCAAGCAAAGATGTGAAGGGATCTTCTCTCAAAGACTTGCCTACTTTGAACACAGATGCTCCAAGGCTGGAGCATCTAGCTAAAGCACGGCCCAAGCGAGTCAAGACCCGGGCAGCTACCAGACCCATGGGCCAGTTTGCTAGCAGTCCCACCACCCCCAATACTCCAGAAGAACCTGATGGTGACGTTGATGAGTTTTTTGGGGGTTCATCTGTGAGTACTAAAGTTGTTCCTGCAGCTGTTAAACCTCAGACCAACCCTACTAAGGAAAAGAAACCGTCTCCTGTCACCAGTATAACTGCAGAACCAAACAAAGGCCTGGGAGGGTAAATAGTTTTAAGAATTGCTTTCAACTTTATACTTACCCAAATCCCATCCTCATTGGGTTGTGTTACTCCATATGAACGTCATTGCATATTATTACTCAATAAATTTCTTTTGTAACAGATTTGGCAAGAGCTTGAAGGGGATGTTTAGCAAGTCACCAAAAAAGGATCCCAAACCAACCAAGCAAGAGAAAGGTATCCCAGAATCCCCTGAGAAAGCTGAGCTAAAGGAAGAGCCTGCTCCGACTGAATCACAGACAGAGGATGAGCCCCAAGGTTGACTGTTTCTCATCATTAAATGTGCCAGCTATCACTACCACTCTCAATACTGTTGTGGATGAAAGTAACAATTTCTGTGCGTTGGGAGATGTGAAATTAATGGAAGTTGTGTTGGTTTGCCAGAGAAACCAAAGCCCAAAAGACCAATGATGCCCGGAGCGATGCCCGTGTTAGGGGGTGCTTCTCTGATGGCTGAGCTGAGGAAGAAACGTGAGAGTGTCATACCCAACAAGTCTGCTGCACCTTCCCCTACAAAGGTGCCCTCACACTTATCATCATTGATACATTCAATTATGCTGATTACTAGGGGATGTATGCATGTAGAGTTTTCTGCATACTTTGCTGTGAGTTGTTGTTGTATTTGTGTATATACGACCCTGATATAGGCAGATATGTATGTTTTCATCAAAAGAGATGTATGTTTGAGTGCATGGCACTTAAAGTGGTGACTGTGAAAATAGCATTTGCAGTTATATGTGTACAGCATTGTTATGTATGAATTTGTGTTGATGTACTTAGCAAGAAGAAGAGAAGAAGAGACCCTCACTGAAGCCTAACAAACCCTCTACAACTGGAGCATCAGCTAAAGGAGGTGTAGAGAAGGCACCTGCTCCTAAACCGCCAGTCCCATCACAGCCTGTTACAGGGGAACAACCTAATTCAACAGGTACCTCTGATTGCTCTACTCAGTCAATATTTGCTCATATACCTGGTATTTACTCTATGTTATGTATAATAAGCCTTGATGAATGTTATTCTGTTAAGGATTATCTTGAAACAAAATCTGTGTGAGATGGTGTTGGGGAAGACATTGATGTTTATAACTGTAATCGAGCTATACCACTCAAACCGGGTATGTATTCCATTTCCTCCCCCACAGAGTTATTGGAGAAGCCCCAAATGAGAGGCAAACCTGCCCTGACCCCACCCATGGTGGCCCCAAAACCCCGTGGAAGTGGTGGCCCTAAACCACCCATTCCTAGTAGCAAGCCCACTGCAGGTGGAATGCCACCTGCAACTCCTCCTAAACCAGGTGGGTTTTGTTGTTTCATTTTTAATTATTTGCTGTGATATTGTATTCAAGACTGATCAACTTCTCTTTTACTGTTTAATAGAGTTTCAAAAATTCTACTTGCAAACTTGTTTCTGAATGAGCTTTGAGTGCTTTTTCATTGCAATAAGTACTTAAATATGCTGTGTATAGCTTTTGAATAACATTGTGATAAGTTTAGAACTGAAGTAATGGTGGTACAGGTGTCTCTCAACTGTAGTTTCCTAGCTACTTTCTGATTGGCTGATAGAAGCAGGTATCACCTCACCTGTAATATACTTGTTGAATTCTTACTGGCCAATTTCTTTACAATCTGTATTCTCTCATCTCATCTCTCCTATTATTTACATGTTTGAGATAATAGAATTCATTATAGTGATCAAATACCCACCTGGACACTTATTTGATCAGATGAGAAAGTACTGATTATAAGGCAATAACTGCCCAGGCTTCTAGATGCCTTTACATGAGAAAGTGGACTTATGAGTGCCTTTTTCTGTATTCCTTCTGCTTCCATTTGACTGCTGTGAATGTATACTCCATTTCAATGATTGCGATACTTTAAATCATGTTTCTGCTACCTGCAATGAATTGCTGCTTTGCATATAAGCATGTCCTATTTGATGTCTGGCTGGAGAATGGGTTTATTTCTGTGATGACACTGAAATGAACAAGTTTGTCTCTTTGTCTGTCATCCTCAGCCACTACCACTCAGTCATTGGGGCGTCGGTACTCTGGTAAGTCTGTCCCTCTTCTCTCGCCTTCATGTTGTCAAGCAGTCTGTGAAATTGTCCTAGTCTGATTAAATTGTTACCTGTTAATGCTCAACACGATACTAAGTATTAGTGATGTATGTATCTTAGGTCATGCTATCAATAGAAGCTATAATGGTTGTAACAGGACACAGTGGTGGTCAAAGGTTTTAATTATCACTGTAATGGTTGTACACAATATAAATACAAGCCACAATATGAGTGGGGCCCTGATTTAAGCTCATGGTACGCCATGAGAAAATAACTTGATTCTGTTAAAGGCGACAATTATAGCATTATCTATGAAGCGGTTACTACACTAGAATTTGTTCACTGGGAACGGGTTGAGTATGTGTTTACTGAGATAAGTTGGGGGTCAATGAACAAAACGATAACTTATGTCCCAGTACTAAGTAAGGTTGCAGTAGAAGAATCAACATCCTTTTGGTTTCATGTGAGCACAAGCCTTGCTTGTACCATCACTTAACCTATCTCATCTGAATATGAGCTGTGGTGAATATTAAACAATAGTTCATCCAACCCGGTCTGTGATTACAGGAGTGGGGGACATGTGTGATTCTCCACTAGTTATTGAGCCCCACCTCCTGATCTTGGTTTGCTAGTCTTATGTCATACCATACTAACACTGTATTCTCTGCCATGTATCTGGCACTGTCATGCTTTACCCAGTCAAGGACTATCTCAAACGCTTCCAAGGTAGGTAATCTTATATGCTGAGTAGGCAAAAACATCTTGGCACGTAGGCTGTTGTACAAAGTAGTTGTCTCTAGAAGGTGTGTTGATGTTTTTTGATACAACTGCTAAACAGGTGTATCATGTGTTTAACTATGGATATGTATGTTGGATGTATACTTGTGACTTTTAGATCCCAGTATTTGCATGTCAGTCAAGCATCCTGCATGTTACGTCCGTGTCCACATTATGTTGTACAATCCATGCGGTTTGATTGTGTGATGTCCTTGCTGGATAAATCTTGTTAATTGTACCTCTGTGTGGCTTTGTCATATTGTGATTCCAAACTTTCTAGGCTTTATTCTTTCTTAAATAGCTGCCCTAGTGCATGTGTGTTTAAGTCTGGATAAGTCTTTCCTGATCCCCTTCCATCTCTTCGTCAATTTGTATTGACTAGAGTAACCAGTCTCTGCATATCTGCACAGATAAAATATGTTTATTCCACAAAGAATGGGAGAAGTAGGGGTGTTTGTTTTTTTTACTTGTCATTGTGACTCAATGTGGGAAGCTGATTTGTTGGTGTCACATTGGCTTGTCATTCTCCAATCCTATGTGTTAAATACCATGCTAGAGTTGGTAAATGTTCTCAGTTACCTTGTTGAGTCTTGTCAGTGTGTATCATTTATGTTCAGTGTTGGAGGGGTACAATATATGTTAAGCAGCATAAAATGTGTCATTTGATAAAAATGCAATGTTATACATCTTGACCTTGATGAAGCAGTACTATATTTTTATGATACTTAGTTTGAGTTAAATCTTATCACAATTCCTCGTTTAGGTAGCAAAATGTTGGTCAAAAATTTATTCAAAAGTAGGTGGTGCAACTTCTACATGCGGATGGTAAATCGACATCCTTGTCCTACAAATCATTCTGAATGTATATTGCTGGACTTGATGCATGCGGTTGTCCAGATGGCCAGGAAAAGGGGATATAGATATAGCCATCTTGAATCTGTTAATCATTGTGTCTTGTTTTATCAAATAACTCCACTTCTACTTAATTTGCTGACGCACAATATATTGGAAAAGCTCCCTATCCTTTTCATTAAAACAAATTTTGACCAATTTACAAGGCCATAAAGGAGAGTGCCACCTCACAAGTGCAACTTATACATGAGTAAATACAGTTCTCATTGTCATTGCCCTTGCTTAGATTTTAATGACAAGTATATACCCATGCATTCAAAGCCTTAAAACCTTGATTTCAATAATTTTATGATCTGTATCACTGTCAACTGACAGTGGAATGTATTAATGTCAGTGAATGTCATTTTTAGGTACATTACAGTATTTACCAATAACCACATTGTACAAACACACACACCATATATATTAATATATATATATATATGGTCTTTTACCTGCTTTTCAGAAGATGAGTGCAGTCCCCCAGCTTCACGGGGTAGTGGTGGTAATCAAGCCGAAGGACCCCAAACCAAAGCCTCAGTCTTGGCACGAATCGCCAAAATAGATGACAATGGCAATGAGGACAATTCCAGCATGTCCCGATCTATGACACTACCCAAACCATCAACACAAAAAGCTGGTGAGTTCTGTTTTATTGCACAAAGCATGTTTCTTGTGGATTGTCAAGTTGCTTCAGACATCTTGATTGCTGTTTGGCAACGTATGTGATCACTGGTTTGATCCTGAATGGGGGAGTCTACTGGAGGAGTTGTCGATCAAGCAGTGCTCTCTTTTATTGTTATGAGCCTGAGTGTTAATCGTTTCTTATTTGAGTTTTAGATCAATTGGTGGTGGCATCGTAAATTACTTCTGCTTACCATGGTCATTCACTCTTCATCACCTCATGATAGATGATATATTGACCAGGACATTATAGCATTTTGTGGCCTGTGTTTCTCAGAAGCCCCTGTCCAGCAGTCAACATCTGCGGATCATTCCAAATCACCAGCTGGCAAGAAATCCCAATCTAATGGCAAACCCTTTGCTGATAAGGAAGAATTTACTGATGAAATTGTCCTATGAGACAAATCCATTGTTTTATTGACATTCTTATATAAGTATGTGCTAAAGTATGTTAAACCAACTGTAAAGCTTTTTTTTTACTATAAATGTTGACCATGACTAATACTTGAACTAAATGTATGACAGTTCAATTGGTTTGCACAGTACATTGCTGTTGAAATGATGAAGTGTGAATGTATTTCTGTGCTCCAATGTGGATGCAATTGAATGGATTTCGGAAGTGAATGATTCCAAAAATGTCCCATTTATTTACATTACATTTTAGTGTAGGGTGTATCAGGGTTTATTAGTGATTGTCCCTCCTCCATTATGGTGATAGTCTTGTAGCATTGTTGTTACTTAGGAAAGGGGTATGTGCTGATGGACAAAACCTGGCCTTTGTGTAGTTAATTATCTGAATACCAGTTGTTACAATGAATGAATGTTACAGATTTGTACAGATTTGATTCCCAGTGTTAATTGATTGATATCTTGCTTGTCATGTGCTTTTTTGAGGCTGGTCACCTTTGTTGTGCTTATGACAGTGCAAGTGTTTTAATTGCTCCATTTCTACTGATGTTTATATACATGGCATGGTTATAAAACTTTATCATGTTTTGGCATCTAGTGTGAGGTGGATATTGTACACATGTGCATTAAATGAAATGGTTATTCAACATCAGTGGTTTTTCCATGTGCATGGTTGTTGCATATTAATGGTCACAGAGTGCAATGACATCATCCATCATGAGGATGGTAAACGCCCTCTGATGTCAAAACTAGGTTAATTACTGAGCACAAAACAAAAGTAGGGGGTGGTGAGTTATTGAAAAAAGAGGTTATATTGAAGGTGTTTATTGTAAGAAGAGCTTCAATTTGAATTAGTTATTGCAATTGATGTTACCTTGGGGTGTTATTATGGATAAAGGTTAATGTGATGTGTTTATTATGAATGGACGTTTTACATAATGAGTTTGTTGTGAGTGGATGTTGGAAATGGGATGGTTATTATATGTAGAAGTTTGTGGTGATGTATTTTAACTTGCGATGGTTATTATGAATGGGAATCAACCATGCGTAGATATTGGGCTGTTTGTAAACACCGAATCATTGTAGTTAGTGAATATCTGACATTCACAGACTTGCTCCTGTACCCACCATCTTTCATCAGTCACCTCTTCCATGATGAGCACCTCTTTTATTGTTTGCAGTGAATGTCTGTAACCACTCACAGTGAAGATATGGTCGAAATCCATAATCTTTTCTTTTTTCATTTCAAGCACATAATGTGCCATAGTGGTGTTATGAGTGCCTTGTTACTGTGTTCAATCTTAATCCACCAACAGAGAAAACTGTTCATCCACCGGTATGCGTAATGCTTGTTGCAGAGAGTATATTTTTCTCTCAAAATATTCCACTAGTGAATGTGATATTGTAGTTCAATATGGCAAATATTCTCTTTGTATATGGCCTCATCATTGCTAATATCACAAGAGGTATAACTCCAGCATGCAATACAAGCATTCTCGGTTAACCTGCTGACATTAAAGACATTAAACCATGTAAAATTGTTTGTAGGTGCCATCAATCATAGGAATGGCATAAATTAAATCAAAAATTACTGTACAATTGAATGTTGATAAATTTCCTTTCTGAATACTGGGTCAATATTACTTGGGAAAGGCACACAACACCACACTCAGGAATGTTTATGGATACCAATAGGTATCCAACCAGATGGATGAATTTTGACTATTTTGATACAAACTTCTTACAATTTACCTGGTGGACATGTCGTCAAATAAACTAATCAATGTTTTCCATATTGTGGTCACATATTTGGATGGTACATTGTCCATCACAATTATTTGTAATATATTCCATATTCGTGGCATTCAATTCAGCTCATTTGCATACCATATTTGTTAATAAATGATTGGTTATTCCAAACTGAGGCATCAATTCCATACCTTAAGATGCTCGATGCGAAGGGAAGCAGGGGGTGTACATTCCATTCTAACACCTGGCTCCAACACCTCTGTTTACCTACCTAAACCACTCTACAATGTTCTTTATGATTGTACTTTTTCTGATTTAATTGAAATAAACTTTGTACAAACATCTGTGCAAGTATTTTTGTTTGCTTAGCTGTTGAGCAGAGATTATCACATACCTTAGATCATGCGTCCATCTTATGAAAACATGAATAATATCTCGTCCTATGTGATTGCACATTTCATTATAAAGTAAGCTAGCTGTCTCAAATTACACAGGGACCGCTATGATGTTAATGGCTCCTAGCCATCTGAAAAAGAGCCCATAACGACCTTTGCACCCCGAGTGATTTGAGAAAACATTTCCTGGCACATTTCCTTAAAAAGCGAATTAACTGTCCCAAATTGCATATGGACCCATCTGTTGTGGGTGGCCTCTTGAAATCTAACAATCGGCTCTTTATGACATTTGATCCGTGAGTAATTTGATAAACACTTGTAACTTAAAGCAAAGGAGAATCCATTTTGATGGCACATTTTCTAAAATACATCTCTTGTACTACCTAAGCCCAATGGAGAGCAGCTTTTGATGTCATAGTTTCTTATCAAACAAGGTAGCTGAAATAAGGCATGGACCCTCAGATGCTCATGGGTCCTTGCAAATGATAAATCAGCCCTGCATGACCTTAAACCTCATTAGAGAAAATGTTTTAAAAAATCTCTCCTATTATAATCTCTTGTACAATATAAACCCAGTGAGGAATATATTTGACGACACATTTTTACCTGTTCACATTATCTTATTATACATCTGCACTCTTGCATCCGTCCGTGCATTAATTTCGACAGACTCTCTATCCATAAGTAAACCTTTTTAAGCTGTGGGTGTTTTCGCATAATTTGAGCTAGATGCTCAAAATAAGACTTCTTATGGTAATGGGTCAGTCCATACTAAAATTCAGCGGGGCAAAACCTTTAACCCCATAGTTATTATTGGAAATCTAATGCACTATTTACACCTAATGTTGCATGATGATTTGATCACTACTGGTAGTTCCAATGGTTATTGGCCTCTTAATTGAGATTATTACGATTTTTACAGTATTATTTTTTGGGGGTTTTCTTCCATCGAAGGGATGGACCTTAACTGATAGGACTTGAGTTCAATTGATACTTTCCTCCAAGAAGAGGTGCATGTTTCAAGTTGCACCGTTACATATTACTGAATAACAACACAAATACACCGTTAAGCATGTTTTTGTCTAGAACATTGTTTTCAAGCCTTACCACCATAAAGATGGTTTCATCGAGCAAAAGCGATTCACAAAGATTACGCACTCATATGAATCATCTAAATTTGGCTTGCGACCCCCGCTTTCTAACAATGTTGAACAGAATTCTTTATTTTGCCACTCTCGGTTACATATTATCTAACATCGGTAAGATAAGCGAAATTAACAATTAACGGGTCGCCTTCTGCTTGCACGTTCATCACTCTATCATCTTTGTTACAACTGCCTTTACACGACAAAACAGTAATGTACACTCTGCTTTGTTGTGGACATTCGACGGCAATTTCGCGGCAGGATTCTGGCACTAATCCTGAAGTCATACTCCTGGTGACACACTTCATCTGTGACATTATACGTGTTGCAGGAGAGCGTTTCCAGGCAGCTAACGAACAACGTGGCGTTGACGGTTATCCCTTCCCTATCACAAATGGACGCCACGTTGAAGAAATAGTTCTTTGTGCCCCTTTTGACATCTACCGTTATGCCTGAAAGAACATTTATGAAAATATATCAAAAATAGGAACTGTAATACTACCAACCGCCAATCGCGAGCAAAAACCAGCCCGGGCGGATAAGAATTTCTGAACTTGCGTGTATAAATTGACCTAAACGCTCTAGCCAAGAAAGTCGAATTTATTGGCTTCCATGCATCTGCTAGCGCACACCACCTTTTTTAAAACACATTGTGTATTATGGCGTCATACTTCTCGACATCTGATCATATATAATATAGCGGGTAGCCTGATGTACGCACCAGCGTCCTTATTGTATGATTCATATAGAAGTACTACATAGTACAATCATAGAAAAAATATCTAATAACCCAAAGTACAACTGAACCTTGTGCGAGTGTTTTAAATTATAATATCCTCCTGATATCCCTACTTCCATGATGAAGGCAAAAAATGAGCAGCAACAGCGTAGTTTCCTAGTTTCCTCACCCTTACCCCAGACAAGACAGCACTTTACAGATTTTATTTTGCTTATGCCACCGCGCAGGCCCTTCTCAATGAATAGGTGTTTGTCATAATCGGTGAGTAACTCCAATTCTACCCCTGTACTCTTAAGAAGCGCATCCCATGAAAGGCTAGGACTGGTATAGTAATGAACTGGGTCCAGACCGTATTGTTTAAGACTGGTCTTGCGGAATATCTCAAATTCATCAGCTAAGAGTAGTTCATCTGTGCGCAGGTACAGGTCATGATAGTCGCCCATGTTTTTACACCCGAACACGTTCCAGACCTTCTGTGCATGTTCATAGTCTGCAGCAGATATGCCTTGCTCAGAGAGCTTGCCGTAGAACTCCTGTATTGGCGGCAGAGAGGCATCAAACTTATCCCAGCCATCCATAAACTCATATGGATACACTCCCTTGCGCAGTAGCAGCCGGCGTTTCGTTTCATCAGGCTCATACTTTGCAGACACCATTTTGTCAAGGGAGGCCAAGAGGAACTGTGCACTGTCAATAAAGCGTAACTGTCCGAGAGATAGGGATATATACTTCTCCATATTGTTTGGGATACACTTGATCTTCCCTTCCACCTTGCTTACAGCCTGCATCAAGAGGTGGGAGTCATAGCCACGTAGGTTATGGAATACTACAGGCACGGCCGTTGTCTTAGGATTCAACCGCAGCTTTAGGTTGCATGCATAGTGAGCTGCCCCCCCCCCCCCCACTGCACTTACCTGTTATATGGCAGTGGTCGTGGACAGAGTCCCTGTCCAGTTCTTTTTTACACATATGACAATTGCTACCTTGTGCACTCTTTTATCCTCTCGCGTCATGCGCATGGGAACAGGTTTTGACAGAACTGCTTTGATCTTGAGCTCTTCCTGTTGCAGGGCTTGAAAGAATTTCTCCATAGTGTTGCGCCCTCTTTACTCCACGGGGGTTTTGGTCTGACCACCACACCAGACAACTACATAGCCGTAACCAGATGGCTCACGTTCCTCTGTTTTCTGCGTGTTGCTCTTAGTAGCATCAAGTACAGGGCCTGTTTCACCGTGAGCGCCTCAAAATTGTCGTAGATAACATAGCAGGCAGCCAGCTGCTTCTGCCAGTTCTGGATGGATAATATGTTCTTCCCTTCCTCAGGCATATTCACTCGCACAGCAGTTTGCCCTATCCCCATACACCCAGGTTTGTGCTCAGAGAGCAGTTTATCAATGGTATAACCATGTAGGCATCGCTCACAGAAGAACTTGTGTTATTCGTGTTTACTCTGATCATACAGCAAGCGGTTCAGATCTTTGATTTGTGTACAATAAAACTTGCCATCCTCCTCAATCAGCATGGGGTTTAGGTTTCTACGGGGACCAGGCTGCTTACTGATGTGGTGTATGATAGTGGCCCCCCATCCCTGCCAAAGAAGGCATTCAAGGCTAGGTTAGCATGTTTTTCTACCTTCTCAATATGTGACAATGGTGTTGCATATTCTACACCTTTATCTTCCAGCAGGGTTACCAGCCCCTGAATTTATATTTCGATGGTTGCTGTGGGTCTTTGGCAACCGGGTGTAGAGCCGATTCAATAGACCGTAAAATGCTGTATGGGTCAATTGTGTTTTTTATGTTTAAGATTGCTTTTTTGGTTGCCAGCTTACTCAGTAACCACCTTTTCATGCTGGTAGCAAGCAATATCAATCCACAGAGTTGTGACTGCCTCAAACTCCCAGCCGGAACCTTTACTGGTCCACTTCTCCAACCGCTCTTGGATAATAGCATAACTCAGGTGCAGCGCATCTTTAATATCTTCTGAGGTGAGAACCACCTGCTGCTTATTACGCAATACAGCCTCAGCATACTCAATGCTACCATCATCGGTGTACTTCACAAGTCTTACTTTAAGGGCAAACTGACACTTGATTCCGTTTAGCTCTTTCAGCTCATCAGTCAAAACTTTACGCATCTGTCGACGCACCCCTATTAAGAACACCATAAGTTCCGAGCCAAGGAGGTGAGACTCACACCCATCATCCATCCACGCAAATAGTTTTTAACAGCCCACTTAGTCTTCTTTAACTTAAGACGTGGTGTGGGGACAAGGGCTGTTTTGCGTGGCACAGGGACTGGGGTTGCTTTGTGTGGTGAGGGAACTGGGGCTGCTTTGCGTTGCGCGGGGACTGGAGGTGCCACCCTAGCCTTTAATCTAACAAATATCTCATTGTATATAGGGTCAAATTCATTACGCTTTTCAAGTGCTTGGAATGCAACCTTAGAGCGTGGGTAAGGTGGTTTTAAACCGTGAATTGTAACATAATCGTTTTGGGCTTTATGTGCTTGTGTATTATGAGTCATGTTTAATATATATATATCCATATCTCTAAATGAAATAAATTGTTGTCAACCACAACCATTAGACAGCGAGCGGACTTTGACCTTGTTGACAGCGCCCAGTTTTACAGGAGGGGCACAGCGCGATTACTATTTTTTGACAGTGGGAAATCCCAGTTCTTTTTTAAGGCTCAACATGCTCAGTGTGGCCGGCTGGCGAGTCATGGAAATCCCAGCAGTCTTTTTTTTTTGGTAAGCAAGCATGTGGTTGACATTACCCACAATCCATGCACAATCCTAGGTTATTTGTTATACCCTTCTGACAAAGATGATCAACACCACCATGTTTTATCTTATATTGGTGTAATCCTTGTGTACAGGGCCTGTTACAAGGGTCTTTCTTTCCAGCCAATATCCACCGGCACTTGTTTGCAAATACTACCATTATTGTGTATGTAGTCTAGATATCTATTGTCTAATTGAGAATACCGTCTGGTGGCAACTGGATATCTGATGGCACCGCAAGTAGCTCCGATCTTTTACAAAGCCACAGAGTGGTTCATCTAATAAATAGTATAGTACAGGTTCACCAGGTTTAGTGACAGAGCGTCCAATCCTGTAGACATTGAGTGACCACACAGGGTCAGTGGCACAACGATGGTGGTCTTGCACTAGCTCACCTTGCTGGTAGAGGTAGCAAACGCCAACACCAGAGTGAAGCGTTTGCTCTTTGACTCCCAGCAGGCGCCCTGGTACTAAGGAAGAGGGCTTTTGTGCAACTTGTTTTGCCTTTATAGCATCTTTAGTTTTTTTTTCAGTCAAGCGGTTCACCTCATTATTTATCGCAGAGACTAAGGCCTGCAGTCAAAAAAATAACTCAATCGATCGTTTCTCAGTAGCCGTTAACTCCACGGCATACTGTGTTCCACTATATCCTGGTCTTGATGGATATTCACACGGCCACGCCTGACAGAGACTCCATGTGTTGTTAGCAGCTGATTCACTGCTCCCATAAAGTCCCGTCTGTAACGATCCTGTTTTGATCTATTAATGTAATTTTTATTGAAATTGGTTCGAAGTAATTAATTAATTAATTAATTTATTCATGACAAAGATGGCTGCCGGTTAGGAAGCGTGATGTTGTTGCTAAATGTAGATCTATTTATATCTGTACAGTTACTTACTCATCTTGTTTACTAGGGAGTAATGATTTTTTTTCCTTTTTATCTGACCTTGGTGGCTGAGTGTGTTGTATGCGTAGCATTTCAATTCCCCTATCTCAACCGATTAGCTATGTTTTATCTGCCATGCAATTGTCTTTACCTCAGAATCCCTCGTATAATGCATACCAACGGAATGCGTTGGAGGGGTAGGTAGATCTGGTGTGGTGAATTATTCATTTCCTTATCTGGAGTAGTTAAGCCAATCCTAGCGTATATGAGACCAACAAAAACGCGCACCAACACAGAAGTTACAGAGAAGTCCACCGACGTCCACAGAAGTCTCACAGAATTCACAGAAGTCAGAAGGAAGACAGCCGACCCCAAAAGAGACTGACTCTCGTCAACTTCAAGATAGGCTCCAAAAGAGACTCACTAACTTCTACTTTGTGTTCTGCTTGTGGAATGAAATAGAAAATAAACCAACTTTGGTTTGCAAATTGAGTCCTTCATTTACCTGTTCACCTACAAACCGTGTTGGTAAATTGAAGTGAAAAGAACGTGCAATAGAAGGACAAATTTTGGTCTGGGATTGTGTTTTGGCATTTGCAGGTAGATAAGCCATATTGTTTGCTTTGTTAGCCACCCCCTGGCAACTTCCTCATAAGCCATCGCATCTGTTTGCAAGCTTCTTGATAGCTGTAATGCCTTTCCAGTAGCCCTTGGGACAATAGTAGATCTTTTGCATGCGATCCATTGTGATATACATATAAACTAATGAGTTTCTAAATACGTCACCTATAAGCAAGCTTGTACGGGACCAGTCCAGTCGTAGCAATAACCAGGCTAATGAACGTCATCCCACCCCCCTTTTGGTCATCTGAGGGCAAGTAAAAGTCTGAAAGCTGAGGCTCAGAGTCCAGTAGGTCAACGGATTAACCTGTAATTAGGGAGTACTCACACATATCCTCGTCAACATCCCTGAAAGCATGATTGGCATGTCCCTGGTGGCAAAGCTGCTCATTGATGAAGTCTAACTGCTCAGTTTGCTTCTCAGTCCATGCTGCCTGAGCAGATTGTAGCTGTTCTATTCCCATATCATGACATTTACGTTCCACGTACACTTGGCTACTTTGTAACTTAGAGAATAAGTAATTGCTCCCAGAGAATGCAAGGGCGTTGACAAGGGCACCTCCAACAAGTAGCGCAATTGAGGCCATTGTTTAAGTTTATCACCTTGTATAATCCCTTGTTTAATTAGCATATCATTTGTGGCCATGGCTAGTGCTACATCGGCAACAGCCATAGCCAGATCGTGTGGCGTGAAGTCAAGACACGGCAGAGCCCCACCCAGAGCCATCTTACCGAGTTTGATATACTGGAAACAACTGCACCTTGGTACAGCGCGTTGACGAACATTTTTTCATCAGTAGTTGGTGTTGTCATCTTATTCCATATAAAAAGGATCCTTTAAATAAACGTCCGAAGACTTTTCTACCACAACCTGTTGAGGGTGTGAGGCTACTAGTCTGTACCTGTACCAATACCATGCTAGTCCAAACAACCCAACGCAGTCGACAATACAAGTCGAAGCCCATGTTGACCAAGCCCGCCTTTCCGGAGGCTTGCTCGTTGATGTTGATGTTGGCTCGACAGCTTTGTCTCTAGCGTGTGTAAGCATAGCCTTAGCCTCACGGAGCTCTCTCAGAAGCTTATTCTAATTGTCTTTTCGAGCTGCAGCACCCTTTCGCCCTGCTGCAAACCTTTTTTTAGCTTTTTTTGTAGGTCGCTCACTGGTTACTGACATTATCTCTACCGGCATAGTCTCCGCTTGATTCGTGTTCGTTTACTTACTAATTTTTTTTGTTCAATTGACAGCTATTATTAAGCACATGCTATATTGGAGTTAAGCACATGTTAAAGCGGAGTTAAGCACATGCTATAGCGAAGTTAAGCACATACTATAGCTCGCAAGTAGCAGTGCTTACATCGCCATCCTCTCCGCCGGCCCCTGTTGATTCGGTGCTTGCTAAATTTGTGTGTCCAATTGACAGCTATTGTTAAGCACATGCTATATTGGAGTTAAGCACATGTTATAGTGGAGGTAAGCAAATGCTATAGCGGAGTTAAGCACATACTATAGCTAGTAAGTAGCAGTGCTTACCTCGTCATCCCCTCTGTCAGTCCCTGTTGATTCGGTGCTTACTTAATTTATTTGTCCAAATTGACAGTACTTAACTGTTGTTAAAGCCGCAGTAAATAGAGTTAAAAACATACCATAGGATAATAAACCTCACATTTAGCAGTGTTTAGCGCGTGGGATTGATAGAACCATATGAGCAATATCTGAGTATAGCTCTAGCACTGCCTTACCTATAGTGTGCGTCATGCTAGCGCCTAGTCGAGCCTTGTATCTCACATACAGCTTTGTGATCTCTTCTTCAGACATTTATTCAACCTGGTCAATTGTAAGGCGCTGCTCACTTAGGTACTGACGGACCTGACCTATCTCTCTTATAAGACATGTCCCCTCTGGGTTCCACTCGCTCACACTCAGTATCCGCTGGGCTAGCCGTGACAGCGTCCTGTACAAGGAGTTGATCAATGATGGTATCAGGATCTATGAGTATACGTATGACTTCGAGAGTCTGATATATTGCTGAACCCAGCGTCGGTAGGACACTACTGCCCCGATAATTATACCTAAACTGGTAACTGAGGCAGCGGCTGCTGTCAGGGCCAACATCGCTTCAATCGCATATGCAGTAGGTTGATCAGTCTTCAACAGCAGTTTTGCGTGCTTGGTCTTTGTAGTAGCAGGCGTAATGCGGCGCGTTTTTCCCTGGTTGGGATTACACAATTCTCAAGTAGTACCTCTTCAAATAAGTCACGGTCCTTGGTCCATGAAAGTGCACCACTCAGCGGGTCTGCTCACGTAGGTCATTCAGCACAGAGTTGTACTTTTGGGTGAGGACCCAGACACTTTGCTGCGCATGGCGGCCACTAAAGGCCAGTTTGGATAACATGTCTTTCTTTTTGGTTAGGGTCTTTGTTGCTGAACAGTCATCAATAATATACATGGTAGCCTCGCCTTTAAAACAATGGTAGAAAGACCTTAAGTGGTCATGGAGCCGTTCCCCTGGATCAATCACGTACACCTCTGAATCATCCCACACCCATGAGCGAGACTGCTAGGCCTCATTGAAACGGATGGTAGGGCAGAGGGTTACATTAGGGCCCTTCAAGTAGGTCGAGGATGAATACGGTTTTCCCGCATCCTGTCTGCCCACAAACAATAGCCGAACAGGGACTATCTTGAAATGTAAACTTAGTTGATTGCGCTGACGAACCCGCCATCTTTAATGTTAAGTTGTGCATCCATAGCAATATACATATAGGCGTTAAATGCACCAGCCGCCTCTGCTTTTAGTGTGATCTGAATGTTGATACCCTCAGACACATTCACCTCCACGTCCCTGCCACTAACGTGCAGCTGGTCGTCATCACTCGTCCTTAAGTCGAGCCACAGAGCATACTTGTAGGTTAGGTACTCTTCTGGGGACACGTCTGACAATGCCAAGTCGAATGAGGAGGCATTGTCTGGGTCTTCAAAGAGCAGTAGCATGCCCTTCATGTTCAGGTTGATGTTCCACAGTGTATCTTTTTTATTGTGTGCAGGCTTCCTGTGACGAAGCACACGCTCATACAAAATCGAGAGCCCACCTGTGTACTGGGTGGGTATCATACGGGCCAACGCCAACCATGTCATACTCTAAGGAGATGCCATCAATTTTGTAGCTGTAGTCCTTGAGTGTGAGCTCATATTCCAGTCTGTCACTAAGTGCTCTCTGGTAGAATGGCATGTGGCTCTCGAGGAGTTCAAAGTCAAGTGGTATGTAGAACCTGTTACCATACACATCGGCTACGGCCTTGTCCTCTTCATCAGTCCATCCTTGTCTCCTGTCCCCCGCTCGTATATTAGTTAAGATTCTGTCATCTGATGTGTCAATGCCCTGATACTAGAGGCCCTGTCTATCCCGTACAAATCGTGGTAACAGTGGTACACATCGCTGTCATCGATGGACATGGCCTCATCGCCAGAAATCTTGATTGTCGTTTTCTTAATCATGGCGCGACCCAGGTTTTGCACAACGCTGTGGTTAGCATCAGTCGAGGTCAGCCCTGCTGTCCCTGGCACAATGACGTCGTCTGCACCTAGATTGGGGAAGCGGACCGGCAGTTGGTTCTGGTCAATAGTGCTTGGATTGTTTGTAATAACTACAAACTGTCGCACGTGTTATAATGCTATTCTATTCTAAAGTTTCCCCCTACCACCCACCTTAATTATCGGTACGATATGCCCCGCCAATAGCGTGGGTTGGTCAAAGTCCTCTGGGAAATCGAACTCCCGGGGGACTATATAACCTGTCCACGCATATGAATGAAGGGAGATCACCTAATCAGGGACAAGATTCAGACCGCGAGATTACCAGGGAGCTTCATTGTTGAAATTTAATAAACCAAATAAGCATCTCTACTCTAGAACTGGGGTTATTCCTCTGGCTAGTTCCCACTCCAGCAACCACATGCAGCAAAGTAACATTACATGAACGAAGGAGCATAAAATTAAGTAAGCTAGATAATAGAGCTTCAGACACCCCCTTTACCCCAAGGGACTCGCATATATGGATTTAGTTTGCGTCCATAAGTACTTGTCATGTTAAATGATAGCTATAAATTTTACACAGTAGCATGGAAGACTTTGATAACCCAACAGTTAAAGCTGCAGAGGAGGAGGGGGCTATTGGAGGGGAGAGGGATGAGGAGAATAACTTCATTGACGAAACTTTAGATACGTCGAGTGCGACTAGTTCACCATGGGCTATTACTGAAATGCCGGCTGGGTTAACAGAAGATCAGGTGGGATCCCAAGAAGAAACAAATGTCTTAGTTACGAGGTGGAAGAAGGCAGTGTCTAAGCATGGGCTGCAGGCCACTCTGGAGTTAAGCTAAAGAAGATGACCTTTGGGTTAAATGGGTCCGAAATTGGAAGCTTCTGATATGGAAGACCAATCCTACCAAATACCTCTCGCCTAGTAGTATAGAAAAACACGATTCACAGCTTGCTCGGGCTCTTGGAGTGAACCCTGAACTATCAAAAAATGCAGCAAAAGCCCTCCAAGGTAATACCAAGCTGCTGCCAAAGTGGAAGATGCACTTCCAGATACGTTGGACATGAGCAGCCCCAAAGCCAAGACAGAGCAAGGTGGTGTAGATGAAACAAGCTTCATAGAGGGCGTTCAGTGTTGATGCCGACCTGTTGCTTGTCAGACGCGATGGTTATAAGATTGTTGTACACAGCTACATTTCCAATGGCAAGGCTCATGCCAAGGCTTGCCGCCCTGGAAAACAAAGCCGTCTGTTGAATTGTCAAAGGTTTGGCTGACGGATTTGTACAAGTGGGTGTTTCTATAATGACTGATTATGTACTTCGTATGTCTCGGGGTCGGTGAAGTAGACCTGCCTGAGGCCCTGGTTTCCAGCTTTTATCCTCCAATCAGTATTTTCGGCAACACCGAACTCATGTCAGAGTTCATGGTAGATTCTCTTGTCAAAGGTATTATCAATTGCTGACCATGTAGCGTCACCCGGTAGTGCTACCCTCATTTCGTTCAGAAGTCTCCTCTCTGAATATATTAAAAAAACCTATGTTGATACGCTTCACAACCAGACCTCACTGAAGCCCCTCATTACTATTTGGGCGGAATAAAAAGGTCGGTTGAATGAGATCAGTCTCAAGAAGCAATACTTTGAGGAAAGATTTGTGTTATGTACAAGAAATATAGGCGTGCAGTGAACTCAGTGGACGCAGTAGACACTGCTTTAGTAACTGTTGGTATGTGTCGTGGCGCAAGTGGTGTAGGTATAATGTATACAGTAATTGCTATCCCTATTGCCACAGTGTTGGGTGTTACTGGAACCACTTGTCGGCTACTTGGAATTGCTGGAAATTTGTCAGCGACTGACCATCAAGGTGAAAAAAACATGATCAAATCCGCATTTTAGGGCAGAGCAAATCAAATACCATTGCTGACATTGTATCGACAGCACTTGAAGATGGTCATATCTCGGATCATGAGTGTAAACTAGTTTTAGCTGAGGTCACAAAATATACCCAAATGAAGGGCGAAATTAAGGCTAGATCTGTAAAAGCGCACCAGACTGTTTCAATCGATGAAAAAAACCGTGCTGATCCAACGTGGGAAAAGACGAATAAATTGCAAGGTATCAGACAAAAATTGGGTGCTTCTTTACCATTAAGTGGACTGTCAATGACATTATTGAACCGCCTCAATACACAGAATAATTTTTAATTGCGTGGACATTTGCGCACTGTATATACCAATCTATTGAATAAACGATGGCATAAGGTATAGAAATGAACACCTTAGAGAGTATTGTTGAACTTGAAGGTTGTGTTATAGAGTTGAATTTAGATATAGATTATCTGAAAGACGATAAAACATCTGGAGGACGAGCTGAGAGATGTTGTTGGTGATATTGAGACTAAGTACGATGACCTTGTGGAACTGAAGGACATAGTGAGAGATCTGCAGTTTAAGAACGATGATCTTATGGAGCGAGTGAAACGCCTAGAGGCAAACACAGGCCTAGTGGTATAGGGCTAATAGTCATCAAAACTGAATGTCATCAATTCACTCTGAGGCATGCCAGATCTATGGCATCTGTGAGAATTGATTTAATGGCCTATCAGTGGGTGATAAGAGTATTTGTATACAATGGTATGGAGCAACAGTAAATTGGGGTTGGCCAGCTTATTGCTTGTCAGAAATGCATGAAACTGTGCATGAGTTTATCCTGTTAATTGTTTAGCATTCTGGGAAAATATCAATGACATATAAGCAGGTATTTGCTCTCTCCGTGGCAACCAATTTATGTAAAGAAACACAGGCCTAGTGGTATAGGGCTAATAGTCATTGGAACTCGATGTCACCAATTCACTCTAAGGCATGCCAGATCATGTTTATATGATGTAAGAAGCCTGCAGAGCAATTTTGAGTGGTATCTGTGAGAATCGAATTAATGGCTTATCAGTGGATGATAAGAGAATGTGTATACAATGATATGGGTCAACAGTAAATTGGGGTTGGCCTGCTTATTACTTGTCAGAAATGCATGAAACTGTACATGGTTTTAGCCTGTTATTTGTTCGTTGACTTTCGGACATTCCTGGCTCCCGATGCTGAGCGTGGGTACATCATGCCCCTCTCAATCAGGACCAGGTCACGCCGCCTCCCTCAACTTCCTACCTATATACGTACAGAAACACCCAGAACAGCTAGGGGACCTCTTGACTTGACGGGCAAAGGGTTAAGTCAATGATGCAAAAAGGTCATAACTGGCTGCAGTATGACCACAAATTTCATACGGATAGGGAATATTCTCTGTGTTCATGGGCAGCAGTACGTATCGACCTCCAGCTTGCTTCCTCAAATACTACAGCAAACCAGCGATGCACCTCCCCCCTGCATCTGCAAACACTCCTGTCACCGGTGGAATAGAAACCATCCAATGCCCTCCCTTGCCACACCCGTCTCTTACCGTCACCCAACTTCCTCACAACATCCAAATAAACCCACCTACACAAACAATCACAATAACTCACCTACCCGCTCATGGTAGAATCCAAGACCCCTTCCAAAACCCCCTCGTTCCCAACTTTGAAACCTGACCTTCGGCACTCCGGTAAAACAGACAGTCAGGTAAATATTGGCTACTGCACAACCTATCTTGCCCTTATAATAACACTTCTGTCGACTACAGTATGCCTAATTCAGCGTCCTCAGTCACATATGCTTATATCGCTGATGCCATAAATCTTGTACAAAAATGCTCCCTAAACATGACAAAAAGTAATATATCGAATGCCTTATGACTCATTCCCATCCACCCATACAGTACAATCTAACAGGCTTCGTTTGGCATGGTTATTACTATGATAAATATCTATCTCAAGGATTTTCTTCTTCCTGCCCATTTTTGAAACTTTCTCTTCAGCCATTGTTTTGATGTGCTCAATGTTGAAACAGTATTAGTTAATTTCCTTTTTGGGGCACCGACTCACCAACAATGTCAACAGCACCTAAATCTCTTTGTTAAACTATGCGACCTCCTTGGAGTACCCCTGGCCTCATACAAGATATTAAGCCCCGCCACAACATTGACCTTTGTAGCTATACTCGACTCATCACACATGCCAGCAAGCCTCCCTTTAGACAAACCATGGCCCAGGGGGAAATAACACTGCGAGAGTTGCAATCTGTCACTGGCATGTTGCATGTTCTTGCGTTTTTTGTATGATTTATCTATTTGCATTACCAACCCAAACCATTTCATTAGCATAACGCATCAAGTAAGACGGGACTTATCTATCTGGCTACAGTTTTTGAAGCATTACAATGGAACAACTCTCATTAGGTACTCTCCTACCGCACCCTCCAAAAGTCTACATCTATTAAGTGATTCTCCCCGCATTGTCTTTGGAGCCACCAAAATGGCCCCCACGTTGGACACATTTACATGACACATTTTGTGAGGAGTCGAGTAGTATCCGTTATTCGATAAGTTTAATCTTCCCTCCTTTGACGGGAAGTGACTTCCCTATATTAGTCTCTCGTGGGAGCGGGTCATGTGGCAAGCGCTCCTTTGTCTTTCTAAATTTTAGTTCAACAAAACAAGTTCTAATTGCTATCCTGATTCCGTACCTTAAGTTCCTCTATCGTCCGATTGTAAAAAAACTAACATTTTTCTGAAAGCTGAATCAATAATGAAACTTTTATAATTGACAGGTCTTATCTAAATATTCGTCGTTTTCAAAGCGCGTTGAGTTGGGGGGAAACAATTCCACTAGGACATATTTCGTAAAATTTGCGATCGCTTATAAAATCGTAAATATCGGTTCAACAGTTTAAAAGTCATAGAAATTGGGCGTGTTGTTGCCATAGCCAGCGCAGAGCTTATCCTTTAATTTGATGGATATCGATTACGTAAATTCCGGTTACGAACGAATCGTAATCAGAGTAATTATTTCAATGGTACCATCAGTCATGCATCATATCACAATATCTTTACAATGTTCCTGAATTTATCCGAATTTGAAAGCACTAGTCGTCTGTGCTCAGTGTTTGATGGCCAGTGGTATCCTGCTGTTATAAGGAAGTTCCTAGCAACAATATTGTACAAACCTAGCCGTACACGACGTCTTGTTGACGTATATATTTATATTATCGTCCGACCGGGGTTAGTACAAACCCTGCTTGGGTCAAGCATCGGCTATAATTCTAGAATAAGACAGCAATGGAATAACATTATATATATAGCTAAAGCTCATTAGTCTCTCAAACTGTATTTATGTTTTCAGTTTGTGATGTGAATATGATTAGGATGTCCTGTCATCTGGCTATGTCCGGAATAAATGCAGTATTATTATTAGCTCCGGTTGAACGGTGATATGAATATTTACCGTTCTGCTCCAATATTTTTGGTGCACATTATAAAAACATGCGAAAGACTATATCGCTGGGTTTGACATCTAGAAAACAACATATATCAAGAGCCTGTGAAAAAAAATGTCGTATCGCATCAAAAGCTTACCACCGATCGATGCGATACTTGAAGAAATGCCATCTTTATATCATTTCCGAAAAATCGCGATGACCGACATTTTGGAAAATATTGGGTCGCGTGGTTTCCCCATGATTTCCCGCCGCCTCATCCGCATTGCCTCCCTGCTAAGCTTGCGAAGCTATTGGACGCACTTTGAAAACAATCTGCTGTATCTTATCGAGTTCAGATGCAGGAAGCAATAGTCGTCGATGGGTCATGTCATTTTGAGCATGCACGATGTACGTAGGCTTGAACGTGAAAACAAACATGGTGCTGTGTTTCGGACTTTCTACTAATTACCCTGGATGAAATCCCCCGCCACAAAGGCATAAAATTGTCCGTGAACATCATTGCATTCTAAAACTCCGTCACTTGGGTATGTTTGGTTTTTGGTAGTTGTCTGAATCGATCTCAAAATTCATAACATTGCGTCGTTTTCAAATAGAGTAAGACGTCTACTCAGACGTCTTGTCGGGCTAGTGAGAGTGCTGCTGCATTCTTGATAGCGAGGCCAGCATTGAATGGTCTACCCTCGATTAATATTGCTAGTTAGAAAGTCGACGGCAGGGTAGGTACTCCTAGTGTACTTGTTGAAGTCTAATGTGATTTTTCAGCTTTCTCACAGGGAATGATAGTTTTTGAATCCACTGCGGTGTCTTGAGCAAGTGGCGGACCCAGGGGCAAATTGTGGGGGCGATTTCTATTATGGAGCAAGTAAAAGTTTTCAAGACAAGATTTTGTGGGTGTCTCTTGTACGTTGGGGGCGTGGGGCACATGCACGACTGGCCCCGTGGTTTATCCGACCCTTTTTAAATATTTGAGAAGCATCTGATTAGTTTCTTCTTGTCATGACAGTCGTTTAATTGTCATCACAATCTGCTTCGCGTTTGGTGGTTTTCTAGTCCTGTTCAAAGACTGTTGTGAAATCCCATGTTTGTGTCATATGAAGGTACAATAAACTTATCTAATACCACATTTCGTCTGGTATTATTCTTTTCCATCTTAACCTATTGCGAACGATACTGATAGTATCGTGTTGTTTTGATGCAAATGTTTATGATCCATCAGATGCCAGGGATTTTGCTTGGGATAATCACTGCGAAGCTAATTGTGATTGTGTCTACGTGTGTGCTTTTATGCGTGTGTGTGGGTATAAGCATCGATTTATAGTTGTTTGCATCATTATTGTCATTGTGCCTTTGGATGCACTTCTCAAGTATAAGAGGTTGATTTCTGCAGATAATATCGGAGTGATTTGGGCATGAAGGCATGTTTTGATAACCTGATTGCAGACAGGTGCGACTTTTATTTGAGAGGATTGTGTTGTTAATACAAGCCATTGTAATATTTACACCTGCAGTATGAAAGGATTATGTCAACCCATTTTCTCTGTACATCACCCGTACACGTGCGCCCAATTGAAAAGCGCGAATTGCTTGCTGGCTCCTCCACTCGACCTCGACCCGCAGACACAACACGTTGCTACCTCTAGACCATTCGTTGCGATATCAGTATCGTTTGCGATTCGCACGGTAGCCATGTTGGTCCACAATTCTTAAATTTGTGTTGGATTTCGTTGATTCTGTTAATAAAGGGGTATGACTGTAGTCGCACTCTAGGCAAGATTGATGTTAAGCCATCTATGGATATGAAAATGTATGTTTTTTAAACTGTCCCTTGTCTTCATTGCGAGAGGGAGCATTTGCATATATCCTTATAGATTCTGCCATACGGCCCCGCGCCCCTAAGGTGACATTAGATCATCAAAACACCTGGGGCGAGTGCCTTGCCTAGTAGTTATCAGCTATTATCGCCTCATCAATTTCATAGCTGAACTATTTTATTTTGAAACATCAGACAACTGTTTGAATATAGAAATACATACATTTACCTTTATGCTCCCAAAGAGCCATCCTCCTGATTCAACCTACCGTGTTAGATAGAAGTTGTATCAGCAAACATTCCAAATTAACTTGGCGATATTGTCAAAGTTTTTCCAAACAGCTGGCTTCCTTCTACCGTATCTAACCTTTTTAGCATTTTTCGTATTTTCTGATTTCCAAAATTGCGAACTGAGTAACAACAATTCATTCTGCATAGACAGGTAATATATATAAATATTTGCATAGCAAAATTCAGTAATTATATACTAATCGAAAATTGTAATATGCCCGAAGGAAAAACTCTCTCGTAGCTGGCAGCCTAAGCGCTTCATCTCCAGTGCAATCGAATCTCCTGAGCACAGTTTGTTTTGATAATTCGATGGTCTTGCATCAGTGCGAGCTCCTGATTCAGCGTGACTTGAATCTCTTTCTTCCGTTCTCCCAGCTAACTGGCTTATTTTTTACTAGGCGAATTTGCATTTGCCAAGTTAAGTTGGTCAGTCGTGTTTGTTTATATGCAAGTAAACCTTTTTTGGGCACGCGATACAGGTCGCAGTTTTTAGATATTTTTTCGAAATTGTTTATTTTTAATTGTAAGTTATAAATAATGCACAAAGCCCAGAAGATTTGTTTTGACCGTGACCACCTTTTTTAGGTCAAGGTCACGTTGTAAATTTTCAATCCTTGATATCATCCTAACTACGGTGCGATTTAGGAAAAGTTTTCCTTTGTAGCCTTTTATTAGCCAACTTTTCTAGTAACAAATGTCGTATCCGCCACTCGAAAATTTGTAGTATTGTTTTGCCACATTTTTCAATCACTTATAACATCGACAATATTCGATGACTGGTAATAATTTGGTCAGATGTTGTAAGAGACAGTGTCTATCGGTTTTTTTATCGGATGTCGATGATGTCACTTACGGTTAAAAAAATTGTACATCAGCTGTGCAATCGAAGGAAAACGTCGTCGTTTCTCCGCCGTTAAAGGTCGTATCGTAAAACGATTGCGCCTGACGATAGCCCATGCGCTTCCCAACTTGTAACTAATACATCTAATTGTATATTCCAAATAGTTTTGATGAACCTAGATGCTTTATGTACGACTCTAGCAAAGCCAGTAACCCCCGATCTGTTTATGGAGTGATTACTGGGACGATTTTGAAAAGTTTTTCATAAATTTGCTGTTACCTTTTCTATTAACATTTCGTATGTCAGCTCGAATTATGCGTAGTTTTCTCACTAATCGCAGGTTAAAGTTCGAAAACAGCTAAAATTGGCAAGACAATTTCGATCGCTTATACCATCGACAATATGCGTTTTATTGTCATAAGATTAGGTTAAAATGTGTTATCATGGACAGCGTCAACCGAATTATAATATTTTTTTAAGAGCAAGAGTAACTTCACTTCTGATGAACCTAGATGCCTCAACACGACTCTAGCAAAGCCGGTTCCATTTACTGGAGGGGGGGGGTCATTTCCATAAAGGATGCTGTACCTTGGTGCCAGCAGTTGGTCAGGTAGACAGATATGACAAAGGCAAGTGTTGGGCGAGCCGTGTCGTCTCAATCATAACGGACCTGTTGATGCAGCGCCATCTATATTGAATGACTTGCGTGCTTGTGAATAGGACGTATGTTGGCGCTATTCCCGGGTTGGGGGGGGGGGGGGGGGCACTTAAGTGTATAGAGGTAGTATTAATGTGCCGCGCGACGGGGTATGCTTTTTGGGCCTCTCGACTTGTACGACGGGTTTTTGGGCCTCATACTTGTACGACGGGGTATGTTTTTCAGCTTCAATCTGTACGACGGGTTATACACTCGCACAATACCTTGTACGACGGGGTATGCTTTTAGCCATTTTGACCTTGTACGACGGGTACGGGTTTTCGAGGTCCCGCGGCACACCCCTATCCAGAATAAGGCCAAGTGCCCCCCCCCCCCGTCGATAAAAGCATTCATAGTTTCATGAGCAGGTTTTGTACCTCAACAGAGTAGTGTAGTATATACGAAATTGGGAAAAGATGTTCCAAAGGATAAATTTTTCGGTAAGTTCACTGGATTCTATATATCTTTTTTTTCAATACAGTCACTGCATCAAGTTACAAGTAATGGTCTCTTGTCTTAGATCAATTTTTGTAGCACACCTGATGATGGAAGCAAAGATGTCATTGACAGTAACATCGGATATTTGGACAGCAAATTTGGCTATTCCCAGACAGGCGAGATTCATTAAAATAATGGACAATAGTAAAGAAACCTTCAAAAACCACAAGAACCCATAAGATAACCCGAAAGTGACAGTTCGTATCATGATGGATACGATTATAAGAAAGAATGATACCCGTAATTATATTAAGAGGGTTGTATCTGTGGTGTTTGAAAACATGGCTGATGATATGAAGACTTGCATTGGTCGCCAGATAAGGGATAGAACCCCAATCGGCCACACGTATTTGATATTCGCAAGATAAACCACATGAAAACTGACAGCAACGAACTCAAGCAGCGCGCTAGTTAGTCTCTGATGATACAGCTATGCCGCAAAATGCACTATATTACGATCGCACCACAAATAAGCATTCCTTATTAAAAACTTCCAACTTAACACAGACTTATTATCTTTTACTTTGTCTTACTATTGACTCCTGTGATATTACAGGTGATCCTCTGTGTGTCTTTTAACAGAGACTTCTACTATTCCGTGAGTTCGGCGTAAAACATTGAAAACGTTACAGCGCATTAGATGGAGATGATTTTGACGCCACCAAACGTAATCTTCCTCATTGATGTAGTTATTTGGGAGAAGGACGTTGGAAAAAGGGAAGGGCTAAAAATTTGGGAAGGATAATTGACTCGAGACGCGGAAACAGAGATGAAGGGGAAGTTTTGCGCACGCAATGCACCGTGTCTATACAGTAAGTAAATTAGTGTGTCATGATGAATATAAGGGTTAGATTGAATACGATAGGGCAAGTTTGAGGCTGATGGGTAGGGATACCATCATTTATTTATTGCTTAACGTTTCACGCTGTCCACTGATAGCATGTCTCTTTTCAGGTATGTGGAGAGGGCAATAACATACCGTCGTTCTGTCAATTGACATTCATTATGCTAATGTTGTGTCCAATGTCCCACACTCGAGTTGAGGCTCACATGTGTCAACTGAGCACGCAAACAAATATCATATTGAATTCAATAACCCATTTTTGAATGCAGCAAGGACGGATGTTAAGAAGACATAGTCATAGCAATGGCTCTAATTTGTTATAATGGCATCCATTCAGATGTTCGTATTCCGTATATACTATGCTAATGCGTAGTTTGTTAGTGTTCGCTTTAGTGTCATATGGGTTTGGTGGTGGAAACAGGCGGCACAACGATTCAGATGTTAAGTTTTCCCTCTGATTCGATAGCACTGTATGGCTACACTCACTCTTAGAAAAGTAGCACAATGATAAGAAAACCTATCAGACTTGAATATTGCATGAGAAATCTAACTTTTACCCCTCTGTAAAGTCAGGAATTCGCATATACCTTATAATGGAGACGCCCTGGGAAGCATCGAGTGAAGACGTCAAAAAAATGTAACTGCCAGAGATTCATCCATTATAGAAGTGTGGAAGCGGTCTAGTGGAAAAGCATTACAGGGTAGTCTTCTACTTGTCAGGCTTCGCTTCCACTAGCTTATTAACTATTGAGGAGACGAGGATGCATGTGTAGAGTTCCCCTGTGTCTGTTGTAGCCATCAGTAGCCATGTCATGATTCCACCAAGGCGATCTCATAATAACATTATTCATGTCTATTCGCACGCTAGCGAAAAGGAACGCTAAGATACGAACCAATAATCATCTGATTCATGGACCAGGGTGAGTGAGTAGGCATTGTTTCCAAAGTCGTCACTGCGGAATTTGGTGCTCAAGATGATCAAACCAACGAAATAGTAACAACATGCCGATTCAATCACCCACAAACCATCAATGTAGGCATTAATTATGTTTCATCACACCGAACAAAGTCCCCAATCGGAGAGAACCCTTTTCAAAGATCGGACTGGCATCAACGTCGTCCTAGTGACTGACAATTGTCAGTACATGGGAGAAGTAAAGGAAAACAGTGTACCGCCGAGAAAGGCTCCCTGCGTAATGAAATGACGAATAGTTCTACGAACGGTTGTCAATCATACCTAGTGCAATGAATATTGGTGTAATCTATAATTCAATATTATTCTTCAATCAGATTAAATAAAGATCGATCATCATTAGTGCGCATGAAAAGCAATCCTTGTTCGATTGCTGTTAATAAGCAGCACAAATGGTCCAGAGTGGTGATTCTTGCTGAGGACGTAAATTACTACTCTTTGTGATGTACTTACTTGAGAAACTTCCGTTGATGATGAATATAGGGTGGATTTCATTAAATCGGGTATACAATCCACCAACAGACTGCAAATCAAACACCGCATCATGTTCGCCGAATAGATCGTTGGATTTGTTAGATTACATCAGGTAAGGGGTTTTTTCATGTATTTACACATATACGATGTTCGACGCAGAATCAGTACCACGTTGTAGATTTTCAGCATAAATATAAACGCCCTTGCTACTTTAACAGAACATACTGTACTGTGCGCCTGACTAATCCTCCGATCACCAAGTCACATCAAGCGCCCTGCGTCGAATCAATTATGCGTACATTCAACAAAATTACACATTGCAGGGATATATCAAGACACAGTCCCCACCTCAGCCTGATTGTTGTTATCACGCAAATCTGTACTGAGAACTTGTTACTTCTTCTTTCTTATAATCTGCACATTTAATGACTAACCGCTCTGTTTAAACTGCAACAATTGCTGACAAGACAACTCCGGGTTCATTCAAACGATGAGTCACAGCGGGGTACAGCACATTGGTTATAGTAAGTTTTTTCCAATCAGATCAGTATACCAAATATGGGATTATCATTGTTCATTGAATATTACAATGCGATGTTATCAAGTATTTCGTGATGTGTCTTAACAAAAATTCACTAACCCTTAATCTTAAGGCTTGGGTTGTAAGGGTGAAATTCAATATTGAATCCATAAACCAAAGTTTTCTAATATCGGGCTGCAACATATTGAGTATATGACCCCTCAACGATGCGGAAAATAATTTAAATCCGAATGTCAATGCTTATTGCAATAGCCACAGCAATAAGAAACGTCGTCAAAGGATGAACGATCTGTCTTAAAAGAAATCCGAGGAACATTCCACAAATAATCTGCCTTCTTGCTCATTCTGTACAGTAGCTCCGTTTGATAATCCTCGACCGTGTTCATATTTTTGTCGATTTCCATCTCTGTTACTTTATTAAGGGTGTAAAACCAGGGCGGGTGTAATCGACTCACGTGTAGTACGTATCGCCTCTCTAGTACATCTCTCACTACGTATTGCTACAATGTTGTCTTAGGTTGACTGGTATCTATAAACAGTAATTACATGGTGAAGTTTTCTTTGATATGCGGAATACGCGTTGAAAACGCAACAATATCTTTATGCGACCAGGTCTATTTGAAAAGTCAAACATTCAAACAACTACCTTTTACTATCTCAATTATCTACATACAAGAACTAAAAAGCTCCTGATCACTTTCACAAAAGAAGAAGAACGGAAAAACCTGAATGAATGACTAAACTGTGCAAATCAATCCAATTAGCGCGTGTACGGGTTGATGAATTAAAAGCGAAATAACCTCTTTCTATTCTTTATTTCAAATGGGTTGATTAGTTTAAATGGGAAGAAAGTAACACCCGTTCTGTGACTGAGCTCAATAAGTCGATTAGGAATAGTTTCATGGGTCGTAAATGACTAGGCGACTGCAAAGAATTTTCTGTGCGGCAATAGGCTGCTGTTCGAAACTCGTGTTGAAACATAACCAGCACTGCACTGCTACAATACACATCATACTCATACAAACCAATGACTTCTACAGAAAGGAACGTGTGGTTTTGTCATTCACAAGCTCTGTTTAGTAAGGGATATTGAAGCAAGTACGTCTCTCAGTTGCTATATTGACTAGCATTCCCAGGAATCGGAACAACGAAGACACTTTGATTGCAGCTAAATGGGTTAGGTAAACAGCACCTGTCATATAGGTAAGAGGGAATTGTTGCTATGGCATTGGGCTGTCTGCTCTAATGTGTTGTTACGACTGGTTCCGACGTTCAGTACAAGGCTCTAGAGACTAGTGTGCTATTTAATCTTTATTCAGACCTAAGTCTGTAACTACTATATACTAAGAATCGTGCCATATCAATTTGGTAATATCGTGATTAATACAATTTTGTCGGCAGAAGGTGCGTGGTCAAGGAGCCATTAATTCGATATTTGCAAGAACTCAACATACTATCATTAACAACAATACATGGCGCGTGATGGTACCTATTCAATGAAACGTTCACGGCGCTTGTAGATGAGCCATACTAATTGAGCACGTAAGCATCGGGAGAAGACCTTTAGTTACTATCTCCTGTACAAAGCCCGTTATAAGTGGATGTGGGAAATGTCACGGCTGCTGAACCTTGAAATGTGCTATTATCGTGTGTTATCACCGGCAAATTGTGCTTTAGGTATGCTTCAGTTCAACGGAACAAGCAAATGTAGCAGACACTTTTGCAAGTTGCTACTTGCAGCATCCTAATTGGAGTAGCTACGGTCACTATCAGTATAGACGGTGTCTCCGTGGTGCCAATAATTAAGCAAGTAAAGAGATATTACAAAGCAACTTGTTTTATGAGCGATGCCGTCTCATTACGACCGCCCTACAGAAGAGCGCTCCATATTAAGGAATAAAATAATTACATATATGCTCACTTCTTGATCGTTATAAAGAAACCTGTGTGTCGTTTCAGTTTGAATTCTGCTGTTCCGTACAATCGGCGTGAAGCGGATCGCGATTCATCCTAACGTTCCCTTCCTTAATTGTCTTCACAATAAGTAGTTTGGTTAGTCAATATATAGTATAAGATAAAATGGGTAGGAATACCAGTAAATTAAACAAGAACACAATGAATGACTAGCCCGTAAACAATTGTAATGGGTCTTCATGAAATGCTTCTTTTAATACAAAACGTAGTCTTCATAATTGCTTTGCTCTCTTCCAAGGTTAAGTATGTGGTATCGTGAGCGTGGTCAAATGGACATTTATCAGTCTGCTAGTAACAACTATAACCAATGCCGCTGCCATTTGTGTTGTCGGAAATTAACCTTCCTGCTCGTCGATCACATTTTTGCGCCATGAAGCCCACAACTTTGATGAATGAAGATTTGATGAAATCTACATTTTGTAACCTAAGCGGAAGTATACACATCAAAAGCCAGGTAGTTAGAGAACGCGCAATGACTGTGTATTTCCAGTCAAATACTAATGTTCAAAATTTAACAGCATGATTTTCGATCATGTACGGATACAATGATGTGTGAGACATTGTAATGTATTGTTTTGACAAAAAGACCCTACATGGCGCTCTAATGGTTCTACTGAATACAAACGCAGTATGTACAATGCATACTTCCATCCTAGCGTTCTTCACGTGGACGAATAATAAAAGGACCAAGTCCTAGTTATGTCTGGGTTGTTCCATTTGCAATGTTTCAGATGTGCCTCTTTAGCACATAGGTTGTTAATGCTTTTTTGTTGACGAGTAAACCTGTTAACACAAACGTGACTGAGTGTTTGAATCCGTAAGCACAGCACTGTTAAACTGCAAATTGGAAAAGGTCAAACACGCTCATGTGATCAATCCGACTGGGGATTTATTTCATGAGATGGAACTGCCAAAAAATGCAACTGAGCGTGATATTTTGAAACCTCACTGACGATAAAAATGGGGAACTGCCGTTACGAAGAATACTGCGAACATCTTGTTCAATTGCGAACAATGAACCAATTGACTGCAAAGAGCAGAGCACCTCCATACCGGTTTATATACCGTAGGCCTGACTGATCCTCTTATCACCAAGTCACATCAAACGCCCTTCGTCAATTCATTTATGCACACATCGCATGGGAATATTAGGACATAATCCAACTGCGGTCTGATTGTTGTTATCACGCCTATCATTATATAGAACTTATAATCATAACATATGTGTATGTGTCTCCTCGCCCCCTTGTACATTCTGTTAACACTGCAACAGACTCTAACAAGGTGAATGATTGCCCTTTTTATCCGGGGCTCATTCAGCCGGGGAGTCCTCGGGGGATATTACATTTGCTATAGGGTAGTAGAGGTAGAAGGAAGTTTTGCTTGTTTGCTTTCAAAGGCTATTATGTTCTAATATGCCAATGAGATATAACAACTTTTTTTTATTATATTTTACATTACTTGACGACAGTTAGATGCATATTGAATAATTTTCTGTGTAGCTACGGTGTGAATAAAACTGGGTCCGAAGAAACATGAACGCCCATTGTGAATAGGTAATATGCGGTGAGCATCAGTGAGATTTACGTTTCTTCATGGTGATTTTGGATAGCAATATGGAATTATCATGGTGGCATATTGGCCACGATGCGAAACGATTTACGAGTAAGATATAATTCGCAAGCTGACAGCTTCATCCGGGGCTTACATCTCTGACACTTCAACGTACATGATTGGATGCGCACATATTGTTGAGTATTATGACAGCTGAGAATAAGAGAATAAGTGGTTCTTCATTAGAAACGGATTTTGAAACGTGACTGATATGTAATTATCTCTATAATCATTTTTGCAATATGTTCAGAATATTTCTTCGCAGTTTGCTTGATGCGACAATTGCATGAAATAGAAAAGTGGTCAGTTCTGAATATATTTTATTTTTAATCTGTCATGGAGAGCGCAAATATTGTATGTTTGCTTAATGTCTCCTTGAAGGCGTTGACTGATGCGAACGCAATGTTCACATTTTATACGCGTGATCTTCTAAAGAACACGAACAATGGCCGCCCACTATTTTTGACTAATATTCTGGCCAGTATGAGGGGGCTGCATTCCGTACCATCATCAATTTCCATAATAAAAGACGTTACTCAGAAATTGGTGCAGAAACACAATTTATAAGATGGCATTGTTGCCCTTAATGAAATAGATAAAATAAGTATTGTCTTGATGTCGCTAAGAATGAATAATCTTCATGCGATGGCTAGCCGGCACGAACATAGCCAATTATTTTGGCTACTACACTTGCCAACATGCCTCCAGTTGGAAATATGGCTCCCAGTCTATTCCTTGAATTGTAAATGTTGGCTTTATACCCAAGTTATTACCGTCGAGTGTTCGAAGTTTTTATACAATCAGTTTACCCACCAGTGGATGTTGTTAGATATGACATGTAACTTGAGGTAGAGTGCAATCTAGGCAACCTCATTGCCCGATGTTGCAGAATTGCTTCCTGCCCAGTTAGCCAACGGTGGCAGGCACGCACCTAGTAACAGTGATGTAAAGTCGTGCGCTTAATGATTGCCTCGGGAAATATATAATGCCATGTTGCATGTTCTAATGCCGGTATCGTGCGGATATCCTCTACGCGCCTACATTGTGTCCATTAACGGATGCAAGAGGAGGTCGCTTACCCTTCGAGCACTTTATCACGAGGAACTATATCGATCAGGCTATTTACACGAAAGTTTCGCCGGAAATACTGAACCCTAGCAATAACCTTAAACTCGAGCTTGCTAGTAGTAACACTAATGTGTTCTCCCAGGCTTTGTCCAAGCACATAATATCGTCATTTAGAATACATTGACCATACTTTGCAGGCATATCTGCGTACGTGCTTTGCGATGTCTAAATTATGGATACAAGAAGGTTTGCAAGGCCAACCATTAAACCTACATGAGCGCACTATCTTGAAGATGTGCGCCGCACCCCGCATTTTTATTAACATGTGCTTTCATAAGTGCCACGTGAACAAATGAATCCTCAACTGGCTATCCAACATGACATTATTGAACGGTAATGGGCAGCTTATGTGCCACGTCAACAAATGAATCCTCTACTTGCGCTCCAACATGACATCATTAAACGGTAATGGGCAGCTTTGTAGGTGTTACGTCAACAAGTGAATTCTGTACTGGCGCTCCAACCTGACATTATTAAACGGTAATGGGCAGCTTTGTAGGTGTTACGTCCAACACAAATATAATCCCATCGAGATCACATATGCTGTTTTTCAATGTTTGGTCTGTGTTTCTCGAGGTGTGAAATAACATTCATTCATATGGCTGTCCGCGGTTATAACCGGTGGTCTCATAAAATAATGAACTGGATAATTTGCAAGATTTATTTTGCCTTATGAAGTTTAATAAGAAAACCGCCAGATGCTGCATCAAGAGACACGTTGACATGGAGGGATGCAGTATACGACACAGGCTCGTCTGGATGAGACGCATTGGACTAAAACTCAATCTGAATCAATGCACACATTGTATCAATCAATCTAAAATGACTTTAAAATTTACATTGGCATATTGTCTCATCACATAAGACTCTTCTGATTGTCACTTATTGCAACATTTCATGAATCTTAGACAAATCATAAATGACACTAGATCTCAGTGCCATACATGGTCTTATTTGCCACTAACGGAATAAAAATTGGAAAAACAACAACAAAATATGGATCTTATTTGACGCGACTCAATCCACCCTCGATGCAGCACACACGTAAACTTAAAAGAAAATATGAACTTGCTTCTTCCAGACAAATTGCGGGAGTCGTTTTGCCCAACCAGTTCGCGTTCAACACATTGTCGGCCCACATTTAACAGGTGAGCACTTTCGACCTGAACTAGAGTGCTGTGTCATTAAATAAAATCAGTCATACCAATTGCAGGAAGCAGTAAGCGGGTGACTTCCTTTACGTCAAGTCAAAAATATGGTACCACTTCCTGTTCGTACATGACGGATGTTATGTCGCTATAAGAGGCTAGTTTACTTGGACCTCTAGACGCATGACGTCATTTCCAGATCATAGTTACACTAAGGTTAAAACACCTTCCCTCCATGATGGTGTGCCCACAGATGAAGAGATTTATATTGGTTAATAGCGCACATGCTCCTCATGAACCTAATCCGTGCCTACTCACAATTTAGTCATAATGTAAGAGTAAATCCCAATACTTGCTGCGTAATTATACTATTTTCAAAATTAAGCAGTCCTGCACCAGTTGACCGACTTCATCGAAATATTTGGATTCCTATGAGTAGTCAGTTTGCGCGCTTATTTGTGGGGATACAAAGACTTTGGGATTTAAGGATATGCGCTCATTGCAGCCGCTGTAACCACTGAACATGTCGTTTGGGATTTTAGTGAACGATGTCGACGATCGGTTAAATATGCATATTATTGTGTAAAAGTGTAAGACATGGTCACATACCGATCTTATTCCGAAGCAGGTTAAATGTCATAACTTCACCAAGCCCTTAATGTATATGCTCAATTACACCGGCCAATTGCGAATAACAGCAGCAGAATGCCATCATACGAGAACTTGTACTGTGGTGAGTTTGTGTCGTCATATTTACCACCGTATCTAGTGGCATTCGTCTGATCCGTCACCGCAATTCGTCTGATCCGTCACGGCAATTCGTCTGATCTGTCACCGCAATTCGTCTGATCCGTCACCGCAATCCGTCTGATCCATCACCGCCACATCGTTGTATGTGGTTGACAATAGGTAGACAAATACACATCTCGAACATGGAGGTAGTAATGTAATTGGTTCGAGTAATTGATTATTTATCTGCAGATGTTATCGGTCCGATACAGGATGAATGTCACTAGTACAGCGTGGAGTGTGTTCACACAGTATGCTGCCGTGTTTATATATACAGCAACGATTCATAGCCATATTTGAGTAATATACGCAGCGGGAGGTTGCTATCGTAACGATTCAAAATCTCACTAACCATCCCTACGGTGAAACGAACCATTCTTGCGCTTTGATATGAGCTTTCAAAAATCATTTGCAAAAACGCATTTAGCTCAGAGATATACACATTTCTATAATATCCATTGGGACAATCACATACGCTCAAAGTGTGTTGTTGAACTATATGCGATAATCAAGCGCAACTTCACACCAAAATGACCCCGAGGTTTTGAAGCTTCCGTGAAGAAAATTGAATGAGGGTTGTGTCTGGGTCGCTAGAAGATGGATGCTGATATCGTTTCAGTAAAGTACATAAATAGCAGCAAGCATTAAGGATCTGTGTCGGATGTCACAGCCCCCGACGAAAACGCTTCCAGTAGTTTGCTTTAACAACTACTGTAATCTCAGGTTAGTCGTAAATAATTGACGTTGTTGGAATGTAAGTATATATACGCTATATGTTTTGTCTACATTCTTTTACTGAATCACCTGCATCAGCATAATTTAGATTTGTATAACGACGTCACTGTCCCCGAGAAAAATCCCAAGTTGCTTTCTTAAACAACTGCAATATTCTAATGATAGTCGTAGGTCATTCACATATTGTGAGCAGAAGTAAAACGGTTGAAAACCATTCTTACGTGTAATCATACTGATCTATAAACGCACGATAAAGAAAGGTTGATCGTTGGGATCAAGTGAACTTATAATTTTAAGTGCGATGCGTTTTGTTTCAGTGATTGATTACACAATTTTTATGTCAGATTGAGGCACATTTTTCTTTTATATGTTAGATGTTTGATATTATTCTAGATTTTGGAGGAATAATGGATGCTATTAACTCATTTCCATCTGATAATATCATAAATAGCTGCGATGAACTGTATATCCATTTGTCATTTTTATTTAGCGTTATGATGTCACGTATGTATTCCCCTGAGGGCATGTTGCTATCCACGCTCGTCCCTATCCCCAAGAATAGGAAGAAATCGATGAATGTGAGCGAAAACTACCGATCCATAGCCATCAGTAGCGTAGTAGGGAAATTACTTGACAATATTTTGATTGAATCTTATGCTGATATTCTTCAAACCATCTCATTCGACGGCGCAAAGCACATTTGTTCTCAAAGAGGTAATTGAATACTATGTTGGTCGTGTTATGTGTTGTTATTAGAAGGTTATTGATCGCGTTGATTATATTAAACTGTTTATGCTGTTACGCAAGCGAGGCATGTGTCCTACCACAGCTAAGATGATGTTGAACATGTATACACAGCAACGGTTGCGCGTGCAATGGGATAATGAAATTTCGGACAGCTTTAACTGTACAAACGGCGTGAAGCAGGGCGCAGTTCTGTCTCCGATTCTATTCTGTGTTTATATGGATGAACTACTCACCCGTCTGTCACACACTAAAGTTGGATGTCATATTGGTCATGAATTTGTTGGGGCACTTGGTTATGCGGATGATCTGTCGTTAATTGCACCCTCAGTGACCGCCGCTAAGATAATGATTGAAACAAGTGAGCAATTTGCGGCTGAGTGTAGTGTCGTTTTCAACTCAACGAAGAGCAATTTATTAGTTTTTAATGATAACCAGTGCGCTGTAGATTTAAGGCTAAATGGTTGCACTCTTCCTATAAGAGAAAATGCTTTGAATCTTGGTACCTATGACGGTAAGGACTGTAATACTAATAATATGAATGTAGCATGTTCTAATTTAGTGTCACAAACACATTTGTTGATGTCAAGGTTTGGGGCTTGCAATGTAGATGTGAGAAACAAGTTTGTTCAACAGTTTCTGTACAAGTTGTTATTGCTCTCCCTTATGGGGTTGAGACCAACGACACATCGAGGTTTTTTGCCGAACTTGGCGAAAATGTATTAGGCGTGTCTGGAAGCTCCACCCACAAGCGCGTTCAACATACTTACATCTTTTGACAGGTCAACAACCAATCATTAAACAATTAATGAAGCGCTATATCATGTTTCTATGTAAATGCATAAACAGTGGTACCAATTTGTTGTCCTTTGTGAGCAGACTCTGCGCATTTAGTTATTCCACTGCTGCTTGCAATCTGAGAATTGTAATGTCCACCATTGGTATGGGTACTAACCCTATTTTCTCAGCAGAAATCACGCCGAATGAGTACCTACTCAGGATGAGTGAGAATGAAACAGACAGTATTGTGTTTAACACTATTTCGTTTTAAGAGAGCTCATTATGCAAAGGGATGGGCGAGCAATTTCTATTCTTACCCCGCAAGAAATTGACGATGTCCTGTCCACAATTTGCACGTTATGATGTTAATCTTCACTTCTTTCTTGCACTGATTCTTTACAAATGTGTACGTTTATATGTACGAAATAAATACTATATATATGAATTCAGTTTTGCCCGGGAAGTAGTTTGGTCGTGTTTCTGTACTCGATCCTCAAAAATCCAGGTCCAGTAGAGATAGCTGTCTCGCTGTTCGGGCATCCCAGCGGAGCTGTCGTGTTAAACAGATGATAGGATTGTGCATCGCAGCGAGACACCGGGGATATGGGGTAATATCGTGACTTCCCGATTAGGATCACACAACCAGATTAACGCTTCACAAACCCAACAATTTCTGAGAAAACCCCTGCTACAACACTTGCAATGTGTGCTTGATATCAGGAGACTCCATTATAGTGCTGCGATGCTTGGTGATGAAGAAAACTGGATGATATTGAAACACGGCTGGCCTTGCGATGACAGCGAGGTTGAGGCGATATGGGAGGGGTGAGTGGCTGAGAGGAGGGTGCCGTGTGATAAAGGTTAATATCACTCATGTGGAATGCGGACGTAGGTTACGTATTGTTGCTCTCAGAAGGTTGATCGGCCTGTAGGAAGCAGCTCATAGGGCGTAGAGCAAACCATTAGCCATCAATAATCTAGGATCTGTGGGGTATAAGCAGGGCGGGACAACGATACTTATCATTGACGGTGGCGTAATACGGCATCTGTTGCTGCTAACATCTCCTACCCGAAGCTCATCAGATTGTACGAAATGCGCATTGAAATGGCAGCTTTCCCGAACACGTGGATTTGAATCGCAGATTTATGGTCATAATTAACATAACACGCAGTCGAAGGGAATATCGGCTTTACTGTTATGAACGCTTACAAGATGATCGTAACAAAACACATAAAATACGACTACCCTGACGACCTGTCTGCGTTTTAGACCGCAATGTTTGTGATGAATGATGCGCAGCGATGTTCAGCGATAGGAAAGCTCCCGCTAACACTTCCAGCATATTGGCCATGGAACCATTCCTCATATGATGATCGATTAAAACCGTATACAGCTCGTTCATCGGATTCCAAATCATACAATAGAAAGTTTTCTGATTTAATGGAAATGAAATCTGCAGCGATTCCACTGATCTGTGTCAGATGTTATCAGTAGGAAACGACTTTCCTCTGGCACATGGCACCTATTGTGCCGCCGCATGATCACACCGATGATCCATGCACCTTTCAGAGATAGTTGGCTAGCTATAATTGAATAATTTAACATTTCCAGTTATCTGAAATATCATGATATCCAGTCGCAGACGCACCGTTTCGACAACACAGAAGAATATTTTCGTTTATTGCATAACACATGAAAGACAAGGTAACGTTTAATGGTAAAGGAAATGTCTATTTGGCACACATGTTCTCTTTTAATGAAAACTGTATAATACAGCTGTGGCGTTCCTTTATCATTCCAAATGCACTGTATTCTACATTAAACCCAACAATAATCGATGCACACCTGGTCGTTATATATATAACTAGGCACTGACTCGTGAGTACAGCAATATGAGTAATGGCAGTGCCGTGGGGAGGGCATCAGTAATATGTGAATGCTACACAATGTTTGAGTCTCGCTTATATTATACGCGCTCAAATCAGTCGTATCTCAAAGGACGACACGGGTAATGGGTAATCTTAAAGCAGATGAACACCAGATACTACATACAACGTAATAAGACTATATTAAAGTCATCCCGGCCTAACTTGTGGTTTGATCTTACAATATAAGCACACCTATCACCCTAAAACACTATATCAGCGTTTGTTATATAGATAGTGTAGTTTTAAGGTAAGCTGGTTTTCTACTGCAATGTTTCATTGCACAGAACCGATGTATTTACGCTGTTGTCCTTTATGCAACTGTAGGCATCCAACTAGATTTTATTCAAAACATTTTGTTTGATTGGGAGTCGCTGCCAATCATGATAAGTTTATACCGAGCCTCTAATGCTGAAACAGATGTAAGAGGTACAATTTCCCGTGTATGCTTGTGTTTGTCAGGGCAGAATCATCGCTGCCCTCTTCAGATGAACAATCGATGCACTCTGTCTAGCTGCAAACACTTGCCTTCCTTTGCACGGACACATTTAATACAGCATTGCATAAAGATGCAGTTGCGATCAACTAATTGATTATGATAGAAAATACGGCGTTCCTTCAATAGTATCACTATTTGTCTGATTGCTTAGAAGCAGCACATAATCATGTCCCCTGTGACAAACCCGTGAGGCTTTTTGGGTCAATTACGTTTTGCAGCTGATAGACAATGATGTGCCACAAAGGCTCCCACGTGAGGCGTACAGTGTCAGAGGCTAATGCGATACCTTATTCTGAAAGTTGATATGTATTTAACAATGCTGATAGCATAACATCAAATATATGTCTGACGGGCCACTACCCAGTGGGTGACCGTAAACAAACAAGATCCCCCACGAATCATGGCTCGCTAATCGATAAATTGCGAGGTAACATTCAATACTTATTAGTGCTAATCCGGTAAATCATTCAGGTATGATGCGCTATTTCTTCAAGATTACCATTCTTGCAAAAGGGATAATTGACTATAATCCTTGCCCGCGATTGTGAAGTGGAACAAATCTTTACATGATACGCGGTGCAAATATTGGCTGGGTTGTTGGCTCTCTGGTACGTGCCAGGCTCCGTTTCTATCCACTTGTCGCGTTTCCGATGGACTTTATTGCTTTTTCACTTGGAGGCTGGCTAGCCTACATCAGCTACATAAAGGATCACGCTTTTGTCTAAACTCGCTGCTGTTATGAACTTGCACATTTATCACAAAGTTAAATGTCTCATCCATTGGGAAATTACATATTCTATGAATTATATGGTGTTTTTACATAAACATTCAAGCGATGTTATTTTGCGATGTTTGCCCTTTTAACCACATCTGTTGCGGCTCTGAACGCCAAGCGACATTACATCCATGTGTCTCGGCTAATTATTCGGAGGTAATAAGGTTAAAAATGCACAAATAGAGAGGTAGAGTTGAGGTTGTCATCGCGTACCTATCATGTGCATTAACATGAACTGTTAGTTAGCATAATATGTGCGTCACAAGAGGGAGTTAAATCTTTGCACCACGAATGACTAACTTAAGTTCGGGGTGGTGATTATGTATTTGGATTATTGCATTTAGGTAATTGACAAGTCTTCTCTTGATATACCTCTATTGTCCCAACTAAACGTGAAGGCCATCTAAAGTCTACTGACTTTAGTGATTACACGCGTTCCTTTAGAAAATGCAATAATAATCGCAATCCTGGCTTACCCACAGATACATTCGCGACTATTCAAATAAATATATTCAGCTAGAAGGCATTTTTATCATTCACTCAAATGATATGATGTGGTTTAGTTCAAAGTTATGTTACGGAAATATAATCTATCGAGTGTAGTGTTCACAGGATTCGTTCTAGCTCTAACAATAAATTATGCAATTCAGCAGTGACCATTGGAAAAATTATCTGCCTGCTATGGTTCAACTGATCCAAGCGACCATGATGATCATGGTGAGGCAAACTCGGTCGAACAATGGCAACAACTTTTTATGTCGTAACACGAAAGACCTCATCGTCGCAAAACTGCAACTAGATCTTGTGAAGATGAAACAACTAAAGTGCTGACGCGCTGAAAATGAATTCCTATCACTGATAACAAGCGGATCGATATCTCGAAACCTCTTTGTCATGCATTTACTCCTTACTTTGTATCGTGTTGCATTGCTGGTAGATTGGTTTGTTTTGATCACCAGATGGATATGAGGATATTTTGTGATATTTCGCTGTTGGTATAATTCAACGTCAGGAACTAATCAAGGGTTGTCACAAAATAAGGCATGCTCGGTGGGTCTCTTTATGGCCAGCGCCAGGCAGTTAGGCAATCCATGGTTGTTACACCGGGAATTGTCGCTATTGCTGGCAATGTTACGTATCGGCCATTACGGGCGTGGCTGCCTCATACAGCGGTGGACAATGCTAAAACAATGCAGCCATGGTTATTTATGGCTATCTAATTCCGAATGACTACGCCCTGTCCCAAGAGTAAGTCAACACTGAAAGAAACGTTCATTACATAACATGCTTGTCTGATGATTGCGGTGCACTTAGTAGGCATTGGAGTGAAGGTTGAACCGGTGCACTCCAACACGTGGATTTGAATCGCAGATTTATGGTCATAATTAACATAACACGCAGTCGAAGGGAATATCGGGTTTACTGTTATGAACGCTTACAAGATGATCGTAACAAAACGCATAAAATGCGACGGCCCTGGCGACCTGTCTGCGTTTTACACCGCAATGTTTGTGATGAATGATGCGCAGCGATGTTCAGCGATAGGAAAGCTCCCGGTAATACTTTCAGCATATTGGCCATGGAACCATTCCTCATATGATCATCGATTAAACCGTGTACAGCTCGTTCATCGGATTCCAAATCATACAATAGAAAGTTTTCTGATTTAATGGAAATGAAATCTGCAGCGATTCCACTGATCTGTGTCAGATGTTATCAGTAGGAAACGACTTTCCTCTGGCACATGGCACCTATTGTGCCGCCGCATGATCACACCGATGATCCATGCACCTTTCAGAGATAGTTGGCTAGCTATAATTGAATAATTTAACATTTCCAGTTATCTGAAATATCATGATATCCAGTCGCAGACGCACCGTTTCGACAACACAGAAGAATATTTTTCGTTTATTGCATAACACATGAAAGACAAGTTAACCCTTTAATGGTAAAGGAAATGTCTATTTGGCACACATGTTCTCTTTTAATGAAAACTGTATAATACAGCTGTGGCGTTCCTTTATCATTCCAAATGCACTGTATTCTACATTAAACCTAACAATAATCGATGCACACCTGGTCGTTATATATATAACTAGGCACTGACTCGTGAGTACAGCAATATGAGTAATGGCAGTGCCGTGGGGAGGGCATCAGTAATATGTGAATGCTACACAATGTTTGAGTCTCGCTCATATTATACGCGCTCAAATCAGTCGTATCTCAAAGGACGACACGGGTAATGGGTAATCTTAAAGCAGATGAACACCAGATACTACATACAACGTAATAAGACTTTAATAAAGTCATCCCGGCCTAACTTGTGGTTTGATCTTACAATATAAGCGCCCCTATCACCCTAAAACACTTATTGGATAGTCATGGTGCAATCAGTGTTTGTTATATAGATAATGTAGTTTCTAGGTAAGCTGGTTTTCTACTACAATGTTTCATTGCACAGAACCGATGTATTTTACCCTGTTGTCCTTTGTGCAACTGTAGGCATCCAACCAGATTTTATCCCAAACATGTTTTTTGATTGGGAGTCGCTGCCAATCATGATAAGTTTATACCGAGCCTCTAATGCTGAAAGAGGTGTAAGAGGTGCATTTCCCCATATATGCTTGTGTTTGTCAGGGCAGAATCATCGCTGCCCTCTTCAGATGAACAATCGATGCGCTCTGTCTAGCTGCAAACACTTGCCTTCCTTTGCACGGACACATTTAATAGCATTGCATAAAGATGCAGTTGCGATCAACTAATTGATTATGATAGAACATACGGCGTTCCTTCATTAGTATCACTATTTGTCTGATTGCTTAGAAGCAGCACATAATCATGTCCCCTGTGACAAACTCGTGATGCTCTTTGTGCAATTACGTTTTGCAGCTGATAGACAATGATGTGCCACAAAGGCTCCCACGTGAGGTGTACAGTGTCAGAGGCTAATTGTGTAACTTATTGTGAAAGTTAATACGTATTTAACACTGCTGATAGCATAACATCAAATATATGTCTGACGGGCCACTACCCAGTGGGTGACCGTAAACAAACAAGATCCCCCACGAGCCATGGCTCGCCAACCGATGAATTGCGAGGTTACATTCAATACTTGTAAGTGCTTATCCGGTAAATCATTCAGGTATGATGCGCTATTTCTTCAAGATTACCATTCTTGCAAAAGGGATAATTGACTATAATCCTTGCCCGCGATTGTGAAGTGGAACAAATCTTTACATGATACGCGGTGCAAATATTGTCTGGGTTGTTGGCTCTCTGGTACGTGCCAGGCTCCGTTTCTATCCACTTGTCGCGTTTCCGATGGACTTTATTGCTTTTTCACTTGGAGGCTGGCTGGCCTACATCAGCTACATAAAGGATCACGCTTTTGTCTAATCTCGCTGCTGTTTCAATACTCGTTGCATCCTCATGCAAGTACAGTATGAACTTGCACATTTATCACAAAGTGAAATGTCTCATCCATTGGGAAATTACATATTCTATGAATTATATGGTGTTCAAGCGATGTTATTTTGCGATGTTTGCCCTTTTAACTTCATCTGTTGCGGTTCTGAACGTCAAGCTTTATTACATTCGTGTGTCTCGGTTGATTATTCGGAGGTAATTAAGTTAAAAATGCACAAATAGAAAGGTAGGGTTGAGGTTGTCATCGCGTACCTATCATGTACAATAACGTGAACAGTCATTCAGCATAATACGTGCGACACAAGAATGAGTTAAATCGTTTCACCACGAATGACTAACTTCAGTTCGGGGTGGTGATTATGTATTTGGATTATTGCATTTAGGTAATTGACAAGTCTTCTCTTGATATACCTCTATTGTCCCAACTAAATGTGAAGGCCATCTAAAGTCTACTGACTTTAGTGATTACACGCGTTTCTTTAGAAAATGCAATAATAATCGCAATCCTGGCTTACCCACAGACACACTCGCGACTATTCAAATAAATATGTTCAGCTAGAAGACATTTTTATCATTCACTCAAATGATATGATGTGGTTTAGTTCAAAGCTATGTTACGGAAATATAATCTATCCAGTGTAGTGTTCACAGGATTCGTTCTAGCTCTAACAATAAATTATGCAATTCAGCAGTGACCATTGGAAAAATTATCTGCCTGCTATGGTTCAACTGATCCAAGCGACCATGATGATCATGGTGAGGCAAACTCGGTCGAACAATGGCAACAACTTTTTATGTCGGAACACGAAAGACCTCATCGTCGCAAAACTTCAACTAGATCTTGTGAAGATGAAACAACTAAAGTGCTGACGCGCTGAAAATGAAAGCGGATCGATATCTCGAAACCTCTTTGTCATGCATTTACTCCTTACTTTGCATCGTGTTGCATTGCTGGTAGATTGGTTTGTTTTGATCAGCAGATGGAAATGAGGATATTTTGTGGTATTTCGCTGTTGGTATAATTCAACGTCAGGAACTAATCAAGGTTTGTCACAAAATAAGGCATGCTCGGTGGGTCCCTTTATGGTCAGCGCCAGGCAGTTAGGCAATCCATGGTTGTTACACCGGGAATTGTCGCTATCGCTGTCAATGTTACGTATCGGCCATTACGGGCGTGGCTGCCTCATACAGCGGTGGACAATGCTAAAACAAGGCAGCCATGGTTATTTATGGCTATCTAATTCCGAATGACTACGCCCTGTCCCAAGAGTAAGTCAACACTGAAAGAAACGTTCATTACATAACATGCTTGTCTGATGATTGCGGTGCACTTAGTAGGCATTGGAGTGAAGGTTGAACCGGTGCACTCCAACACGTGGATTTGAATCGCAGATTTATGGTCATAATTAACATAACACGCAGTCGAAGGGAATATCGGCTTTACTGTTATGAACGCTTACAAGATGATCGTAACAAAACACATAAAATACGACGGCCCTGGCGACCTGTCTGCGTTTTAGACCGCAATGTTTGTGATGAATGATGCGCAGCGATGTTCAGCGATAGGAAAGCTCCCGCTAACACTTCCAGCATATTGGCCATGGAACCATTCCTCATATGATCATCGATTAAACCGTGTACAGCTCGTTCATCGGATTCCAAATCATACAATAGAAAGTTTTTCTGATTTAATGGAAATGAAATCTGCAGCGATTCCACTGATCTGTGTCAGATGTTATCAGTAGGAAACGACTTTCCTCTGGCACATGGCACCTATTGTGCCGCCGCATGATCACACCGATGATCCATGCACCTTTCAGAGATAGTTGGCTAGCTATAATTGAATAATTTAACATTTCCAGTTATCTGAAATATCATGATATCCAGTCGCAGACGCACCGTTTCGACAACACAGAAGAATATTTTCGTTTATTGCATAACACATGAAAGACAAGTTAACCTTTAATGGTAAAGGAAATGTCTATTTGGCACACATGTTCTCTTTTAATGAAAAACTGTATAATACAGCTGTGGCGTTCCTTTATCATTCCAAATGCACTGTATTCTACATAAACCTAACAATAATCGATGCACACCTGGTCGTTATATATATAACTAGGCACTGACTCGTGAGTACAGCAATATGAGTAATGGCAGTGCCGTGGGGAGGGCATCAGTAATATGTGAATGCTACACAATGTGAGTCTCGCTCATATTATACGCGCTCAAATCAGTCGTATCTCAAAGGACGACACGGGTAATGGGGTAATCTTAAAGCAGATGAACACCAGATACTACATACAACGTAATAAGACTTTAATAAAGTCATCCCGGCCTAACTTGTGGTTTGATCTTACAATATAAGCGCCCCTATCACCCTAAAACACTTATTGGATAGTCATGGTGCAATCAGTGTTTGTTATATAGATAATGTAGTTTCTAGGTAAGCTGGTTTTCTACTACAATGTTTCATTGCACAGAACCGATGTATTTTACCCTGTTGTCCTTTGTGCAACTGTAGGCATCCAACCAGATTTTATCCCAAACATGTTTTTTGATTGGGAGTCGCTGCCAATCATGATAAGTTTATACCGAGCCTCTAATGCTGAAAGAGGTGTAAGAGGTACATTTCCCCCTATATGCTTGTGATTGTCAGGGCAGAATCATCGCTGCCCTCTTCAGATGAACAATCGATGCGCTCTGTCTAGCTGCAAACACTTGCCTTCCTTTGCACGGACACATTTAATACAGCATTGCATAAAGATGCAGTTGCGATCAACTAATGGATTATGATAGAAAATACGGCGTTCCTTCAATAGTATCACTATTTGTCTGATTGCCTTAGAAGCAGCACATAATCATGTCCCCTGTGACAAACCCGTGATGCTCTTTGTGCAATTATGTTTTGCAGCTGATAGACAATGATGTGCCACAAAGGCTCCCACGTGAGGTGTACAGTGTCAGAGGCTAATTGTGTAACTTATTGTGAAAGTTAATACGTATTTAACACTGCTGATAGCATAACATCAAATATATGTCTGACGGGCCACTACCCAGTGGGTGACCGTAAACAAACAAGATCCCCCACGAGCCATGGCTCGCCAACCGATGAATTGCGAGGTTACATTCAATACTTGTAAGTGCTTATCCGGTAAATCATTCAGGTATGATGCGCTATTTCTTCAAGATTACCATTCTTGCAAAAGGGATAATTGACTATAATCCTTGCCCGCGATTGTGAAGTGGAACAAATCTTTACATGATACGCGGTGCAAATATTGTCTGGGTTGTTGGCTCTCTGGTACGTGCCAGGCTCCGTTTCTATCCACTTGTCGCGTTTCCGATGGACTTTATGCTTTTTCACTTGGAGGCTGGCTGGCCTACATCAGCTACATAAAGGATCACGCTTTTGTCTAATCTCGCTGCTGTTTCAATACTCGTTGCATCCTCATGCAAGTACAGTATGAACTTGCACATTTATCACAAAGTGAAATGTCTCATCCATTGGGAAATTACATATTCTATGAATTATATGGTGTTCAAGCGATGTTATTTTGCGATGTTTGCCCTTTTAACTTCATCTGTTGCGGTTCTGAACGTCAAGCTTTATTACATTCGTGTGTCTCGGTTGATTATTCGGAGGTAATTAAGTTAAAAATGCACAAATAGAAAGGCAGGGTTGAGGTTGTCATCGCGTACCTATCATGTACATTAACGTGAACAGTCATTCAGCATAATACGTGCGACACAAGAATGAGTTAAATCGTTTCACCACGAATGACTAACTTCAGTTCGGGGTGGTGATTATGTATTTGGATTATTGCATTTAGGTAATTGACAAGTCTTCTCTTGATATACCTCTATTGTCCCAACTAAACGTGAAGGCCATCTAAAGTCTACTGACTTTAGTGATTACACGCGTTTCTTTATAAAATGCAATAATAATCGCAATCCTGGCTTACCCACAGACACACTCGCGACTATTCAAATAAATATGTTCAGCTAGAAGGCATTTTTATCATTCACTCAAATGATATGATGTGGTTTAGTTCAAAGTTATGTTACGGAAATATAAACTATCCAGTGTAGTGTTCACAGGATTCGTTCTAGCTCTAACAATAAATTATGCAATTCAGCAGTGACCATTGGAAAAATTATCTGCCTGCTATGGTTCAACTGATCCAAGCGACCATGATGATCATGGTGAGGCAAACTTGGTCGAACAATGGCAACAACTTTTTATGTCGTAACACGAAAGACCTCATCGTCGCAATACTTCAACTAGATCTTGTGAAGATGAAACAACTATAGTGCTGACGCGCTGAAAATGAATTCCTATCACTGATAACAAGCGGATCGATATCTCGAAACCTCTTTGTCATGCATTTACTCCTTGCTTTGCATCGTGTTGCATTGCTGGTAGATTGGTTTGTTTTGATCAGCAGATGGAAATGAGGATATTTTGTGGTATTTCGCTGTTGGTATAATTTAACGTCAGGAACTAATCAAGGGTTGTCACAAAATAAGGCATGCTCGGTGGGTCTCTTTATGGCCAGCGCCAGGCAGTTAGGCAATCCATGGTTGTTACACCGGGAATTGTCGCTATCGCTGGCAATGCTACGTATCGGCCATTACGGGCGTGGCTGCCTCATACAGCGATGGACAATGCTAAAACAAGGCAGTCATGGTTATTATGGCTATCTAATTCCGAACGTCTACGCCCTGTTCCAAGAGTAAGTCAACACTGAAAGAAACACTGCTTTGAATATTGTTAACTCTATTGTAATCCTTCGGTGAAGTAGTGTTCAGTGTGATCTATTTGGTTGCTTGTGTTATCTCGTATGCACCTGAAAGTCGATTCACCCAAAACATTACGTTTATATGTATGTCATAATTAAATTGCGTCCGGAGACATTATTACTCTCTATTCGGTAAATAAAGGGAAACAATCAGCTCCAATCAGGTTGTTAAGCACTTGATGCGGTAGTCAGTTATCGTAGCACTGCTAATTTTGAGTTAAATACTTAAACCTTTCCTATTGCTTCGATTTACCATTTAGCCACGAAAGAATGCGATCGTTACCGATATGAAAAAGCTCTATGTGATAGATGTTAGGCAATAAATACAGACTCATGAATGAAATATATCATCAGGTTGCGTTAATGAATTTCTTATATGCATTGGCGCTTCTAATTGATTTCGTTGTAATGAACTAATTTTTGTGAGATACATGCTCCCCACCCCCATAATTGCATACAAGCCCTTGAAATTAATCGAATCAAACTATTTACATAGAGAGCACGTGATGAGATGTCTGTTTGCGAGTGAAGTTCATTACCGTAATACAGGCAGATATTTTAGTTCTTCCCCTATGTAGCGACTCGTATTTATAATATCAAGCATCGATTAACGTATAAAATCGCCATGTATTAATGGTGCGACGTGTTATTGGATCAACAAATTATACATACAGCGTTATGTGTGTGTGCAAGAATATGTACATAGTGATATAAACATTCATATAAATATGCATAAAAAATATGTACAAAGATATAGAATAAATATCGATGCATATATATGCATATTTATATACATAAATATATACATGTGTATACATGCATATATACGTGAATATAAATGTATATAAATAAACATGTTTGCATATATATACCGATGATAATATATATGCATGTGTTTGTGATATAAATACAACGATATATATATATATATACATATATATATATATTCACTTATGTGTTTACTTATGAATATATATACGCATATATTTGTTGATTTATATATATATTCATATTTACATATATGTTCAACATCATATGTATTTGCACAGATTAAATTAATATGCATGTATAAGTGTTCATGTATAATCATTGTTACACATGTAAATATATATATATACATATATATATACATATATACATATATATGTATGTATATATGTATATATATATATACGTATATATATATTTATATATATATAAATATATATGTACAAATATATTTCATATTTACATATATGTTCAACATCATGTATTTATACATATATAAATATATATAGGTATTTATATATATATATATAGATTTATATATATATATATTTAGATTATAACTATATATATATATATATAGATTTATATAAATGTAAATATATATATATATATATATATATACAATATATGATGTTGAAGATATATGAATATGTTAATATGAATATATTTTCATACATATATATGCATATAGATATATATATTTATATATATATATATATAAATATATGTATATATATATATATATATATATATATATATATATATATATATATATATATATATATATATATATATATATATATATATATATTTTGCACGCATATCTGTATACATATACTTTTATATATGTATCTCTCTCTCCATGCATATCGTGATGTATTTTATATAATTATCTTTATGTAAAATCATATATGCATAAAAATATATATATATTTATATGTATGTAATTATTTTTTATGGTTAAAGATATATAAATATATATATATATTTATATATATATATTTTGCATCGATGGACACAGATATATATATATATATATATATATATATATATATATATATATATATATATATATATATATATATATATATATTCGATGCATCGATGGATATAGATATATATATAATATATATATATATATATATATATATATATATATATATATATATATATATATATATATATATATATATATATATATATATATATATATATATATATATATATATATTATATGTATATGTATATATACAAATACATATGGCAATCCACTTACTTCCACTTGAATTCCAAGCGTCTATCAACTCTAATTTTGAGTGCTCTGCTTCAACATACATGACACATTCTGCATCCGTTGATTAATAAGCTTTAACTGGTATTTATTTCTAAATTAGCAGGTTATTTTGGGAATGTTTTTTTTTGCTTGTGTGTAGCAAGTGTCTCATATACATTTGCCTATCCCACTACATGACAAAGGTGTGCGACGTAAGGCTGTAACACTTTTGATAGTTCACTAGCGCTGTCTAATCATAGGAGGTGACAACCCTTTACCCCCTGGAGAAAATTTAGCGATCCACTACCTGGCAATAAACCTGCATCGAATCCTTAGCTTAGAAATCATTGTCAGTGCGACAGGTCAGCAAAGTTTGCGCTGCTACGAAAACCTTCAGAGGTAATCATTCGTTATGTCCAATTGTTTTTTTGTAATGAGCCTGCGTTTAATACTAATCGGTCACCATCGGAAACAAAACAAAATCATTATTGAATAGCTGCATAGTCAATATCCTTAGCTGCATTGCTAAAATTGACTTTATTTAATGATTGTATAATGCTTGCCAATTAAGTCCACCGTAAATAGAATGCGCTGTGTTACATTGCGTATTTTTGGTCTTATTTATTTGATTGATTTTAATATTTTAGCGCCATGAATGATAGAAATAAATAAGCACGGATGAATAAATATATTGAAGTGAGCCGGTCGTGAATTTCCAATTATTTGTAATGTAATTTTCTATCAACATTCCAGGGGTATCCTATCACTTAATAGTGGGCCGGCAATATCCTATCGTGCACGCATCGCCATTTGAGTAAAGCAAAACAACTTGCTGTTTATCGCAGTGTTTTGCTCAACCAGACTTATTACAATCAGAAAACAACTGGTGGAACGTATTAATCATTCGTAATGCTAAATTGATGTCACCACCCATAACAGTTTGCCATTTGTTGAAAAAACAGGATTGCTCCTGTCTTACAAAACGAGATGCTAACTATCTGTTCTGTCAAGTGCTATCATCTGACACTTGACCAGCTGGTGAAACCGTACCAACACCATATCAAAACATTTCACCATTCTCTTTCTAACATATCTTTGCAACGTCGAAGACGCCTCAATTGCATGCGACGTCTTGCGTAGTTTGATGACAACTCCTTTGCCGCGACTATTGAACTGTTGTGTGATCATCCCGAGAATTGTCTTTACGGCTGATGCACCGCAATAAGTACTGTTTTACGGGTCAATAATGACCACTGTTTGCTTCTTTCTGCCGTATCCACAATATTTGTTTGCTTGACCTACTTATAGTACATTTGTGACAGAAACAAACATTTACAAGATCATTCCCCCTGTCCAATGCGTTATGCAAGGTTGTAAGTTATAGGACTCTGTTTGAAACCATATAGGTTGGTGCCACATGCAACTTGAGTAACATAATGTCAATAGCTTTATGACGAACTCAAGGATCAAAGGAAGGATCGATTACATTGGCTAGGTTTTTAGCTTTTCCTGGGCAATCTTCTCTGACTGTAATGACTGCTATAAATAAAGGATGTGGCTGAAATGGCAACACGAATGACTTGTGGTCAGTACTGGTATGGCCAAATGAACGATTTACTACATCGTTTGTCTTTGTTAGCTGCTTTAAATGTCGTAAAAGTAACTGCACAACTCTATCTAAAATCTATTTTAACGCGGTACGTCAACATTAAGCCGGTTACATTCAATATTTGTACTCAACATATTCTTTGCCGCTGCCTCATTATCACAATTGATTGAATGCGTTTTCATATGTCATAAACGGTCGTCTGAGGCTACATTGAGCAATATGCGCAAATTGACAAACTATTATTGTAGGATATTTACCTGGTGCATTTGGACGATAAACTAAAAGGCAAAGGAACAGATATTTATATGCAGGGGCATTATCTGCTAAGAGGAAATGATAACACCGATATACAGGTGTTGCCTGCTGCATCAATAAATGGCTCGAATAATTGATTGATTTTGCTTTGCTGGTTGGCAAAATACGTTTTAATTCAATGACTGTTAAATATTGATATTTTTTGTAGCAGATACATTTGTCATTCTTGTGAAAAATATGCACCTTGTATTGAAGGAGTACGCTGTCGCATCATTCACCTTAAATGCCAGACAGCGGCTCATTATGTCGCATGTCAATGTTGATTACATTGTCATGCTTATAATAACTAATAACCATCCCTACAGGACCCAGCTTTGTAAGTTCTGATATTGGGTACGTTTTATTTACAGACGTCTGCTTTCTATCTGCAGCAAGCACAATAACCAACTACGACAGCTTATTGTCATTAATGTTGGTATAATAGTGCTTGGCCATGTCTTGAAAAGATTCCATGCTTTCACTTGGCATCTTAGTGAGAAATTTTGTTTTAATTAAAACGGTAACATTAAATGATAAAAATACTGGGTTTCAACGAGCAACATCGGGTGTAGTACTTATGTCGTTGAAGAAGATTAAGACATAGAATAAACCGCCTGGTCCCACAAGTCCTCTTGGGTCAAAAGTTGAAGTTTAAATTAATCGAAGCTGTATAAGGTGATGAAATGGTTGGGACATGTTGCGTGTCTTTGTAGTCTTCGCAAAAAGTAGTAGCATAACTGACGCCGTGAACGCATCGGCATCGTCAGAAGTGCGAATCTTAGTCGTGTATTTTAAACAAATCGGGGTCATTGGCTGCAGTAAACAATTCCACTTAAATTATCTGCTCAGTAATACACACTGCTCACATGCAACGTCACTTTTTCAATTCGAAATGTATACAGCCTATCTCGTCTGATGCAATGCGTCGAGTCCAAAGTAAAGGCATATTAGCTAAGGTTCAAACCAACGTGAATCGGAAGCGAAATAAATGCCGATCAAATTCTCTAACCCTTGTCATTAGATATCAAGTCGCAATTTGATCAGAGGCCGCATATAGTTTGGATAATCTAATCGTGACATGGCGCTATATTTGCCCAGTAATCACGGCATGTACGATAAATGTGATAAAGTTTTCAATAATATTTAAAACATTGTTCATGCCCTTCCATTGGAATATCAGGAGTTATTTAATCCTTTCGTTGGATGAACTTATTCCAAAATCATAGATTAGTATCTACACGAAATAAACGTCCGTAGCCAAAGACTGCTGCTGAACATATAACATGTATTTTCTATGGTCTAGCAAGCACGTCAAGGGTTGAACGGCTGTTTTGTTGATGAGGCGTTCGCAGAGAAGCCTACATTGTCGTGGGTAAACTAAATATGCTGCTAAGTCATGCTACGCTGGAGACATGCAATCAATCACCATATTTAAATTAAAATCTCGTTATAAAGGTTGTTTACGCGCATTGGTACGTCTGTCCAAAATAAGTTTTGTCCAGTATGATTTCGGAATCACGAAGGTTGCCTTTAATAAAACACTTTCTTCTGCAAGTGTACTTTGAGCAACCACAATGGAAACCCCAGAGGAAGCCATTATTCTCCCATCCAAAAGGTGCTTCGAATTATTTAGGGGTCAATAGCGGAGAAAGTATATGCATTAAAAGTCTTCATTGTCTCTTATAGAAGCATTGATTCCAGTTAATGGACATTACTGGGGTTGAAATAATAGAACCACGCGAATACTTCAATTAGCAACGAAAGACGCCTGACTACGTAAATTCCAGGAAACTAACGAAACGCCATCGAGTATGTACATTCCACTCATCGTAGCCAACGGCCCACACATCATCAAATACAACGTGTTTGTCAAGTCATTGCGTTCGTGTGGACAAGACAGCTGGCTTTAAAAACGGAAGCCGTTAGTCAATATCGAATCGCTATACTCTCCACGGCACAATGTTGACAATTCATGTTACTGAACCCTTTCTATTTATCTGGTGACTTTGTGGCGACAAATTAACATGCTGCACATAACATTTCCATTATCATTCATACACTGCCTCCAGTACCATACATACACTGTCTCCATTATCATACATACATTGCCTATATTATTATACATACACAGCCGCCATTATCATTCGTGCACTGCCTCTATTATCATGCATTCACTGCTTCTATTATCATGCATGCACTGCCTCTATTATATTCGAGCACTGCCTCTTTTATCAAAGATGCACAGCTTCGATTGTCATATATACACTGCCTCTTTTATCATTCGCTGGTTGTGCAAATCACTTCATGCAAACGTTTGTTCTTGTGTTTGGGCCCGTTGCATCGATATTTATAATATTCAAACGTCATCAACGGTCGTTTGTGGCTATATTGCGCAATTTGCAGTCCGATATTATTTTTTATTGTTTTAGGATATTAACCTTGTGCCAAGAGACAATGAAACAGACATTAATATGAAGTGGCATTATCTTTTATGAGGGAATAATAACACCGAGATAAAGCATTCGGGTCAGCTGCATCTATATCTGGCACGTATAATCTGGTAAGATTGAAAACCTCACAATATACGTTTGAGGCCTGTACGCAGATGCCCAGCAGTTTAGTTTTTGGCTGTTTGTTTAATTCCACCACTGAAGTTTGTTATAAATGATCTATTTTACGCATTACACAATGGGTGCATTTCTTGCTTGTAAACTTCATTAAATACATACATAACAATTCTGAAGAATTAAAAGAATTCTTCATCCTTGATGAACGCATATTCCATTTAACGGAGATTGTCTCTTTCAACAATGAGGTAACATCGCGACTGAGACGGATGGGGATGATTGGGATGCTTATGAACCTCTAATGTGATCGCCCTCTTGACAGATTCCATGCCCCACAATGGGTAACACGTCGCCGCCACAGCGACCCCATTTAGCGCAATACGAGTTATCTATCGGGTGGTGGCTTGTCCCATGTCAACGCAGAATGTTTTGTGTACGATTTCACGTGCAGATATGCTAATAAAACTCACATCACTTGACATTTACTCCTATCATGTTCTCGCCTGCACATGAAATACGTGTCACTGTAGATGAGCGATTTAGGGTATGCCTTGTCGTAGCTTAATCACCGCCACCAATGAAACCACCCACGGGTCTATAGTTAACTTCAAACAACGGCATCAAGTGTGTGTGCATAATGTGATGGTAGCGAGCGACAGCATTATGGAAGACACGCATTAATGCATATTCGGTCAGTAGAATCAGCCCACAAATTGGGAACAAATGGAATGCAACATGATTTATATTTTCTCCAGGTGCTTGAGTAATGTCATTGGTTCAGTGCACTAAAAGTATATCCCAATCATTGTTTGTTACACATGTTACTACGGCATGTTTTGAAGCTAAAAGGTTTGGATATATAGTGTTATTTAGTAAAGCATTTTCAGCTGAATGATAAAGAATCAAGGCCCAAAATATGTATGACTTTTTTCCCATAATATATTGAACTTACTTATCAGAACAGCACCAAATGTCCAATGTTAAAAGATATACTTTTCTCACTTTTTCGAATCCGCTGATTTTGGTAGAAATGCATGATAAAACTGTATCATTTACAATATGGCTTCCCTAATTTACTATATTTACCAGCATATAACTTCGAAAAAGGATAAGAATGCTCATGCGTAGTGAACGACACTTCTACGGCTTTTCGTGCAAAGAACGGTATATCTAGTATCAGAATGAAGAATCATGGCTCTCTTCGGTCAGGAATTATGGATATATCTTTTAACATACAATTTCAATCACGGAAACTTAGAGCAAATTTCTTATGCATTAGTTAATCGATGTCTTAGATGGCTTGAATATGCGAGCACTGAATGGGGTCTAGTGCGTCGTGAGTCAAGTATATGTTTTACAAACAGATTTGTATGAAATCACGTAACTACCGAAGAACAGAAATGTTTATGTGAACAGGAACCCAAGTGTTTGCTGGTCACCCAAAACCCAAAAATACATGCATATTAAGCATTGGTCACCATAGCTAGAATATTGACCCCAAAAAGGGATCTTTGATAGAAAAAAAGACACTGAACATATGCCGATATCGTTTTATGATCTAACAAAAGTCAGTGTCCCATCTTATCAAACATGGCTTGCCATAGCGACAAAGATCGGCATCGTTGGACCCAAAACAATTTATCTTATATTTGGCCGCACTAGATGAATTATAGTAACTATATACATATTCGTATTGGGTGATCTCGGCATACATATCGTCACATCAGTCACCACACAATTTTTACTTATACTACGTATGTGTCATTTTCAAAGGAAATTCATTGCCAGGAATCAGGCGAATGTGAAGTCTCATAATGGACCAGAGATATTTTGATTCGATCAGCTACAGCCAATTAATAATTCAACAAGCCAATTGCGTCCAATGCAGCATTTGGTCAAATATGCGCACATGTGCCGGCAAATATGGGGTTCCCCGTGATCAAACATGGACACACTCAAGCAATTTACCTTTCATGATTAGTGTTTGACTAGCACGTCCTCACGAACCTAACATTTTCCCCGTCATTATTGACTAAGCATATTGATTGGACATATCTGCTTACACAGACATACCAAATACAGAACCATACACATCATTGGAAATAACAAACCTGCGCTGGTAACTGAGCATTATTAGGTACTTCCCAAAATGACGTAAAAAATTGTGTTGTAGACTTGCGGTGTCTGGTTTGATGAGAACACATTTGGCATTGTACGCATTATGGCGTATCATTAAGGGTATATGGGGTAAGAACCCCACACAACGTTAAAGCAAAGTTACCTCAATCTGCTACTGTTATTGCTTAGCTAGATACATCCCGCTACGATCCATAAATACACACATAAGTTGTGGACCCGATTAAATGCTTATCTTAATATTGTCTTACATTTTAGTAATCGTGCTAAAATGTATAACTTCAGATACCAACATTACTTTTCATTCCATCCGATAATCTTTAAGCCAGATGTGGAGGGGAACAATCGTCAATAAAGTGGAACAAACACACGGCACATCATGTATCAAATATCATGTCTGAAATACCACGAGATGTCGAGAGGTGGCCTTATCAACTAGTGTCAAACCCTTTCGAGGATACCCTCAATATTTGCATCCCACATTGCAAAGACTGAATTACCTTGACATGATGGGCTCACACAATTATGCGAATGGCTGTAATATAATACATATCGTGTCCTTTTCTGGCCACCAGGGTACAACCAGAAGAGAGATGCAAATGCCACGGAACTATCACTGTACTGTGGTGACCAGATGATAGAATGTAATGTCCTGTCGTTCCGTTCTTATCAGAACACAGAACGCCAAAACAAATAGTGTTAAACACACACTGCAGCACGATGGCCACTTTTAAATAACATGTATATATATACATGTATGGTTGTATGGCTCATCATATATATATATATATATATATATATATATATATATATATATATATATATATATATATATATATATATATATATATATATATATATATATATATATATATATATATATATATATATATATGAACCATACAACCATACTGCGGTGCAACTGGGGACTGTGTAAAATGATACCAACAATACCCATCGATATTGCTTTTAGCTGACAGTTAAAGAGGAAATTGCAGTCTTGGCTCGATGGATATTGAAGCAGGCTTGAGCCAATATTTTCACCCATAACATCGAGGCACGGATATAATTAAAAACATAGCCATGTTCACACCCATGGCCCCTGGAAGATTATATACCTTAGTGCTGCTAATTATTGGATCGTGCTCCTAATATAGTATATCGTTCGTCAATAATATCACCGAGTTTCTCTCGATGATGCGCAATTCACATCATATGTTCTGTATTCGTATAGCCCAATGGTTATCATATATATAGTGCTACTTTACGTACAGTCCTGAGAATGTCGTTATCATTGGCCACACAACAGTAACAAGTCAAAACCATTTATAAAAGCGCTGCCATTAAACAGGCGTTAGCATAATGTCATAAATAGGTTTATTGCTTCCTTGATACTTGATGCTTCTCACTAATAAAAAAAAAGAGATTCATTATGACGTGTCAATGAACGCGAGCTCATAGATCTTGTATTTGGCGTCGTGGCAATTATTAACAAACAAAACGCTACTCAAGGATACTCACAAAGTAAGACTAGCCAGACATTTTGTCGCGTATATTAATCAATATGATTGCATAGTTTACTTGCCTTCCAACGTTTGTGCTACCTCTAACTTACTGGCATTCTCGCCGTCCGTGTACTGTCTTGGACATGTCAATTGATTCGGGCCATTATTTTCGTTGATACGAAGGTTACCCTCGATAAGGAAACACACAATTTACTCACATGTCCCAGTAACGACATATTTTTCTCTGGGAAAGGGTGTCAGCTTGTTATCGAAGAGAAGATATCTCCTCTCTTCTGGTTTTGGAAAAAGAATGAGTGTCGGATGATGCAGAAATTGTTGGTCGGTGCTAACTGCTATGTTTTGATGAACACTCTGTTGCATATGCAACTTATTTATCATCAACATGACTTAAACGACACTGCATTTGAATAGAAAATATTTCTGCCAATTACAACAACTTTGAAATATTTTGACGCATAATTGCAATCTTTATAATGTTTCCAAATGTGTTCGATGGCTTTAGTCGACAGTGTGTGGTGCCTTTATCTCAGCAATCAGACACCCATTATTCTTACGCTTTGCACCTTTGGTATTATAGCAATTTCCGGAGGCTTCTTAAATGGCTCTTAAATAGCTCTTTATCGCTACACTGATTCGACGCTCAAATTTATATATATATCGACATAAAATCTGGGTGCAATCACTCAAAAACTTATATTGTGCTTAATTTTTATGATTACAAAATGTCGATTCAAAAGTCTGTGAAACAACACTGCACAATATAAGCCAAGTTTTGTTTAGTAGATACGGTTCACCATAAAACACATTGAGAAGAGCATTCCTTGTAATTACATCGCTGCTATTGGCTGAACAGACATAACAGTGTCCACATCATTACCTTAACGGTGACAAATGATGTAACACTTGTTCAACTACGTCGACCATATGTGTATTCCGTGTGGAATTCATTGTATATGTTGTCCGGTGCGCAGGCTGTATTTGTGTTTAAAACAGCTCTTTTTGTTGCGGAATAGAACTAAGGTATCAAACGTTTGTGTATGAATACCGTATTTCGCAGATTGACACAGTTGTCAACCAGTTTTTAAGAGTGGTTGACGAGGAAAGTTAAGTGCTCTGTTGTTAATACATACAGGCAATTGCAGCCACTTACAGCACACATTTGAGCTTACACAATATCGCAGTACGAATTGGCACACCATCTGAGGCAATTTATTCTTGGAAATTACTTCCACTTTCGTTTATGCAAAAAGCAATACCAATGATTTTGTACACAAAAACGAATTGAATCATCGCGGTTTCATACTTTGGAACAACTGTCATATTATGATGATTGTGGATGATGAGGATAATGAATGTTATTGGGCAACTTTGTACCGGTGCCATCACTTGCTTGGTACAGATCCATCGACTACTATGATCCAGGTGGACCATCGAGTCGGAACCTGATAGTTGACAACCACGAATGTGCACACAGACACGCTCTAATTATAAGACGCATATCAGCCGCCATACTAAAGACATTAATAATGTCATTGCCTATTAAAAGGAATGTCGACTAGGTTAACGAAAACATCAATCAGATCCAGTATGTTTGGCCATGATATGGAAATGAGAACGTTGCAGGTCATTGGTCGGACAAGATAATTAGTCTTGGCTAAGATGTATAGAAATCCCATTAGGATATAAGGATCAATCTCGGATAAAAGCTCTACCAGCACGAACCTGGCTTTGCTTTTGGAAGCCATGAAATGTTGGACATAGCTCGTCTCGCTGACTTTCCATTACCAACTTGCTAAGCCAGCAATATCCACCCTACTCATTTGCTCATTACAGTCGTGATTAAGGGCAAATTATGTGTCCTTAACACTATGAATCACTTTTGTTTCCCACCAGCTCTTTTACGGACATAACACTTTTACATTTTTTTTACCATCAACGATTGCAACTTGAACGTAGAAAATATTTCAATTGCTGTTGCCAATTCAAAGGGTGTGATTAATCAATATTTCCTATATCCTTTTAAAGCTGTTTGCAGAACTGGGACAATGCTAGATGGCAAATGCTTTAACTATGGCACAAACGGCTAAGTTTCCAAAACGTGACAATTAGGGTGTCGGAGATCATCTAAGTAACCATCCAGCTCAGGTGGTGAGACGGTTTTCAGTGCTCGACTACGTTCATATTCGCTCGTGTTGATTGCTTACCCTTCGGAAAACTGTGCTCGTATATTATTCTTGAATAATACCTTTGTTCAAATTGCATGCGCTTATAACCTGTATGTCACTTGTATGAAAAGTGTTGGACAACGATTTCATCGATCGTTCTACCGATGCAACATACATCATCAATTAATGGCATAATACTAGATCATATATGACCTGTTGACCAAACAAATCACAGGAATATTTGTCAATAGGTCATATTTTTCTTTTGATAAAACGATAGTATATTTGAATACTGGCACAACATAAGATTTGTCACTAATGCACGTCAATTGTCTCAAGCAATCTAGAAAATTGTTTGGGCAGGTGTTTTTCATAAAATCACTTTTGCAATTCGCCGTAATGATTATCACAACAAGAAGACGCACCATGTATGGTGCTAACGCAAATACGGGTACTAATGCAGTCGACAATAAGGCCTCCCTTTTGTGTTTCCCTGTTTTCCAAGAGCCAAAGCTTGCGTTGTACCATATAACACATATTGCCTATGCATTAGTAGAGTGTAGTTTCCAGAGGGAGTGAGTGACTGGCGGGGGTTCTAAAAGTATTACAGCACATATGGTCATGCTAACAGAACACATCACGTATTGCCTAATGCGTCCAACACACGTCATTGTTCCCCGCTGACACGCACCTGACATCGAGATCGACTCGCGTATTGACGTTTAGCAGATCCTGGTGTTATTTGAACTGCACAAGAGGTCTGTGTACAATATCTGCATATCACCATCCACAACTCCGCTCAATGATGTATTTGCCTTCTGCAACAACTCTTCCCCGCTAGGCATGACTGGTCACCCCCATATCAGATAAGTCGTACACGCCAAAAGGGACATCGTCTGCTGTTTCAGGTCACATCCCCCCCCCCACCCCCGCACCGCAACAGCGGGTTCGTCACTTGAACCAGCATAGGGCTCGTAACAAGACCAGGCTGTACGGATGAATAACATAAATAGTGTCTCTTGTGTCATTATGAGGAACGAATGAAGACAAATAGACGGATTTCGACACACACGATGCCTTATTTGACATCAACAACGTAATCCTACCACCGAGTACGGATTACCAGGACTCTTTCTCTTTATAAATGTTGCCATTGTTTCCGCAAAATATTATTTGCACGGAGATGTATGCAATGGTTGTGATGACGAGCACCCTAGACGAGGTTCATAAACAGAGTGCACTATTAGATACACGGTGTATATAAATTCACTCACTAGTTCACGTCGGTATAGCTATTGTTAAAGATGGAGCCAATCAAAGCCAATTGGCTCTCATATGTTACCTCTTTGTTTTGACGACAAAACATTCTGACTCTTAAAAGCAGGTTATTTAGAAGCGGTCCTGTCCTTTTAAGTATGGGGACAACGCATATTTGCTGTGGAAGAATGCAGTTAGCTTTAATGGAGATTCCGAGCCAAGGTACAGATAAATGCGCATTCCATTCCTGCAGATTTATCACATGCTACTTTTGGATGCATACGTACTTGCGGAAAATCTGCAGAAAAGCAGGTCTTTATTTGTCAAGAGGCGACAGTGTTATCCCACATACAGAATTACATGGTTGCACCGCCCTACCTTTCAAGCCTTCCCCAATCAGACCTTTTAAATTATACTTGAATATGAGAAACAGGAAAGACATCATAGATTCTAATATATCCAAATGGCAAATAGATCGGCTATTAAATGAACCAGAATGCGCACATATAACCAGGCTAGGTTATAATAGATAATTGTCCCTGTTAACTGTGACGTATTCATCTACATGATAAACGACTATGAATGATTACGGAAGATGGTTGGACACCTGTCCCGGAGATTACATAGGTGAATGTCATTAGCAAATCACCCGTCTCCACCTTTGTTAGTACGGCCCCCTGACGCTGAATGTAGCTCACCTGCATTATGCCTCTTGCAACGCCGGGGCAAGAGGTACGCCTATTGCAGCGCCGGGGCAAGAGGCAGAGCAGAATATTTTTCCTTCTGCAATCACCATAGGACGGCTTGGGCGCATGCGCCAATACAGCAGATGAATAAGAGAGGCAGGTAGGCTGGTAGTCAATTCAGAGTTGTGCGGGTCAGGGAGCGAGGCGGTAATCTTGCGATCGATACCTCACCAAATACTTCCCCGCTCCTCAGCTAACCACGTTAATAGTGATGCAGTCTTTGGAAATGTGAGCTGAGAGAAGGACCATTGACACAAGCAACCAAAAGAAACAGACGAGTTCGATCCGTGTTTTCTTTGGCGGTGATGAAAACAAAGAGGACAGCAGATGATATACTTTTCAGTGATGACCGGATTGGTAGAGTGGTGACTGCTTATGAATAGTCTTCGCTACGCGAGTTTCGTCTGCTACCAACTTCGATGACAAGCATGTACGAATGTATCCACGAGCTGAAGACTTATTGGGCGTCTGGAGTATTCATACAAAATGTGGCTGTCACTGTTCTGGTGGCATCTGCGTTTGTACTGTGCAAATGCTCGTATGATCGGATGAGAAAGCGCATGGCAAATATTGCTATCGTTGTCGTTGGAGGTGGTCCAATAGGCTTGATATGTGCCCTCATAGCCGCCCGTAGTGGCAAGGCCACACAGGTCACAGTGTACGAGGAGCGAAGTCGCCATGATATTGTCAACAGACCGTATCAGATAGGACTCGATCCTAAAAGTGTATCGCTCCTAGCTTCTCTTGGGGTGGATTTCGATAATATTGAAGGCTGTTGGAAGCACAAGAATTTTTTTACCAGGATCGGTGTATTCCAGGAATATCTTATAAGTCTTATCGCTACACACGATATTACAGTGCAACTGCGCTTGAAGAATAAGGTGAGTCGTGTACAGCTTGGTGGGAAGAGTATCATTTGATTGATTTCTATATATTAACTTGTGTTGTCATCAAACACCGTTTTTAAAACACACTTGCATAAATAATTCTTGCAGTCATTAAGTCTGTCGAGAGTGCCGCTATTCCATTCCCTGTCTCATTGACATGTGGGTTGAGCGTTGGCCGCATGCAAGGAATTTATATCGTGGATAATCCCATGGAAACGAATGCCGGAATAGAGCCCTAAATGAAGTGCGTTTATTGCGCTCATTGGTGCGTGGTGGCGATGACACAACTCGTTTCAGTTAACAACATCCCCAAATAACGTATCAGCAAACGATACCAAGCTCAACATAGATATCATAGTTTACTCACTGAACATCAACATGTGCTTCCAAATGTCTGTGTCTATCCGCAATGTCTGCTCTTGTATCGGCGTATAGGAAACGAATGCGTCTTACATAGATATTTACCTTTGTATTGGCAATATGTAGAAGATATTACTAAAACATATTTCTATTTCCACCCATTGTAGTTGATTTATCCAGCTGCATAATCAAGTAGTCTACATGTTTCTAAATATGAGCGGTTTTGAGTTATGACTGCACAGAAATCATTACTTTGCGTTAAACATTAAGCATATAAAAGCTGCCATCTCACGTCCTGTGACTGTGCGCGGGCGAAGCACAGCGGTTGCCTAGTGGCGTCCTTAGCAACCATTATGAGGTCAACGTATTGGCACAAGTAAGTCACTCAGCAGCTAGCTTCGATACATTCACAGGTACGGCGGCCGTTTATGCTGCCTTACAGCATGCAACAGTACAAAACATTGACCATACACACATAATCCGTCTGTCACATCGGATAGGAAAGCTCACCTGAGCGTCATACCATGCCAAGTCTGTAATGCCAGACGTCGTATTAAACAGATGATTAATTTCTACACAGCCCTTGTTAGTGAATCAAACGCTCAGATTCAAACAGGATATCTACATTGTTATCATGCCATCAAAGTAGTAGAAATGTTTTCGCATTATCTTAATGAAGAGCAGACACGCACTTATATACGTCCATGATTTATTCCACCCCTGTGTGTAGCTGGTTTGTTCGATAATCGATTGCATGTTTTTTTTCTCAGTTTACTCGAAGCAGTTTAAAGGAATTGGAAACAATATCGGAGCGAGTATTAGCTATTGTATGCGACGGATTTGATGGGCGTTCTGCCAGCTTACTTGGTCTCAGTGACGAGTTCAGCCAGCACACATGCCGAGCCTACGGCGCCGTGGCAGCCTTAGAGAGACCTGAACAGCCATCGATTCCTATTCCTGAAATTCGCATCCATAACGTCACATTCGACCTCCACGCATATGGCAATGATGGTATAAACGACCCCTACCCGCAAGGCTTTCACCTAAAATTATTTGGCTCGGCGCGCCATAGATATCAATCAATCATCGTGCCTAGAGGAGAGTCACGATTGGTGAAAACACTACGGGTTATGCTGGATCGATCAGTAAGAATATCCACAAAATCTTAGATCTACCACTGTTATACCACTATCTTCAAAAATTTACCAGCTAATGTTAATGCGTGTTTCAGATCATGCGAAATATATTCCAAGCCTGTTACAATTCCTATAGACCAGATAGCGAGCCGGAACTAGATGACGTAACAGCCCTAAAGGGAATGAAATTCAGCCCCAGACTTTTTGAAGTAAAACTCCACCATCGCATGGAGAATGTTGCCTACGTAGAAGAAGCTAACTTGTTTGTATTGGCGGAGGGCGAGGCGAGTAGATGTGTAAACTACAACACAGGTAAGTGAGATTTATCCAAATGGGTTAATAAATGGGAAACAAGGCCAACATGTATTGCCATACTAAAATGTACATTATCGAATTTGATAAACGGGGAGCTTCATAGCATAAATCAGTGTGTGACAAATCACGAAGTAAAATTGCGGACATTGAATTGTCATGAATGCCCCCCGTCAAATTACTACATGTGAGGATGCTCTGTATATGTTTAAGGAATGGATATTAATCTTGGTATGAGAGGAATTCAATCGTTAGAGCACTTCATTCATTTGGCTGCTATGGCAGAGAATGAAAAAGCAATTCTGTCGGCGCTCCATTTTAAGCACGCTCATTCACGCGCAGTAATGCAAGAATACCTCAAGAACGGTCTCAACCACAACATGTATACATGACACTCCCGGTCATATGTTGGGTGTTATCTGCATGAATGTTGTGTTTGGTGGAATTGCTTGACGGCTATGTGTGATTACAATTTTTGCTCAGAACGGAAACAATGGTATACTGGTAATGTGTGTGCTATATGGTGGAATTGTTATCGTGCGGTTTGAACTTTAATAAATATATAACAATAGAGGGTTTGTTCAGTGTCTAGAAAGCAACGACGCCACATAAGATTTGTGCAAGTTGCAATGATAGATATATAAAATATAGAATAATGAGGGAATAACTAAAGAGCAACTGCCAGCTGTTAATCAACACTTAGCACAAGAGTCTCTGCTCAAAGCGACATCGCTGTGGTAATACCTGGGTTGCGGATTGCAGCATCAATATAGTCAAAGGTTTACATAAATGCATAGCCAGATGATTGAGTATTTATGGTTTTATTAGTAAAAATATAATTAATCATTGCTACCATGGCAAACGCTGCGTCATGAAGAGTCACGCAAATGATCTGCGTGTACAGATGGCAGTATCTAGTGGCTGCAGCAATTCTATTCTCTTCAATGAATGGCTCTCCATCAAGACGCCACGGCCTTTTACCGCAAATGGGTTTGGCCGTCATATGATTGGACCTTTATCAAGCGCGTTTTGAGGCCAACTCGTCTTTCTTCATTTGTGTCAACAACGTGGCCGCCATTCATAGACACATTAATCTTAATATAACCCCTTAGCATGACCGCCATTTCATCCTCTCATGGGATGAAGCTGCCACAATACGACCTGCATCTTCTGTGATTTAGGATATCGACATATCCTGTGTCAGATGATTTTGCATTAGTTTAAGTCCGATTACAAGTAACCGTCACAGTACATCACATCATCGTGAATCACCCCAACGGTCCGGAACCTTACAAAATATCACATCAACCTCCTCAATCATCTGGCTTACTGGGGCATAGGCATACGTCTAGTCCATATCCGGTTATAGAACGTTGAACACAATCAATCCGACGCGTGCCTTTAATGTAGATACCTTCCCTATGAAACAAAATAAGTCCTTCCAATCTGGTTCGTCTCCTATTCTATCGGTCTGATGTAATTAATCGGCTGAAAGAGGCTTATTCTACATGACGAAGGCTAATCATGATGAGGTGATGTACACAATGTACATTATCGTGTTACTGTTATCCCGGGAATATGTAAGCTGCGCATACACCCCGTAGTCTAGGTTAGCGGGCACATCCTCTATATTGTAGGCACATAAAACTGACCAAGTTTTCTCAAGCTACAGGATATTTTTATTGCATCAAAATTCATCGCCTGCAGTTCATTTACACCTGTACAATGTAACTAGTATGTGAGCGATACAGAAACAAAGCCAAGTATCATTTACTGTCTATAACGAAAAGCCTTGTTAGCCTTCATAAGCCTAACTTGCCATTAAGCGAGCCACCGAGCGTTTCCCGGTTGAAGTCGACCATATTTCGGTCTCATTATAAACTATGACTCAGGGAATAATGTTTACTGTGACGAAATCCTCTCCATGGGAAGAAGGGCAAATGCTTCATGTTAATACAACTCTATTTGATTGCAGTATTTAGCATGCATTAAATACAACTCTATTTGATTGCAGTATTTAGCATGCATTAAATACAACTCTATTTGATTGCAGTATTTAGCATGCATTAAATACAATCACCGATGTACATGTTGGCATACACTGCAATCGATAGTGTTGGTGGCCATCAAACCAAGAGCAGCAGGTGAAAACATCATCATTTAGACCCATTGTGTCAGACAATGCACTCGGTCTCGGTGGAGAATACTGTTGATGAATAGCAAAACAAAGCAATTCCCAACTGCGGCTGAAGTCATAAGGCGGTCCGAGCTGCTGGGACCGTATGACAGTTCTGCATGACACTACATGTTGCTGGCATTCTTTTTAATCCGTTTCGTTGTTCCAATGGGACCAGGCTTTATCAATAAATGATGCTGCATCATTTCTCTCGCGTGCTCTGTCTTCCACGTATATTAACAACACGCTTCTCATACATGCGTAATACATTGCAACAGGTCGTGTGCTTAGCTTTAGTGGCATTGAGTACGTTCTGCGCAATCACGTTGGCTCGACAAACATCGTACAACATTCTGAAAGCCTTAAGAATCTACAAAGGCATCGAATACCATTTGGGGAGGTATGTGCGGCTTGCCACTACACACCCATACAACTTTCCTTTTCGGAGGGTTAACGCATTTAGCCACTTGATTAAGCCCATCAACAGACGTATTTATTGCAGATCTAAAATCTAGCTGAAACCCGACAAATCGATACTTTATGAAAACTGCCGCAGCAGTTATTTCAATGTAGTGCGTTTTGACGTGCTGCGATGAGTGACATAAAGTGGTAGGAAAACGTACGACCAAGCAATATGTTGTGTTTTGCGCTTGTTTCGGACCAGGTTATAAGGGTCGTATTCTGTTTTAATTAGTGTTGACAATGATGATTCTTAGTGACCATACAATTTCACTTTGTTGAATACTGCACCACCACACGTTTATCATGAGCTAAATAAGAACCAAACTACTTGTTTCAATACTCTGTGCTTGTGTACGGAGCCGGGAATCCTAATTACTCGCATAAAAACGTTGAAAAAGGGAATATTTACACTCTACAATAAATGAAGAGACTACACTGGCGTATTGTCAGTTGAAAAAAGCGTAGCTCTTGTATAAATAACGTTTTTCGATTGTGGCAATTACCATTTATGCAGAAACCCAATGATAACAAACAGACCAGCTATCCTAAATTAGCTGAATAGATAATACTATGTCACTTAATGTAAGTTTCTACAATGTAATGCGAGGTGAATTCTTGACTGGGACAGAGGGGCTTGCAGTGTTTACCGTCATTACTATTTCGGGTGAGAACTGATAAGATGCCATTACCCAACTGTTATGATTATGTTGTTAAGCTTATGGATGTAGAGTTACTTTTGATTAGAATGAGGTAAGTTTCGTTCTGTTTTGGCATAATGCCAGTTATCAGTATTTTGCTTGCACAGTTTTGCGGAATGGTGAGAAGACAATATCATTATTTCCTATTTCGATGTCCAGCTTGTCAGTATTTAATCATACGTCTCTGCTGCCTAAAGACTATTTTCACAGAGGTGGTTGAGATCATTTAAAAAACATACTATCACTAGCCAGAGAATAATAGTGGTACGTCGTGGGTGATCCCAAACCACTTAAGCAAGACCCTGCATTGTTATTGCCGACGATATGATGCTTTAATGCTAATGTGCTGCCATATTGTTGACACTTACAAACCATAATCCCATATTGTACAAATGAACGGCTAAATTGCCATTACGGATCTCACTTATATAGCACTCTTTTTATATCGCAATGTACATCATGGTGTATGTTTAAACTGGTATGGGTTTCTGATCCCGTAGTATTCATGAGCGGAGTTAAAGTCACCGAATCATGTTATGTTCATTACCCTTGCTTATGGACACTGTCAACAGGACTCTAATGGGATCGACAAAATTGCCATGAATATGGAAGCTTGTCGTAGCCTGGGGGAACACAGGCCCGTTGATAATGGTGTTGATCTCTGAAACCTCACAAAGGTCATTCTAATATGAGATGGGTGCATGCAAGAAGAACAAGGTACGAATCAACATTTCTTCATATCTAGCGTAAGTAGCTATATATGAATACTTCAGTGACCGACACTGCATGTACAAGGAATAGCTGCTTATCTGCATGTAACCAGTAATTGTGTCACGTAATGATAAAAGCTGACATCGAGAGCAAACAATTCTGTTATTCGGCATTCTAGCTCTGGCCCAGCTTGTATTATTGGATATGCGGCCAGGCGACAACGGATTAACAGTAACCGATGTTTTATTCATTCCATGCACAATTATTATGTATCATGGCTAGGCTTCAATGGAGCTGTATATAACATCCCGCTGTAATCTTCATTGATAGCTGGTGTGATCAAAACTAATGTTGGTTAATATAATCAGGAACCTATGAAACAAAGAACGATCCCGACTAGTCAGAATGGGCATGTCAATTTCACTCACTGTAGAACATTTTCTAAAAATCGATAACAGCTGGTAACGTTTGTATGCTTTTGTTCAAGCATTTAACATTATGCCGCTTTTTTAATTGTCCCACAAGCAGCACATATATTGAGCCTCCGATGGCAGACGTTTCGTCCAATGTGGAATGCCAAGTATGCATTTTATTTATGTAATTGAGCCATAATGGTCTGCGCAGATTGTCTTCTGAACTCGGAATAAGGCTTTAGTACTTCAGCGTCCTCACATTCCGGTATTCAACCCTGCCCTTTAACTTACGTCATATGTCATACCTGGTCAGATCGTACCATTAAATCGGCCACCGAGAATCCCGTATGTCTTTCATCACCGCAATACGACGAAAGCACAATAGGTTTAGACTAGTTAGTCTGGATGAATCACGAATAATTGCATGTCTAGTTTCTTAATGTGCACGAAATCAAGCGTAGACTTCGTCTTGTTGTTTCTCGTTGAGGCATGGATCTAGTTTCAGAAATTGGCGTCACAGCTCATGCAACGTGTGTTTATGACATCAATGTAATCCATGCATGCTGCACAAGCCATACTGACGCATCCAAATAAGTCAGCGGATATGAGCTTCCGCACATTGGTGCCATTTGCGTACTTGCGTACTTTGAGCGGTATACGGGGATAAATCATTCATAAAATGTTGCGCATTCACGGATTCATTTATTCAGAAAGTAAGCTAAGCAGAGATCAATTTCTGCAGGTAAGCAATTGCCCTTGATTATCAAATGACAGACTCCATCCAACCTGGTTCGCCGTTCCTTATTGACCAAGATTACTTGCGATGCAACAACGCCAATTGAATATTGTAAGTTTCAATAGACAAATACATATGTTCACTATTATAGAGGAATTGTACACGTTTTGTGTAACTGTCCGTAGCAGTTGGAGCATTTGTCGTATAACCTCTCCTCTTCTACAACAATATATGTCAGTTCAATTATCGGTGTGACTAAAATTTGTGACTGCTAAATCTAGATATGGCTACGCGCCTACCAGGATATTTTCCTTATCGAATTCACAATTGCCTGGCCAAGCTAACTCACTCATCAGTAACACATAGACTGCCAATAGATTGTTAGTTACGCCGCCGGATGTTCTTGGAACAGCATGCACCTAATGTCTACTTGGGCTATGTGCGTCTTCTTTTGCGATGACGAATGATTGCCGTTGCTTTGGTGAAACATGTTTCATTTGTTACTAAATTTGCTACCTGATATAAACAGCACTGATTATACTCAGTTACCTTGAAGCGACGGCATGTAATGCAGATGCAAGTAACAACAAGCCTGCATCAACGTGCTGTGTAGCTGTGCGAGGAACGGAAAACAAAGTCCAATATAAGGTAGTTTGATTATGAGGGATATCGCCATCGGCTGTTCCCAGAAACCCCGGAGTTTCTTCATTTCAGTGAGAATTGAATTTAGCCGCATTAAATGCTATACGTTTCACATTACAAACACTAACATGACGATAGGGCTAACAGCTAGGTCTATCATAGTCCATCTTTTTATATATGAACTATTTAATAATGCAAGGTATCCGGTCTGGCTAGATCGATAGCCGATATAACTAAGCTTGTAAAAAGAGCCTCGTGTAGCTAGCATTGCTCTTAGTATGCGACCGAACACGAACAGGAATTGATTAGCCTGTAGCTTAAAAAAGATAACATTATTATTTTCCTTTTGCCATGTTTAACCATGTTAGCGATGCCAAAATAAGTAGCTCAGATTAAAGTCCGTAAATGAATACTCTCAACATCAAGCAGACAGCTTTGTTTGTGATACGAATAGGACACTAGGCGACACATTTAGCTTGTATGTTTTTGTCATGGCAAGGCAGTAGAAAGCCAGCATTAGCGGGTATGGATGCAACTATACCCGATAATGAAGTATTGTTGCTTGGGCACACTCGGTGCAATACTTACGCAGCACTTACCACCGAAATGTCCCCCCATAATAAATAGCAACAAGGCCGATGCATCAATTGCTTTGAAGAAATCACATACCGCGGGCTAAAGGAGTTTCATGTAATCTATGGCTCTACGCGAGGATAAAACGACCCCCTGTGGTCCAATAAGGATAACGATGTGTGGATGTCATATTGGCGACGTAACGAATCACTGGCCTAGACAGTTCAGTCGTATGACAACCCAACGGAATGGATATTGCTCATGCAAGCGTATGCGCATATGCTAGAGCAAGCGTATGCGCATATATATATATATATATATATATATATATATATATATATATATATATATATATATATATATATATATATATATATATATATATATATATATATATATATATATATATATATATATATAATATATATATATATATATATATATATATATATATATATATATATATATATATATATATATATATATATATATATATATATATATATATATATATATATATATCTAGGCCAGTGATTCGTTATCGCCAATATGACATCCACACATCGTATCCTATCGTTTTATCCTCGCGTATATAGATACATATCCTTTAGCCCGCGGTATGTGATTTCTTCAAAGCTTGATGGGCCTCTCTCGACAGGACCTTTATGGCCTCAATAAACTTGCTATGAACCCGGGAAATATAATCTCGCTTGTTATAGTGCGGAGTCATAAAGGGGTCTCTGAAACCTCATAAAGGCCCGCCTATTATGAGTGGGGTGCATGCTAGAAGAACAAGGTGAGCGTCAACATCTCTTTATATCTAGCGTAAGCAGCTTGTACAATACAATACTTCAGTGACCGAATCTACACGTACACGGAAAAGCTGCTTATCTGCCTGTAACCATTAATGGTTTCACCGAATGATAAAGGCTGACATCGAGGGTGCTTAATAGGCCAATTTAGCAATAGTTCTCTTTTTGGCTTTCCTAACATCGGTCTATATTGTATTTATAAATATGTTGCGAGGCGACAACGGATTATCAGTCTACCCTGAAGCTTAAAAGTTAGTGATGTTTTATTAATTTAATATGACATTTGATTGCCGGTATGGTAATATACTAACATGTGTTTGATTTACGCCTTGTTCAGTGCTAACCTGTCATATTTAAATTTCTAAATAAATATATTGCTGTTTCTCCGTCGCAATACTGTGAAAGAACAGTTTCACTGACCTATGCCCAGTTAGTCTGAAAATATCACATATAACAGCATATATAGTTGCATATTGTGCACGAAATCAGATATAAGGGTATTGATTTTTGCTCATGAAAGCATAAAGCAAGATTCAGAACGTGGCGTCACAATTCATGCAAAATATGGTTGTTCACTATGTCAATGAAATTCACACTGGCCACATGAGCCTTCAGTGGCTTATCAAATCAACAAGCGGACATGAACTTCCGCAAGTTGCAGACATCTGCCCACTTAACAATGAGGCGATTGGCTTATTGTGTGGTATACAGGGATAAAGCATTCGTCGAATCTACCTATTTACGGAATAATTAATACCGTAAACAAATAACAGTTTCTGCAATTAATTATAAAATGAGTAGTTCAAACCAACCTGGTTCTCCGTTACGCATGTCCCTACATATATATCTTGCGAGGTGACAATGTGCCTATTGTGTAAATGTAGCAAGTCTATGTCTATAGAAACGTACGTTAACCCTCGTACAGCAATTGTACCATTTGTATAAACTATCCCAATCAGCATATTTGAATTGGCGGGGCTGTCGTATAACTCTCCTCTACGATACCTATATATGCCAATTCTACGATTAGTCAGCTAAATCTAGATATGAGTACTCGCCTACCTGTTTTTGCCGTATAGAATGTACAGCGCAATGAGGCAATACCCAGATGGCCATGTCCAGACTAACAAACTCACTCACCTTCTGTAGCAAGAACTGCCCATTGATAGATATTTACGCACTCTGGTGGTCATTTGGACTGCAAACACTTCATATCCACTTGGGCCGCACGCATCTGCTACTGCGAAGACGACAGCATAGTTGACAGCTGGGATGAACATATTCACTGTGATAGCTACGAATACTGCCATATACAGCGCATCATAATACAGACAGCTCGAAAGTTTGCATTATACTCTGCAACATTTAACGATGGAATACAATGTAGATGATAGGATACACACGCCAGATTCATCGTAGTCTGATTGTTTTCGTGTAATCACATTGAAACGATTTAATAATGTAAGGTCATTCGCAACTGAACCACTGGAAAGAGTTAGAGAAGGCATTGAATAAATTATGCATTACCATCCAATATCGAGTCTGTCTAGGTCGATAGCCAGTGTAAATCAGGTTCGGACTACAATGTTCCAGCATGCGGGCGAAGATAAACTGCAATATATTTGGCTGTAGTTTACAAATGATAACATGATTGTTTAACTGCTGTCATCTTCTACACTATTGGCAATTCCGACAAAGTTGCTTTTAGCCACATGAATAGACAAAAGCTCGTTAATAAACCTTTTAACGTAGCATTCAGTGGAAAGCATTGTCAGTCACAACTTCACCCCGATTGGCAACTTCAGCGGAGATGATTTTTACCATAAAAGCCGCGCCTCCTCATTTACTGCCTTGAAGAATTCACATTCCCATGAGCTCAAGTGATTTAATTCACTCGATGGTTCTAACCAGAAACAGAACGAGCCTCTGCTCTCAAATCAGGATAACGACGCGTGGAAATCATATAGAGAACACAATGAATCACTGGCTTTACCAATGTTGTTCGTTATATTATGATTGGGGCAGACTTCCAGTGATCAGTTGACCAATAATCCTCCATCAAGCTCGACAGGTTGGATAAGTAAGCGTATAATGCCTCGCTTTTGCGACTATTCGAATCACTTTATGCCTAAGTAATAACAGTATGTTGTAAGATCGCGGTTGGTGAATCACATTCTGAAGGTGATTGTCAAAGATAAGTATTCTATGCTTCGGCGTGCAGTTTGGTGCCACGATGTTCCCAGGCAATTGCTTATGGTGTGGTCGTTTTATCTTGGGTCGTAAAAGTTGTATGACTGCAAGTGAAGAGCACCAAGCTGCAGGAGCTGTGGGCAACATGGATTCTGATGTCGATCATTTGTAATGTTCGTCGTTTAGTGTCGGTCAGTGGTTAAGAAGCGCCATCAATCACCATACCAGAGTAGTTATGAGGGATAGCAGCGTTGGTTGATGCCGTGGATAGCACGATAACCTTGGTATTTCTTGTCCTTGACATATGCCAACCATCGCGCACTTTGTTGCAACATGCAAATAAATAGTTTCCCTTAGAGACTATAGTTCAGCATTCACACGCAACCGTTAACAATGTTTCAATAGTAGAGCCAATTAGGGCTATATATCTTACGCTGAAGCTTCATTACACGCCATCACGGCCCTCTTAATGAAGCTGATGGTTCATCGCGCGGTAGATAGCAGAGGTACCTTTTTTGTGTCCTATTTGTCGCTACCTTGAGAGTTTCTTCTTGACAATACAATTACGAAACCTCCGTCTTCTTTCAATCATGTCTAAATAAAAAATACTTTTCATTAATTTCGAGGTATTTAGAAGTTTAATTCATATCGCGATTTGAACATTACGTGACACGGGATATTTATTCTACCCATATGCAATTGTACCAGTTCATCGCATTTAAACATTAATTATATTGTACAGTGGTGAGTAATCGCTAAGAATGCAATATGAGTGATATGTGCCTAAGTAATTCTAAAAATCATACCAAGGATGGTTCCCTTGACAATTTGGAACATTTGTTCCCTAGGGGCTGTAATTTGTATGTACGAATCGTGTTTTCTATCTGATGATCATAAGCTATTCCTCAGTTGACTGAAAATACAGGAGGGATACTTGTGGCTCGAACAACCTAAAGCCTTATTTACTGAAACACACATAAATTTGCCTTTTTAACCCCCAAAATTAGATGAATTAGTAAACATGGCGGAAAAACCACCGGGCTTACAAGGACCGGATATTTGGTAGTCAAACAAATGAGGAGAAAAGCTGATATGTATTGCTGAGTTATCAAATGATGTTTCAGTTTTATGTGCTAAGGTTGCATCTACCATGTATGTCTAAGCGAACAAAATCTATGCTCCTCGCTTTTGATGCATGGAGGTGGATATTTTTTCAGAGTTTTCCTTCAATGCATTTGCATCCCAGGCATGTCATCGTCTGTTATGTATTGACAATGTAGGACGGACTCGCTTCACAGCATTTCCAAAACAGGGATGGCATTATATGCCTAGAATTGTATGCCTAGAATACATATGACACAGGTGCTAAGTTATGGACGTCGGTTAAAGACAGAATTTAAGAACCGTAGATGGTTTTATGAGCTTTTCTGATGTAAGACATTATTGTTGATAACATAGGGTGCAATGTAACTTCAATTTGAACGAATGATTCATTTATCTGGTATATTTGCTGTGTGATAAGCAGCAGTGGTTGCACGCTCTATTGCATGTAACTGGCTTTACTCATTACTGGCGATGCGTAATCGATCCCCGCAGAGGTTTCAGCCTACGTATCTACCTTTTCAAAGAATTGAGTATCGATAATGAAACATAATAAAAATAATCGATACAGATCTCATGCTTTCAAATTGACTTAATCGCGATGTTTTTGGTGTCATTTAGAAGCCCATAGCAATCTTGTCTTCATGTTTCCGGCGATAAAAATTACCATGACTGAACAAATCGAAAATGAGATCCTTTATATATATATGTAACACATAGATATTATTAACGGTATTGATGGTATTCACACGCAGATTATTGCGGAGATTCAGTCGTGTGATGCAGCGGATAATGTGCGAGAGGTTGTCGTAATATTGTATCCAGTTAGGTTCATCGATTTACAATGCTAGTATTACAATTGAGCTACAAAATCTAGCCGGTGGTAGTTGAATCGAAGCGGCATCGCTACCATATGAAGTCATTCCTGAATGATCAAGCCGTATCTAATGGTATCACATAGGTAAAGTACCTGTTAAAAAAAATTTGTTTCATATTGCAATCTGGCTCAATCCAGTACCCTATTTCATAATGTGTTTGATCAGCTACATGTGCACTTGAGTCCATACGCCGCGACAAATGCGGATAATAGGCCAGTTCAATCGCCTAAGAAAACTCGGCTCCACCAGAACATTGTATAGGCTGGGTAAATGAAAACCTCTGTAACGCTATCATACTATAATTTACAGAGCGAATCTTGTAAAACATATGGCGCCACCAAATAAAATGTTCCGATGCGATCAGTGTCAGTTTGACATACTATATACAAATATTTATCCAAGTAAATGTCATATTGCAGACGCAATATGCCGTTCCAACTTGTGCGGTTGCAATATACGCGAGTAGAATCGCGTGGCATTCCATTGTGCTTTGGCCACAATTATCTAAGATTATTAGCTTGTTTTGGTATGTTTGAAACGTAGATCTCTCACCCACATAACGTCGCAAGCATCATGTTACTTGGCACATGGGAGAGATTATTGTCAATTGCGCAGACTATGACACATACCACCGCTTATTTATACCACTAGTCGGATGTAAGCCACAAATAATGATTGTGCTGCCGACTAAATTGAGTGCGTTTTATGACGCAGCCCTTTGTTGTGTACCTTTTACAGCGGAAATATAGTCCGCAATTTGGCGTCACGTCCACAGTGACTGAATGCATCGGTACTTCCGAGTGGTTGTGTTATCTGTTAGTGCTTTGAAACTGGAATAAAGTAAAACCCTTGTAGAGTATATTTACATGCATCGACAGAGTATCTTGCAGAATAATAATATTACTTGACACAAAACGCCTGCGCAGAAAGTGCACGATTATCATGAAGATCTACAATAATATGATAAATATGTCCATCGTCCAATATAACAGCGGCGCGCATATGCATCTGTAATTATTGCAGAAAAACGAGTATTGTCAATCAAAAAGGAGTATGTGATGTTTATGAGCACCTTTATAGAAGTTTCCATCAGTAGCATGATCACAACCACCACAGAGGAAGCGTTTGTTTTGACAGAGTGCCATTTAAGCCGCAATACATCTTATAGTTTGATAGCTAGGTTATGGTTGAAGGACAATATCATTCGAATGATCCATGCCTTTATCTGCCATATATTCAAGCTTGTGTCTTAATTTGGATAATGCACATATTCGAAAATGATTAAACAATGATCATTTTTCATCGGGGCTTAAATGGGTTCCAGACGCCGCAGAAAATGAAGAGTGGCTACACGAAGCTCGATCACGAATGCTAGCAGAACGAAGTATGCAGAACGATATTTATGCACCATTTAAGGAAGAGGATCTTAGCTCCTGTACATTGCAGTCATTGCCACACTTAATTGTGGGTGACATTCGCTTGTTACCTGGAATAAGGATATTTCCTAATCCAGATGCGACTGCATTGTGACATTTTATCGAATAATTCAATCAACGGCATGGATCTTGGTCTTCTAATATTGGGAAATCAATCCACTTCATCAGCGACGGTGGACGTCTACATAACATGGCACTGTTTTGCTGTTGATGTAGCCAGATGCCAAAATGTACATAGTGTAGTGCATTTCACCTAACTTTCAATTCACATGGTAATGGTGTCACATCGGATAATTATTGTGTCTATTAATGAGTTTCGATTGGACATTCTGGTATAAAAGATTGGGGTCTTACTATTGTATCAAGAGCTATTATAGAACTACTGATTGTTCGCACTTGTCTTTTGACACAGTGTTGTCCATATTTTTGAGACAGTGTGCTAATACTCGCGATTCATATAGATTGGTACTGACAAGTATTTTGCCTTGTATACTGAATAGCTAGCATTTCAATAGTGCAACGGATTTGACGCTTTACCGATGATAACAATTTTGCATAAGCAGTCCATTCTACTACCGTTTTAGCAATCAGCCAATATTTGAGTATGTGCCAAATGTAACGCATGGCCAATTGGACTGACGAATGGGGAGGGAACTGATTGCAATTCCTGCCTTCACATTCTCGGGTTTCCGTCGCGGCCGCTAGGAGGGCCACCGTTGCGCACATCGAATTTGACCGGAACTAGAAGCATTTTTTTCTGCCTGTCAAGCTGTCAGCGCTTTGTTCGCGCTTTACCAGTTGCTGCGTTGTTGCGCGCTTTCTTGTTGTGTGTTTCTATAGCTGCAAAGGACATCAATGACGCCACCGAAGGTGTAAAGCGTATTCTGAACTTCTCTTTAGTTCATCTGAACGCTGTCACGTCGCAATGAGCACATTTGAAGCAGTTCTCAAACACAGAGATTATCACAAAGAAGGGAAAATGTTGGCAACTACATTTATCTCCAGTCGTCTGGGAAGTATTTTGCAAGAACATCAGTATTCACACGATATCTCTTCGAAGTTAGCGTGCGCGACTGCTGCTACACCATGTCATTACTGTCCCACTCTAAGTTGAATGTACCCCAGCTGAAAACTTTCCTCAAAGATAGGGGAATCCCTTGCTCGATTTATAGGAAAACTGAGCTCGTAAAATTGTAAGAAATAGCTGCAGCACCGTAAATATTGTGGATTTGGTCGGGGAAGATGATGGAGAGAATATTTACAATGAACGAAGAACTATTAGCATAGAGGGTCAGTAAGTCAATTTCCCAGATCCCAACAAACTTTCTGCATGACAGGCCGACAATGTAAATGCACCTGAGCTTCCTGAGGCTTACTTTCGTATTTATTTGATGACTAAATGCAAATGGAGTTCCAGCAGGGTAGCATCATTTTAAAGCGAGCAACCATATTATGTACGGCTTCTCCTCTCCTCATATGGTACCATAGAGACTGCTGGATGTGATTGCATAGGGTAAGTTGTAATTTATATAATTAGAATATTTAACTTAAGAGAGTTGAATGCAGAGATGTCATACATCTTAAGAATATGTATAAACACCTATAAGAGACTTGCTGGTACAACATTAACTTTGATTTTTGTTTTATGTGGTGTTGTGGTTTGGTGGAAGAGAGGTAAAAAGTTTATTATTAGCGATTTTTGCTTTAATGTTGTATGACAACAAGGAAGTCTATATCCTGATAATTGCCTAGTGTGATAACCATGTACATACAGCATCTTTGGTTCTGAACATATTAAATAAAGTTTCAGGCAACAAGTTAAATCTATACTTGAACATAAATAAACAACATCTTAGTGTGCAGATTTAAAATATTAAATATTTATGAGCTGCATTTCCCCAGATTAGATTACAATAGGATAGATAAATGTACGATACATATTGATAAGAGTCTCTCTAATTAATTTATTTCTAACCTTTTTGAGAATACCAATATTTTTCGATACTTTATGTGAGATTAATTTTATATGACTAGACCATGATAGTTGATTGTCTATAACAACACCGAGAAAACCTATTGTGTTCACAGTATCAAGTATAGTATCATCAATAACTATTTTGTTGATTCTATTTCTGATATTTCTATTACATGAAAAGGTCATGGTTTTTGTCTTTTTTACATTCAATGTTAGCCGGTTTACATGTAACCAATTAACAACTTTCTTAAGCTCAATGTTAAATTCATATTCAATTTTGTTAGCATCTTTTCCCACCATGAATAAATTTGTATCATCAGCGAACATAATTTGAAACATTCTATCAGTTACTTGACATAAATCATTAATATATAGTAGAAAAAGTATGGGTCCCAGGACAGAACCATGGGGAACCCCACAAGTTATATTTTTTGTTTCTGAGAGTATTCCATAATACGTTACACACTGATTTCTATTTTTGAGATAAATTATAAACCAATCTAGTGGCTTACCTCTAATACCATAACATTGTAACTTTGAAATAAGAATATCACGGTTTACAGTATCAAAAGCTTTGGCGAAATCCAGAAACACACCTATAACATGTTCACCTTTATCCAATGAATTCATCATTTTATCAAAATTTTTTTACAAAATATTGGTCTGCAGCTGCACCATTTAACCTCACAACAATTCACAGGATGATACTGCTTAGCCATATTATTATGAATAATCCGTCCATTAGTCAGTTGAGAAAAGAGTTATAATTCCCTAAAGTTTACACGATAGATCATCTCACGCACAGAAAAGGATTAAATATTCAGATCCTATCTGTGAGAACACTCCGTAATATGCTCTTACTCTAGTAAGGTGCTGACATTGTGCAGTATAACATTGAGAGGTATTTATACAATGAATATTCTAGATGGTTCAACGTTTTATTGAAACAAGAGATGTTTGTATATCAAAATGTGGAACAGGTAGGTATCGCCAGTACTAGATGTGCTACCTATTATACACTAGTCTGTGATCGACATTCATGTTAAACAGGATAGGAAAACTATCGGTGAGTCATGTAGCAATTTGTGCACCTAAATATATACTCCTTACGTGTTCATGGTTGCATAGAAGCGATGATGCAATGATTTATCACTGAGCTAATCGATTAAAATTTAATAATAGCACTTAATCTATTGATGTCAGTTTTTCCCTTAACGCTCTACTGTTCAAGCTTAAAATTGACCACACCAGTAGGTAAAACACTTCTGATATTTCCGTTGACCATGGTGCAGAGTATTCAGCGACGTTAGAGGTTGACCATTCTGTGATATTTGCGGCCAGCAGACTATATCCACTGGCGCACTGAGAGTCTCTACTTGAGTGTTAACCGATTGAATAGATAATATAATGCATAAATAGTTGATGTCAGTTTTTCCCTTAACACTCTACTGTTCAAGCTTAAAATTGACCACACCAGTAGGTAAAACACTTCTGATATTTCCGTTGACCATGGTGCAGAGTATTCAGCGACGTTAGAGATTGACCATTCTGTGATATTTGCGGCCAGCAGACTATATCCACTGGCGCACTGAGAGATATCTCAAGTGCTTTAATTCGATCGGGATCATAGTAGTTTTCGTAGCCCGTTAACCCTAGTTACTTGATTATGGTCGCGCCATTACAATTTGATCGCCACCATTAGAATTTATCTGCACTGATCTAATTTGTTGTTCCATATTATACGCTATGCCTTTTTATGTTCACCAATCAAACTCGCGGAACGCGGTGAGGAACTGCCGTGGATTTAATGTGAATGAGCTGGCCGAATGGCATAAAAGAATGTTGAAGTTCTTAGACCAAGCTCTACTCCGGTCGAGTACCTCAATTGGTGAAAAACGCGGATTTGTGAATCATGATAAACAGTTATTTACCGTGACCGCACAAACGTAGATTTCTACTCTTGCTGTTTAAGTGCAGTGTACACCCAAACGGCAGAAGTAGAGATGTAACGGAGTACAACCAAGAAATCGTTGAGCATTATTACATTGGCAATGTTTTACAGAAATTATATTTAATTATTGAAGGGTTAAACAAATTTCTAGACCTTGTTCCTACCTATAGCATATAGAAATAAAGCAGCTTGGATTCAGCAATATCAATGTCGACCTTGCAACTGTACGGATGTGCAGGATAATTAAGAATGACATATGGCTAACGACCTACTACTGTCATGGGAGCATATTGTACGGCATCGCCTTGATTCGTATGACGACGTTTGCTGTGTGTTACTGTTCAGCATCAAACCCCATGGTTGCATGTGTTTGCAGATAATTTGCAAGCTTGGGTGAGCGAAGTGGCACGAGGGCATATGGTTATGTACATCACACCAGCAATGAGGAATGCGTGTCTATATAAAAATGACGGGTCTAAGGCTTGCACCAGTTAACCTGTAACATTTGATAATCAAATTATCCTGAAATCAATCCTCGTCATGTCTTTGTAACCTCTATCTAATATCAATTAATACACACTTATGTGACTGTCTAATAAAACTCGAGCGAACAATTACTCTTTCGATTCTTCGATTTGTCGGTGATAAAACATATATTTTCGTAAATGTGTCCGCTGTTTTGATTGCGTTGATCCACTGTACTACAGACGTTTCCTTTTATTGGCTTTTACGTTAGTATAAATGCAAGAATTGAATTGTAGATGTAAGCATGGTCAAGCAGATTAAAAACAATTACTCCTTTTGAGAAACACATATGCCATTTGATACGTTTTGCAGGAAAATGGGTACTTAATACTATTGGACATCAGTAAATGGCAAGAGCATTAAAACAAAGTCATACAGTCGTTGCCTGAAGATAATTGATTAAAATCCCCGAAAACGCATGAACTATGGTCGCGATGCTCAAGAAACAGAGGAAAGATTAGGCACAATATTTTGCAAATTAATCAGCACTTTGAACCCTTTAACAAACGTTTGAAATAGTTCAATATTATCTTCCAAATTTTTATAGCATTTTTTTCTATTTCAATCTTAATTCACAGTGTACTTTATGTCCTCGTGGAACAAAGTATTTATGGCGACCCACAGGATAATGGCAACCTCATCAACTTATGGGGTTCCACCAGCATCCTTATTCATGTGATTTAGTACATGCTGCTATCGTAGATGCGGGACAATGAGTGATACATAAGTAACTTTCGTGCTGGCCACGCACATATCCTCATGTTGAATCAATAAATAGCGATCTCAATAGAGCTTTACGTATGCCCCCTTACCCGCAATATACCCGAGAGTTGCACAGCGCAGTACATGACAGGCTCTGACAGATTGTTTCAATCACGGCATGCTAGAACAGCAACAGTCTTATGTGCTGAATAAAAAGGTATGAGTTTCGTTTAATCTTCATCCTTTATCAATATCCGAATTTGATGCTACATATCGTATGATGGGATGTTGGTATACTTCCAGTCTCTGTGTAATGCCGGGGAAGGTTTATATTCATCCAGTGACATAGAGAGCAATAAAAAAGATAGGCCTGGGTAACCCGTGTGAATAACTAATGGTTAACACTCGATCAGGTTGGATTGCTTGCTTAAACAGTTGTATATTTAAGTCCAGAAATGGAAAACTTTACAGCAGCGCAATCAATCGGTGATCCAGGAGCGATTATTCGGCTAAGAGTACGATTCCGTTTGAAAGCACGTTTGTATGGTCGACATAATGCATACCTCAAACGTGTACTAGTTGGATTGCTTACATTGTTAAGTGTGTTGTTTCGGAAAATGAATCGCATGCGCTTATTTAATAATGATATCGGTCTTTTTACGGTTGTATTTGTTGCCACATCAACTATGACAGCATGGGCGCGAGTGCAATGTCTTTTGTTAGCTTAACCTAATCAAATATAGCCACAATTGGCATACATATTCTTGGAAACCGCCAGCGACTTTCTCCATGAGCGTGCAAATATTCAATTATTGCTCTAGGGTAATGTTTGAGAAAAACCTATCTTGATATCATTGCTAGGTAATCTCTCGAACGGTGGAGGTAAAATAGCTCGTTACGATGTAGACCATAAAGCCACGGGGATGGATATGAGGTGTTGTGATCATTTATAGTTCTCCCTTAAGCGGCATAGTCTACTATGCACAAATATTTGGCTTACACCTCATTGAAAATCCTTAACTCAACATGGAAACATTTTGGTAGGATTAACTACCGGTGATAGTGTTAGGTGATGTTTTTGGGTATCACTGAAGGCACACTGACTGGCTCACCTCTGCCGAATTTACTTATTATAACATGGATACTGCCATCAGTCACCATACACCTTCACCGACAAAATGCTGTTAAGTTCTGAGTGGAAAAATAGGCCTTGCCCCGAAATTTCCACTCCTTTACACAAGGGAGCTACTACATGAATTCCGTCACTGTTTAACATCATTAGTGTGACAACATGCTTGCTCTCCTCTCTCATCATCCGAGTCACTTCCAAGGCATCTTTTCGAATTCTAAGGACAATTATGTTGAATTGATTAAGCTCTTGATCTAGTATTGTTTTGAGAAGATGAAATGAAACCTATGTAACCTTTTCTCAGACTAAGATAAATGGCTATTATTAGAGCTATAAGCAAATTCAACCCTGTGCTTGCTTTTAGATGCATTTAATTGCCATAATAGACCAATTTGAAAAGAATAGGCTTGGTAATATAATGTCAAGGTTAGTATCATATTTACAGTGTGTAGCGATAATTTTGAGTGTGTTTGTTTCCTATTGTCACATCATGCTTTAGGTACTGCAGTGGCTGCTTAAGGCTACAACAAGCGACGGTTATGAGGCACCTGTTGCTGAGTGCGTCACGTTCTGTCTCGTCATTACAAGTCACGATGCAAGCTTTATACAAAAGAAAAGCCGCATGACGTCTCAGGAAACGGCGTTAATCAGCCTGCCTAGTGGTGCATGTTCCCTTTTAGTTAACAGGCTACATGACCATGATATAACCCCAATACGCCAAATACGCCTGTACGTAGTGCGTGCAATCATGGGTTTTGGTTTGCTTTTGCGTGTTGTGAGTGCCCATATGGCAGCATGCACACGCGCCAAATGGTATGGAGTGTCTATCTATTACCAAAGTCTTATTTACGGTAAAGGAATCATCTTGGGTCATATCACTGAAGATCACAATTATCAGTGGCATGAGAATAAGTCATATGCAACTATTACAACCCGGTCTATGCAGTAAGTAATGAATCAAGGCATTGCCAGTCGGTTCTAAGATTGAAGTTTACGGTGGAGGTCGCTTTTTTAGTAGTATTGTTTATGTAACTTGAACCATAAGCTGCTATTAAAACTGTATTATCTGCGATTCCGCTGTTAAACACGATTCCAGTCATACAAAGGCAGTGATATTGTTCCATTCTCGAAGTCCCAACGGTTAGATTGCATGCAACCTTTCACAAACACACATCAAGCTCATGAATGCGCGATGCATCTCGGAGGACGCAGGCTGACGATTTCGATGCCTTCTTTAGGTTGGTGTACCCGTCTAAGCCGAAAGACGCCCAAACGACATCACTGCATAGCACAGTGAAAAGAAGCATATTTAATAACGAGTTTGTGACAAACATAGCACAGCATATAGTTTCCCTCACAGAACGTGCAGTCAAATGTAAAGTATAGACACTTCATTATTCCCCAAAAGACACGATCTTTTTCAGCGACATTCAGAATCGCATAACAAACAATTCAAATTATTTTCGTGTCTATCTTTCCCTTTACGTGTTTGATTTAAGGCTAACCAGGCCTTACACAGCGCTCCCAATACCCCAGGGATTTGGTGTGACACTGGTAGTGTTAGCGTAACATACTCCGAGCAATACATTAACAATCCAAAAGAGTCCTACGCCTCGTGCTTCTGCCTTAGAAGCCGTCCAGTAATCCCACACGTACGATTATTGTTGTTTTTGCTGGAAAATGGCAACCATGACTCACGCAGGCAGTCATGGTTTACTTAAACGACACACAGGTGCGATGATCAGAGAATCAAAGGTATTTTATGGTAGAAGTGCAAATCATTGCTGCAAGTGAATGCATTTATTCGTCTCGTGTACAAGTGCCTGATAGTATCATCTCGATTTGAAGTTACGCCCGGGTCCCCCATGCCCATAAGCCACACTGTTGCTTAGGCACAATGACATCATGAGAGAGCAAGAGTATAGCAACCGAACATTCATAATCACGTTTAGAACTTACGTGGACGTGATCAAAGTTAATTATAACAGCAAACTTTTTCCTGCAGCCGATGTAGCAATTATTGTTAAACCTTGAACTAAGAAAACTCATTTTGGGAACAGCTGCAACGTCGTTCGGGTTGTATTAGTGTGAGGTCATTGATTCTGACAGTTAAATACATATATGACGCTGACAAGCAGGACCGTCGCCCGACTTAACTTCACTCTGAATATGTTGTCAATAGCTCTGCACCACTGCACCAAATGTTTCTCAGAAGAGTAACCTGAGTTTGCTTAAAGCGCCAGATGACTGTGTAGAATGACAGGACGTTATCAACGACAGCGTGTGACAACCTCCGTGTCCAACGCCTTGAAATATTGGCAGTTGCTAATTATTGTGCCGTCGACAATGGAGGAATTATGGATAAAAACGTAGATCAGCGCGAATTCCTACTTTCTCTTCAGGGGATACGAATCTATACAAATCTGTTAAGATTAATCATTATAACCTACTTGCAGCGCATGTGTATGCGACGTATTAGATTCCGTCATTCAATGCTCATTATATCAGGCTTGGTGCATTTCAACGATTTATGACTGCAGTCAACCACACAAAACGGCTTGGAAGTGTTTCATTATTTTAACCAAGAAGTTACATGCTACTAAGCTCAACACGTGCCGCCCGTTTCGCTTCTCCCGCCACATTGATTGTATTGCTTACTCAGATTCTTAATGGTGGGATGGGTTGTATACGATATCATTTGTACTTTCATCATCATTATATAGTCAATGCAAAGGTCAACCGCATTATTTATGAAATGCAAGTCACAAGTTAGTATAATAGGCATATGTATTCAGCTTTTTTCGAGTACCATCGAATATCTGCACGGGTTCTATCAGGCGAAACGCAAAGCAGCATCATGCCGTCCCCAACATCACCAGTACCTGCCTCCTCGGCTCAATGGTAATGCACGGAACTTGCATTCCAACACCATGGCTTTGCTACCACAGGTGCTCACAAAATATTCCCCGGCACTTTAGCGGCATTCCATGAATCGCAAACATTCATTCCGAGTCATCACTGTCAAACTATTATCGACGTGACATCACATTATTTCATTTCAGTTCTATTTCCCTTCTTAGCAATTCACAGAGTGAGCTTAAGACAGATCTTGACAGCATGATTATATCATTCGCTCACAAGGTCTAGTATATAAAACAAACATTACCTACGCATAACTGTAAAAAGGTGTTTGTTAGAGTTTATTGATGTGCAAATTGTACATGCGTTCACAAATTCTTTAGAGAAAATGGTGACACTTTCTGCTCTTCGTATTACCATACAGTATTCCTGTTCCTTCGTCATTGTTTGAATCAAGAACGTCGCCTAGCTGATTGTCTACTTAGACGGCTTGGTCCTATAAACAGTGAAGTTTCTTTGACGTGCGCTGTGTAGCAGATAAACCGCTCTATTTCTATGTCATTTGTGCGATAGCTTTGGGGTCGTTGACATTAATTGCTAACCCTATTGTCATTCTTGAATACGTTCATTTTTGCTGCTATTGCGAATTCCGTCTTGGTGTTTACGTGTATTAATACAAAACAATGCTATAAAAATAATACACAATGACTGATTTACTCGTCATGTGCAAATATTCAGTTTATATGGTCTTAAAATTGGCAAAATGTTTTCATCTAAGATACAGCATACAAAGTTGAACAAGGCTCCATTTGGTGTCGTTATACAATGAATAAATGCATAGCGTATCACATATTGTGCTCGAAAGTCAACGAAAGGTTATCGTAAAAAACATAAATAAACAATCTTTATTAGATGTGCTACTTTTCTTGTGTCAAGTTATTGATCTGAACCAGCTATGCTGTAGCTTTTTCCTAAAGATAGGAATGTTCGTTTGAACACACACTGCCTTTAATCCTTAATAAAGCTAATATATCGATTAATACAAAATGTATATGTCAAAATACTAGTTGCTCTCGTTTGTGTAGGTACAAGTACCATCCTAAGTAATGTCTACATCCATCTGAGAGAGATAGTATAGACAGCAGATTAAATTATGCTATGATTGGAGCTAATATATAAATATGTTTATATATACTGAACACGACTCGTCTAATAACATATACTCAAGACATCACGATTTTCAGGTGGATAATAGCGCACAGAGAGAGCCACATATCTAATATTATGACTGGAACCACGCGTAGCAGATATCTACCTGTGCCTCCGCTACCAATGTTGCCATTATAATCTTAACTGAGCGACTGTTGAACGATCGCAATCTAAGTAATACCCAATGTCATTTTCCAAACTGTCTCTGCAATATATCTCTCGAATGTCAATTTTTTGGGTTGCGACAATTCTCCATCATGACAATGTATTCATTCATGCATGACTAAATTGATAGAATATTGCGTCCTCCAAAGTCAATGCTTAAAACACGCAATTGCTACAGGCGCTAGCGAGCTGGATAAGTATATATCGCACAAGAAACGACATAAATTCTCCATCAACGAATCCTTTCGGGCAACACATAACAAAACATTGTCGTAATTACAAATGCTGCAGTGCACATATTTAGACCTCAATGTCTTGACACAGAGTCGCAAAAGCAATATTACGAACATAATGCGTTTCCAAAGACCATATAAATTTATATCCAGTCTCGAATGGTATACGTCAATGCGATACGATGCATAAGTGTCATGGTAATGGGTAATTTGTTTGGATTTTCTCATCATCTCGGGGAGAAAAATACATAGTACGATAAATCGTCTTAATGGGTAAATAACATTGGTAAGGTATATTGTTCACTGTACCCAGTAATGATAACGCTCAGTTCAACGTGCTTACTGTTGACAAAATGCCCAATATTTGCTTTTGATTACAATGGTGATTAGGATTTTTGATTATTGTATGTGAATTCTATCTTCAGTAATAAAATCCGTTGTCTTAGGATACGTCACATGTGTTGTCCGTTGACCCAAAATATCACACGATTGAGCAATGGTTAAAATATTTATGTCTGTAGTTTCATGTAAGGAAATAAATTATAATGATGATTTCAGTGACGCCAAACACGATTCGTGCACTGACTCGTCAATCAGTGTAACTATGACTGTCAATGTGTATTCTACTCTTGATAAAGAAAATTAATTGATTGAACTGGATGCTCCCAAGTCCAGATCATGCCATATGAGTCAGCCGGCTATACATAGGCGGGAAAACATGGCCAGCCTAATGACGTTCATTACCTGGCTGTTGCCAATCCATCATCATTAAGATGACAGGCAACCGTTGTTAACTGCTTGTGGTAAACTCTAGCGCACCATTAATAAAGCATATTTACTGGTTATCAATGGCGGTCAGAAGACTTGAGCTCTGTCACATCGTCAACATGCCTGAATCGATACCAGGATCGTCAAGCCAATATCAGGCCATACAATCGTTATCGTGCTTGCATTAAGTCGATAAAAATTATATATTAAGGATCACGTCCAGCAAGTGTAACATGACCACAGGGTCCATGATAGGAACCAGTTATTAGTCAATAAATTCTGCGATTTATATTCGGTTGTCCATTTTATTCGAAAAATAAAGCTTTCGAACTGAAAATTCTTATGGTATTACTGAATATTAAAGAGTAGGCAAACATTCGAGGCGTAGAAACATCTCTCTATATAGATAGAATAATAATACTATTTGTTGCAAACGTTACTCACATGAGAATGTGAGCGATGGTCATAAAACTTTCGCTATTAATCGTTTATCGGATTCGATGCCTCTAAGTGCTTTGGGAAGCAAAAGATTCGCGCTTATTTTAACAAATGCATGCTCAGTGGATCATTTAGCGGGGGCTGATGGGCGACTTCAATTAACGGAGACCTGTGCCATTGTTGTCTTGAGTGCAGTTTAGCAACTATAGGCAGGGTATTGGGAAGCAAAAGATGTTCGCGCTTATTATATACACACAATATGCATGCTCAGTGATATGATCATTTAAATACGGGGCTGATGGGCATTTACATCAATTAACGGAGACCTATATTTGTATGTCTTGAAACACACATATATATGAATATGCATATATATATATATATATATATATATATATATATATATATATATATATCTATATATATAAATATATATATATATATATATATATATATATATATATATATATATATATATATATATATATATATATATATATATATATATATATATATATATATATATATATATATATATATATATATATATATATATATATATATATTTATATATACACCCACATATATATCTGTTCTTTATATCTATGTATATCTCTGTATATAGATATGTATATCTCTATATATCTATAAATATATATATCTCTATCCACACATAAATACAAAAACACATATATCTTTCTATATATATATTTTATACGTCGTATTTCTATCTATATATGTCTATGTATATATCTATATAATATATATCCACACATATATATATATATATTAAATACACACATATATTTTCATATATATATATATATACAAACACACATATATATATATATATATATATATATATATATATATATATATATATATATATAGATATATATATATATATATATGCATATATCCATATATATATATGATGTATATATATATGTATATACCATATATATATATATATGCTATATATATATATATATATATTTGTATATATATATATATATCTACATATATATAAACACACACATATATTTTTATATATCCACACATATATACGCACACACATATATTTTCATATATATATATATTTATATATATCTATATATTTATATATATATACATTTATATACAAACTAATTCTGAGAGTACCCTCGATGCCAAAAAATTAGCAAACCGCAAAATCAGCGCAATCACTGATATAGGAAAGTAAATACATTCAGTGCACCTGCTTGTTGTCCTAAGCGTTTTCTAGCTTTATGCACGCTTTATGCTCGTATTTACATGTATGCCTCTCATTCCACCTGTAATTGGCCCTTGTTCATAAAATAGAGCCCAATTATACGTTATAATTGGGGTACACTGGGTGTTTATAATAAAGCTGAGCGCGGTGTGCCATTTTCCATATCACTAGCTGCATGATAACCGACTTGCGTTTATCCATGATTTACGCTACCTGATATATTCCGACAACCATCGCCTCCATATATTACTGAGCGTTTAAATGCACGCTTTATTGGCGCTCCACGCAGCTGGGTACTGCTCTCACGTTACATGTAATACATCCAATTACGATAATAGATATGGGCATTGTCCCCATATTAACTGTTTGCATTGTCACACAAATATACCCACAAACATAGGCGCAGGTGTTCAATTATTATGTTGGGGTTTTAAGGATGCCACAAATTACCACGTTCTTAGGCTACACTTCAGCAACTCCTCGGTTAATGGGCATCTTTTGGCACACTGATATTAATGTACACAAAACCCTTCACTAGCTTGACTTAACTACTTGGCTAACCAGTAAGCTTCATTATAGATAACTGAACTTTCCACAAAACTGGAAAAATGCATATCTAAGTACAAAGTGAATAGAGTGTTGTGTGGATGAACATTTTTGAGTCTGTTATATGATAAGTGGCCAGTGCGAAGAACTTCCATACGCGCCCTGTTTGGCAACCTAAAATACATAAAATATTTCAGCCTTATCTTTTCAAAACATTTCTTAAATCCGTTTTTCTTTGAAATCCGGTAGAGAGTTTTCAAACGGTGAACAGGTGCTCGATAAGCTATAGGGGAAAACAATCTATCCCGTTTTTCTTCTACCCTATTTCGAGAGTTTTATCTGTTGTATATACGCCCTTGGAGTCTCTAAGTTACAGACACAAACCACAATTCATCACCAATGTTATCTAACCTACTGAAGGTTTTGAATATCTGTTTAAATTCTCTTTTTTAAGAGTGGAGCTATACAAAATGTCGACCCGAACATATGTAATCTTTATCCGTTACTTGAATAGTACACATAACTCAAACTCTAACCCATTTGACACGTTTATTTTTCAAAGTAAGTATGATGATTCACACACTTTGACAAGCACTTGACAGCCATAGCACCAACAAAAAGAATGAGGTGTACTGGTCCTTGCGGTACACCACTGCGGTTTGCTGTACCATTTAATAGAAACATTTGTCTTGTATTACGCCGACAGCCGTCAATCATTCTATGTCAGCGGTTTGCCAATGATCCATATAGCAAAACTACTTCCTGTTACTCGCTGGCGCGGGGTTCCATTATGATCTTCCTAACCCTCAAAATGACCATAACCAGGATACACAGTATCTGAGATATAAGTGACGTCCTGAAAGGACGGTAAAAGATTATTAATACTAGTATTTGATCTTGCACAACAAAATGAGTTTAGCATAAGTGTACTGGAGTAAAGTAAAGATCTAATGAATATGTAGTGTCTTTGTCTTTGGCCTTGCTAACAAGTGGACCAATAATCTTTATT